>CM062294.1:514175890-514883712 GCA_031216915.1 Pictodentalium vernedei | reverse complement strand
TCGTGCCAGCACGGTAGGATAGATCGAGAGGCTGCAGGCCTTGAATTTTATCCTTCCGCGATGGTACAAGTGCTATATCGATTAACTCATTCACACACGCTTGTCATTCTGTGTTTATTACATGCCTTCACGTCTATAACATTAAACTCTGACTACGCCAAAATAATTAATATTTGTGTTTTATGGATGTTTTGTGGCGGCAGTTTTTAATATTATTCAAATCCTTGTTGGAAAAAAAGTTGTAATACAAGTAACACCTCTGGAATACACAGAACAACACACGCATGTGAATGGGTTAATTGATATGGCACTCATGCCAGCATGGAAGGATAGATCGAGAGGCCGCATGCCTCGAGTTTTATCCTTCCATGATGGCACAAGTGCCATATCGATTAACCCATTCACACACGCGTGTCATTCTGTGTTTATTACATGCCTTCACGTCTATAAAAACAATTATAAGAAAGACATTCAACAATTCATTTGACAACTATCAACAAAAAACAACATTTTATTGCCAACCAAATTTGCGAGGGGAACCTGTGTTACTATTTCATCCCCTGAGTTCCAGTGTGTTCTATGTGCCTACTGGCAATTGTAATTGCGTTACACAATTTGTAGAAAATACCAGTGATATTTCGCTTCTATTTAAAAATAGTCTGTCAACGATTTCATTTACCGCATAGTTTAGTGTTGCTGTAGATGGGGATTACATAGAACAGGCATGTAATAAAAACTGAACAAATACAACTTGTGTTTGAAAACTTGTATAAGCTTGGTTGTTTATACGCTGTTGCTCATACATATATGTGCTGCATAATGCAAATAACAAAGGCATGCCTTGTTGACGTAGTTGGAATATTGGGCAGTAAGGATGATAATTCTTACCTCCTTGTTCTTGGAAATTTAGAATAATTAACTGCACTGTAGATAGGAGTTGATAGAGAACTATTCAACAGAAATCACAAACTTAGAAGTAGGGTCAACCCAGGGTAAAAAAAAAACACCAGAGAAAGAGTCATGGAGGATTGTAACCGAAATTGGCGAGAGGAGGTCAAAGCAAAGAGGTCTTTGGATGGTTTGCATGATAAAGAGAAACCAGGTTGTGAAAAGTACCTTGAGGCACCTTTAAGGGGGTCAATGCTCTTGAAGCTGAAGTCACGGTTGTTGGGGCTTTATGGTAAATGGGAAAGACAGTGAAAAGGGAGTGCCAAATGTGTAACTTAGGAGTATAGTAGTGGGGACCCTGGAACACTTTCTATTGGAATGTCCCAAAATATCATTACCATAGTGATATGTGGTGTCAGTGTGCATGCACAGCATGTGTTGTTATGCTGATACGTTTTTTTTTGTCCATTTTGTATACTAAAGGCTGCCAACTTTGTTTCTAGCCTCTAAAAGCCTCTAATAAAACAGAGTGTGTTCATAGGGTATGTTCGATTGAGCAGATGTATATCTAATTACCCAAATGGACCCAACAATGTCCAGAAACTCCAGAATCCTCAGATTCTTCCAGAATTCTAGGATTAGCACACATGGATGTTTTTGCAATAGATTAAGTTCCACTTAGTCCCATTATTGAAATACTCTCAATGTTAATTGGGTGTTATCAATCCCTTTTCACGCCCTTGAGGGTTTATGTCAAATCACGGAATCCCATTTTATGAAATCTGTAAGCAATCCGAATTACGGAATCATTTTTTCAGTCTGTTGATGTTAGTAGAATCCTTTTTTACCCATAGACTGAATTTGACTGCTAGTTGTAATGAAATCCAAGTATAGTAGTGATATGAAACAGATAGTACTTATTTATTTAGCAAATCGTAGATTAGTGGTGGGGTATAAAGTAGAAGTAAAGTTTGTAGTGTGGTAGAGGCAGAGGTAGAAGGCTTGTGCCAGTATCCTCCAAAAGGTATCATCCAATAGTCCCCACCAGGTCTCAATCGTGCCCCGAATCGCCACTTTCTTCAGTCCCCCGGATACCAAGGTGAGTCATATGTATAGTCCTTCATTCGAGCAATTACTCCGTAGCTTATTTGTTCAATAACATTCGAGTCATTGAAGCATTACAGGTTCAAGTCAGTATCCTCCAAAGGGTATCTTCCAATAGTCCCCACCAGCCCCCAGTAGTCCCAAATGCCCCAAATCACCACTGTCTTCAAATACCGAGATGAGTCATATGTATAGTCACTCAATCGAGCAATTACTCCATAGCTTATTTGTTTGATAACATTCGAGTCATTCAAACATTACACAAGTCAGTATCCTCCAAAGGGTATCCTCCAATAGTCCCCACCAGCCCCTAGTAGTCCCAAAATTCCCCAAATCACCAATGTCTTCAGTCCCCCAAATACTGAGATAAGTCATGTGTAGTCACACGTTCGAGCAATTCCTCCATAGCTTATTTGTTCAATAACATTCAAGTCATTCGCACAGTACCTGTTCCTGTCCGATTGACTTTCATGTTTAAAAATTATAGAGGCCTTTGTTATACACAAGGGAGATAACTCTTATGGGTAGGTAAAGATTATGGGGAATCAAGCAATCTGACTGTGATTATAAGACTTTGGTGAGGACAGAGGTCGGAACCAGTGGATTCAGCAGTAGCTAGGAAAAGATAGACTGCGAGGGTTAGAGTAGCTAGAATAGCATCTGCAACAGGAAGGAAATGAAGATTCTGGGGGAATCCAAGCCAGTGAAGATACTCTTATACAAAGGAACAACACCCTCACAGTCTTTTAACACTACATGCTACTAAGGGGCGTGGTGGCTCAGTTGGTAGAGGTTTCGGCTGCAAGCCAAGAGGTCCTCGGTTCGAATCCCACCTGCGGCAACCGCGTTGTGTCCTTGGGCAAGACACTTCACCCCCATTGCCCACGTGGGGGGCGTGGTGACGCTGTGTACAAAGGCGTACTGCACGTCAATGGTGCATCTGTCTTCAACCAATGCTAACCCTGCTTGTGTGGAGTTAGTATGTTGGGGAGCTGACATTTGCTCGCCATTGCTCGGTGGTTCTCTCTGGGTACTCCGGCTTCCTCCACCCGTAAAACTGTCGTGGTCATGATTAGCCATTGTGCAGAAATATGGGACCTTAAAACACCAATAAATAAATAAATAAATAACATGCTTCTATTATAAGGTGATTCTGGAGGAATTTGAACCAGCAGAAGTTCTCTTTTTCTCCATAGAACCACACCACATCCTCTCCAGTTACTCCCCTTGAATCAAACATACCCTCCAAACATACGCTTGCAATATTTAGGGCCATATAGCAATACTCTGCTAATGAGGATTCTGGGAGAATCTGAAGATTTTGGGACATTGTCAGGTCAGTTTGGCTAATTAGATATACTCCCACTCAATCAACCATATCCTCTAAGCATACCCAGTCCTTTTGGAAGCTTTTGGATCATATAGTAGCCACATGGCAGCGTAGAAAACCAAGATGGCAAACTCCAGTATAAAAGACGCATATCATCCCAGCAACATGTTCTGTGATTGTGCAGTGAAGCCAAGTATCACTGTGGTAATGACATCACATGCCTGCTCATGTGGGCTACCATGACAACCCCACATGATGTAAGTAATAGTTACTAACTGAGCTGGAGGTATTCATGAATTTGAACAACCCGCGCCGTGAAGTGTCACAGCACGTTCGCAGGTTGTTAAAATTCATGAATACCGATGTAACTTACTTGCACGCAAATTCACAGAACGCACAGACCCAGGTATGGTAAGTGAGTACAGGTGTTCAAGTGACATCACTTAAACACTGAGTCTATTGTTCTATCAGATATTTCATGTCTCTTACCAACCCGGAGAAGACAAAGGAATTGGTGTGTAACTGGGTCACATGACTTGACGCCACTTTATGAGGGTACATGATATACTATCAAACAGTTTGTTTCCAGTTGTTGGGAGGAGAGGTGGGTTATAGGGATAGGGAGGCATTTGTGATCGCAGTGTTAATCAAGGTTTGCTTCTCGATTTAAGTATTACAGAGTTATTTCCCTTGAATTTTACTGCACTTTTAACCTTATGGAATATGCTAGTCCTACATGCGATCGTTGTCTATACGTGCTGGTTATCCATATTCTGAGGGTTGTTTTTTGAAGATTAATAAGCTGAAATGTTCACTGGGAATCCGAATAAACAAAAATGAAGGCCCGATTCAGCCAAGATCTAAGTCAGTAGATGTCCGGAACGACCCTGATCCGAATCATCCAAGGTCATAATCAGCCTGATATCCTCCCTGAAGTCATTACTTGATCACCTTGCCTCGGGACCTTCATAACTAAATATCGATAGCATTCAAGGATGTTGCTAGAGGGTCTTCGGTGGAGGTTGGGGGGGGGGGGGGGTGATCAGTTAGATTTCTAACTGGGGTTGGGGTCCCAGCACAACATGGAGTAAGTATGTCCCAAGGGCTGCAGTGTCGTGTTGGGTGAGAGTTCAAGTGGGGGGGGGGGGGGGGGGGGGGGATCTCCCTCTCGATGGTGGGGTCTTGGAAAAATTTTAATATTTTTATACTGTACCAATGACCCAGACATAGCTGGTGCTAACTCTTAAAAATCTAGGGCCAAACACAAATTTTGCCCCCCAATCCCCAAAATTTGCATCTAAAACCAAAGAAATCATGTCCTGAATGGCCCTCCATACTTCACCTCTACTGCGCATGCGCAGTGTCAAGGACGTCCCAAAATTGGCCCCTCATCAGTTAACATCTGACTGATCTTTGTGCTTGTAAATCTCAGTTTAAATGATGCCAGACACATAAATATTACAGAAATGGTGATTCTAAGGAGGATATAGAAGGAGGAGAGGAAAAATGAGTGACAGAAAATAATCAGGGCTGTAACTTAAAATTTTTTTAATGAAATTGTGTTAAGTTACCTATTTTCGAGGCAACGGCCTGTTGTGGTCATTCTTGCTATAAAGTTACACTGCTTGTTCAGTGTTTTCCTCTCTCCTTTTCCTTTAAGTCCCCCCTTGCTATTCTCCCATGCTTTTGGCATATTTTCTGTAATATTATTACTAAAATTTCTTGGGAGTTTTAGCTGGATAACAGAATGAGTTCTGTTCTTTTCCCCATGTTTACGTTTTCACCCTTGGGTGTTTAGGCGTAGTGTTCTGCATCTACCATCTGATGTTCTGTAGTTTCTTCCCTGGAAGTCTCTGTTTTGCATCAGATAGTGTATTATTGGTAACTGATTTCGGGCCAGGGTTATCAGTGCCTGGAGTCATGTTTCTGGTGTTTTTACACTTCTTGTTTACATTGACAACAGCCTATGTGTGAGGGGGATTTCTTGAAAATAATATATTGATGTTAGTTTAATCATATCTAGATACATTATTATTATTCGTAAGTGTTGCATTAAATTTTTAAAATATTTTTAAAATTTTTGTCCACACTTAGGCTTGGGATCCATTGGGGCTCAATGTTACTTTTCAGAAACTTGGGCTTTTCTGAAAAAATATTTTTTCTAAAGAATTATTTTGATTTCAATTATTTTTTCTATGTTAATGGATCATGTTATTATGTATTTTGATTTGCAGGGGTTGGTGCGAGTACTAGGACTTTGTTTTCTTTTCACAATGAAAGGATAATGTTCAATTGGATTAAGAGGATATCTTCCTCTGACTTTCATAATCATTGCATAAATGTAGACAGTGTACTCGCACTAACTCCTGTTCAGTATGTGTTATTTTCGATGACAACATGGGAAGCGTGTGTCACGGTATGTTAGCGGGGAAATGGCCATGCCGGTCCTTTCTCCGCAGGGTCACTCTAGTTTATCAATCTCTATTTCAGACGATCAAGAACAGGGTGATGTATCCGTGATGTCTTCCAAAAGTGTGCCTCCGTCGTCACAATTAATGAAGAGCTAGCGGAAAAGTGCTCATGGAAATACGCCAATTGCCTAAGAGGTCCCTAGTAGGATCGACGGCCTTTGACGTCCGCTAGCTCGCCCGGTGTAGCGTCCATTCATCGAATGGTTTGGCAGCCGGGTTCGTCTGTTGCAGTCTAGAAGGAGTTTTGGGTGATGCGAGCACTATAAAACAACCAAGTGCACACCCAGTGACGGCGGATTAGAGGAGAGAATGGAGGAAGCCTATTAGTCCGGTTCATAGCTCATCCAGGCCCATCCGGGCTGCGAGCGAGAGACGCCCCTCTCTCGTACAACAACATCTGGCCCCAGATGTTGTGGTACAAAACGTTTCGCATTCGGAGCAGACGTCCGCCGCTCGGGACACTCCGTTATATAGACAGTCCGGAGAGACTGTCAATAAGGCTTCCTCATTCTCATGGCAGCGCACACGACCGCACCTTGGCTACGTGACCTCCGATATCCAGTCAAGTTCGCCAATCAGAGAATACGCGGCGATCAGGTCACGCCATCCTGTAGCCAGGGACACGAGGCCTGTAGACTCCGGACGTTCGCATAAGAAAAGTATGCAGGAGTCAACAACGTTCACGGAGCTTCCAGCGGCAAAGCATCGTAAGACCACTACTGCACAGGCCTCAGTGACGGACGTGCTATCCCGAATAGCACAACTTATCGCAGCATCCCAGCAACGACAGCATCTCTGTCACATCATGTAATATCCGACGACGCTGGGTCGGGACGCTCTGCTGAAGCATCAGGTGCGGACGTCCGAAAACTTCATATGGTCCGACAGGATGGCGAAAGGGATTCGGAGGATTTCGAGCTTTCCCTTTTCGAACAACATAAGCTGCTGTATATGTCATCCGGCTTTATCTTCTAGAGGTTGTTTCGTCGGACCACAATGCTGCGATGCCAGATAAGAGACTGATAGCGTCGATGGACACAAAAATTTTTGGGATCGGTTCAGGGACATCGTCCCTCAGTTCCCACACAGTCCAATAATGTCAGGAACTTTCGAATTATTGAACGACGCTATTTATATATATGCTTGCTATTTACAAGCAAGTCTGGTTTCTTGTTCACAAGTTACTGAGATGTCTTTCAAAAGTGTGCCTCTGTCGTCATAGTTGAATGATGAGCTAGCGGCAATAAGTGCTCATGGAATACGTCAATCGCCTAAGAGGTTCATAGTAGGATCGACGGCGTTGACATTCGCTAGCTCACCCGGTGTAGCGTCCATTCATCGAATGGTTCGGCAGCCGGGTTCGTCCGTTGCGGTCCAGGAAGGAGATTTGGGTGATGCGATCACTATAATAGACAATAGTACACACCCAGTGACGACGGATTAGAGGAGAGATCGGAGGAAGCCTGTTAGTCCGGTTCCTAGCTCGTCCAGGTCCGTCCGGGCTGCGAGCGAGAGAGGTCCCTCTCTCGTACAACAACATCTGGGACCGGATGTTGTGGTACAAACGTTTTGCATTCGCAGCATATGTCCACTGCTCGAGGACGCTCCGTTATATAGACAGTCCGAGAGACTGTCAATAATGCTTCCTCATCCTCACGGCAGCGCACACGACCGCAGCTTGGCTACGTGACCTCAAGTATCCTGTCAGCTTCGTCATTCAGTGATTCCACGGCGAACAGGTCATGCCATCCGGTAGCCGAGGGACACGAGGCCTGTACACTCCGGTCGCTCGCATAGTAGAAGTATACACGGGGTAACGAACACGGAGCTTCCAGCGGCAAAGCTTCGTAAGACCACTTCTCCACAGGCCTCAGTGACGGACGTGCTATCCAAAATAGCACAGCTTATCGGAGCATCCCAGCAAACGACCGAATCTCTGTCGGATGAGGAATAATCCAACGACGCTGGGTTGGTTCGCTCCGCTGATGCATCAGGTACGGACGACCGAACACTTCATAGGGTCTGACAGGATGGCGAAAGGGATTCGGACGATTTCGAGCTTTCCCTTTCGGAACAACAGAAGATGCCATACAGTTCTTCCGGCATTATCTTCCAGAGGTTGTTCCGTCGGACTAGAATGCTGCAATGTTGGATAAGAGACAAATAGCGTCATTGGACACAGAGTTTTTGATCGGTTCAGGGACATCGTCCCTGAGTTGCCGACACAGTCCAATAAAGTCACTAGAACCTTCGAATTATTGAACGACGCTATATATACATAAGCTTGCTACCAAAACACACTAGTCTAGTTTCTTGTCCGCAAATGTTCTAATCTGCCTTTCATCAATTCTAGGACTTTGAAATGGCAGGACAGGGCATACTGAGAGTTCCTCTGCGTCTAGACGACGAGGCTGAAGACTGGGAATTGTCTTTTTCGCCGTCTATGTCAATTCCAACCACGATGTTGGAAAGTGACAATGATGTCTAATAGACTTAACTTAGACGCTTTATCATATGTAGACCACCTTACTGAGGCATTATCATTACGTCTTCAAGAGAAAGAATTTCAGGATATGATTCTTAATGAGATTTCTTTCAAGGGCAGTAGTTTTCCACGTATAACTCCGCCCTTCAGTGGCAACCTGGAGTTGGTTAGACGTGACGCAGCCCTAGCTACATCCACGCGCGTGGATAGTAAGGTGAAGAACTCTCTCAGAGTCGCTTCGGTCTCGGAGAAGCTTCTCTTCGACGGCAACCTTTCAGCAATCTTTGAATTGCTCGATATACACGTTCTCTTGTCAATCTCGTGTAACAAGAGATTCAGACGTGGGCAAACATTTGGTGGTTGACTCAGAGAGTTCCACTGTAAGTTGCCGGATCCGAGTTTTTCGATTATGGCGGATGCCAGTCAAACAGGTTGGGGCACAATATTGATCCCAACGGATTCGAAGTGCCAGGGTCTTTGGGTTCCGCAGTTTTTAGGCAAGCAATTAACTTCCAAGAAATGATATTATTTTGGCTTGCACTACGTCATTGGATGAACATTATTCAGAAACGCATGTCCAAATCCTGTCCGATAATACGACAGTAGTTGCGTATATCCGGAACTAGGGAGGCACTCATTCGGTTCCGTTATTGAATTTAACGGAAAGAATCCTTCTGTTTGTTATAGAACACCAAGTTCTGTTTCGGTCCGTCATATTCTGGGTCGTCGGATCGTATTAACAGACTCCCTTTCACGTATGGGTCGTTTGTTGCCGTCAGAATAGACTCTCAACAAACAGGTATTCAATCAGATTTGCTACCAATGGGAGCGCCCAGTGATAATTTATTTGCGACACAACTCACCAATCAATTGCAGACGAATGTGTCACCGTGTCCGGATCCCCGAGCATATGTAGTTAACGCTCTATCGATATAGTAGGACCGGATGATAGGATATGCGTATCCTCCAGCGTTATTGATTCAGCAAGTATTGCTAAGATTATACATTCACAATACAATTCTGTTGGTAGCATCTCTGTCTCCACAGAGACCGTGGATAAATTTACTTAGGTGTCTGCTGTGGGACTTACCGCGAAAACTTCTCCATGAGAGGATCTTTTCTCGCTGGGGAAATCGTGTCAAATTCATCACAACCTGCAAGGTCTCAACCTTCACGTATTCCGTTGTGCGGTCCTTCTTGCATGGCAAGCATTGTACAGAACGAGCAGTGGACGCGATTTCTAACTGTAAGAGGACCTCCTCTTCGCTATTCTATGCGGCTAAAGTGGAGGGTCTTCCGTCGTTGGTGTAGGGATCTTTATGTTGATATTTTTGATCCCTCCATACCAGACATTGCAAACTTTCTAGTATACTTGTTTGACGAGATCAACTGCAGCCAGTTACTATTAAAGGTTATAGGTCTATGTTATCTGATACCTATGCACACCATGATAGTTTACAATTGAGCTTAATGTCTCTTTATCTAAGTTAGTTTGAAACTTTTCGATAAATCGACCTAGAATCCTTAGATTAATTCCTATACGGAATTTAGCTTGGGTTCTTATTAAACTAAAGCAACCATTTGAACCTCTTGAGACAGTAGTTTCAAATTCTGGCCTTTTAAGACAGCAATTCTCTTAGTCTTCTCTTCTACTGAAGAGTCAGTGAGCTTCATGCACTATTGGTGGACGATTTTCACTTTCGTAGTATCGGAAACTTTATTACCTTTACTACTAATGTTGGATTTTTGGTTAAGAATCAGGCTCCTAATAAATATCCGGAACCTGTTGTTTTTAAGGTCCTTCCGTCTTTGAACGGGCATAGGCCTTTACTCTGTCCGGCTAGACCTTTATGTATTTATTTACAGATCTCAGTTTATCAGTAAGGCCATAAAGCTTCTGGCTCGGATGCCTAATAGAAAGGTCATTACGGTCCATTCTATTCCTAAATGCATTCAATTAACTATCGGTACTGCTTAGGATAATCTATCCTTAACTCAGCAGTCTGTGCTTAAGATTTCGGCTCATGAAGTAAGAGCTCTTCTACATCTTGGGCTTACGTAAATAGTGTTGCTATTATAGATTTAAAGAAGGCTGCAAATTGGTCTCAGCCATCCACATTCACGAATTTTTATCTCAGAAATATCGAGTCCATTTCTGGAGGCCTGCATTGTTTAGGTCCATTATCGGCTGCTCAGAATGTCGATCACTTAACAATTGCAACTATAGCTATGTAGGCTTCATGTTCCGGCAGTGACTCCGTCCTGCTGTCCTCTCCGCTCTGGGCTATTTGACCCAGGGCAAGAAAAAGGGGGGGGGGGGGGGGGGGGGAGGGGAGGGTGTTCCCTTGTGTCACCTGTTTTTCTGAGCTGTTACTGGGATGGTTTTTAAGTGAAAAGTTATGTTTTAAATTCGTTCATGTCATAGTTTTAAAGTATAGCATTTGAATATGTAACGTGTCAAACGGGCGTTATTATACTATCCTCGGACACTTTTAAAAGAGTATAAAGAGTTTCAATTCTCTGGACAAACTTTATTTATTGGCTTACTTTAAAAATAATTAATATAAGAATTATACTGGATATTAATGGAGAATATGGATGTTATGATGCTCAATTATAGAAGGTATTGTGTCTTTCTAATTTATCATAAATAAGAAAGATACATGTAAAGCCTAATACTCCTTTTCTCCTCGAGGGGATGACTCTATTTTATATAGTTGAGCTTATTGGATTTTCCTCTATGTCCTGGGCCCTCCAGCCTTTTTACCATTCAGCTATGTCTGGGTCATTGGTACAGTTTAAAAATGTTAAAAAATTTATTGTAATTTATATATTTTTTATACTTACCAATGACCCAGACGGGGATGGCCCTCCCAGGAGTTGGGAACTCATACCTCCCCGCTGAGGACATAGCGCTTACCAGGCACTGATGGTAAGAATGATTAATGGCGCCAATTTTGGGACGTCCTTGACACTGCGCATGCGCAGTAGAGGTGAAGTATGGAGGGCCATTCAGGACATGATTTCTTTGGTTTTAGATGCAAATTTTGGGGATTGGGGGGCAAAATTTGTGTTTGGCCCTAGATTTTTAAGAGTTAGCACCAGCTATGTCTGGGTCATTGGTAAGTATAAAAAATATATAAATTACTATAAATTTTTTAACTTTTGAACCTCTGAGATGGATTCTGAAGCCTCAGCTACCAATGTCAGTATTGGGGTACTGCATGTCAGTTGAAAGGTGAGGAAATTGGCTGAATAGCTGTCAGCCTATAGCCCTCGTGTAGACTGGTCATTGTAAGGGAAATGGAACTATAAATTTAATTCGAAAAATTTGACCAGTTACAGATTCGAGTTGGAATTTTGAAAAATTTGGTCAGCTAATTGTAAAAGTCGGAGAATTTGATCGAAATTGGAAAATTGGCTCTGATCTTTAAAAAAAATATGTGACATTTTATGATATATGCTATTATATGCATTACTATTTTGTAACCACCACCAACAATGCCATGGGAGCCTATAAACATTCAAAATAACTTCAACTATGAAAACTGGTGAGACTGGCCTTCCCACGGTACCAAAAAAAACCCACAAAATTATGTAACTAATAAGAATTAAGAATGGTTATGAAAAAGGACCTTAAAGTCAAACGGTATAAAACCTCAAGGAAGAACATTTCTTAGATCTTCTTTGGACTGACAGCTCCGGCCATGTGTAACAACTCAAACTTGAGACAGGGTCCATTAAACATATACTAACCATTGAAAGTTTGGATTTTTGTTGAAAATTTGACTCAAATCCGCCAACTCGTTCAAACTTCAGTCGTTAGTCAGTTAAAATGTTGGAATCCGGAAATTGAATGGAATCTGGAGTCTGAGCACAGCGAATGACTGAAGCCATTAACTGTAACCCATCTCCCATCGCAGTCTGAAAAATTGTGATCATGGTTGAAAATTCAAATCGACTGGTCAGAAAAGTCTGAAAAGTTGGAAACACGTAGGAAATTGATTTCTTGGAATCCCCCCCCTCCAATCGCCTGATAGCATAAGAAAGTATATGGCCACTTACATTTATAAAGCTGTAAGCGAATGGAATTGTAAAACTCCAATACAGGCAAAAGTGTCCTGATTGGAAAATTTATTGTGTTGTTAACCCTGCACCCACTACACACACCTCATTTATGCCTCTGACCTTTACTGTTCCAAGAGAGTAAGTCAACCAGAAAGTGAGACTCCATAAATTGTGTACTTAGAGTCTAGGAAATCATAATTTTCTGAAAGAAAAAAATTGAATACAGCAACACAAAAAAAATCTCAGCCCATACGAATCTTGGGTCACTCGTAGCCTAGCCTGTTTGTAGTTGCTTGGGAAACATGTTATATATAGCTACAGCATGTTGCCTATTCTACCCTCATATTTGAAATCCATGCAACAATACTGACTGGTCACGTTGGGTTATTCCTGTCGTGTGCCACACTTGTTAGCGAGACAACTTGCCTCCCCCCCCAAACATCTCTTGACAAAGCAGGAGGGGTTCCCATTTCACCCATTTCTCCCACCCCTTTATCTCTTTTCCTGTGCACAGATCAAGGTCAAAATAATTTTTGTGTCTTGACTGCTGCCAGTGAGCCTATCGGTCCAGACTTTTGAAAGAGACACGGTGTAGGCTTTTGGGGATTTTTCAACACAGAGAAGACAAACAGAGTTGCTTTTTTCAGATTACTCAAGAATTGATGACTATTACATCTTTGATTTTTTTTTATATTGGACTAAAAGATAAATATCGATTTGATGAGGCATCTCATCACGTATCGGCTTAATTTCAGATTTAATTTAATTTACCAATACAGTGGAACCCTGTTAAATGAATACACTCTTTGCCAGTGAAAATTATTCAATTAACAGGAGTATTCAATTTCCTGTATTCTAGAGATAAACTTAACATTTATTCTATTATATCTTGTTTGACAGAGCTCCATGAGCTCTGTCAAACAAGATATAATAGAATAAATGCCTGTATTAGATGTACTGAGGCAAATGGGTCTATAACCTAAGGAAAACTGGGGAGAATCAGGGTAATTTTTTGACATGTTACAAGATTTTTTGTTCAATTAACAGAAGTTTACTCTATAACCTATATTCAATTAACAGGTCAAATTTGTACTGGAGATATGGTAAATGGTTTTGTGTTGGGCAATTATATTCAATTAACAGGGATATACAATTGACTGGTAGAGTGCTAAATTATTTTTGGCCATCACAAATTCAACACGGGTCTTTGCCTTGTTACAATTTATGGGAGAGTGCCTATGGGCACTCTCCCATAAATTGTAACAAGACAAACCCTCACAGACTAAATAATATCACTTCAAAGATAATACAAAGCACATCCACTGAATGTGAGCCTTCAAGCTGTGGTACTGGCACTTCAGAATAAAGCCCAAATATGGGCTTCCAGCGCTCTACCAGTTAAAGAGATATCCAATTAAGTGGGTGCCACTGTATACATGCAAAGAATTATAAGAATGCTATTCTTTTGCACAGGCCATAAATGAATGAACACACATCTAACCAGCTCTGGAATGAACTCTTCCAGGGACGTCAAAATGGGCTTGTTGACAAATGAATGCTGTTGCAATTTACATAATAATCTCCATTAACCCTTTACCCAATGTAACGGCCAAAACCGGCCAGCGCTATTCTCAAAAATCGCCAATTAATTTTCAAAATATTTTCATTTTTTGTCTCAAAAACATAGGTTATGACCCCTCGTTGGAACGAGCTCGTTCCAACGAGGGGTCATAACCTATGTTTTTGAGACAAAAAATGAAAAAATTTAGTTATTCAAGAATTTTTTTTTGCAAGTGTCGTCTGCTTTTCATGTTAGGTAAAGGGTTAAGAATGAAATAAATGGTTGGGAGAATTATTGAGTACGGAACGATCACAAAACGAAAAGCATTGTTACCAGAAATTTATTCCAAATAATAGGAACGTGAAAACAGAAAGTCACTCTCTTTATTTTGTTTTATTGCATGTTTAATTACAACACCGGGACTTTCGGGTCAGACAGTACCACATTTCTGTATTGGCTGAATGCTGGAAGCCTATATTTGGGCTTCATTCTAAAGTGCAGGTATCACAACTTAAAGGCTTCATATTCTGTGGATGCAGTCCTGTCATTTTCAGGAGAGCGATTTATTAGCTTACCTACTGTTCACATTAAAAAAATTAAGGCAGCCGAAAACTCACCCTCTGGGCCTTAGAAAATGATGATTACCATAACCACCTATTCCTAAAAGCCACATCTTTTCAGATCTCTGCTGTGTCAGTGGTCTGTGTAAGACGTCCACACTGCCCCTCCCACACCCCTTGGCCTTGTCAAGGCCCAGGGGTGTGGGAGGGGCAGTGTAGCCATCTCACAGAGACTGCCTTGTTAGCAGCACCAAATAAAATATACAAAGCCCACTAGGCAGAATTCATTAATAGTAAAACTTCATTTTGTCATTTTTAGCTTTTGTAAGCTTGAGGAGAGCTTCTCGCTTGCCTGGGTCATGCATGGGAGCGATTTTTAGCCCTCCTGTATTTTTAAGAATGCCAGGCCTGTGGATGTGCTTCATATTACCTTTGAAATGAAATTATTTCATCTGTATGGATTTTCCTTACTATAATTTATGGATGAGTGCCCGCAGACCCTCTCCCATAAATTGTAAGTAGGCCAAAACTAGAGCTGTAGGTTAACCGAAACCGAACCGAGGTTTTTAGTTTTTTAAAAAAACCGAAACCGTCGACATCCCGTAATCTAAGGTTTTTCGTTTTTATGTGTACCCATACTATGTATGGTACACATAATGCCAGCATCCGGGGTGACCATCCATCGTTCGTCCATCCTTTGTCCATCCGTCTGTCTGTCCGTCCGGCGTCCGTATCCATTTCTTCGGCATTCGATAACTTGAAAAATATTCCTTGGATTGTCAAGTTACTTTATATTTGTGTTCAGGTTACTGATGTGCCGAGCTGTATAGTTTTTGGTGTAAATCGGATAATTTGATCCTGAGATATTAACCCTTTATCCTTCAAATTGAAAATTCCTCCAATCCCTTTGGCATTCGATAACTTGAAAAATATTGCATGGATTGTCTAGTTACTTTATAGTTGTGTTCAGGTTACCGATTTGCCGAGCTGTATAGTTTTTGGTGTAAATCGGATAATTTGATCCCGAGATATTAACCCTTTATCCTTCAAATTGAAAATTCCTCCAATCCCTTTGGCATTCGATAACTTGAAAAATATTGCTTGGATTGTCAAGTTACTTTATATTTGTTTTCAGGTTACTGATGTGTCGAGCTGTATAGTTTTTGGTGTAAATCTGATAATGTAATCCTGAGATATTAACCCTTTATCCTTCAAATTGAAAATTCCTCCAATCCCTGTGGCATTCGATAACTTGAAAAATATTGCTTGGATTGTCAAGTTTCTTTACATTTGTGTTCAGGTTACTGATGTGCCAAGCTGTATAGTTTTTGGTGTAAATCTGTTATTTTTTGGATCCTGAGATATTAACCCTTTATCCTTCAAATTGAAAATTCCTCCAATCCCTTTGGCATTCGATAACTCCAAAAATATTACTTGGATTTTCAAGTTACTTTATATTTGTGTTCAGGTTACTGATGTGCCGAGCTGTATAGTTTTTAGTGTAAATCGGTTATTTTGATCCTGAGATATTAACCCTTTATCCTTCAAATTGAAAATTTCTCCAATCCCTTTGGCATTTGATAACTTGAAAAATATTTGCTTGGATTGTCAAGTTACTTTACATTTGTGTTCAGGTTACTGATGTGCCAAGCTGTATAGTTTTTGGTGTAAATCTGATAATTTACTCATGAGATATTAACCCTTTATCCTTCAAATTGAAAATTCCTCCAATCCTTTTCGCATTCGATAACTTGAAAAATATTGCTTGGATTGTCAAATTACTTTATATTTGTGTTCAGGTTACTGATGTACCAAGCTGTATAGTTTTTGGTGTAAATCTGTTATTTTGATCCTGAGATATTAACCCTTTATCCTTCAAATTGAAAATTCCTCCAATCCCTTTGGCATTTGATAACTTGAAAAATATTGCTTGGATTGTCAAGTTACTTTATAAATGTGTTCAGGTTACTGATGTACCAAGCTGTATAGTTTTTGGTGTAAATCTGTTATTTTGATCCTGAGATATTAACCCTTTATCCTTCAAATTGAAAATTCCTCCAATCCCTTTGGCATTCGATAACTTAAAAAATATTACTTGGATTGTCAAGTTACTTTATATTTGTGTTCAGGTTACTGATGTGCCGAGCTGTATAGTTTTTAGTGTAAATCGGTTATTTTGATCCTGAGATATTAACCCTTTATCCTTCAAATTGAAAATTCCTCCAATCCCTTTGGCATTTGATAACTTAAAAAATATTACTTGGATTGTCAAGTTACTTTACATTTGTGTTCAGGTTACTGATGTGCCAAGCAGTATAGTTTTTGGTGTAAATCTGATAATTTACTCATGAGATATTAACCCTTTATCCTTCAAATTGAAAATTCCTCCAATCCTTTTCGCATTCGATAACTTGAAAAATATTGCTTGGATTGTCAAATTACTTTATATTTGTGTTCAGGTTACTGATGTACCAAGCTGTATAGTTTTTGGTGTAAATCTGTTATTTTGATCCTGAGATATTAACCCTTTATCCTTCAAATTGAAAATTCCTCCAATCCCTTTGGCATTTGATAACTTGAAAAATATTGCTTGGATTGTCAAGTTACTTTATAAATGTGTTCAGGTTACTGATGTGCTGAGCTGTGTAGTTTTTAGTGTAAATCTTTTAATTTGATCCGGAGATATTAACCCCCTTTAACCTTCAAATTGAAAATTCCTCCAATCCCTTTGGCATGAGGTAACTCAAAAAATATCAATCCGATTGTCATGTTACTTTATATATTTATTCAGGTTACTGATGTGCTGTGCTGTATAGTTTTTTATGTAAATCTGATAATTTTCCGGAGATATTAACCCTTTATTCATCAAATTCGACACTCCTCCAATCCATTTCTATATGTACCCATACCTTGTATGGTGTACATAATGTTGGCATCCGTGGTGGCCCTCCGTCATACAGTTTTCTACTAGTTGCGCGTATGGGTACGCATCTGACGATTTCATCGGCTTATTTTTTATTAAATACTCTCTTTCTGCAGAAATTCACAGAATGTAGCCATTCCAGAGTAGTGGGAGTACCCAGACACTGCCAATGGCTGTGTCTGGGTACTCTCACTACTCTGGGAAGGCTACATTCTGTGGATTTCCAACATTTCAGCTTAGTTGTGTTTGCAGCTTTCCTCAAGTTGCGTGTAGGTGTCAGACCTCGAAAAATGGCCAAGCACAATAAAAGTTCGGTATATTTAGGTAATTATTATATTGGCCTTCCTGATTCTTCATGTATTATAGCTTATTTTGGACATTCATTGAGTTTCATTCAATTTCACTACCATTCAGTTATGACTCCGGACATAAGAATGAGTTTTATTGAATTTTACTTGGCCTCATGAACAAACCGAAAACCGAACCGAACCGAGGTTTTACTCCACGTGAAAAACCAAAACCAAAACCGAACAAGAAATTTAAAAACCTACAGCTCTAGCCAAAACATATGCACAAAATTAATGACCAAAAAATAATTAAGTACTCTACAAGTTAAGATATTAGATTGAAAATTTGTATTTATGATTAATATCAAGTACAGTAGAACCTGTCTTGAGAGACCGCCCTTTGGGCCACACAAAAGTGGTCTCTCAAGACAGGTGGTCTCTCATAACAGGTTTCAGGTTTTCTCAAGTCAGTGAATAACCAACTACAAAATTCAGAAATGGAGAAGAATAGATTTTTGTAATTACTTTGTAGTTGTTCTTTTTTATGAAGTTTTTGTAACAAATTGAAATGGACTGTTATAAAGATTATAAAAATAAATTTGTGTTGAAAATCTTCATTGAAGATTTTCAACACTAGTTTATTTTTATAATTTTTATAATAGTCCATTTCAGTTTGTTACAAAAAGATTTTCAACACAAATTTATTTTTATTCCTATCTGTCACATTTCAGGTATGTATGAAATTGTTTATTCAGCAATAATCCTAATCTTTTCACAGGGGTCTTATAAAAACATCTCAGTCTTTAATGAGTTAGCAATTGAAACCCAATTAAGAGCTTTTAATACTTTTAATTATGTTAGTATAACCACAATGGATTTTCCAATTCCAGAACAGGTAAAAAGTTTTTGTCATGGTTTCAGTCTTCAAAGGGGCGGTCTCTCAAGACAGGTCCATTATGGCATAAAAATACAAGTTGGTACCAGGTCACAGTGGTCTCTCAAGACAGGTGGTCTCCCATAGCAGGTCCATTATAGAGTAAAACCAATCGGTGCCTGGCAGATGTGGTCTCTCAAGACAGGTGGTCTCTCAAGACAGTGGTCTCTCAAGACAGGTTTTACTGTACAGATGTGTACAGGGCTCGACAATTCAGAATTTTGATGGACCCATTTGAAGGTTGCCCCATCACATGTTCATTAACCTTTTGATCTTTTGCCCCAATTTTGGGGGGTTAACCCTTTACCTCACATAGCTCTCCCCCAAATATCCTGAACTTCATGATTAAAACCTTTGTATCAAATTTTCAAAGCATACAAATATGGATATCATTGGAACCAGCTGATTCAGCTAGTTCCAATGATATCCATGTTGGTATGGATTTATTGAGAAATTGCCATGGTGTGTGAGGTTGTGTAAGTCACACTTAGGCTAATTTTTTGGGGGCATTTTTGCCATTTTGTTCGGTAAAGGCTTCACCTCTTGGTTAACCATTATAATTGGAAGATTTGGGAATGTGAATTTTGTTGACAAATAAAAGACATTATGATTTATAATAATTTATCTTTTATCATTGTTACATATCTTCTTATGTCATTACCTTTCAATCAAATCTCCAATTATGAAACTATTTTTTGGTTAACCTATAAACAGGTCTTCCAAAAATCCTTTTGCATAACCAATAGGCAACCCATCCTATAGGTTGCCCAAATTGTCAAGCCCTGTGTGTATGACATGCACAGAATGTCACGATGTGTGAAGATGTTTGTCATTACAGCAGGAGTGCTAGTGCAGAAGGATAGAACAACAAGAGGCGCAGTGATGGCATGAGTGTTGTACTGACGAATGCATTGACACATTCACACTCATTCTGTTCTGTGCTTACCAGTATTACATGCCTCTAGACATAGAATCCATTAATTTAAAAATCCCAACATCACACACAGAAAGTTTGTACTAAAAAACTCATTGTTATTTTGTCTGATATAAAAACAAAACTCAGGTATGATTGGCAAACATGTGTGACAGATTGATATGTAAACAGAAAAATATAAATGAAAATTGTGTACATACAGATTATCACGTTAGTTTGTCCATTCCAACCATTTAACTAGTAAAGGTTTGTTTTTATTTCGTTTAATCAGTGGTTATTCTATTGCTAACTGTAAGGAATTTTGTTTTGTTTTGTAAGCGATCAGCTGAGTCGATCATTGAAACGCACATAGAACGTATTCATGTGTCTGTTATGATAGTCTGCCGCATTACCAGAAACGAGTCGTCTAGGCCCATATGATACGGAATCAGAATGAGTCATCTATATGACATGGAATCGGAACACATTATGTTTCTGGTGGTTTTCAGGCCAAAATTTATATGATTGTTAGATAAAAATAGATTACTGTACCCCAACTCTCGAAGAGAATGGGAGTACTCTGGATAGCATATATCCGTCCATCCGCAGTGATATCCTAGCACTGAGTTGATGGATTTCAGTGAAATTTGATATGAGGGATCCTTGTGACAAGCTGCTCCTGAACATGTTACAGAAAAGTTACCTGCATATTTTTCTCCAAAATTACAGTCCTTACTTTGTCAATTATTCATGATTTTATCCATCCATAATGATATCTCTGCAGTGAATGGATGGATTCCAATGAAATTTGGTATGATAGGTCCTTGTGACAAGCCGCTGCTGCACATGTTATAAAAATGTTGCTTGCATTTTTTCAGCACAGTTACTGTCCTTACTATGTTTTTAATTCATTTATATTTCATCGGTCCAGCACTTAGTGGGGGTATAAATTGCCTTCAGCAATAGCTCTCATTTATTTGTATTTTTAAGAAATTATCTTCTGTTATCTGGGAGATATTCGCTTCAGAGTCACAACTTTAGTGTTAAAAAATCACTCCCTATTTGTAGAATAAGTTTAATTTTGTTATATTTGGTGGATTTGAACAAAAATATTTTCCAGTTGTCATTCGATATATTGACTGTCAATGCAGTTTCCAAATTGATCTTGGTCAGAATGCAACAGTTTGATTGACGGATTACAAATGGGTGGATTTTAGTTCTTTTGATGGATGAATTATGATAGGTGGAAAAATAGTCCGTCATTGGAAATCCGTATGGAACATGTGTTATCGATTTGTAAATATGGAACTGGAGGAAAAATAATAGGCATGTAATAAATAGAGGATCTCAAACGAGTGATGTTTGGATATAAGATTTTTTGAAACGAGTTTGATGAATTTGATTCACAACAAGCCTTTAGGCGAGTTGTGAATCGAATTCATCAATTGAGTTTCAAAAAATCTCATATCCAGACATCACAAGTTAAATATTCTGTATATCACTTGAATATTTTTATACTGTACCAATGACCCAGACATAGCTGGTGCTAACTCTTAAAATATAGGGCCAAACACAAATTTTGCCCCCCCAATCCCCAAAATTTGCATCTAAAACTAAAGAAAACATGTCCTGAAAGGCCCTCCACACTTCGCCCCTACTGCGCATGCGCAGTGTCAAGGACGTTCCGAAATTGGCGCCATTAATCATTCTAAGTTTGGCCCTTCATCAGTTAACATCTGACTGATCTTTGTGCTTATAAATCTCAGTTTAAATGATGCCAGACACATAAATATTAGTGAAATGGTGATTCTAAGGAGGATAGAGAAGGAGGAGAGGAAAAGAATGTGTGACAGAATATTATCAGGGCTGTAACTTAAAATTTTTTAATGAAATTATGTTAAGTTACCTATTTTCAAGGCAGCAGCCATTTTGTTGTCATTCTGATTATTTAGTTACACTGTTTTTTAAGTGTTTTCCTCTCTCCCTGTCCTTTAAGTTCCCCCTTGCTATTCTCCCATGCTTTTGGCATAGTTTTTGTAATTATTATTACTAAATTTTCTTGGGAGTTTTAGCTGAATAACAGAATGAATTCTGTTCTTTCCCCATGTTTACGTCTTCACCTACGGGTGGTTAGGCGTTGTGTTCTGCATCTACCATCTGATGTTCTGCAGTTTCTTCCCTGGAAGTCTCTGTTTTGCATCAGATAGTGTATTTTTGGTAACTGATTTCGGGCCTGGGTGCCTGGAGTCTTATTTTAGTGTTTTTACACTCATTGTTTACATTTACAACAGCCCTCTGTGTGAGGGGGGGATTTCTAAAAAATAATATCTTGATGTTATTTTAATCATAACTAGATACATTATTATTGTTCGTAAGTGTTGAATAAATTGTTTAAAATATTTTTAAAATTTTTGTCCACACTTAGGCTTGGGATCCATTGGGGCTCAACGTTACTTTTCAGAAACTTGGGCTGTTCTGAAAAAATATTTTTTCAAAATATTTTGATTTCAATTATTTTTTCTATATTAATGGATCATATTATTATTATGTATTTTGATTGCCAGGGGTTAGTGCGAGTACCAGGACTTGTTTTCTTTTCACATTGAAAGGATATTGATCAATTGTTTTAAGAGGAAGTCTTCCTCTGACTTTATTATCATTCTATATGTGGTCAGTGTACTCGCATTAACTCCTGTTCTGTATCGTATGATTTCGATGACAATATGGGAAGCGTATGTCACGGTATGTTGTTGGGGATTTGGACACTCCGGTCCTTTCCCCGCAGGTTCACTCTACTTTATCAATTTCTATTTCAGACGATCAAGATTAGGGTGATGTATCTGTGATGTCTTCCAACAGTGTGCCTCCGTCGTCACAATTAATGAAGGGCTAGCGGAAAAGTGCTCATGTAAATACGCCAATTGCCTAAGAGGACCCTAGTAGGTTCGACGGCCTTTGACGTCCGCTAGCTCGCCCGGTGTAGCGTCCATTCACCGAATGGTTCGGCAGCCGGGTTCGTCCGTTGCGGTCTAGAAGGAATTTTGGGGTGATGCGAGCACTATAAATTAACCTAATGCACACCCAGTGACGGCGGATCGGAGGGAGAACGCAGGAAGCCTTTTAGTCCGGTTCATAGCTCGTTCCGGTCCATCCGGACGGCAAGCGAGAGAGGCCCCTCTCTCGTTCAACAACATCTGGCCCCAGATGTTGTGGTACAAAATGTGTCGCAAGCGGAGCATACGTCCGTCGCTCGGGACGCTCCGTTGTATAGGCAGTCCGCTGAGACTGCTAAGGCTTCCTCTTTTCGTCAGCGCACACGACCGCACCTTGGCTGCGTGACCGCCGATATATTACCAGCTTCGCCGATCAAGGATTCTTCGGCGACCAGGTCACACCATCCGGTAGCCAGGGACACGAGGCCTGCAGACTCCGGACATTCGCATAGGAAGTGTGCAGGAGTCAACGTACACGGAGCTTCCGGCGGCAATGCATCGTAAGACCGCTACTGCAGTGCACAGGCCTCGGGAACGGACGTGCTTTCCTTAATAGCACAGTTTATCGCAGCATCCCAGCATCAACTGAATCTGTCGCATATATTTTATCCGACGATGCTGGGTCGGGACGCTCCGCGGAAGCGGGTACGGACGTCCGAAAGTTTCATCCGGTCCGACGGGATACCGAAAGGGATTTGGAGGATTTCGAGCTTTCCCTTTCGGAACAACATATGCTGTTGTGTATGTCATCTGACTTGGTCTTCTACAGCTTCTTTCGTCGGACCAGAATGCTGCGATGCCGGATAAGAAACTGATAGCGTCGGTGGACTTAGAAATTTTTGGTTCGGTTCAGGGACATCGTCCCTCAGTTCCGACATAGTCCAATAATGTCACACAAACTTTCGAATTATTGAACGACGCTATATATATTATTATTTTATGCTTGCTAACCAAGCATTTCTGGTTTCTTGTTCGAAGAGTTATGGAGATGTCTTTCAAAAGTGTGCCTCTGTCGTCATAGTTAATGAAGAGTTAGCGGCAATAAGTGCTCATGGAATATGTCTATCGCCTACGGGGTGACATTCGCTAGCTCACCCGGTGTAGCGTACATTCATCGAATGGTTCGGCTGCCGGGTTCGTCCGTTGCGGTCTAGGAAGGAGATTTGGGTGATGCGAGCACTTTAATTACTTTAGTACTCACCCAGTGACGGCAGATTGAGGACAGATCGGAGGAAGCCTGTTAGTCCGGTTCCTGGCTTGTCCAGGTCCGTCCGGGCTGTGAGCGAGAGAGGTCCCTCTCTCGCCCAGCAACATAGGGGACCGCATGTTGTGGTTCAGATATTTTACATTCGGAGCATATGTCCGTTGGTCGGGACGCTCCGTTATATTGACAGTCCGAGAGACTGTCTTTAATGCTTCCTCATCCTCACAGCAGGGCACACGACCGCACATTGGCTACGTGACCTCGAGTATCCGATCAGTTTCGGCATTCAGTAATTCCACGGCGAATAGGTCGCGCCATCCGGTAGCCAAGGGACACGAGGCCTATACACTCCGTTCGCTCGCATATTGGTAGTATGCACGGGGGTAACGATCACGGAGCTTCCAGCGGCAATGCATTGTAAGACCGCTTCTCCTCAGGCCTCGGTGATGGACGTGCTATCCGAGTTAGCACAGTTGTTTCGCAGCATCCCAGCAATTGACAGTTTCTCGGTCGAATCAGGAATTATCCGACGGCGCTGGGTCGGTGCGGTCCGCGGTTGCATCAGGTACGGACGACCGAACGCTTTATAGGGTCCGACAGGATGGCGAAAGGGATTCGAAAGATTTCGAGTTTTCCCTTTAGTAGTATCGGAAGATGCCTTTCATATCTTCTGGCATTATCTTCCAGTGATTATTATTTCGGACTTCATTGCTGCGATCTTGGATAAGAGACTTATAGCGTCATTGGACTCGGTTTTTTCGATCGGTTCAGGGACATTGTCCCTGACTTACCGACGCAGTCCAATATTGTCATTACAACATGTGTTTTATTTTTCGACGCTATATATATATATATACAAGCCTGCTACTAAGCATGATAGTTTAGTTTCTTGTCCGCGTTGCTCATTTCTGCCATTTTATCATTTATACAAATAGTTTATTTTGGCAGAGCAGGGCATACCGAGAGTTCATATGCGTCTAGACGGTGTGATTAAAGACTGCATATATTCTTTTTCGCCGTTTATGTCTTTTCCAATTTCAATGTTGGGAACGACATTATGTATAGTAGACTTAACTTAGACTCTTTATTATACGTAATCCGCCTTACTGAGGCGTTATCATTACGTCTTCAAGAAAAGATTTACGGGATATTATTCTCAATGTAATTTCTTTTGAGGCCAGTAGTTTGTTCACGTATAACTCCGCCCTTCAGTGGCTGATTGGAGTTAGTTAGACGTGACGCAGCCCTAGCTACATCCACACGCGTGGATAGTAAGGTTAAGAACTCTCTCAGAGTCGCTTCGTTCTCGGAGGAGCTTCTCTTCGACGGCAACTTTTCGGCAATCCATGAATTGCTCGATTTACACGTTCTCTTGTCTATCTAGTGTTACAAGAGATTCAGACTAGGGCAAACATTCGGTGGTTGACTCAGAGAGTGCCGCCGCAGTTGCCGGACCCGAGTGTGGCTGTTATGACGGTTGCCAGTCAAACAGATTGGGATATAATACTGATCCCTAGGGATTCGAAGTGCCAGGGTCTTTGGGTTCCGCAGTCTTTTAGCAATCAGTTCTCTTCCGCGGAATAATGTTTTTTAGGCTTGCTTTATGTCATTGCATGATCATTATTCAGAAACGCATGCCCAAATTCCTGTCCTTTAATTCGACAGTAGTGGCGTATCTCCGGAACCAGGGAGGCACTCTTTCGTTTCCGTTATTCAATTTAATGGAAAGAATCCGTCTGTTGGTTATAGTACACCAAGTTCAGTTTTGGTCCGTCATATTCCGGGTCGTCTGATTGTTTTATCGGACTCCCGTTCTCTTACGGGTCGCTTGTTGCTGTCAGAATGGACTCTCAACAAACAAGTATTCAATCAGATTTGCTATCTATGGGAGCGCCCAATGATGATTTATTTATGACACAGCTTGCTAATCAATTGCAGACGTATATGTTGGCTTGTCCAGATCTCTGAGCTAATATTGTTAACGCTCTATTGATCTATAGGACGGAATGATAGGATACGCGTATCCTCCGGCGCTGTTGTTTTAGCAGGTATTGCTAAGATAAACAACCACAATACATTTCTGTTGATAGCATCTCTATCTTCACAGAGATCATGAGTAATTTACTCTCTTGTCTACTGTGGGTCTTAACGTGAAATCTTCCTCTATGTGAGGATCCTTTTCACTGGGTAAATCGTGTCATCTTTATCACAACCAGCAAGGTCGCAACCTTCATGTATTCCGTTGTGTGGTCTGTATTGCAGTGTAAGCACTGTACTGGACGAGCTTTGGACGCGATTTCTTACTATAGGAGATCCTCTTCTTCGCTATTCTATGTGGCTAAAGTGGAGGCTCTTCCGTCGTGGTGTAGGGATCATTATGTTCATATTGTTGATCCCTCCATACTACTCATTGCTATTTTTTAGTATACTTCTTTCACAAGATCTACTGCAGCCTGTTATTATTTAGGTTATAGGTTTATGTTACCTCATACCTATGCACTCTACGATAGTTTACAATTGAGTCTTTTGTCTCTTTATCTAAGTCAGTTAGTAACTTTTTGATAAATAGACTTAGAATCTTTAGATTAAATTCCTATACGGATTTTAACTTCGGTTCTTATTTAGCTAAGTAATCATTTGAGCCTCTGGAAACAGTAGTTTTCAAATTCTGACCTTTTAGACAGTAATTCTGTTGGTTTCTCTTTTACTGTAGAGTCAGTGAGTTTCATGCACTATCGATGGATGATTTTCACTTTCATAGTTTCGGAATCAATACTTCCGTTACTATTTAGGTTGGATTGTTGCATAAGAGTTAGGCTCCTATTTTCCGGAACCTATTATTTTAAGGTCCTTCCGTCTTCGTATGGGCATAGGCCTTTACTCTTTCCGGGTACAGTTTATATATTTATAAACAGATATCTGTTTATTACAAAGGGCGTAAGCTTCTTCTGTCTTTGATGTCTAGTAGAAGGACGTTACGCTCCATTTTATTGTTAATGGATTCTATTAACTATCGGTACTGCTTATGGTATATCATTGACTTAGCAGTTGTGCTTAAGATTTCGGCTCATGAAGTAAGAGTTCTTCTACTTCTTGGGCTTACATTAATAGTGTCGCTATTATAGATTTTTGAAGGCCGCTCATTGCGCTCAGCCATCCACATTCATGAATTTTATCTCAGAAATATCGAGTCCATTTCTGAAGGCCTCTATTGTTAGGTCTATTATCTACTGCTCAGAATGTCATTCACTTAACAGTTGCTACTATAGCTAGGTAGGCTGTCTGTTTCGGCAGTGTCTCCGTTCGGCTGCCCTCTTCGCTCTGGGCTATTTGACCCAGGGCAAGAAAAAGGGGGGGGGGGGGGGAGGGTGTTCCCTTGGGTCACCTGTTTTACTATGAAAACAAGGGGATACCTCCTCCGGAGTTAGTAATTCTGAGCTGTTATTGGGATGGTTGTTTAGTGAGAAGTTTAGGTTTTTAAAATTCATTCAAGTCTTAGTTTTTAAAGTATAGCTTTTGAATATTGCATATGTCAACGGACATGATTATGCAATCCTCAGACACTTTTAGGAGTATAAGAGTCTCTATTCTCTAGACTTACTTTATTTATTGGCTTACTTTAAAAATTATTAGTATAAGGATTATATTGGATATTAATAGAGTACATGGATGTATGAAGCTCAATTTTGGAAGGTGTTGTATCTTTCTAATTTATCATAAATAAGAAAGATACATGTAAGGCCTATTACTTCTTTTTCCCTACAGGGGATGACTCTATTTTATTTTATTGAGCGTATTCCATTTTGCTCTATGTCCTTGGCCCTCCAGCCTTTTTACTATTCAGCTATGTCTGGGTCATTGGTACAGTATAAAAATGTTAAAAAATTTATAGTAATTTATATATTTTTTATACTTACCAATGACCCAGACGGGGATGGCCCTCCCAGGAGTTGGGAACTCTTGCCTCCCCGCTAAGTACATAGCGCTTACCAGGCACTGGTTATTAGAATGATTAATGGCGCCAATTTCGGAACGTCCTTGACACTGCGCATGCGCAGTAGGGGCGAAGTGTGGAGGGCCTTTCAGGACATGTTTTCTTTAGTTTTAGATGCAAATTTTGGGGATTGGGGGGCAAAATTTGTGTTTGGCCCTATATTTTAAGAGTTAGCACCAGCTATGTCTGGGTCATTGGTAAGTATAAAAAATATATAAATTACTATAAATTTTTTAACTTTCGAATGTTTTTTACACTTTTTATTTAATTCATTGCCGCTAAATTCTCCCAAAATAACCGACAATCAGTTCGTTGACTCAGACGCTTCTCACCATGACATCATGAATGCGTTTTACTTGCACCTGTTGGCGTAATTGACATCATGTGAACTACGCACAAGAATGCAATGCTGCTGCTATGGAACCACGTGCCGATTAGACACTAGTTGATAATCAGGAAATAAGACATGGGTTGTTACGTTGAAATTGACGACGTTTCATGTGATATATAAATTCGCTAAAGCTTGATTCAAACATTCCAGTGTTTTTACTCTTGATTTCTGCTGTTATAATAGTATGGGAAAATCTTGTTTATTGAACTACTACATTTCTTAAGATATTGGTTTGAAAGTTGGTACACTTGATCATCACCATGTGCAGAAATTTACTCTGGTTCAAATCAAGCATTATAGAGTTATTGCCCTTGAATTCTATAGTTGCATAGAAATAGTACAGTAAAATCTTATGATGCAAACTTCCTCTATATTTCTTAAGATATTTGTTTTAAGTAGTATTTCTACTTCTCAATTCAAGCATTACAGGGTTATTTCCCTTGGATTTTACAGTTTTAAAAGTATGGGAAAATGTTATGGAACAAACTACTTTCACATTTGTAAAGGTATTGGTTTGAAACTTTGTATACACGATCAATATCACATGAAGATGTGCTTGACACAAATTTGATTCAATTGAAGCATTAATGAGTTATTGCCGAGGAATTCCACAGTTTTAAAGACATAGCAATGTAAATTTTGTGCAGTGAACCTCCTCCTCATTTCTCAGCACCCTGATTGACATAAATTTGCAGTTGATAGATTGTGATGAAAGAGTTATTGCCCATGAATTCTACTGTTGTAAGAATATGGTAAAAATCTTGTGGAAAGAACTACTTTTCGTTTCCTAAGATTATGTTGATACATTTTGCATCATGTGGGCATTTTCATCCAAACTGTCCTGGGGCCTGATATTTCTCTTGTTAACCCCGAGTAATTTGCCCATGATATCATCAGTTTTTTAAATTTTTTATGGATACAAGCTTTCACGATCTTTCAGGAATTCCAGATTATTTTGGTTTGGTCTAGACTTCTCTATTGGGGAGGGCCTCCCCCCAAATCCCCCTTTGGCCCCCACTCCCGGTACCCTCTGTCTGTTTGTATTATAAAAGACATTACATTTTGATGATGAAAGAAGAAAAGGCATAATACTGAATTATCATTGAATTCATTTTTAGATGATGAATGGAATAAAAAAGTTTCCGATTACCTACTATGGTGATCCAGACACACAGCCAATAAGAAGTTATGAGAGTGCAACCATAGTTAGGATTCTTTACCAGCTTACGTCCTATATAAATAAACAGGTAATTTCATTAAAATATTTATCTACATATAACTTCCACACAAATGTTTCCTTCTGGGCTGCTGAGCAGCCTTGAAAGTTGTTTGTGTGTTCTTTCTCATACTTTAACCCTTTACCCAACACAAATGATATCAAAATTTTATATATTTTTTTCCAGTTTTTCAGAAAAATTGAAAAAACCATATCATGTGACACCACCTTGAAACAAGCTCATTGCAATGTGATGGGGGTGGGTTAGATGTGGGTCACATGGTATGGTTTTGTTGAAATCTTTTGAAAGTATTTTTTCTTCAACTGCTCAGTTTGTAGATTATGTGGGCAGATGATGTGGCCGATTCGTTAGGTAAAAGGTTGGCTGTAAGGACGAATTCCAACTTTGTTCACTTTTTACTGAAAACAAACAAATGCCCTAACATTCAATCTTTCATAATTAAATGTGCAAATTGCATTCTTAGTATCTGGGCAGCTGTTTCTAGGCAAATCTTGGCAGACTGTATGAGCGGCCAAGATTTCTCTGGAAACAACTGCTGAGCAACAGAATGTATACTAAGAGTAACAAAAATGTATAAAAACTCTCCAGGCCTCTTAAGGGTTAAATATTTAGTTTTAAGTTTCTTGAATGTTCTATTAACATCAATCAGTCTTACCCCAAGCCTGAGCAATAAATTTAAAAGCTTATAATTACTCACTTGTATAAAAATGGAGGAATATATAAATAGAGGATCTTAATGAGTCATATGAAAATTCTGTCCCGAGTTTACTAAAATTGATCGGAGCCGAGGTTTACCAAGGCTCAGATTGATTTTCGTGAACGAGGTTAATAAATTTTGTGTCAAATTCTGAAAAATTTGAGACTCTTTTTATCACATAATGTGTAATTTAAACTTTTACCTAATGTAACAAATAAAGCTGGCCAGCACTGTTCACAAAAATTGCCATTCAAATTTTTGTATTTTTTTTGCCTAAAAAATATAGCTTATAACCCCTCAATGGAAAGAGCTCATCGAGCTCATTCCAATGATGGTTCATAAGCTATGTTTTTGAGACAAAAAATGAAAATAATTAGTTATTCATGAAATGTTTTCTGCAAATATTATCTGCTATTATGTAGGTAATGAAAAATAAGAGATTAAATCAATTATACTTCCAAAACCTTCTCATAACATTACCACGTCGATGGTGACTTGTAATGTCATTCCCATATTAAATGTGTTAGCAATTTTTATGCCCCCGACCCTCTCTGGGGGTATTATCTTTTCACCAAGTCCATCCATCTGTCCATTAACTTTTGGGTTCCATCCAATAACTAAAGAACTGCTTATTTGATCAAATTATAACTTTAGGGGTTATTTGTGAATGACTAGACAATGCTTCCTTTCAATTTTGGTCCAGCTAGCCAATTCAGTATGGCCACCATGGTGTTATGACATCATCAGAGGCATATGCCACGCTTCGCGTTGCTCTTGTTTCTGTAAAGCGCTATTTGATGGTGATTGTTTGATAAAAATCAATTTTAAACACTCATAGATGAAAAATGTGTTATGTGTTTAATTTTTACTGTTTGTTTTATTGTGTTTAACCCTTTACCCAACGCAGACGATATCAAAATTTATTATTTTAAATATATTTTTTTTAAATTTTTCAAAAAATTTCAACAAAACCATATCATGTGGCCCCTCATTGGAACGAGCTCAATGAGCTCGTTCCAATGAGGGGTCACATGATATGGTTTTGTTGAAATATTTTAAAAAGTTTAACTTTTTCAACTGCTCAATTTGCATATTACGTGGGCGGATGTGGGCAATTCGTTAGGTAAAGGGTTAATGACAATTTCAACATTGTGTCTGACAGTTGTACGGGTGACGGAAACAGGAATACCCAGAGAGAACAAGAATCACTGAACAACTGTCAGACTCCAGCTTACTAATCTGGTGGTGGTTGAAGGTAAATGTACCATTGACGTGCAGTACACCTTAGTACAAAGTGCCACCATGAATTATTTCAGTGTAAATTGCTATGTGAAAAAATTAGTACTTTGAAAAAGAGGCAGTAAAAAATAATTATCCAACATCTCTTGGGGGATTCAATTCAAGTTTGCAAATCAAGTCCCCAAGTTCTTATTTCGGTTTCCCATGGGAGCCCAAATTTTAATTTAATGCAGTATGAGAAAAATTCTTTTAAAATCTTCTTCACATCCACCAGTCTGTATCATTTGCTATTTAATAATATACAGCATCCTTATGGAGGTCAGATTCCAGTTTGTTCAACTTAAGTCCCTACGTTCATATTTGGGCTCCTTAAAGGAACCCAAATTTGAACTTAGCGTAATATGAAGAAATTCTTTAACACTTTACCCAACGAATCGCCCGCATCCGCCCGCATCCGCCCGCGTACAATGCAAATTCAGCAGTTGAAAAAATATTATATTTTTATACTGTACCAATGACCCAGACATAGCTGGTGCTAACTCTTAAAATATAGGGCCAAACACAAATTTTGCCCCCCAATCCCCAAAATTTGCATCTAAAACCAAAGAAAACATGTCCTGAATGGCCCTCCACACTTCACCTCTACTGCGCATGCGCAGTGTCAAGGACGTTCCGAAATTGGTGCCATTAATCATTCTAAGTTTGGCCCTTCATCAGTTAACATCTGACTGATCTTTGTGCTTGTAAATCTCAGTTTAAATGATGCCAGACACATAAATATTAGTGAAATGGTGATTCTAAGGAGGATAGAGAAGGAGGAGAGGAAAAATGTGTGACAGAATATTATCAGGGCTGTAACTTAAAATTTTTTAATGAAATTATGTTAAGTTACCTATTTTCGAGGCAGCAGCCATTTTGTTGTCATTCTTGTTATTTAGTTACACTGATTTTTCAGTGTTTTCCTCTCTCCCTTTCCTTTAAGTCCCCTCTTGCTATTCTCCCATGCTTTTGGCATAGTTTCTGTAATTATTATTACTAAAATTTCTTGGGAGTTTTAGCTGAATAACAGAATGAATTCTGTTTTTTCCCCATGTTTACGTCTTCACCTACGGGTGGTTAGGCGTTGTGTTCTGCATCTACCATCTGATGTTCTGCAGTTTCTTCCCTGGAAGTCTCTGTTTTGCATCAGATAGTGTATTTTTGGTAACTGATTCCGGGCCTGGGTGCCTGGAGTCTTATTTTAGTGTTTTTACACTCATTGTTTACATTTACAACAGCCCTCTGTGTGAGGGGGGGATTTCTTGAAAATAACATCTTGATGTTATTTTAATCATAACTAGATACATTATTATTGTTCGTAAGTGTTGAATAAATTGTTTAAAATATTTTTAAAATTTTTTGTCCACACTTAGGCTTGGGATCCATTGGGGCTCAACGTTACTTTTCAGAAACTTGGGCTGTTCTGAAAAAATATTTTTTCAAAATATTTTGATTTCAATTATTTTTTCTATATTAATGGATCATATTATTATTATGTATTTTGATTGCCAGGGGTTGGTGCGAGTACCAGGACTTTGTTTTCTTTTGACATTGAAAGGATTTTGATCAATTGTAATAAGAGGAAGTCTTCCTCTGACTTTTATAATCATTCTATATGTGGTCAGTGTACTCGCATTAACTCCTGTTCTGTATCGTATGATTTCGATGACAACATGGGAAGCGTATGTCATGGTATGTTAGTGGGGAATTGGACACTCCGGTCCTTTCCCCGCAGGGTCACTCTACTTTATCAATTTTTATTTCAGACGATCAAGATTAGGGTGATGTATCTGTGATGTCTTCCAACAGTGTGCCTCCGTCGTCACAATTAATGAAGGGCTAGCGGAAAAGTGCTCATGTAATACGCCAATTGCCTAAGAGGACCCTAGTAGGTTCGACGGCCTTTGACGTCCGCTAGCTCGCCCGGTGTAGCGTCCATTCATCGAATGGTTCGACAGCCGGGTTCGTCCGTTGCGGTCTAGAAGGAGTTTTGGGGTGATGCGAGCACTATAAATCAACCAAATGCACACCCAGTGACGGCGGATTAGAGAGAGAACGGAGGAAGCCTTTTAGTCCGGTTCATAGCTCGTTCTGGTCCATCCGGACGGCGAGCGAGAGAGGCCCCTCTCTCGTACAACAACATCTGGCCCCAGATGTTGTGGTACAAAATGTTTCGCATTCGGAGCATACGTCCGTCGCTCGGGACGCTCCGACATATAGTCAGTCCGGAGTAGACTGTCAATAAGGCTTCCTCATTCTCATGGTAGCGCACACGACCGCTCTTGGCTACGTGACCTCGGATATCCAGTCAGCTTCGCCAGTCAGAGAATCATCGGCGACGAGGTCACACCATCCAGTAGCCAGGGACACGAGGCCTGCAGACTCCGGACGTTCGCATAGGAAAGTGTGCGGGAGTCAACGTACACGGAGCTTCCGGCGGCAATGCATCGTAACACCGCTACTGCACAGGCCTCGGGGACGGACGTGCTTTCCTAAATAGCACAGCTTATCGCAGCATCCCAGCATCAACTGAATCTGTCGCATATTTTTTATCCGACGATGCTGGGTCGGGACGCTCCGCGGAAGCGGGTACGGGCGTCCGAAAATTTCATCCGGTCCGACGGGATACTGAAAGGGATTCGGAGGATTTCAAGCTTTCCCTTTCGGAACAACATATGCTGTTGTGTATGTCATCTGACTTGATCTTCTACAGGTTCTTTCGTCGGACCAGAATGCTGCGATGCCGGATAAGAAACTGATAGCATCGGTGGACTTAGAAATTTTTGGTTCGGTTCAGGGACATCGTCCCTCAGTTACGATATAGTCCAATAATGTCACACAAACTTTCGAATTATTGAACGACGCTATATATATTATTATTATATGCTTGCTATTACCAAGCATTTCTGGTTTCTTGTTCGCAAAGTTACGGAGATGTCTTTCAAAAGTGTGCCTCTGTCGTCATAGTTAATGAAGAGCTAGCGGCAATAAGTGCTCATGGAATATGTCTATCGCCTAAGAGGTCCCTTGTAGGATCGACGGAGTGACATTCGCTAGCTCACCCGGTGTAGCGTACATTCATCGAATGGTTCGGCTGCCGGGTTCGTCCGTTGCGGTCTAGGAAGGAGATTTGGGTGATGCGAGCACTATAATTACTTTAGTACTCACCCAGTGACGGCGGATTGAGGACAGATCAGAGGAAGCCTGTTAGTCCGGTTCCTGGCTTGTCCAGGTCCGTCCGGGCTGTGAGCGAGAGAGGTCCCTCTCTCGTCCAACAACATAGGAGACCGCATGTTGTGGTTCAGATATTTTACATTCGGAGCATATGTCCGTCGGTCGGGACGCTCCGTTATATAGAGACTGTCGATAATGCTTCCTCATCCTCACAGCAGGGCACACGACCGCACATTGGCTACGTGACCTCGAGTATCCGATCAGTTTCGTCATTCAGTGATTCCACGGCGAATAGGTCACGCCATCCGGTAGCCAAGGGACACAAGGCCTATACACTCCGTTCGCTCGCATATTAGTAGTATGCACGGGGTAACGATCACGGAGCTTCCAGCGGCAATGCATTGTAGGACCGCTTCTCCACAGGCCTCAGTGACGGACGTGCTATCCGAGTTAGCACACAGTTTTTTCGCAGCATCCCAGCAATCGACAGTTTCTTAGTCGAATCAGGAATTATCTGACGGCGCTGGGTTGGTGCGGTCCGCGGTTGCATCAGGTACGGACGACTGAACACTTTATAGGGTCCGACAGGATGGCGAAAGGGATTCGAAAGATTTCAAGTTTTCCCTTTCGTAGCATCGGAAGCTGCCATTCATATCTTCTGGCATTATCTTCCAGTGATTGTTATTTCGGACTACATTGCTGCGATGTTGGATAAGAGATTTATAGCGTCATTGGACATGGAATTTTGGATCGGTTCAGGGACATTGTCCCTGACTTACCGACACAGTCCAATAATGTCATTAGAACATGTGTATTATTTTTCGACGCTATTTATGCATATAAGCCTGCTACCAAGCATGATAGTTTAGTTTCTTGTCCGCAATGCTCATTTCTGCCTTTTTATCATTTATACGAATAATTTATTTTGGCAGAGCAGGGCATACCGAGAGTTCATATGCGTCTAGACGGCGTGGTTAAAGACTGGAAATATTCTTTTTCGCCGTCTATGTCTTTTCCAACCACAATGTTGGAAACGACAATGATGTCTAGTAGACTTAACTTAGACGCTTTATCATATGTAATCCACCTTACTGAGGCGTTATCATTACGTCTTCAAGAAAAGAATTACGGGATATTATCCTCAATGTGATTTCTTTTGAGGGCAGTAGTTTGTTCACGTATAACTCCGCCCTTCAGTGGCTGATTGGAGTTGGTTAGACGTGACGCAGCCCTAGCTACATCCACGTGCGTGGATAGTAAGGTGAAGAACTCACTTCGTTCTCGGAGAAGCTTCTCTTCGACGGCAACTTTTCAGCAATCCATGAATTGCTCGATTTACACGTTCTCTTGTCTATCTAGTGCTGCAAGAGATTCAGACTGGGGCAAACATTCGGTGCTTGACTCAGAGAGTGCCACTGTTGTTGCCGGATCCGAGTTTTATAATTATGACGGTTGCCAGTCAAACAGGTTGGGATATAATATTGATCCCAACGGATTCGAAGTGCCAGGGTCTTTGGGTTCCGCAGTCTCTAAGCAAGTACTTATCTTCCGCGGAATAATGTTTTTTTAGGCTTGCTTTATGTCATTGGATGAACATTATTCAGAAACGCATGTCCAAATCCTGTCCGTTAATTCGACAGTAGTGGCGTATCTCCGGAACCAGGGAGGCACTCATTCGTTTCCGTTATTCAATTTAATGGAAAGAATCCTTCTGTTTGTTATAGTACACCAAGTTCTGTTTTGGTCCGTCATATTCCGGGTCGTCTGATTGTTTTACCGGACTCCCGTTCACTTATGGGTCGCTTGTTGCTGTCAGAATGGACTCTCAACAAACAAGTATTCAATCAGATTTGCTATCAATGGGAGCGCCCAATGATAATTTATTTATGACGCAGCTTGCTAATCAATTACAGACGTATGTGTTTGCTTGTCCGGATCTCTGAGCTAATGTTGTTAACGCTCTATTGATCTAATAGGACGGAAAGATAGGATATGCGTATCCTCCGGCGCTGTTGTTTCAGCAGGTATTGCTAAGTTAAACAACCACAATACATTTCTGTTGATAGCATCTCTGTCTTCACAGAGACCGTGGGTAAATTTACTCTGATGTCTACTGTGGGACTTAACGCGAAATCTTCCTCAATGAGAGGATCTTTTTTCGCTGGGTAAAATCGTGTCATCTTTATCACAACCCACAAGGTCGCAACCTTCACGTATTCCGTTGTGTGGTCCATATTGCATTGTAAGCATTGTACTGGACGAGCTTTGGACGCGATTTCTTACTATAGGAGATCCTCTTCTTCGCTATTCTATGCGGCTAAAGTGGAGGCTCTTCCGTCGTTGGTGTAGGGATCACTATGTTCATATTGTTGATCCCTCCATACTACTCATTGCAACTTTTTAGTATACTTGTTTGACAAGATCTACTGCAGCCTGTTATTATTAAGGTTATAGGTTTATGTTACTTCATACCTATGCACTCTATGATAGTTTACAATTGAGTTTTATGTCTCTTTATCTAAGTCAGTTAGTAACTTTTTGATAAATAGACTTAGAATCATTAGATTAAATTCCTATATGGAATTTAACTTCGGTTCTTATTTAGCTAAGTAATCATTTGAGCCTCTGGAAACAGTAGTTTTCAAATTCTGACCTTTTAGATAGTAATTCTGTTGGCTTCTCTTTTACTGAAGAGTCAGTGAGTTTCATGCACTATCGGTGGATGATTTTCACTTTCGTAGTTTCGGAATCACTACTTCCTTTACTATTTAGGTTGGATTTTTGCATAAGAGTTAGGCTCCTAATATCCGGAACCTATTGTTATTAAGGTCCTTCCGTCTTCGTACGGGCATAGGCCTTTACTCTGTCCGGTTAGAGTTTATGTATTTATAAACAGATATCTGTTTATTACTACGGGCGTAAACTTCTTCTGTCTTTGATGCCTATTAGAAGGACGTTACGCTCCATTCTATTGCTAATGGATTCAATTAACTATCGATACTGCTTATGGTATATCTTTGACTCAGCAGTTGTGTTTGAGATTTCGGCTCATGAAGTAAGAGTTCTTCTACATCTTGGGCTTACATTAATAGTGTCGCTATTATAGATTTTTGAAGGCGGCACATTGCGCTCAGCCATCCACATTCATGAATTTTTTATCTCAGAAATATTGAGTCCATTTCTGGAGGCCTCTATTGTTAGGTCTATTATCTACTGCTCAGAATGTCATTCACTTAACAGTTGCTACTACAGCTAGGTAGGCTGTCTGTTTTGGCAGTGACTCCGTTCTGCTGCCCTCTTCGCTCTGGGCTATTTGACCCAGGGCAAGAAAAGGGGGGGGGGGAGGGTGTTCCCTTGGGTCACCTGTTTTACTATGAAAACAAGGGGATACATCCTCCTGAGTTAGTAATTCTGAGCTGTTATTGGGATGGTTGTTTAGTGAGAAGTTTATGTTTTAAAAATTCATTCAAGTCTTAGTTTTTAAAGTATAGCTTTTGAATATGGCACGTGTCAACGGACATGATTATGCAATCCTCAGACACTTTTAAGGAGTATAAAGAGTCTCTATTCTCTAGACTTACTTTATTTATTGGCTTACTTTAAAAATTATTAGTATAAGGATTATACTAGATATTAATAGAGTACATGGATGTATGATGCTCAATTTTGGAAGGTGTTGTATCTTTCTAATTTATCATAAATAAGAAAGATACATGTAAGGCCTAATACTTCTTTTTCCCTGGAGGGGATGACTCTATTTTATATAATTGAGCGTATTCCATCTTTCTCTATGTCCTTGGCCCTCCAGCCTTTTTACTATTCAGCTATGTCTGGGTCATTGGTACAGTATAAAAATGTTAAAAAATTTATAGTAATTTATATATTTTTTATACTTACCAATGACCCAGACAGGATTGGCCCTCCCAGGAGTTGGAAACTCTTACCTCCCCGCTGAGTACATAGCGCTTACCAGGCACTGGTTATTAGAATGATTAATGGCACCAATTTCGGAATGTCCTTGACACTGCGCATGCGCAGTAGAGGTGAAGTGTGGAGGGCCATTCAGGACATGTTTTCTTTGATTTTAGATGCAAATTTTGGGGATTGGGGGGCAAAATTTGTGTTTGGCCCTATATTTTAAGAGTTAGCACCAGCTATGTCTGGGTCATTGGTAAGTATAAAAAATATATAAATTACTATAAATTTTTTAACTTTCTAAAAAATTTCAACAAAACCATATCATGTGACCCCTCGTTGGAACGAGCTCATCGAGCTCGTTCCAACGAGGGGTCACATGATATGGTTTTGTTGAAATTTTTTTTTAAAATTTGAAAAAATGATATTTACAAAAATAAATTTTGAAATCGTCTGCGTTGGGTAAAGTGTTAACAATCTTCTTCAGATCCAACAGTCAGAAACTTCATATATTGGAATACATCATCGTTTTGAGCCTGAATTTTAACTTCGAGTAATATGAGAAATATGATTTAAAAATTTTCTTCTTTAGGCCCACCACTCAAAATCCATGGATATTTGATACACATCATCCCTATAGACACCTAATTAAAATTTGTTTAAATCAAGTCTGTGGGTTCATAATTTTTTTACTTATCAGAATCCTAATTTTTACTCAGTGCAAAAATATGAGAAAAATTGTTTGAAAATCTTTTTCATCAGATCTACCTGGTAGAAACTTTTCATTTTTGGAACTCAGCATTCCTAGTGGAGTCTGATTAAAATCGGTAAAATCCAAGACCCTGGGTTCATGTTTTGATACCCTAGGGGAGCCCAAATTTTAACTTAATTCAGTATCAGGAATGTTAATTAAAAATCTTAAAAATCATCTTTGGATCTACTGTTTATTTTAATATTTGATACACAGCTTCCTTTTCGTTTGATATTTGATGAGGTAACAAGTTTTATTTCATTAATGATTGCATCTCTTTGTAAGAGTGTATAGAAACCCAACCAGTAGTGTTCAACCGATTAACAAAAATGGCCGCTGACCGATTACCGGTTATTTGAGCTCACAATCGGCTGATTCTGATTGTAATACAGTGCACTACTAGACAAGTTGAGGCTCGAAAGAACTACATTAAACTGAACATTTTTCAGAGTGTTAAACTTTGTTGACTGGGGTCGCAGTAAAATTACCAGTCGCACACACTTGGGTGGTAAACCGGGCTCTCAGAGCCACGTATTCCGCCCAAGTGTGTGCGACTGGTAATTTTACTGCAACCTGAGTCAATGGAGTGCAGCCTTCACTTTTCCGGTATGAACTGGCGAGTGTAAGCTTTATATGTTGTTTAACCCTTTACCCAACATAATGGCCAAAAACGATTTTAAAAAAATGCCAATTAATTTTTCATTATTTTTCATTTTTTGTCTCAAAAACATAGGTTATGAACCCTTGTTGGAACGAGCTCATTGGTCCCGTTCCAATGAGGGGTCATAACCTATGTCTTTGAGACAAAAACTGAAAAAAATTAGTTATTTAATAATCTTTTTTGCAAGTGTCGTCTGCTTTTCATGTTAGGTAAAGGGTTAACTTGTATATCCCGTAAATGGGTGTCTATAGAGATTAAGAATACTCATTATGGTTGTTTCTAAACTTTATTGAATGGTATCATTGACATCATTTTACATTAACAATTGAACAATTGCAGAAGATAATAAAATGCAGTTAATGAATCATCACAAAATGCTTGGCATCAGTCAGTTGAACTGATGTTCCAGAGGCCATTGCCGTTGCCATCCAGTTGCCCGCAATCAGCCAATTGTGGTGGCCGGTTCTGATAATCAGTTGAACTTTTAACAACCAGAAAGCACTAATTTGTAAAAAAACCTCAATGATGTCCATGTTGATTGCCTTTTCTCTCCATTTCTTCACACAACTGATAGCTTCCAGGCACATTTTCCTGAATTTCAACCCACAATTTTACCCAACCTAGGCAGTCTTTTCAGAGGGAAGCCTTGTTGAAATTGAAAAACAGACATTATTTTTTAGAGATGTTTTGAGTGACAGTCCTTGCAGTATGCATATTTGTGCAAGGTGTAGTCCCAAGTTCTATCCTTCCGTAATGACATGACTACCGTATTGACGAATACGTTCATTCATCATGGCATTCTATGTTTATTACATGCCTCTATAATAATTATCATTTTCTAAATTCAGCGTGAAAAACTCTGCCTTGTTTGTAGAATTTGACAGTTCCGACATCTGCTTGAAATAAAATCTCCGGTGTGATTGGCAAACACGTGATAGATTGATACGTAAACAGAAAAATATAAATGAAAATTGTCTCCATGGGTTATTTGTTTGTGTTTTTAAAAAATTAGCTGTCGTCATCTGAAAGACAGTCACTTCAAAATCAAAACTTGAGTGTTCAAAAACCACACCCCATTTACAGAATAAGATTAATTTTGGTGGATTTGATCCAGGTGGGAACCCTAGGAAATGAAGCAGTGCTTGTTCACTGGGGTAATCAAACTCTTGTTTTACTACAAAAATAAGACCCAATAACCAATGCCTGTGGTGGAAGTCCTCAAAAATGGGCAGCATGGGTATAAACGATTGGCTGGACTTGACTTTATATCCATGTTGCAGTCACGATTAGCCATTGTGCAGAAATATGTGATGTTAAACACCAATAAATAAATAAATTGGTGGACTTGAACATACATTTCCAATTGACAATTGATTTATCGGCTTTCACAACTTCTGAATTGATCTGTGTAAAAATGCAAAGTTTCGGTTCACAGATTAAGAAAATGGGTGAAATTTAGTTCTTTTGATGTCTCCATGACGTCAAATGGAAGAATAGTCCGTCAACGAAAATCTGTATGGAACATGTGTTCTGTATGGATTTTTTAATATGGAACTGGAGGAAAAGTAATAGGCATGTAATAATTGGATGGGCCTTTACTAGGGCTGCAGCGATTAATCATGAAACGAATGTATCGTGATTCATTCTCTGATGATATGTATCACAATTTGGTTGCACTGTATCACGATACACGTGGACTCAAAATTTCATGAATATTTTGTTAATGACACTTAAAAAATGGCAGCATTGTTGACTATTCGCATCTATTATATGTAGTTTTCCTTTGAAATCAGGATTGTAGAAGTCTGAATTTACATTGCTCTCATGTATTTGTTAGCATTGAATAGCACAATTCATTAACCTCGCTCTTGAACCTTTATACACTACTAGCAGGTGATACCCTGCGTTGCACGGGAGAAGATGGTTATATCAGCCGTTTTCGAAATAGAAGGTGAAGGTCACCAATTTCAAGGTCAAGGTCAACCCACACGGGCAACCCGATAAAGTCAAAATGATAGATGGGCCGATATACCTGCACATATGAAATTTTAGCCCAATCGGCCCAGCCGTTTTTGAAATAAAAGGTCAAGGTCACCAATTTCAAGGTCAAGGTCACTCTGCACGGGCACTCCGATAAAGTCAAATGATCGATGGGCCAATATTCCCGCACATATGAAATTTTAGCCCTATCGGCCCAGCCGTTTTCAAAATAAAAGGTCAAGGTCATCAATTTCAAGGTCAAGGTCACCCCCACAGGGGCATGGCACCCATCCCATGTTACTCGCAGGGACGAATTACACCCGTGTACAAAATTGGAGATCGATCGGTCGAGAAATGGAGGATTTCACCCGGAACAAAGAAAGAGAAAGAGAGAGAGAGAGATAGAGATATAGATACAGACATTCGCATTTATATATTAGATGATCCACCAAATAACAAATTCCCAGGAAACGGAAGAGTGTGTCACAATGTTTTGGTTGTCAAGAAGTTTGAGAAATCTAATTTCATTAAAATGAAGCTGCTTGACCCCAAACTGTATGATGATTTGTTATTTGGCCATTGTGTGGGTGGATATTAGACTTTTCCCACTACTCACCAGCCCAGTAGAAATGTGAGGACTCAAGAAGCAAATCTGCGGTTATGGACCACCGGGTGACCTGGTGGTCCATAACTGCAGATTTGCATCTTGTCTCCTCACTTTTTGATGATTGACAAGTGTATAGTGATACGTATCGAATCATGGGGATTGTACCATGATATGCATCGTATCGTAAGAAAACGTATCGTTGCAGCCCTAGCTTTTACGTAATGAATTTTTTAATTTCTTCTTCACAGTATGCAGCAGCAATTACTGATAACTATTATAGAGATGACTGGATAGGACAGATGATGAAAGTCTACTTGAAATGTCCACTGACGCATGATGCTCAGCTAAATTCACCAATCAGCAGACAGAAACGAGAGAGCTTACAAAGTCCTCGTGTTAGTCTGCGTTTTCTTGCAGACTACAGAACTATCACATTGTTGGCTGTGTTCTATATACTTTTCAAACTGTGGTTGGGAACTGGTGCAATAGGTTTTCTTTTTCTTCTCATTGTGATTGTCATCTTGTATGGATTGTTGTGCGGCATTTTTGTGCCAGCCATCAGCAATGTGTTTCATCCACAAAGAACACCTTGAGAATCTATAGAACTTATGAGAACTAATCGAGTAGATGGAATACAGTGCTTGGAGAGTGTATTATTACTAAATTACCTACAGAGTGGAGATTCCAGCCATGGAATAATTTCAGACTTGTTGCAAAGCATAACAAGCACAAGCAAAGTTTCAGCCAATTGGCTGAAACATTGCTTGTGTTTTTAGTCGATATGTACAAAATTTGAAACTTATAGTTTGGGTGATAACTCCACTCTGTGGGTGATTTAGTTACAATCCACTCTCCATGTACTGTATGCCGCCTCTTGGTAATGCTTCCCCATACTCGTTCACTTTCACGTGCTTAATTTGTGTGTGGCAGCTTAACATCAGACTTTTTTTGTGAAAAGAAGCTAAACGCCCTGTACAGTCAAGCGCATTGGCGTAATTTCAACATGGAAGCGGGTTCTTCTTTTTCGCAACCTTCCGATTGAAGTCGCAATATATATTAGTGCGTGGAGAGTGTATTATCACTAAATCACCCACAGAGTGGAGATTCCAGCCAGGCAGTAATTTCAAATTTGTAGCAAAGCATAATGAGCACAATCAAAGTTCCAGCCAATGGACCTCCAGGTTAAACCCATAGGTCCATTGGCTGAAACATTGCTTGTGTTTTTTGTCCGTATGTACAGAATTTGAAAGTGATACTTTGGGTGATAACTCCACTCCACGGGTGATTTAGTTACAATCCACTTTCCACATACTGTACAGTGTGCTTTCTGGAAAATGACATATCCTTTTTATTTGTTTAGTTCATAAAATCAGACAGAGTCAAACAGATGGTTTTGGGTATCAAAATGAAAAACAATGAAATGATTAGGCCTCACAAAGTATATCTTCTGTTTCTCAGGCCTGTTTTGGTAAAATTGCATGCAGGCAGGCGGTTTTTATTAGCTCAACTGTGACGAAGTCAAATTTGAGCTATTGTCATGGCCCGTCGTCCGTTTGTCCGTCTGGCCGTCTGTCCATCTGTCCGTCTGTCCGTACGTCAACAATTGGCTATGGCTCGGGCTAGAGGTCGTATTTATGAACCGATCTTTACGAAACTTCTTGTGTACCTTTGTTATGACCCTGGGACGGGAACGAGTGTTTTTAGGTGTGGTCCGAAATTCAAGATGGCTGCCAGTGGCCATTTTGTACCGATGATGCAAAAATCAGTATTTTTATACTGTACCAATGACCCAGACTTAGCTGGTGCTAACTCTAACAAAACCAGGGCCAAACACAAATTTTGCCCCCCAATCCCCAAAATTTGCATCCAAAACAAAAAGAAATCATGTCCTAAAGGACCTCCATACTACGCCTCTACTGCGCATGCGCAGTGACGCAGTCGTCCCGAAATTGGCGCCAATTATCATTCTCTGTTTGGCCCTTCATCAGTCAACATCTCACTGATCTTTGTGCTTGTAAATCTCCGTTTAAAGGATGCCAGACATGTAATTTTTGGAGAAAATGTGATTCTAAGGAGGATAGAAGGAGGAGAGGAAAAAGAAGTGGCAAAAAATAATCAGGGCTGTACTTAAAATTTTTTGATGAAATTATGTTAAGTTGCCTATTTTCGAGGCATGGGCCTCTTGTTGTCATTCTTGCTAATTGTTGCACTGCTTATTCAGTGTTTCCTCTCCCCTAGCCTTCTAAAGTCCCCCCTGGCAATTCTCCCATGCTTTTGGCATATTTTTGAGAAATTTCATTTCTAAAATTTCCTGGGAGAGTTGCTTGGTTACAGAATGTTTTCTGTTATTTTCCCCATAGTTACGTTTTCACCCATGGGTGTATAACGTTTGTGTTCTGCATCTTCCATCTGATGTTCTACAGATTCTCCCCTGGGAGTCTCTGTTTTGCATCAGATAGAGTGTAATTGATGACTGATTCCGGGCCAGTTTTTTCAGTGCCTGGAGTCATGTTTTCTAGTGTGTTTACACTGTTTGTTTTCATTGGCAACAGCCTTTTTTGAGGGGGGCTGTTTGCCTTTGGGGTAGTTTATCTCATTATAAGATACATTTATATTATCCGAAAGTGTCTCATTAATTATTTTATATAAATTTAAAATTTTTGACCACACTTTGCCATCGGATCCATCGGGGCTCAACGTTACTTTTCAGCAACTTGGGCTTCTCTGAAAAAATATTTTTTCAAAATTATTTTGTTTTGCAATTGTTTTTTCATTTATTAATGGATCATGTTATTATGTATCTTTGTGTCAGGGGTTTTTGCGAGTAACTAGGACTTATTGTTGTTCTTTCACAATGAAGGGACATTGTTCAAATTGTAATAGGAAGAAATCTTCCTCTGACTTTCATGATCATTGTATTAATTGTAGTCAGTGTTCTCGCATTAATCCCTGTCCTATATGTGAACATTGGGATGAGAAACATTGGAAACGTGTGTCACGATATGTTGTTTCTGGAGAAAGAGCGATGCCGGCTCTTTCTCCACAAGGTCACTCTACTCTCTCAGTTTCTATTTCAGAGGAACCAGAACAGGGTGATGTTTCCATGTTATCTTCTTCAAGTGTGCGTCCATCGTCACAAATGAATTCAGAGCTAGCGGCAAAAGTGCTCATGGAGATTAGACAAATGTCGTCCGCTAGCTCGCCCGGTGTAGCGTCCATTCACCGAATGGTTCGGCAGCCGGGTTCGTCCGATGCGGTCCAAGAGGAAATTTTGGGTGATGCGAGCACTATAAACATAATAGATGCACACCCAGTGACGGCGGATAGTAAGCGAGAATGGAGGAAGCCTTTTAGTCCGGTTCCTAGCTCGTCCAGGTCCAGCCGGGCCGCGAGCGAGAGAGGTCCCTCTCTCGTACAACAACATCTGGGACCAGATGTTGTGGTACAAAATGTGTCTTTAGCGGAGCATACGTCCGTCGCTCGGGACGCTCCGTTGTATAAGCAGTCCGCAGAGACTGTTAAGGCTTCCTCTTCTCGTCAGCGCACACGACCGCACCTTGGCTGCGTGACCGCCGATATATTACCAGCTTTGCCGATGAAGAATTCTTCGGCGACCAGGTCACACCATCCGGCAGCCAGGGATTCGAGACCGATGGACTCCGGACGTTCGCATAGGAAAAGTATGCGGGAGCCATCTGATGCGGAGCTGCCCTCGGCGAAGCAGCGAAAGACTGCGCCTCCGCAGGTCTCGACGCCGGACATTCTTGTGCAGATAGCACAGCTTATCGCAGCATCCCAGCAGCCGACAGAAACGGTGTCGGATCGAGAATTATCCGACGGCGCTGGGTCGGTACGCTCCGCCGAAGCATCGGGGGGCGGACGACCGGGAACATCGTGAGGTCCGACCGGATGGTGAAAGGGATACGGATGACTTGGAGCTATCCCTTTCGGAACAACATAAAGCTGCCGTGGACTTCATCCGGCACTTTCTCCCTCAAGTTGTTCCGTCGGGCCAGACTGCTGCGCTTCCGGACAAGAGAATTATAGCGTCATTGGACTCTGAATTTTTTGAGCGGTTCAGGGACATCGCTCCCGAGTTTCCGTCGCAGTCCAATAATGTTGCTAGAACATTTGAATTATTGAACGACGCTATATTTAAACTTGCTTCCAGGACGGGGAAAGCAGGTTTCTTGTCCGCTAATACTCTCAACCTGCCTTTCATTAATGCAAGGAATAAATTCGATACGGCAGGACAGGGTATACCGAGAGTTCCTCTGCGTATGGACGACGAGGCGGAAGACTTAGAGCTATCATTACCGTCGTCAGCTTCTATTCCAACCGCGGTGTTGGAAACAGCTATTGCGTCTAACAGAGCCAATTTAGATGCCTTATCTTACGCAGATCACCTTACTAAGGCGTTATCACTGCGCCTTCAAGGGGAAGAGTTTCAGGATATACAATCCTCTTTAAGACTTCTTTAAGGGCAGTAGCTTATTCCACGTGTAACTCCGCCCTTTCAGTGGCAAATCTGGAGTTGGTTAGACGTGATGCAGCCCTAGCTACATCCACACTAGTGGATTCTAAGGTGAAGAACTCTCTTAGAGTCGCTTCGGTCTCAGGAGAACTTCTCTTTGACGGCAAGCTTTCCGCTATTTATGATAAAATTAAAAAGAAAGCTAATGATTCTCTGTTGTTCAGATCGGCTCCTAAAAAGTCGGATACAGCAGACACGAATAAGACAGGCACTTCTGGGTCTAATGCGCCCAAGAGAGGTTCCTATAGAGGTTCCGGTGCGTCCTCTTGGTCTTATTCGAGAGACCGTCAGGATAGCGACTCTCGTTCGGGACGTCCTTCAGGCCGGGACAATCGGTCGGACGCCCCGAGGTCGACGAGGCGAGGTGCGGGTAGTGGAGGACGTGGTTTCTCCTACCGCAGGCCTCGCAGGTCCAGGAGGTGATGGCTTAAACCTCTATCGCGTTCCGGTTGGCGGAAGGTTGTCGAGTTTTTCACAAGAGTGGGCGTCGATTACGGACGACCCTTGGGTGAGAGGAGTGACTTCGGAAGGTCTAAAGATATCCTTGAAACGAAAGCCTCCATTAACTCGAAGTCCAAAGTGGACTCATCTTCCGTCAAATCCACAGAAAAGAGACGCTCTGTTATCAGAGGTGCAGTCTCTTTTAATGAAGAACGCGGTAGAGGTCGTAGAAAACCAGGAATCTCTGGGATTCTACAGCCATCTGTTTCTGGTTCCGAAACCAGACGGCTCGTTCCGTCCAGTCATAGATTTGAGCTGGATAAACAAGCTGATCGTCGCTCCAAAGTTTTATATGGAGACGATTCGATCGGTCAGAGCGAGTATTCGGGTGAACGATTATGCAACGAGCATAGATCTCAAAGATGCGTACTTTCACGTCATGGTACATCCGACATTCCGAAAGTATCTACGCTTTGCAGTCCTGGGAGTGGTGTATCAATTCCGGGCGATGTGCTTCGGATTGAATCTAGCACCCTGGGCTTTCACTCGGGTAATGAACTCGGTAATGATCTACTTCCGAGCTCATTCGTCTGCGGTAACGTCGGCCTACCTGGACGACATTCTTCAGAGGTATGGCAACGAGTTAACGCTTCAGAACGATGTTCAGAATCTTCTTCTATTGCTCCGACGTCTCGGTTTTATAGTAAACGAGGAGAAGTCGGATCTGGTGCCGTCCAAGTCATTCACTCATCTGGGAATGAGCTTCGAGACGCACAACAATCTCGTTCGTCTGCCGTTAACCAGAGCGAAATTAGTCAGTTGTTACGCTCGCTATTGTCTGCACGCAGACAAAGTCACGGCGAGAGAATTTATGAGACTGATAGGTCTGTGCGGAGCCGCCGCGGATCTCATTCCGATGGGGCGGCTACGCACACGTCCTCTTCAAATTTTCCTGACTCAGAATTGGAGTGTGAAAATTCATTCGCTCGATGTAGACGTTCTCTTGTCAGATCAAGTGAAACAAGAGATTCAGACTTGGGCAAACATTCAGTGGTTAACTCAAGGAGTTCCGCTGCAGTTGCCGGATTCGAGTTTTACCGTTATGACGGATGCCAGTCAAACAGGTTGGGGTGCATCATTAATCCCAACGGATTCGAGATGCCAGGGTCTTTGGGATGCGCAATTCCTGTGCAAGCACATAAACATCAAGGAAATGATGTCAATTTGGCTTGCGTTACGTCACTGGATGGACATTATTCACGATGCTCATGTCCAAATCCTATCCGACAATACGACAGTAGTGGCGTATATACGGAATCAGGGAGGCACTCATTCAGTTCCGTTGTTCAATCTAACGGAAAGAATCCTTCTGTTTGCGTTAGAACATCACGTTCTTCTTTCGGTCCGTCACATACCGGGTCGTCTGAATGTGCTAGCAGACTCCCTTTCACGAAAGGGTCGCTTGTTGCCGTCGGAGTGGACTCTCAACAAACAAGTATTCAATCAGATTTGCTACCAATGGGAACGGCCAATGATAGACTTATTTGCGACACATCTCAACAATCAGTTGCAGACGTATGTGTCTCTGTGTCCGGATCCAAGAGCATTTGCAGTAGACGCTCTGTCGATCCCTTGGGACGGAATGATAGGATATGCGTATCCTCCAGCGCCGTTAATTCAACAAGTATTGCTAAAGATAAAACAATCTCAATGCAAGATTCTGTTGGTAGCATCTCTGTCGCCACAGAGACCGTGGATAAATCTACTCAAGTGTCTGTTGTGGGACCTACCGCGAAAGCTTCCTCCACAAGAGGATCTTCTTTCGCAGGGGAAATCGCGCCAACTCCATCACAACCCGCAAGGTCTCAACCTTCACGTTTTTCCGTTGTGCGGTCCTTCTTGCATGGCAAGCACTTTACAGGACGAGCAGTGGACGCGATTTCTAACTGTAGGAGGACCTCCTCTTCGCTAAACTATGCGGCTAAGTGGAAGGTTTTTCGTCGTTGGTGTAGGGATCATTCTGTAGATATATTTGATCCCTCTATACCAGACATTGCAAACTTTCTAGTATACTTGTTTGACGAAATCAAACTGCAGCCTGTTACTATAAAGGGTTATAGATCTATGTTATCTGATACCTATGCACATCATGATAGTTTACAAATTGGATCTAATGTCTCTTTATCGAAGTTGGTTAGAAACTTTTCGATAAATAGACCCAGAACTCTTAGATTAATTCCTAAGTGGAATTTAGCTTGGGTTCTCCTTAAATTGAAGGAAAAGCCATTTGAACCTCTTGGGACAGTAGATTTCAATTCTTATCTTATAAGACAGCTTTTATCTTAGCTTTCTCTTCTGCCAGAAGAGTCAGTGAGCTTCATGCACTATCGGTGGATGATTCTCATTATCGTAGTGTTGGGAACACTATCACCTTCATTACTAATGTGGGTTTTTTAGCTAAGAATCAGGCTCCTAATAAATATCCGGAACCTATTGTTATTAAGGCTCTTCCGTCTTCAGACGGGCGTAGGCCTTTACTCTGTCTTGTTAGAGCACTACGTATCTATAAACAGAGATCTCAGTTTATCAGAAAGGGATGGAAACGTTTCTTTCTGTCTTTGATGCCTAATAGAAAGGACATTTCAGTCCATTCTATTGCTAGATGGATTCAGTTAACTATCCGTACTGCTTATGAAGATTTATCTTCTTCTCAGCAGTCTGTGCTTAAGATTTCTGCTCATGAAGTAAGAGCTCTTTCTACTTCCTGGGCTTATGCTAATAGTGTTGCTATTACAGATTTAATGAAGGCTGCTTATTGGTCTCAGCCATCCACATTTATGAATTTTTATCTCAGAAATATTGAGTCCATTTCTGGAGACCTGCATTGTTTAGGTCCGTTATCTGTTGCTCAGAATGTCGTCCACTAAACAGTTGCAACTATAGTTATGCAGGCTTTCTGTTCCGGCAGTGACTCCGTCCGGCTGCCCTCTTCGCTCTGGGCTATTTGACCCAGGGCAAGGGGAAGGGGGGGGGGGGGCAGGTGTTCCCTTAGGTCACCTGCTTTATAGTGAAAAGCAAGGGAATGCCTCCTCCAAGTCAGTATTTCTGAGTCGCTTCCGGGATGGTTTTAAAGTGTAATATTAATGTTTAAATTCATTCATGTCTTATTTTTAAAGTGTAGCTCGGTGTGAAGCATTTGTATATGTCAAGTGTCAAACGGGCTTTAATATACAATACTCGGACACTTTTAAATGATTATAAAGAGTCTCAATTCTCTGGACTACTTTATTTATTGGCTTGCTTTAAAAATAATTAGTATAAGGGTTATACTGGATGTTAATAGAGAACATGAATGTTATTGTGCTCAATTATTAAGGGTAGTGTATCTTTCTAATTTAATATTAAATAAGAAAGATACATGTAAAGCCTAATACTCCTTTTCTCCTTAAGGGGTTACCTCTTTACTATATAGTTGAGCTTATTGGATTTTCCTCTATGTCCTAGGCCCTCCAGCCTGTTTACTATTCAGCTAAGTCTGGGTCATTGGTACAGTATAAAAATGTTAAAAAATTTATAGTAATTTATATATTTTTTATACTTACCAATGACCCAGACGGGGATGGCCCTCCCTGGAGTTGGGAACTCTTGCCTCCCCGCTGAGTACATAGCGCTGACCAGGCACTGCCAGTAAGAATGATAATTGGCGCCAATTTCGGGACGACTGCGTCACTGCGCATGCGCAGTAGAGGCATAGTATGGAGGTCCTTTAGGACATGATTTCTTTTTGTTTTGGATGCAAATTTTGGGGATTGGGGGGCAAAATTTGTGTTTGGCCCTGGTTTTGTTAGAGTTAGCACCAGCTAAGTCTGGGTCATTGGTAAGTATAAAAAATATATAAATTACTATAAATTTTTTAACTTTTTGTACAGAACTTCTGTATGAAAGTTCTGATTTGAATAAACTTCTGTATAAATGTTTAGTACCATGGGATACATCACATATAATACGGGTTTTTTTCTCGTGCGTAAATTATGCAAATTAGACTGACTTTGATTTATTTAGTTTTACTTTCAGAGCTGTAAGTGCCAAGCTGCTATGGCTCGGGCTAGAGGCCGTGTTTATGAACCGATCTTTACGAAACTTCTTGGGTACCTTTGTTATGACCGTGGGACGAGAACGAGTGTTTTTGGGTGCAGTCCGAAATTCAAGATGGCTGCCAGCTGCCATTTTGTACCGACGATGCAGAAATCTGTTTTTTGTACAGAACTTCCATATGAAAGCTCTGATTTGAATAATTTTTTGTATGAATGTTTAGTACCATGGGATACATCACATATAATACGGGTTTTTTTCTGGTACGTAAATTGTGCAAATTAGACTAATTTTGATGTTTTTTGGGGTTACTTTCAGCACTGTAAGTGCAAATGCCAATACGGCTCGGGCTAGAGGCCGTATTTATGAACCGATCTTTACGAAATTTCTTGGGTACCTTTGGTATCACCGTGGGACGAGAACGAGTGTTTTGGGGTCCGGTCCGAAATTCAAGATGGCCGATGGCAGCCATTTTGTACAAAATTAGGTGCAATCAGATTTTTGCACAGAACTTCCATATGAAAGCCCTGATTTGAATAATTTTTTTGTGTGAATGTTTAGTACCATGGGATGCATCACATATAATACGGGTTTTTTTCTCGTGCAGAAATTATGCAAATTAGATGAACTTTGATTTTTTCAGTGCGACTTACACACAGTAAGTACACATGTCAATACGGCTCAGACTAGAGTCTGTATTTATGAACTGATCTTCACGAAATGTCTTGGGTACCTTTGTTATCACCTTGGGACGAGAACGAGTGTTTCTGGGTGCGGTCTAAAATTCAAGATGGCTGCTAGTGGCCATTTTGTACCGAAATTAGGTCTAATCAGTTTTTTGTACACAACTTCTATACAGCTCAGACTAGAGGCCATATTTATGAACCAATCTTTACGAAACTTCTTGGGTACCTTTGTTATCACCGTGGGATGAGAGCGAGTGTTTTTGGGTGTGGTCCGAAATTCAAGATGGCCACCAGCAGCCATTTTGTACCAAAATTAGTGCAATCAGTCTTTTGTATAGAACTTCTGTATGAAAGTTCTGATTTTAATAAATTTTTGTATGAATGTTTAGTAACATGGAATACATCACATATTGTAAGGGTTTTTTTTTCGTGCAGAAATTATGCAAATTAGATGAACTTTGATTTATTCAGTGCTACTTACACAATGTAAGCACACATGTCAATACGGCTCAGGGTAGAGGCTGTATTTATGAACCGATCTTCACAAAACTTCTTGGGTACCTTTGTTATCTCCTTGGGATGAGAATGAGTGTTTCTGGGTACGGTCCAAAATTCAAGATGGCTGCCAGTGGCCATTTTGTACCGAAATTAGGTCCAATCAGTTTTTTGTCACAAGTTCTATACAGCTCGTATTTATGAACTGATCTTCACAAAACTTCTTGAGTACTTTTGTTTTCACCTAGGGACAGGAACGAGTGTGTTTTGGGGTGCCTTTGTTATCACTGTGCTATGAGAACAAATATTTTGGGGTTCAGTCAGACCCACTCTGGGACTCAAATATTTTTCTAGTTCAGCATCTGACTGTCACCCACCTTTACAATACTTTACCTATACATTTGTTACAGGCAACGGTCAGTATTTATGTACAGACCGTTACAATACTTTATATGTACCTTTGTTATCAGATCATTACCTAGATGTTTGTCATTGCTGTGTCACATACTATACATGTACATGTCTTTGTCTTGACAAGTTGAGCTACAGTGTCATTGACACTTTCATTTTATTTTTTAGCTGCGATGAGCAGCTCTATATGTGGCAATGTCGGTCTGTCAGACGGTCTGTCACCAATGAGTTTAAAAAACACCATAACTCCTAAAATACTTGATGGAATGACACCATACTTGGTATGCAAGTGTATCTTCATGATGTCTACACCCTCTCGATAGTGCATGTCATTCGGATAATTTCTGTCACATTTATGGACTTGTCACCGAGTTTTTTTGTCACCAACGAGTTTTAAAACATCATTGGCGTTGCACAAATCATCGCAGCTTCGGCACTATGACAGTACGTCATGTTTTAGGCCTCATAATCTACAGAGTAGCAAGGGTGGTGGTGTATTACGTCCCTTGATGAGTGCAAGAAGGCTTTGCAATGCTCTTGTTGCACTCCAGGGACAATTTTATTGACTTGGATAAAATATCAGATATATACCATTTAATTATTATTTTTTTAAGTTTGCAATGGTTATAAAAAGAGAGCGTGCAACAGCCAAAAGGATTATGCAGGAGGGCCTGAGAAACAGATTTTTAGCTCAACTTTGACGAAGTCAAATTTGAGCTATTGTCATGGCCCGTCGTCCGTCTGTCCATTCTGTCCGTCTGTCCGTCTGTCTGTACATCAATAATTGGCTATGGCTCGGGCTAGGGGTCGTATTTATGAACCGATCTTTACGAAACTTCTTGTGTACCTTTGTTATGACCCTGGGACGGGAACGAGTGTTTTTAGGTGTGGTCCGAAATTCAAGATGGCTGCCAGCGGCCATTTTGTACCGATGATGCAAAAATCAGTTTTTTGTACAGAACTTCTGTATGAAAGTTCTGATTTGAATAAAGTTTTGTATAAATGTTTAGTACCATGGGATACATCACATATAATACTGGGTTTTTTCTCGTGCGTAAATTATGCAAATTAGACTGACTTTGATTTATTTAGTGTTACTTTCAGAGCTGTAAGTGCCAAGCTGCTATGGCTCGGGCTAGAGGCCGTATTTATGAACCAATCTTTACAAAACTTCTTGGGTACCTTTGTTATGACCGTGGGATGAGAACGAGTGTTTTTGGGTGCAGTCCGAAATTCAAGATGGCTGCCAGCAGCCATTTTGTACCGACGATGCAGAGATTTTTTTTTTGTACAGAACTTCCATATGAAAGCTCTGATTTGAATAATTTTTCGTATGAATGTTTAGTACTATGAGATACATTACATATCATATGGGTTTTTCTCTCATGCTTATATTATGCAAATTAGACTAACTTTGATTTATTTAGTGTTACTTTCAGCACTGTAAGTGCAAATCCCTATACGGCTCGGGCTAGAGGCCGTATTTATGAACCGATCTTTACGAAACATCATAGGTACCTTTGTTATCACTGTGAGACGAGAACGATTGTTTTGGGGTCTGGTCGGAAATTCAAGATGGCCGCTGGCAGCCATTTTTTACAAAATTAGGGGCAATCAGATTTTTGCACATAACTTCCATATGAAAGCTCTGATTTGAATAATTTTTTGTATGAATGTTTAGTGCCATGGGATACATTACATATAATATGGAGTTTTTTTTGTGCACAAATTATGCAAATTAGATGAACTTGGATTTTTTCAGTGCGACTTACACACAGTAAGTACACATGTCAATATGGCTCGTGCTGGAGTCTGTATTTATGAACTGATCTTCACAAAATGTCTTGGGTACCTTTGTTATCACCTTGGGATGAGAACGAGTGTTTCTGGGTGCAGTCTAAAATTCAAGATGGCTGCCAGTGGCCATTTTGTACCGAAATTGGGTCTAATCAGTTTTTTGTACACAACTTCTATACAGCTCAGACTAGAGGCCATATTTATGAACCAATCTTTACGAAACTTCTTGGGTACCTTTGTTATCACTGTGGGATGAGAGCGAGTGTTTTTGGGTGTGGTCCGAAATTCAAGATGGCCACCAGCAGCCATTTTGTACCAAAATTAGTGCAATCAGTCTTTTGTACAGAACTTCTGTATGAAAGTTCTGATTTGAATAAATTTTTGTATGAATGTTTAGTAACATGGAATACATCACATATTGGAAGGGTTTTTTTTTCGTGCAGAAATTATGCAAATTAGATGAACTTTGATTTATTCAGTGCTACTTACACAATGTAAGCACACGTCAATACGGCTCAGGGTAGAGGCTGTATTTATGAACCGATCTTCACAAAAGTTCTTGGGTACCTTTGTTATCACCTTGGGATGAGAATGAGTGTTTCTGGGTAAGGTCCAAAATTCAAGATGGCTGCCAGTGGCCATTTTGTACCGAAATTAGGTCCAATCAGTTTTTTGTCACACGTTCTATACTGCACGTATTTATGAACTGATCTTCACAAAACTTCTTGGGTACCTTTGTTTTCACCTTGGGACAGGAACGAGTGTGTTTTGGGGTGCCTTTGTTATCACTGTGCTATGAGAACAAATATTTTGGGGTTCAGTCAGACCCACTCTGGGACTCAAAAATTTTTTGCTAGTTCAGCATCTGACTGTCACCCACCTTTACCTATACATTTGTTACAGGCAACGGTCAGTATTTATGTACAGACCGTTACAATACTTTATATGTACCTTTGTTATCAGGTCATTACCTAGATGTTTGTCATTGCTGTGTCACATACTATACATGTACATGTCTTTGTCTTGACAAGTTGAGCTACAGTGTCATTGACACTTTCATTTAATGTTTTGGCCTTGAATGAACACTTGTATTTCATGTCTTCTGTGGTGACTCAGTACAAAATGAACAATGCTGGTACTGGAAACCTTGTTAATAAATAGCTATTTCAATTTGCCTGTCAAATTTCATTTTTTTTAACAGAAATATTCATTTTATTGATAAGAGTGCTGGAAGCCTATATTTGAGCTCTATTCTGAAGGGCATGTGACACAACTTAAAGGCTTCAAATTCTGTGAATGTGCTTTGTGTTATCAATGAAGTTAATTTATTTAGTCTATATGGATTTGCCTTGGTACAGTTTATGAGAGAGTGCCTACAGGTTAAAAGACGTGAGCAAATTTTGATGACCAAAAATAATTCAGCACTCTACCAGTTAATAGGAATTTGGTCATTTCCTCCCACTTCTGGTGATGAATTTAGCATTTATCCTATTATATCATGTTCAAGAGAGGTTGTGCAACTCCTTGAAACAATTTATGAAGGTTTAATGGCACAATTGGGAAGTACTGAGTCCAAAGAGGAAGAGGTTTGTAATGCTGGGAAATTCAGTGAGGATAATGTTCACAAATAACAAATGTGTTTTTCAGTTAAAGAGGATTCACTATATGACCCAGATGGTTAAATTTCTCATATGGGTGTGATAAATGGTCTGATATTTGAAAGTTATATGGAAAATAACGATTAATCTATTAACCAATATACAGCTGAGCTGGGTCCACTGTATCAAAAGCATACAAAGTTCTCTATCTGTATCTGTATATATCAGCTTCTTTCTAGGCTTTTGTGCTCCAGGTAACGAGATCATGCTTTACTTTACTTTTATAGCACAATGACATTCTTCCAGTCTTGTAGAGTTGACAGCTTTGTCATCTGTTTAGTTTTAGCTGACTGTTTTTAGGAATAATTAAATTTTGTACGGTTCTGTTTTACTGTTTGGGACTTGGAATGTTTTTTAGTTTGATTTGGCAGATCATGTGACAATGTTTCTTGTTTCACAGTATTTGTAAGTTTATGATGTAATTTGGATTTTATTATCCCCCACCACATAGTGAGAGGGGGATATTGGGTTCCTTGCATCAGTTCTTCGGTCCTTCACCATTTCTTGTCATCACATTTAACCCTTAAGGGCCTGGACAATTTTCTTGAATTCACACCTGACCACAGCCTGTACATATCCAGTGGCTCAGCAGTAATTTCTAGTCAAGTCTTGGCTAGTAATCACTGTGTATGTAATTTGTCTTTTGTTAGCATGATTTTCTCATGATGGCATGTTAAGGGCACCTGTTCTGTGGACGTAAAACTTGGAAATAGGATTTTAAGGTTAAAAGAAAACGGTTCAAAATATTTTTCTCAAATTTAATATATTGTGTTTTGGTGATAATATGAAGGGGATTGCCAACCAGTTGTGTCCAAGTATTTCTTTGAGAGTTATTACCCTCATTGGACCTTAGAATTTCCAGTAATCACATTACCATTTATTGTTATCACATTAAGAAATCTGTTCAGGATGAGAATGTCCCATTTTGGTCAGCGTCAGTCACCCACAATGGCCATCACCGCAGCCATCAAAGATTTCTTCTGCACAGACTGCAGGTCGCATTTATGCATCATTTTCAGCTTACTTCAATGAAGCTAAGCTGTTGTACTCTCTAAGTATCAGGCCTTTAACTCGTTACCTGCTGAGTATTTTCTAGATATTTTTCATCAAATCTAGTCTTGGCTGCTTTTAAAATTAATATAAATGTAACACGAGAAATCATTGGTAAAAAAATCAATTCAATTTACACATGGCAAATATGATTAAATGTGCCCAACTTACACTAATTTCAGTAACAAGAGAAACCATGTGCTGGGCAGGAATATCCGCAGCAGCATGTAAAGAGTTAAATTACCCCAAATTCAAGGTGGTAAAATTTGTGCCCAAAATATGAACTATTCTAAAATATTGTCCTTGATTTCTCTCACTTTGGAGTATTTCAAATTTTTCAGCGTGTTGAGTGTTTTTCTTCTTTTTTATGTTGTGTAATGTTACTTTCAGCTTTAAAAATCGATAATATCCCTTGAAAATAGAACTTTATGTTATTGGGGCACATTTAAAGCTCTGAAAAAGATGTGCCCAAAATAAAGCAATCTAATGGCCTGCTGAGTGTGTTAGTCTGTACATCTACCCACAATTTGTTCAACACAGCCTACAGCCTGCAATTCTTTTCAGATCATCACCAAACTTCATATGTATGATCAGGTTCATGCCTACATTAGAATGTCCCATTAAGTTCACGGTCTGTTGCCCTCTATGGATTTCTTCGGAGAAGGCTACAGGTCACAATAATGCGGCAATTTTCTTGAAACTCGGCTCGGTGATTTGGTATGATGAGTAGATGAGAACACCATATTCTGGTCGCATTTGGCTGCCCATAATAGCCATCATGGATTTCACGGACTGCCTGTCCACTATTTGTTCAGCACAGGCTACAGCCCTCAGTTTTCTTCCAGTCATCACCAAATTTCTCATGCTTGTTCAGGTTCATGGCTAGATGGAAATGTCCCATTACGGTCATGGTTGCCTACCATAATGGCTACCATAACAGCCAACATGGATTTCTTCAGCACAGGTTGCAGATTGCATTTTTGCGTCAATTTTCTTGAAACTTCGAGAGGTGACTGAGAATGATGAGTAGATGAAAACATGTTATTTTGGTCACAGTTGGTTGCCCACAACGGCTGCCACAGCAGCCATCTTGGGTTTCTTCAGCACAAGACTGTAGGTCTCATTTATCCATGAGTTTTCTTGAAACTCAACTTGGTGACTTAGTATGAAGAGTAAATGAGCACATCCTTTTCTGGTCAGATGGCCACGCATAATGGCCACAATGGCAGCCATCTTGAATTTCTTGAGAAGACCCTGCAGGTCGCATTGAAGCTGCTATTTTCTATAACGACAAAATTGCAGGGTTCCCACTCAAATGAAGTGTCCTTGAATTTTGGCCCCTTCCTTGAAAAGTGCTTGAAATTTGACAGGATGAGCTAGTTTGATGAGTAGATGAGAACATCTGATGTTGGTCATGGTCAGCCGCACACAATGGCTACCACCTTCAATGGTCTTCTAAAAACTAAGTGCAATTTTCATTTTGCAGCATGCATGTCCTTTGTCTTTCTCTAATCTGTTGCAATGACATCATAATTTATAAGTATGAATATATTCATATAAGTAAGTAGGGCCTCTCCAACTAGCAGGAGCCCTGTAGTGATCACTTGATCTGTGAATGTGTCCATGTGTACACACATCTTCCAAATAGAGCTAAAATGGTTAAAGAGTTTTCTTGATCGATTAATCACATGGATTAACCTTGGTTAACCCATTAACCACTTGCCCAAATAGGTAGCTGAATAATTGCCGTACCGTTGATGATTTATACAATTAAAACTTTACTCAACATGAAGGACAAAACCGGCCAGCACCATACAAATTTTATTATGTTTTCAATTTGTGTCTCAAAACATACCTTATGACCCCTCATTGGAACGAGCTCATTGAGCTCGTTCCAATGAGGAGCCATAAGCTATATTTTTGAGACAAACATTGAAAATCTTAGTAATTCAAGAATTTCTTGTGCAAGTATCGTCTCCTACCCACATTTGATGAAGGGTTGAGAATGACCATTTACAGCTACTGATACAGTATAATGATCATGCAAGTGAACAAGTATGTCAGCACGTAACTGGCATGCTTTACTTTGTCTCATATAATTGATGTGAGCCAATGTGACAATGTTTGCCTGTTTTGGAGCAAGTTTGTTCCTTTGTTAACCCATATAATACAGTAGTTCAAAAGTAATGGTTAACCGATCAGTTACTTTTTTGATCGATCAAGACATTGATCATTGGTTAATTGATGAATCAGTTAACCGTATCAGCTCTACTTTCAAATTTTGTTACCTGACTGTAACTCGACTTGCCTTGGCCTAGGATCGTTTAAACTTCACATGTACACTGCCTAAAGGAGAGATGAGCCCTATAGATTTGGCAGTCAGAAGGTTGTAGGTCACAGGTAATAGTGATTTCCATTTCATTGGGTTCCCAGATCCTAAGAAGGCAGAACTTTGGTTTTGGACCATGCCACTTCACAGGTACACTGCCTTGGTAAAAGGAATGAACTTTATTGATTTGGGGTTAAAAGGTGGAAGATCACAGGGTGCTCTAACCTGAAAGGGTTTTCAATACTTTTATCACATACCTATTAATGTAAAACATAGGATTTCCACTGTTCTGCCTGTATGATAAAAATAAAGTTGTATCGCACATTGGGTGATACAAAACACGTTCGATTTCGTTTCCAGTGTAAACAGATAAGGAACCCGTCTAAATAAATCGTCATCATTGGTCAAATACACCAGAGCTGAGACCGCCTGGAAAATCCAAGTTCCTCATTTAGATCTGTTTTCCCGGGATATTTCAACAATCAGATTCGAGTCAAAAGTCTACAAAATAAAAATAACATTCTGACTGCTTGTTCCCTGACAAATACTTTTCACAACTGCTCATATACTTATGGAGTGTGCTAAACTTATTAGCTATTTTAAAAACTTTTTGTTGTGTTATTCCCCGCAGTTTAGTCAATATCTGAAGTTCAATCATCGTGACTGTGACACTGATCGGTGTCAGTTGGTTTTGACCAATTGAATGGCGTAAAAAAAAATTAAAAAGCAAATTAGGGTTGGTATCCCATCACCTAACAGTTATGTCTTGTTGACAATGAATGAAATGTGGAAATTATCCAGTTGAAAAGTGCTTTTAGTTCAATTTTCGTGTAGACTGGTTGTTACATGAGAAGTGTATGATAAATACTGAACCGCACATACATTTGAATGGGTTAAGAATTATCGCACAAGATTGCTTTGGCCCAGGATATCACAGGAGCTCTTGTGATATCATTGGCCAAAGCAATCTTGTGCGATAATTTTTAACCCATTCAAAGTTGTTATATATGGAAGGTGGAAGATTACAGGGTGCTCTAAGCTGAAAGGGCTTTCAATACATTTACTTGACAGTGCTTTGGCCTTGCATTATGAAACTTCACAGGTATTCTACCTAAAATAAAGGAATGAATCCTGTTTATTTGGAGGGTCCAAAGGTAAAGGTCACAAGGTTCTCCAGCCTGAAAACAGTTTTATTACACACCAGGGATGGGGTAATTGTAATTGGTAAGTGTAATTTCCTGTACTTAATTACTTTTTTTGAAGTAATTGGCTGTAATTGGTAATTGAGGAATTTTTCAATTACTTGTAATTGTAATGTAATTAATTACATTGAAAATTCTCCTGTAATTGCAGTTACTTTTCAATTACTTTCAATTACATTGATCAAAACATGTTTTCAAAACTTACAGTGTTCAAAAATCCACCAGCACATGATGAATGAAAAGTTTCTGCGCGCCAAAGGCGCACAGGGACAATGTAGGGTTGAATTCACTTGCGACCCGAATAACTTTATTTGCTGTGTATCTTTATTTGCTTATAAATCCACGAGAGTCGGAAGTGAGAGCCAATAATCTTAGTGTGTGACTGGCAGTAGGGTAGTGGGTTGAGATCCTCGAGAACCTTGAGAACCTCAAACTGGAAGATGGCTAGGAATTTTGCATAACTACAAGAGTTCTGCTCTGTGTTTGCTTAGAGAAGTGGGCATATTTATGGTAATACTGAAACCACAGTCTGGTGGTTATTTAAGAAAACGAGAAGTGATGTCAATAACTCAAAACTGTGTGATGACTGGTTACGCTTTTTCAAACAAGCTTCCGAATGAATGAAAAGTTTCAACGTGCCAAAGGTGCGCATGGACGATGTGGGATTTAAATCCCTTGCAACCCGAATAACTTTATTTGCTTTATAACTTTTATTTCCTTACAAATCCAGGAGAGTCAGAAGTGAGAACCAATAATCTTGTTTGGTTTGCATGTGTGCACTGGCAGTTGGGCAGTGGGAGCAGATCTCCGAGAATCTCAAACTGGAAGATGACTAGGAATTGTGCATAACTACAAAAATTTGCTCTGTGTTTTCTTACAGACATAGGCATATTTATGGTAATGCTGGCAGAAACCGCTGTTTGTTGATTGCTTTAGAAAGAAATGGAAACCCAAACAGTTGCTGGTTTGGGAGCAGCCCCAGCATATTACCCTTATCGGTTACAAAAAAAGAAAAAATCCACCAGTATGTGTTTTTGAAGCTGGGAGTCATCCATCAGCCTATAAGGGAGAGTGGATGCTTAGCATTTGCCACCTGGTCTGCCTTCAAGGAGAATAGATGACAGGGTGATGGGAGGGGGGTGGGGAGAAAATAAAAAATAAAAAAAACCCCGAAAACCAAAAAAAACAAAAACACACACACACACACACACACACACCCAAAAGCCCTTAGAAGGGCTGTTAAATCTCTATTCAAATGTTTATTTATTTAAAATGTACACTCCTCCCATCCAGGCAAGCTTGTTTCAATCCTTGCGTGGTATTTGGTGGTTTCCTGTGTATGTTAGCAGAAAGGTAGGTTGTACCAATTCCTCATGCGCTTCGTCTACTATTTCCATGCGTCTTCTTCATAAGGGTGTTGCAAGAAAAATTTGAGAAAGTTCAATTAGATAAATTATAGGTAGAGAGAAAGATGGGTATCCGCTATTGTATATTGTGACTGTTGTGTGATTGTTGTTATGGATGGGGTGAGAGGTGGGTTTCTAAGGAGCCCACTCCCCACACGCAGAGTTGCGAGGCAGTCCTCACAGACTCCACCCTAGAATTCCTGATGAGTAGCGAGGTAGTCCTAACTGACTCCATTTTGTTATTAGAGAAAGATAGAACTGCTCTACTGTATATTGTGACTATTGTGTGATTGTTGCTATGGATGGGGTGAAGGGTGGATTTCTTCGGAGCTCACTCCCCACAAGCAGAGTTGTGAGGCAATCCTCACAGACTCAATCCTAAAGTTCTCATTGAGTAGCGAGGCAGTCCTCACTGACTTCACACAGTTTAATTCTATTGAGTAATTTTAACTTACTGTGACTTATTTTGTTTTTCTGTTAAGGGTTCGGTGTTCATTCAGCTCAACCATTAATTCACTGTCTTGGAGTCTGTCGAGAGTTTTGTTTTGTAGGTCTTTTAATCGTGTTTCGATAGTTTCTATTTTTGCTAGCTCATGAATTTCCTTTATTGATATCCATATGGGCTTGCATAGTGCCACGTGCAAGGCATGATTTTGAACCCTCTGTAGGTTATTAACGTTGGTTTTGATCAGGTCACTTGTTACTATGCCACCATATTCTAGTACCAGGTGTATAAATGATTTGTAAAGCTTGAGAAGCATGTCTTTGTTTGCTCCCCAATTTTTACCTCTGATCATCTTCAGAAAATTGATAGGTTTAGTAGCTCTAACCATAATGGCGTTTATGTGACTGTTTAGATTCAGATTGCTATCCAGTATAAATCCCAAAATTTTGGCCTTGTTGCTTGCTTCTAATTTGTGATCGTATAACTGGAGATCAACACTGGGGACTGTTTTTTCTTTGCTTTTTAAAGAATGTAACTGAGTTTTGGCAGCATTGAGCTTTATGCGCCATAGGGCGCACCACCTCTCAAGATTACGAATGGTATCCTGCAGGCGATATTTTTATACTGTACCAATGACCCAGACATAGCTGGTGCTAACTCTTAAAATATAGGGCCAAACACAAATTTTGCCCCCCAATCCCCAAAATTTGCATCTAAAACTAAAGAAAACATGTCCTGAAAGGCCCTCCACACCTCGCCCCCACTGCGCATGCGCAGTGTCCAGGACGTTCCGAAATTGGCGCCATTTATCATTCTAAGTTTGGCCCTTCATCAGTTAACATCTGACTGATCTTTGTGCTTTTAAATCTCAGTTTAAATGATGCCAGACACATAAATATTAGTGAAATGGTGATTCTAAGGAGGATAGAAAAGGAGGAGAGGCAAAGAATGTGTGACAGAATATTATCAGGGCTGTAACTTAAAATTTTTTAATGAAATTATGTTAAGTTACCTATTTTCAAGGCAGCAGCCATTTTGTTGTCATTCTGATTATTTAGTTACACTGTTTTTTCAAGTGTTTTTCCTCTCTCCCTGTCCTTTAAGTTCCCCCTTGCTATTCTCCCATGCTTTTGGCATAGTTTCTGTAATTATTATTACTAAAATTTCTTGGGAGTTTTAGCTTAATAACAGAATGAATTCTGTTCTTTCCCCATGTTTACGTCTTCACCTACGGGTGGTTAGGCGTTGTGTTCTGCATCTACCATCTGATGTTCTGCAGTTTCTTCCCTGGAAGTCTCTGTTTTGCATCAGATGGTGTATTTTTGGTAACTGATTTCGGGCCTGGGTGCCTGGAGTCTTATTTTAGTGTTTTTACACTCATTGTTTACATTTACAACAGCCCTCTGTGTGAGGGGGGGATTTCTAAATAATAATATCTTTATGTTATTTTAATCATAACTAGATACATTATTATTGTTCGTAAGTGTTGAATAAATTGTTTAAAATATTTTTAAAATTTTTGTCCACACTTAGGCTTGGGATCCATTGGGGCTCAACGTTACTTTTCAGAAACTTGGGCTGTTCTGAAAAAATATTTTTTCAAAATATTTTGATTTCAATTATTTTTTCTATATTAATGGATCATATTATTATTATGTATTTGATTGCCAGGGGTTAGTGCGAGTACCAGGACTTGTTTTCTTTTCTCATTGAAAGGATATTGATCAATTGTTTTAGGAGGAAGTCTTCCTCTGACCTTATTATCATTCTATATGTGGTCAGTGTACTCGCATTAACTCCTGTTCTGTATCGTATGATTTCGATGACAATATGGGAAGCGTATGTCACGGTATGTTGTTGGGGATTTGGACACTCCGGTCCTTTCCCCGCAGGGTCACTCTACTTTATCAATTTCTATTTCAGACGATCAAGATTAGGGTGATGTATCTGTGATGTCTTCCAACAGTGTGCCTCCGTCGTCACAATTAATGAAGGGCTAGCGGAAAAGTGCTCATGTAATACGCCAATTGCCTAAGAGGACCCTAGTAGGTTCGACGGCCTTTGACGTCCGCTAGCTCGCCCGGTGTAGCGTCCATTCACCGAATGGTTCGGCAGCCGGGTTCGTCCGTTGCGGTCTAGAAGGAATTTTGGGGTGATGCGAGCACTATAAAATTAACTTAATGCACACCCAGTGACGGCGGATCGGAGGGAGAACGGAGGAAGCCTTTTAGTCCGGTTCATAGCTCGTTCCGGTCCATCCGGACGGCAAGCGAGAGAGGCCCCTCTCTCGTTCAACAACATCTGGCCCCAGATGTTGTGGTACAAATGTGTTGTTAGCGGAGCATACGTCCGTCGCTCGGGACGCTCCGTTGTATAGGCAGTCCGCTGAGACTGCTAAGGCTTCCTCTTCTCATCAGCGCACACGACCGCACCTTGGCTGCGTGACCGCCGATATATTACCAGCTTCGCCGATCAGGGATTCTTCGGCGACCAGGTCACACCATCCGGCAGCCAGGGATTCGAGACCGATGGACTCCGGACGTTCGCATAGGAAGTATGCGGGAGCCATCTGATGCGGAGCTGCCCTCGGCGAAGCACCGATAGACTGCGCCTCCGCAGGTCTCGACGCCGGACATTCTTGTGCACATAGCACAGCTTATCGCAGCATCCCAGCAGCCGACAGAAACGGTGTCGGATCGAGAATTATCCGACAGCGCTGGGTCGGTAGCCGGGGACTCGAGGCCTGCAGACTCCGGACGTTCGCATAGGAAGTGTGCGGGAGTCAACGTACACGGAGCTTCCAGTGGCAATGCATCGTAAGTCCGCTACGGCACAGGCCTCGGGAACGGACGTGCTTTCCTTAATAGCACAGTTTATCGCAGCATCCCAGCATCAACTGAATCTGTCGCATATATTTTATCCGACGATGCTGGGTCGGGACGCTCCGCGGAAGCGGGTACGGACGTCCGAAAGTTTCATCCGGTCCGACGGGATACCGAAAGGGATTCGGTGGATTTCAAGCTTTCCCTTTCGGAACAACATATGCTGCGATGCCGGATAAGAAACTGATAGCGTCGGTGGACTTAGAAATTTTTGGTTCGGTTCAGGGACATCGTCCCTCAGTTCCGACATAATCCAATAATGTCACACAAACTTTCGAATTATTGAACGACGCTATATATATTATTATTTTATGCTTGCTATCCAAGCATTTCTGGTTTCTTGTTCGAAGAGTTATGGAGATGTCTTTCAAAAGTGTGCCTCTGTCGTCATAGTTAATGAAGAGTTAGCGGCAATAAGTGCTCATGGAATATGTCTATCGCTTACGGAATGACATTCGCTAGCTCACCCGGTGTAGCATACATTCATCGAATGGTTCGGCTGCCGGGTTCGTCCGTTGCGGTCTAGGAAGGAGATTTGGGTGATGCGAGCACTTTAATTACTTTAGTACTCACCCAGTGACGGCAGATTGAGGACAGATCGGAGGAAGCCAACAACATAGGGGACCGCATGTTGTGGTTCAGATATTTTACATTCGGAGCATATGTCCGTTGCTCGGGACGCTCCGTTATATTGACAGTCCGAGAGACTGTCTTTAATGCTTCCTCATCCTCACAGCAGGGCACACGACCGCACATTGGCTACGTGACCTCGAGTATCCGATCAGTTTCGGCATTCAGTGATTCCACAGCGAATAGGTCGCGCCATCCGGTAGCCAAGGGACACGAGGCCTATACACTCCGTTCGCTCGCATATTGGAAGTATGCACGGGGTAACGATCTCGGAGCTTCCTGCGGCAATGCATCGTAAGACCGCTGCTCCTCAGGCCTCGGTGACGGACGTGCTATCCGAGTTAGCACAGTTGTTTCGCAGCATCCCAGCAATTGACGGTTTCTCGGTCGAATCAGGAATTATCCGACGGCGCTGGGTCGGTGCGGTCCGCGGTTGCATCAAGCTACGGACGACCGAACGCTTTATAGGGTCCGACAGGATGGCGAAAGGGATTCGAAAGATTTCGAGTTTTCCCTTTAGTAGTATCGGAAGATGCCTTTCATATCTTCTGGCATTTCTTCCAGTGATTATTTTTCGGACTTCATTGCTGCGATCTTGGATAAGAGACTTATAGCATCATTGGACTCGGATTTTTCGATCGGTACAGGGACTTTGTCCCTGACTTACCGACGCAGTCCAATATTGTCATTACAACATGTGTTTTATTTTTCGACGCTATATATTATATATATATATACAAGCCTGCTACTAAGCATGATAGTTTAGTTTCTTGTCCGCGTGGCTCATTTCTGCCATTTTTATCTTTTTTACATATAGTTTATTTTGGCAGAGCAGGGCAAACCGAGAGTTCATATGCGTCTAGACGGTGTGATTAAAGACTGCATATATTCTTTTTCGCCGTTTATGTCTTTTCCAATTTCAATATTGGGAACGACATTATGTATAGTAGACTTAACTTAGACGCTTTATTATACGTAATCCGCCTTACTGAGGCGTTATCATTACGTCTTCAAGAAAAGATTTACGGGATATTATTCTCAATGTAATTTCTTTTGAGGGCAGTATTTTGTTCACGTATAACTCCGCCCTTCAGTGGCTGATTGGAGTGTTTAGACGTGATGCAGCCCTAGCTACATCCACGCGTGGATAGTAGGTTAAGAACTCTCTCAGAGTCGCTTCGTTCTCGGAGGAGCTTCTCTTCGACGGCAACTTTCCGGCAATCCATGAATTGCTTGGTTTATACATTCTCTTGTCTATCTACTGTTACAAGAGATTCAGACTGGGGCAAACATTCGGTGGTTGACTCAGAGAGTGCCGCCGCAGTTGCCGGACCCTAGTGTGGCTGTTATGACGGTTGCCAGTCAAACAGATTGGGATATATACTGATCCCTACGGATTCGAAGTGCCAGGGTCTTTGGGTTCCGCAGTCTTTTAGCTATCAGTTTAACTTCCGCGGAATAATGTTTTTTAGGCTTGCTTTATGTCATTGCATGAACATTATTCAGAAATGCATGCCCAAATTCCTGTCCTTTAATTCGACAGTAGTGGCGTATCTCCGGAACCAGGGAGGCACTCTTTCGTTTCCGTTATTCAATTTAATGGAAAGAATCCGTCTGTTGGTTATAGTACACCAAGTTCAGTTTTGGTCCGTCATATTCGGGGTCGTCTGATTGTTTTATCACACTCCCGTTCTCTTACGGGTCGCTTGTTGCTGTCAGAATGGACTCTCAACAAACAAGTATTTAATCAGATTTGCTATCTATGGGAGCGCCCAATGATGTTTTATTATGACACAGCTTGCTAATCAATTGCAGACGTATGTGTTGGCTTGTCCAGATCTCTGAGCTAATACTGTTAACGCTCTATTGATCTATAGGACGCAATGATAGGATACGCGTATCCTCCGGCGCTGTTGTTTTAGCAGGTATTGCTAAGATAAACAACCACAATACATTTCTGTTGATAGCATCTCTATCTTCACAGAGATCATGAGTAATTTACTCTCTTGTCTACTGTGGATCTTAACGTGAAATCTTCCTCTATGTGAGGATCTTTTTTCACTGGGTAAATCGTGTCATCTTTATCACAACCAGCAAGGTCGCAACCTTCATGTATTCCGTTGTGTGGTCCGTATTGCATTGTAAGCACTGTACTGGACGAGCTTTGGACGCGATTTCTTACTATAGGAGATCCTCTTCTTCGCTATTCTATGCGACTAAAGTGGAGGCTCTTCCGTCGTGGTGTAGGGATCATTATGTTCATATGGTTGATCCCTCCATACTACGCATTGCTAGTTTTTAGTATACTTGTTTCACAAGATCTACTGCAGCCTGTTGTTATTTAGGTTATAGGTTTATGTTACCTCATACCTATGCACTCTACGATAGTTTACAATTGAGTCTTTTGTCTCTTTATCTAAGTCAGTTAGTAACTTTTTGATAAATAGACTTAGAATCTTTAGATTAAATTCCTATACGGATTTTAACTTCGGTTCTTATTTAGCTAAGTAATCATTTGAGCCTCTGGAAACAGTAGTTTTCAAATTCTGACCTTTTAGACAGTAATTCTGTTGGTTTCTCTTTTACTGTAGAGTCAGTGAGTTTCATGCACTATCGATGGATGATTTTCACTTTCATAGTTTCGGAATCAATACTTCCGTTACTATTTAGGTTGGATTGTTGCATAAGAGTTAGGCTCCTATTATCCGGAACCTATTATTTTAAGGTCCTTCCGTCTTCGTATGGGCATAGGCCTTTACTCTTTCCGGGTACAGTTTATGTATTTATAAACAGATATCTGTTTATTACAAGGGCGTAAGCTTCTTCTGTCTTTGATGTCTAGTAGAAGGACGTTACGCTCCATTTTATTGTTAATCGATTCTATTAACTAGCGTACTGCTTATGGTATATCATTGGCTTAGCAGTTGTGCTTAAGATTTCGGCTCTTGAAGTAAGAGTTCTTCTACTTCTTGGGCTTACATTAATAGTGTTGCTATTATAGATTTTTGAAGGCTGCTCATTGCGCTCAGCCATTCATTCATGAATTTTATCTCAGAAATATCGAGTCCATTTCTGGAGGCCTCTATTGTTAGGTCTATTATCTACTGCTCAGAATGTCATTCACTTAACAGTTGCTACTATAGCTAGGTAGGCTGTCTGTTTCGGCAGTGTCTCCGTTCGGCTGCCCTCTTCGCTCTGGGCTATTTGACCCAGGGCAAGAAAAAGGGGGGGGGGGAGGGTGTTCCCTTAGGTCACCTGTTTTTACTATGAAAACAAGGGGATACCTCCTCCGGAGTTAGTAATTCTGAGCTGTTATTGGGATGGTTGTTTAGTGAGAAGTTTAAGTTTATAAAATTCTTTCAAGTCTTAGTTTTTAAAGTATAGCTTTTGAATATTGCATATGTCAACGGACATGATTATGCAATTCTCACACACTTTTAGGAGTATAAGAGTCTCTATTCTCTAGACTTACTTTATTATTGGCTTACTTTAAAAATTATTAGTATAAGGATTATTGGATATTAATAGAGTACATGGATGTATGAAGCTCAATTTTTGGAAGGTGTTGTATCTTTCTAATTTATCATAAATAAGAAAGATACATGTAAGGCCTATTACTTCTTTTCCCTACAGGGGATGACTCTATTTTATTTTATTGAGCGTATTCCATTTTGCTCTATGTCCTTGGCCCTCCAGCCTTTTTACTATTCAGCTATGTCTGGGTCATTGGTACAGTATAAAAATGTTAAAAAATTTATAGTAATTTATATATTTTTTATACTTACCAATGACCCAGACGGGGATGGCCCTCCCAGGAGTTGGGAACTCTTGCCTCCCCGCTGAGTACATAGCGCTTACCAGGCACTGGTTATTAGAATGATAAATGGCGCCAATTTCGGAACGTCCTGGACACTGCGCATGCGCAGTGGGGGCGAGGTGTGGAGGGCCTTTCAGGACATGTTTTCTTTAGTTTTAGATGCAAATTTTGGGGATTGGGGGGCAAAATTTGTGTTTGGCCCTATATTTTAAGAGTTAGCACCAGCTATGTCTGGGTCATTGGTAAGTATAAAAAATATATAAATTACTATAAATTTTTTAACTTTTGTGTCGCCGCCCCACGAAGTGGGGAGCGACATATAGGGATTACTTTTGTCGTCCGCGGTGTCCACATCACACTTTCTCTTATCCGCCACTCCTCTTTAACCTATGAATGGATTTTGATGAAACTTTCAGTGATTCTTTATCACATAATGGCATTGTGCACCTCCTATTTTATTTTTTGATCTGCTGTATTTTTTCCAGAGTTATGCCCCTTTTCCACTTAGAATTCTGTCTGAAATGCCAGGCGACACACGTCTTCCATGGAAGACTCACATCTAAGTTAATTATGTTTCAGTGCTTACTGGCTGTCCACATGCCTTTATCGTCTGAGAACTGCTATAGTTCAACACAGTTTTTCCCTACTTTGTCTATGTCATCACATATATTATGAAAAGCACATTTGGAGTATGTTTCAATATTTATGTCTCTCTTCTAACAGGACTAGTATCTCTGGTGTTGAGGTTTGTTTGATGAATTGTTTGCAAGGGTATCTTCAGATAATCATAACGTTTTGAGTGCTTGTGCAACTGCTGAGAGAATCATTTGAATGTCAAGTAGCTTGTGTTTTGATAATCATGTACACTTCATGTGCACTTCTAACAGTAATTCTCTTTGGTCTTTTCACAAAAAAATGTTAAGCTTGTCTTTTAAAATAAAATATGGCTTCACAGAGTTATAAAATACCCCTGCTTTCAACTTATTCTCATTGTCACTTAGTGTTTCATTGTAAACATGTGTCATATAGCTTTGCATTTTGACATATACCAGATAATGCCACAGGAACTAGAAAAGCAAGATGCGTACAGTACAGTCACCATGGACTGGTCACTTTCCACGTTTGGGCAATATTTCTACGGACGCAATAATATTAGATTCCAAACATTAATTACATGAATAATCATCAAAAATTTAATTAATGAAGCACCGGGTACAACCCGGTGCTTCATTAATTAAAATTTTGCTAATGATGATTTTTACTACCTGGTAAACAGATGCGTGGACATAACTGTCCACGTGTGGATTACGACCAATCCACGGCGATTGTACTGTACACTACACGTCAGTTATTTCTGGATCATCCAAAATGTACATCAAACTTTCTAAATCATCTAAAGGTAAGATTGTTATAAATTTATGTCATTAATTGACCCTTTACCCAACGTGGATAGCAGACAACACTTGCAAAATAAATTCTCGAATAACTATGTTTAGTTTCTTTTGTCCAATTTGAGTTTTAATTAGGGGATTAACACTTTAATCTAAAACTGTGTTTAGTTTCATTTGTCCATTTTATGTTTCAATTAGGGGATTAACTGTATTGAAAGGGGCACGGTAGCTCAGTAGGTAGAGGTGCAGGCTGCAATCCAAGAGGTCCTCGGTTTGAATCCCACCTGCGGCAACAGTGTTGTGTCCTTGGGCAAGACACTTCACCCTCATTGCCCATGGGGGGGCACAGTGGTGTTGTGTACTAAAGCGTACTGCACGTTGATGGTGCACTTGTCTTCAACCAATGCTAACCCTGCTCGTGTGGAGTTAGTATGTTGGGCAGCTGACAGTTGCTCGCCATTGCTCGGTGGTTCTCTCTGGGTACTCTGGCTTCGAATTCCTCCACACGTAAAACTGCCATGGGCATGATTAGCCATTGTGCAGAAATATGTGACCTTAAACATCAATAAATAAATAAATAAATAAATAAATTTAAGGCCTTGAAATCCATGAAAATGTGCCAGGAGGCCTTGAAAAGCCTTTAACTTGGACCTCAGGTCATTACCCCATCCTCCCACTTCCCTTTGAGGGAAATGGGGGGATGAAGTAATGATTGGAGGGTTCTAATTAGGACAAGTGAAGGCAAGTCTTGAAAATCCTTGAATTTGGCTCATGTAGGGCATTGAAAAATGCTGAAATATGTCAAGAAACAGCCTTGAATAGCCTTGAATTTTATCGGTCCTTGCTTGGAGACCTAAATATAGAAGACATCTTGTAAGAAGATCAGTATTAATTACTAGCTCAATGATATCCTGGTATATGAGACACTGCTGAGCCTCGGAGTAGCCTTGATTAATGTGTCACATAATTGGATTTGGTCTGGAAATTGAGAGCTTTGCCATGCTTCTATCTTGTACATGTTTTTTCAAGTTGATCATTCTCTGAGACAGATAATAGCCGATTTTACCTACAAATCTGTGAAAGCCTTAGAACAGTCATTATTTTTTCCAAAGAAATGGGGAAAATATAAAATTTTTATTGAGAAATCTTTGATGAAAATACACTTGATGCAGACCTTTTAGATATTGTTCATGTATCAGTGAACTTGAATTCTTGATAGTCAATTTAGATTTGCATGTATGGGAGTGTATACTTGTATATTTGGTTTCTCATCTTCACATGCAGATTCTGGATGAAGTAGTTTATTTACAGTCTCAAAAACAGTCCTGAAACATGTGACTTGGTCAAGCAAAACCAAATAGGCTAAAATCTCTTAAAAGCTGAAGATCCAAGTTTCCATTGAGTGTCAGAGGACAAGATGAATTTTGATACTCACAATTTTTGCCATCCATAATAGACTTCATACAATTTATGGGGTGCACATCCATCTTCGGAAAAAAATCAAAACTTGAATTGGCACATGAGTAAATATGAGCAAGGCAGTGTTCATAAACAGTGCAGTGAATCCTTATTTATTTATTCCCAAGTTATTTCCCTGTCTTGGTTTTCATGTGAATTTTGTTTACAGATTGTGAATCGTGTTTCCCACACACCTGAGAAATTCTGCTCTGTACTTGATGACTTTTCTCGGGTTCAAAATATACCCTTATTTTTTGCTTTCATTCTTTTAAGCTCACCTTGACAAAGTCAAGCTGAGCTTATCCAATCGCTCTCCATTTGTCGTCCAGCATCCGTCAACACCATGTTTTGGGCTTCTCTTCCAAAACCACTGAACCAATTCAATTGAAAGTTTGTGTGAGTGATGGTGCTATGGGGAATTGCATTTTTGTTCATCTCAACGGTCTCAGCCCCATGGGGAGGGGAGAAATGCTCCAAATTTTTTTTAAAATCTTCTCATGAACCAGCACATTCAATGACTTGATATTTGGTATGGAGCTTCGTTTTTAGGTGTAGATTCAAATTTATTCAAAGGAAGTTCGTGAAGCAATATTTGCCTTTGTAATGGAAGGAGAAAGATTTTTGGCCCCGCCCAAAATTTCTATTTTCTGAACCAATGGTCCGATTTGAACCAAATTTGTTTTGTGATATTATTGGGTCATAAGTACTCGATTCATGCAAAAAAATAATTTCCAGTGCCCCCAAGCGAACCCCAGGAGCTAAAAATCGAAATATTTTCAAACTCCAATATTTCCCAAACCCCATGGAACAGATAACTGTTATTTGGTATGAAGCATCCTTAGGACCCATAGAACTGAATGGTAAAAAAAAATTGCCATCGTTTGTAACAGGGTGTTCTGCAGAGAGCGTCAAAAAAATGCTGAGTCAGCATATTTGCAAAAAAAATTTAATTTCTTTTCCAGAACCAATGATCATAATCTTTGATATTTGGTATACAGCATCCATAGGGGGTCAGATATAAGTTTGTTAAAATGAAGCCCCTAGGCTCATATATGGGCTCAATACAGGAGTCTGAACTTTTATATTGTGAATAATCTTTAAAAATCTTCTTCAGACCCACCAGTCAGAATGCTTTGATATTTGGTATATAACATCTATCTGGGAGGGAGGGGAGGGGCAGGGTCAGATTGAAGTTTGTTCAAATCGGGTCTTTGGGTTCATATTTGGGCTCTCTATTGTAGCCCAAAATTTCAACTGAGTGCAATATGATGAAATTTCTTTAAAAATCTTCTTCAGATCCACCTGTCAGAATCCTTTCATATTTGGTATACAACATCTCTAGGGAGGTCAGATTTAGGTTTGTTCAAATCATTCATATTTGGTATACAACATCTCTAGGGGGATCAGATTCCAGTTTGTTTAATTCGAGTGCCTGGGTTAATATTTGGGCTCAATACATCAGCATGAATTTTAACTTAGTGCAATATGAGGAATGTTCTTTAACAATCTTTTTCAGATCCACCAGTCAGAATCCTTTCATATTTGGTACACAACTTCATTAGAGGGGTCAAATTCAAGTTTGTTCAAATCAGGCCCCTGGGCTCATATTTGAGCTCCTTATGGTAGCCCAAATTTTAACTTGGTGCAATATGAGGACATTTCTTTAAAAACCTTCTTCTTCAGATCCACCAGTCAGAATCCTTTCATATTTGGTATACAACATCTCTAGTGGGGGGTCAAATTCAAGTTTGTTCAAATCGGGGCCCTGGACTCATATTTCAGCTCCCTATGGTAGCCCAAATTTTAAGTTAGTGCAACATGAAGAAATTTCTTTAAAAATCTTCTCCAGATCCACCAATCCGAATGGTTTCATATTTGGAATCCAACATCTCTAGGGGGATCATATTCAAGTATGTTCAAATCAAGAGCCAGGGTTAATATTTTTAACTTGGTGCAAATACGAGGGAATTTCTTTAAAAATCTTCTCCAGATCCACCAATCCGAATGGTTTCATATTTGGTATCCAATATCTCTGGGGGGATCATATTCATGTTTGTTCAAATCAAGAGCCAGGGTTAATATTTTTAACTAGGTGCAATATGAGGGAATTTCTTTAAAAATCATCTTCAGATTCACCAGGCAGAATCCTTTCATATTCAGTTTCTTCAACTCAAGTGTGTGGGTTAAGATGTGAGCCTGAATTTTAACTTAGTGCAATCCTGTCTTTTAAAAATCTTATTCTTCTTCAGATCCACAGACCACAATCATTTCATATTTAGTATACAACATCTCTAGGGGGTTGAAATTCCAGTTTGTTCAATTTGAGTGCCCGTGTTGATACTTGGGCTTCCTACAAGAGCACAAATTTTGATTTAGTGCAATATAAGGAAATTTATTTAAAAATCTTCTTCAGATTCACCAGTCAGAATCCTTTAATATTATACAACATCTCTAGGGGGGATTTGATTCAGGTTTCTTCAACTCGAGTACATGGGTTAAGATTTTTACTCCCCATGGGAGCCCGAATTTTAACTTAGTGCAATCCTGGTGATAATCTTTAAAAATCTTTAAGGATCCACCAGTCAGAATGCTTTCACATTTGGTATACAACATCTCTAAATTTTGATTTAATGCAATATAAGAAAATTTCTTTTAAAAATTTTCTTCAAATCCACCAATTAGAATTCTTTCATCTTTGGTATACAACATCTCTAGTTCACTATTCAGAACTCTTAGTCCGATTTTAAGTTTCACATGCAGCATAAGTGGGAAACAGATATTTGATTTATATGAAAAAAAAATTAACCCTATCTATCGTGGGACTCCATGTATGCATAATTCCAATCTGTATCTGAAGAATTAGAAACTTTTTATTAACCCTTTACACAATGCAGACGATTTCAAAATTTATTATTTTAAATATCATTTTTTAAATTTTTTCAAAACATTTCAACAAAACCATATCATGTGACCCCTCTTTGGAACGAGCTCGATGAGCTCGTTCCAAAGAGGGGTGACATGATATGTTTTTTTTTAAATTTTTCGAATTTTTTTTCAGCTGCTGAATTTGCATATTACGAAGTCGGATGCGGGCGATTCGTTGGGTAAAGGGTTAAGTACCCTTCAGAGGTGTATAACTAAGATTAATCCACATATGTTGTATCTCAAGGGACTCCATAGAGGAGCTCCACTTTTTCCATTATGATTAACTGAAGAAAAGGCATGATGTTTGGACCATTTTAGTCCCTCCTGAGGGGCTCAAGGATTGACAATGGATCCTATGCTGTTTGATTGCTTAATGTAGATTCCTTCATGGACTTGGTTTATACCAGGTTCTGTTCAAGGTGAGCGCTTCAGGCCTTGTGGGACCTCTTGTTAAAATGCTACCAAGCCAATACTGGTATCATTTTGAAAGTAGAGGTATACCATAAATTACTGGTATTGTGTCATGTTATCGATGCCAAAATCAGTATGTTAATAATTAATAATCAAAGAAATGTTGAATGTCACTCCCATCATACCACTGAAATATATTTAATTTCAACAAATCATAACTGCCAAAGTCAGAGTGGTTTATCTAAACATTAAAATATATTTTCGAGAGTGTGTTCAAAATTTGAAATAATACTTTAACCCTTTACCCAACACAGACGATATCAAAATTTATTTTTTAAATATCATTTTTTTAAATTTTTAAAAAATTGTCAACAAAACCATGTCATGTGACCCCTCATTGGAACGAGCTCAATGAGCTCGTTCCAATGAGGGGTCACATGATATGGTTTTGTTGAAATATTTTGAAAAATTTAATTTTTTCAACTGCTCAATTTGCATATTAAGCGGGTGATTCATTAGGTAAAGGGTTAATATACTCAATGCAGACTGTAAATTTCAGCATTAGGCTATTTATTAAAAGAATTGTTATAAACATGAGTTTGCTTTTTTGTTTTGTCATTAACCTTTGATCAAATTAACCCTAGCTATCGTGGGACTCTAAGTGTGCTAAAAAATAGAAACATAATTTAAGGCAAAAAAAATGAAAAATCAGTTTCTCAGGCCCTCCCGCATGGTCCTTTTGGCTGCCGCATGCTCTCTTTTTATAACCAATTTAAACTTTAAAAAAATCAAAATTAAATGGTTTATGTCTGATATTTTACCCAAGTTAAAAAAATTGATGAATTTGTCCCTTGAGTGCAAGAAGGCTTTGCAATGCTTTAGCATTGCAAAGTCTTCTTGCACTCAAGGGATGAAATACACCACCACCCATGCTATTCTGAAGATTATGAGGCCTAAAACTTGAACCAAGAACATGAACTTCTGATGGCAAAGAAGTAATTACTGAAATAAAAAATAAAATAAAAAAACGCTCGCCCGCATGATATTTTACAAATAATGGCCTGAGAAACAGAAGATCGACTTTGTGTAGCCTAAAGTTAATTTTATAAGGAGCCATGTAGCTGAAGAATTAGAAACTTTTTATTAAGTACCCTCTGGAGTTGTGTAACTAAGATTAATCCACATAGGTTGTATATCAAGAGGCTCCATAGGGGAGCTCCACTTTTTACATTATGATTAACTGAAGAAAGGAACTTGTTATTTCTACTCACTGTACATCATGTACAAACATATTTATCTTGTATTTTCATGCAAGCTATTTGAATACAGTACTCTCGAGAACTGTGTTAAAAGATCTTGTATGAAAACACAACAAAAAGTCATTCAGTTAATATTTCCAACTGAATTTATTCAACTATAGAATGCATGAATTAAATTTTTTGTTAAATAGTTCAGAAATCTGTATGTAATCATCAGTTTCCGTGACTGTCAGTCACAGACCTACCTGTACTGATACTGACAACTGTGTTCAGATTCTGAACTATTTAAATAAAATATTAACGGAGGTTAAGCCTAAGTTCAAAGGTTATGTGTGGCTAAGTCGAGCTTTGCTGAGCCAAACTAGTTTCAAACTGTTGCGTTCTTCTTTGGTGGCATGAAAGCCAGAGGTCGCTGTTGCTCTCTCCATCTTGTACCATATGAGAGGGGTGTCATAGCAGCTGACCAGGTCATCCTGATGCCACGTGATAGGTGCAGCCATGAGTGGCGTCTGCATCCCCTGATGGGCCAAAGGAGTTTCGAACTGTTGCGTTCTTCTGGGGAACTGTTGCATTCTTCCCCTGATGGGGATGCAGCTAGCACAGATGGCTGCACCTATCATGTGACCAGTTCAAAACTAGTTCAGCTCAGCAAGCTCAATTTAGCCACACATAACCTTTGAACTTAGGCTTAACCTTCGTTATATATAATATTTTATTTAACTTGCTAGTTTAATGAGCTCATTCCAAATAGGGGTCACATGATGTGGTTTTGTTGAAATTTTTTGAAAAATATTTTTTCAGCTGCTGAATTTGCATAGTACATGGCCAGATGTGGCCGATTTGTTGGGTAAAGGGTTAAACCCCAATAAAACAATGTTTTTGTTATTACTTCAAAGTAAACAGATTTTAAAAATAATTTTTGTCTTGAAAAATTTGAAAATCAGCGTAATTTGTCCAAAATGGGAGAGTTATTGCCCTTTGTGTATTCCATTTAATGTTATTTTTATGCTCCCCAAATAAATTTGTGGGGAGGACATAGTCATTGCTTTGTTCATCTGTCTTGTCCATCCATCCAAAACAAATAGTTTCCAGATGATAACTCTAGTTTGCTTTAATGTATGACCGTATAATTTTGCAACGTTACTATCTGCCATGAAATGCAGGTTAAGTTCAATTTTCACCATTATGACATTTACCGTTCCAGAGGTATGCCCCCTTGAAAAGTTGTAAAATGGTAAAATCAATGGTTTCCGGATGATAACTCTAGTTTACTTTGATGTACAACCGTATAATTTTGCACCAGTACTACCTACCGTGAAATGCAGGTCAAGTTCAATTTTCACCATTATGACATTTACCATCCCAGAGTTATGCCCAATGAAAAGTTGCAAAATGGTAAAATCAATGGTTTCCGGATGATAACTCTAGTTTGCTTTAATGTACGACATTATAATTTTGCATCAGTACTACCTACCGTGAAATGCAGGTCAAGTTCAATTTTCACCGTTATGGCATGTTCCGTTCCACAGTTATGACCCTGGAAAAGTTGCAAAAAGAGAGGTCACATGATATGGTTTTGTTGAATTTTTTTTAAAAATAACATTTTTTCAGCTGCTGAATTTGCAGATTACGTGGGCAGATTGGGATGTCATCAAGCAAGGGATGTCATCAAGCAGTTTGTCTCCGAGTGTTGGGAGGAGAGGAGAAGCGTGGGAATAGGGAGGCAGTTGGGAGTTCAGGTGTAACCATGGCCTTCTCGTCTGAGAACCGCGACAAATCAGCGGCTGGCCAAAGTGTTAGTGTTAGTGTATATGGCCGATTCGTTGGGTAAAGGGTTAAACCATTTCACAGTTCTGCATTTGAAAAAAATCAATATGGTGCTTCCATCAATTTGCATGACAGGGAGCATCTGTTGGCTGTGCCAATTTTTTTCTTGTTTTTGTTTATGTGGTTAGTTGAAAAGAAATCATCAGATTCCACTAACTTTTGGAATGCCGATTTATATTAACATTGTCTTGGACAAGTTTGAAACCATAGTGATTTGTTGAAAATTTTATTGGAAATTTTAATGAATATTGGTAACTTGAACAGTAAATATCAGATTTTAGTACAGTGGAGTCCACTTAATTGGCTGTTGCCTAATTGAATAACCCTGATAATTGAATATAACTTCCAAACAAAACCATTTACCATTCCAGCAGAACAAATTTGACCTGTTCATTGCATGTTGGTCACAAAGTGTACTCCTGATAATTGAATAAATATTTTTTCAATATGGTGAGAAATTACCATAACAATCACCAAATTTCCCTTGTTTATAGACCTGTTTGGCTTCAGTACATCCAATACAGGCATTTAATCTATTATATTTTGTTTGCCAGAGCTCCATGATCTCTGACAAATAAGATCAAATAAATTCTCAGTTTGTTTCTAGAGTACAGGAAAGCATTCAAATCCCTGTTGATTAAATACTGCTGTTAACTGAATAATTTCCATTGATAAAGTGGCTATTCAATAACAGGGACCAGGGTTCAACTTTATTACACTTTTATTTGTTATGTTTAGTCCATAACACATTTTTTTAGCTCACCTGACTGAACGTCATGGTGAGCTGTATTGCTCACTCTTCATCCGTCGTAAAGATGGTGTTTGAGTCTTCTCACAAACTGCTGGAGCGATTCCAGTAACATTTCATGTGAATGATGACTGAGGAGGGGCAGGCCTGAAAATAAGCAATCTGATATTTGCAGAATGAGATTCCAGAGGGTGAATTTGATGATGCTATCCCATACAGTGGGCCAATTTATCCACTGGGTACCGCTTTCTGTTTAGTATTGAGACCCTGATTCAGATTGAGGTTCACAGAGGGTGAATTTAGTGATGCTACCCTGCTGTGCAGGGTAGCATCACTAAATTCACCCTCTGGGGACCTCATTTTGCAGATGACAGTCTGCTTATTTTCTGGCTTGGGGAGGAGCAATTCAGTTTTGTGAAAATTGACTTGCTACCCTATATGGGGATAGGGTGGGGAAAATTACCTCAAGTTTTTAAAAAATCTCGATCTGATGGATAAAATAACTTGAAATATGGTATTCAGCTGCCTTTTGAGATGTACATTAAAGTTTGTTCAAGGGAAGTTTGAGGCATAATATTTTCAGTTCTGGGAGGGGTAAGATTTTTAGCTCTGTCCCATATTTCAGTTTTCAGAACCAATATGCTGATTTAAACCATATTGGGTATGCTGTATTTTTAGGTCAAGCACCCATATTTCAAAAAATGCATGGATCAGAGAACTGTGATTTGGTATGAAGCATCCTTAGGACTAGTAGAATCGAGTGGGCAAAAAAGAATTGCTATCGGTTATGTCATACGATATGCTATGTGGTGTCGAAAAAATGCCCAACATATTTTCATCATCTTCTCCAGAAACACAAATCAGAATGTTTTGATATTTGATATATAACATTCTTAGGAATATCAGCTTCAAGTTTGTTCAAATCTGGTCCCTAGGTTTATAATTGGCTTTCCTGGGAGCAATATGTGGAAAATTCTATTAACAATCTTCATCAGATTCATCAGTCAAAATATATTGATGTTTACTATATAGCATCCTTAGGGAAGGAGGGAGGAGGGGTCTGATTCAGATTTGTTCAAATCAAGACTCAGGGTTCATATTTTAACTTTCTGCAATATAAGGAATATTGTTTGAAAATTTTCATCTTCCAATCCACGAAGTAGAATATTTTGATATTTGGAATACAGTATCTTTATAGGGGTCAGATGCAAATGTTAAAATAAACTCCCTGGGCTCATATTTGGGTTCCTTTTTCAGAATCCAAATTTTAACTTAGTGCAAAATGATGAAAATTCTTTAAAAATCGTCTTGTTCAGATTCACCTGTCAAAATCTTTTGATATTTGTTACCAATGCTACTTAGGGGAGACAGATTTAAATTTTATCAAATCAGGTCCCTGGGTTCATATTTGGGATCCCTTTTGGAGCCCAAATTTTAACTTGGTGCAATATGAGAAATATTCATATCTTGTACAGTCCCTATATTAATTGTCTCCTATTGGACCCCAGTTGTTATGCATGATTATGTCATGTTTTCACACCTTCTACGGTTCACTGTGTCTATTAATAGCAGAACTACTTTTTTACAAATGGGTTTCTCCCAGTTTGGAGGTAAACAAAACAATGATGTATTTGAATGGATTTGTTTTATTCATTACACTATACATACAACGAGAAACATGAATTTACTGACAATAATTACGTTCATAAAGAGGAAGTGTTGTTCATACATATGTTCATATATTAAATATTAAAAAAATTTATCCCTTAGATTTGGAGTATATTGGCATTCTATGAATACACTTCCAAGCTGGTTTATTACAGTAGAGTCTTAATTGGATATCTCTTAACTGAATAACCCTGTTAATTGAATATAATTTCCCAACACAAAACCATTTACCTTACCTCCAGTACAGAATTGACCTGTTAATTGAATGAAGGTTAAAGAGTAAACTCCTGTTAATTGAATAAAAAATCTTGCAATCTGTTGAGAAAATACAATGACTCTCCCCTGTTTTCCTTTGTTTATAGACCTATTTGGCCTCAGTACATCCTATACAGGCATTTAATCTATTTTATCTTGTTTGACAGAGCTCATAGAGCTCTGTCAAACAAGATATAATAGAATAAATGTTACTTTTATCTGTAGAATACAGGAAAGTACAAAATCCCTGTTAATTGAATACTCCTGTTAATTGAATAATTTTCTTTGGCAAAGTGGCTATTCAATTAACTGGGTTCCACTATATTACAAATTGTTCAAGTATCGTAGTTATGAAAGAATAAATTTTGCACAAAAACTTCAATTTTAATTGAATGTATCGAATCTATAAATTCTCGAACCTTTTAAACCCTGAAATGTGTGTTGACGAAAAGGTTCATTCCACATCTTTTCAAAACTTGTTACAGAGAGGTACAGTTAGAAATTAAAAAGAACTCGAAACACACTGAATTTCTAAATCTATATGAATCAAAATTTTAAAAATATGGCAAAAAATTGATGTGAAATATATTTAATTTCAACAAATCATAGCTGCCAAAGTCAGAGTGGTTTATCTAAACATTAAAATATATTTGTGCAGTCCAAATCTGTTTGGAGATTGAAGGGCCCAAATTCTGGAAAAATACTTTCAGAGGAAACATTACATGTTACAAACATGGAAGAGCCTTGCAATGACAGGAGAAAAAACATATTCAAATGGCTAGGCATTAAAAACAACTCACTTTTAACGATGCCTGATCAGCCGTGTAACTTGGAAAACTAGCTCAATCCTCAGAGACAAGAATAAAAATACATATTAAATTTCTTGTGAGTCATCTGGAGTCATGGTCATTTTTATACAGCCACTTTTTTTTAAAAAGTGGGTTATACTGGATTGCCTCCGTCCATCCGTCTCCATCTGTATGTCCGTCCGTCCAGCCATCCACCCTCTGATGTCTGTTAGAGTTATAACTTGGACATGACTGCTTTGATTTCGATGAAATTACATACAGAAGTTCACCATCATAAGATCTTTCAGGAGAATCAGCTGTTTTGCTGTTGGAATATATTTTCTGTCAGTTATGGCCAATTTATATTTTTTGTCCGTTTGCCTTGTGTCTCAAGTTTGGGTTATCAGATCTCAATGCAATTTGGAATGAAGATTGTTTGTGGAAAAGGCTTTTGTTTGCCTCTTAAAAATAGCCAATTTTCTGTCTGTTCACCTCGTATCTCAGTTTTGGGATATTGGATTTCAATGAAGTTTTGAATAAATATTGTTTATGGGAAAGGCTTTTAAATGAGTCATGTCTGTGCAGTAAAACAAAGAAAATACATGCAAATCACCTCCCACAGGTGGAATTATGTCTTTGTTCTATATCTTTTATGCAGATGGTCTGATCGTCACTAGACTTCAGTAACAGGTGTTTCTGGCCTTTAAAGTTTGCTCTTGGGGGGGGGGGGGGGGTTGCTGTAAAACAAAGACAATATTTTTTGCTGTTTGCCTTGTAAAATAACCAATATTTTTACTGTTTCAATGAAATTTGGAATGAAGATTGTTTATGGGAAAGGCTTTCACAGTATCAGGGTTTATATCTTCTCTTGCCATTGTTTAGTATTATGACCCGTGGGGGTATGCACCAGGGCATGTCCCACCTCTTGTTGTGTGAGACTGACAAACGGCATTAATAGTGCCCTATTGACATTCTACATGTACATACCATACTAAAATACAAAAACATGAATATTCAAACAAAATAGGCCGACTACTTTGTTGTGGGAATTATGACCTGCTTCCATAAGGGAACATGTTCCAAATAGCTTTCACATCTGTCAAAATGACCAGTATAAAAATTAAGAAACAAGCAAGTGTAAATGTTCCACCGAGGGTATTTGTAGAGAAACACATGTCATGTACAGAGATGAATTAACGTTGGTATCTTGTTGTCTTTTTGGGATCTATTCTGTATAATAAACTTTTGCTGCCCTTACCATTTCTGGTTGAATTCGTAACATTGAACGATTCATTTCTGACTATGCGTTGTCGTGATGTTACTAGTACTTTACAGCCAGTCTTTGACAAACAAATGGGATCTGCAAGTATAAATAAGTAAAGTATGCAACACACACTCCTGCCTAATGTTCAGGCGCGTAGATAGGATATCAAAGTTAGGGGGGGGAGCAAGAGTTATATCAGGGGGGGGGGGGGGGGGGGCTAGTTCACCAATCTGAACATAGCGGCTACCCCCTACTGAAGGGGTAGCCGCTATGTTCAGATCACTGAACTACTAGGGGGCATACAGAATAGGATGCGCAGCATCATCTGGGCCACGTAGCATGGACGTCCCCAAGAAAAATTTTGAAATTCGAGACACAAAAGGCCACACAAAGTAGATCTTCTGTTTCTCATGCCATTATTTGTAAAATTGCATGCAGGCGAGCAGTTTTTTATTTTATTTTTCATTTCAGTAATTACTTTTTTGCCATCAAAAGTTCATGTTCTTGGATCAAGTTTTAGGCCTCATAATCTACAGAATAGCATGGGTGGTGGTATATTTCATCCCTTAAGTGCAAGAAGACTTTGCAATGCTAACTTGAAAGCATTGCAAAGCCTTCTTGCACTCAAGGGACAAATTCATCAATTTTTTTAACTTGTGTAAAATATCAGACATAAACCATTTAATTTTTATTTTTTTAAAGTTTAAATTGGTTATAAAAAGAGAGTATGCGGCAGCCAAAAGGACCATACGGGAGGGCCTGAGAAACAGATTTATTATTTTTTTAGGCCAAATGCAATTTTCTTGACTCGGAGTCTGTTTGTATCCATAATTCATAATTTGTGAAAGGCATCAATAATTAGGCCACATCACCTGGGGATGGGGTGGGGGGGGCATGACTTTTCGATTGAGTTGAAATGAAATGTACAATCGATGTGAAATGTTCAAAACTTCGGTTTTGTATGGTTTTCAAGCCCATAGCACGTTGGAGTGCCCCAGATACACGCTTTGTTTAAAAATCTGTTAAAAGCATGCGGCATCGCACGTCGTCATGGTTGTCCGAATTTTAACCAAAGACCCTTTACACAGAACGCTGCAGTAGCTATGCATAAATTTTTACTACATTTTTTTTTTTTTAAATATTTTTTCAGCTGCTGAATTTGCATAGTACGTGGGCAGATGTGGCCGATTTGTTGGGTAAAGGGTTAAACCCCAATAAAACAATGTTTTTGTGATTACTTCAAAGTAAACAGCTTTTAAAAATAATTTTTGTCTTGAAAAATTTGAAAATCAGCGTAATTTGTCAAATATTTGTTAAATATTTTTTCAATATGGTGAGAAATTACCATAATCCCCAAATTTCCCTTGTTTATAGACCTGTTTGGTCTCAGTACATCCAATACAGGCATTTAATCTATTATATTTTGTTTGCCAGGGCTCCATGATCTCTGTCAAATATCGAATAAATGCTCAGTTTGTTTCTAGAGTACACGAAAGCAATCAAATCCCTGTTGATTAAATACTGCTGTTAACTGAATATTTTCCATTGATAAGATGGCTTTTCAATAACAGGGACCAGGCTTCCACTTTACTATACTTTTATTTATGTTATGTTTAGTCCATTACACTTTTTAGCTCAACAACTTTAGTTGTGAGAGCTTATGGCATTGCTCGGTCGGTCGGCATCAGCGTACTTGTCCAATAATGTTAAAGCTTCTGTTTTGGTCACTTACTTGCCCTATTTCCATATCATGGCCTTTATAATGCTGCTATATGATGATTATTATCATTCTACCATGATTTAACCCCTCATACACTGCAGTGTTTAGATCAGCTGCTGTGCTCCTTCTCTTCCCATGGTACTTATATTCATCATACATGTTTCTCAGTATCATTGTTCCATGATTAACCTCTCATACACTGCATTTTAAACATTTTTCTTGACATTTTTAGTTGCGTTTAGTTTTCTGTTTAGCTCAGAATTTCATGTTTAACTTAGTGTTTAGGTCAGCTGCTGTGCTCCTTCTCTTCCCATGGCACTTATATTCATCATACATGTTCCTCAGTATCATTGTTCCATGATTAACCCCTCATACACTGCATTTTAAACATTTTTCTTGACATTTTTAGTTGCGTTTAGTTTTCTGTTTAGCTCAGAATTTCATGTTTAACTTAGTGTTTAGGTCAGCTGCTGTGCTCCTTCTCTTCCCATGACACTTATATTCATCATACATGTTCCTCAGTATCATTGTTCCATGATTAACCCCTCATACCCTGCATTTTAAACATTTTTCTTGACATTTTTAGTTGCGTTTCGTTTTCTGTTTAGCTCAGAATTTCATGTTTAACTTAGTGTTTAGGTCAGCTGCTGTGCTCCTTCTCTTCCCATGGCACTTATATTCATCATACATGTTCCTCAGTATCATTGTTCCATGATTAACCCCTCATACACTGCATTTTAAACATTTTTCTTGACATTTTTAGTTGCGTTTAGTTTTCTGTTTAGCTCAGAATTTCATGTTTAACTTAGTGTTTAGGTCAGCTGCTGTGCTCCTTCTCTTCCCATGGCACTTACATTCATCATACATGTTCCTCAGTATCATTGTTCCATGATTAACCCCTCATACGCTGCATTTTAAACATTTTTCTTGACATTTTTAGTTGCGTTTAGTTTTCTGTTTAGCTCAGAATTTCATGTTTAACTTGGTGTTTAGGTCAGCTGCTGTGCTCCTTCTCTTCCCATGGCACTTATATTCATCATACATGTTCATCGGTATCATTGTTCCATGATTAACCCTTCATAACGTGCATTTTAATAATTTTTCTTGACATTTTTAGTTGCGTTTAGTTTTCTGTTTAGCTCAGAATTTCAGGTTCAACTTAGTGTTTAGGTCAGCTGCTGTGCTCCTTCTCTTCCCATGGCACTTATATTCATCATACATGTTCCTCAGTATCATTGTTCCATCATTAACCCCTCATACACTGCATTTTAAACATTTTTCTTGACATTTTTAGTTGCGTTTAGTTTTCTGTTTAGCTCAGAATTTCATGTTTAACTTAGTGTTTAGGTCAGCTGCTGTGCTCCTTCTCTTCCCATGACACTTATATTCATCATATGTATTCCTCAGTATCATTGTTCCAATATTAAACCCCTCATACCCTGCATTTTAAACATTTTTCTTGACATTTTTAATTACGTTTAGTTTTCTGTTTAGCTCGGAATTTCATGTTTAACTTAGTATTTAGTTCATCTTCTGTGTTCTTTCTCTTTCCATGGCACTTATATTCATCATACGTGTTCCTCAGTATCATTGTTCCATGATTAACCCCTTATACCCTGCATTTTAAACATTTTTTTTGACATTTTTAGTTGCGTTTAGTTTTCTGTTTAGCTCGGAATTTCATGTTTAACTTAGTGTTTAGGTCAGCTGCTGTGTTCCTTCTCTTTCCATGACACTTACATTCATCATACATGTTCCTCAGTATCATTGTTCCATGATTAACCCCTCATACTCTGCATTTTAAACATTTTTCTTAACATTTTTAGTTGCGTTTAGTTTTCTGTTTAGCTCAGAATTTCATGTTTAACTTAGTGTTTATGTCAGTTTCTGTGTTTTACTTTTAAGAGGTTGTGTTTAGGTAAGCTTTGTCGCATGTTATGAGCCTGTTTGATACAGTTCTTGTGTTTGCCAAAATTACTATCAAAGAGGAATGTTGGTGTGGTATAGGGCGTTGGCGTCATTCTTGCTTTTAGCTCACCTGACTGAACGTCATGGTGAGCTGTATTGATCACTCTTTGTCCATTGTAAAGGTGGTGTTCGAGTCTTCTCACAAACTGCTGGAGCGATTCCAGTAACATTTCATGTGAATGATGACTGAGCAGGGGCAAGTCAGTTTTATGAAAATTGACTTGCTACCCCATATGAGGATGGTGTGGGGAAAATGTTAAAAAATCAGGATCTGATGGATAAAATAACTTGAAATATGGTATTCAGCTGCCTTTTGAGATGTACACAAAAGTTTTTTCAAGGGAAGTTTGAGTGTAATATTTTCAGTTCTGGGAGGGGTAAGATTTTTAGCTCTGTCCCATATTTCAGTTTTCCCGAACCAATATACTGATTTAAACCATATTGGGTATGCTGTATTTTTAGGTCAAGCACCCATATTTCAAAAAATGCATGGAACAGTGAACTGTGATTTGGTATGAGGCATCCTTAGGACAAGTAGAATCGAGTGGGTAAGAAAGAATTGCTATCAATTTTGTCATACGATATGCTATGTGGTATCGAAAAAATGCTCAACATATTTTCATCATCTTCTCCAGAAACACAAATCAGAATCTTTTGATATTTGATATATAACATTCTTAGGAATATAAGATTCAAGTTTGTTCAAATCTGGTCCCCAGGTTAATAATTGGCTTTCCTGGGAGCAACATGTGGAAAATTCTTTTAACAATCTTCCACAGATCCATCAGTCAAAATATATTGATGTTTACTATATAGCATCCTCAGGGAAGGAGGGATGAGGAGTCTGATTCAGATTTGTTCAAATCAAGACTCAAGGTTCATATTTAGGCTCCCTGTGGGAGCCCAAATTTTAATTCTGCAATATAAGGAATATTGTTTGAAAATTTTCATCTTCCAATCCACTAAGTAGAATATTTTGATATTTGGTATACAGTATCTTTATAGGGGTCAGATGCAAATGTTAAAATAAAGTCCCTGGACTCATATTTGGGTTCCTTTTTCAGAATCCAAATTTTAACTTAGTGTAAATGATGAAAATTCTTTAAAAATCGCTTTGTTCAGATTCACCTGTCAAAATCTTTTGATATTTGTTACACATGCTACCTAGGGGAGGCAGATTTAAATTTTATCAAATCAGGTCCCTGGGTTCATATTTGGGATCCCTTTTGGAGCCCAAATTTTAACTTGGTGCAATATGAGAAATATTCATGTCATGTACAGTCCATATATTAATTGTCTCCTATTGGATCCCAGTTGTTATGCGTGATTATGTCATGTTTTCACAACTTCTACGGTTTACTGTGTCTATTAATAGCAGAAATTCTTATTTACAAATGAGTTTTTCCCAGTTTGGGAGTAAACAAAACAATGATGTATTTGAATGGATTTGTTTTATTCATTACACTGAAGATATACATACATACATACAACGAGAAACACGAATTCACAGACAACAGTAATTACGTTCATAAAGAGAAAGTGTTGTTCATACATATGTTCATATATTAAATATTAAAAGAATTTATCCCTTAGGTTTGGAGTATATTGGCATTCTATGAATACACTTCCAAGCTGGTTTATTACAGCAGTGTCCACTTAATTGGATATCTCTTAACTGAATAACCCTGTTAATTGAATATAATTTCCCAACACAAAACCATTTACCTTACCTCCAGTACAAAATTGACCTGTTAATTGAATGTAGGTTAAAGAGTAAACTCCTGTTAATTGAATAAAAAATCTTGCAATCTGTCGAGAAAATACAATGACTCTACCCAGTTTTCCTTTCTTTATAGACCTATTTGGCCTCAGTACACCCAATACAGGCATTTAATCTATTATATCTTGTTTGACAGAGCTCATAGAGCTCTGTCAAACAAGATATAATAGAATAAATGTTACTTTTATCTGTAGAATACAGGAAAGTACAAAAGCCCTGTTAATTGAATACTCCTGTTAATTGAATAATTTTCTTTGGCAAAGTGGCTATTCAATTAACTGGGTTCCACTATATTACAAATTGTTCAAGTATCATAGTTATGAAAGAATAAATTTCACACAAAAACTTCAATTTTAATTGAATGGATCGAATCTATAAATTCTCGAACCTTTTAAACACTGAAATGTGTGTTGACGTAGAGGTTCATTCCACATCTTTTCAAAACTTGTTACAGAGAGGTACAGTTAGAAATAAGAAAGAACTCGAAACACACTGAATTTCTAAATCTATATGAATCAAAATTTTAAAAATATGGCCAAAAAATTGATGTGAAATATATTTAATTTCAACAAATCATAGCTGCCAAAGTCAGAGTGGTTTATCTAAACATTAAAATATATTTGTGCAGTCCAAATCTGTTTGGAGATTGAAGGGCCCAAATTCTGGAAAAATACTTTCAGAGGAAACATTACATGTTACAAACATGGAAGAGCCTTGCAATGACAGGAGAAAAAACATATTCAAATGGCTAGGCATTAAAAACAACTCACTTTTAACGATGCCTGATCAGCCGTGTAACTTGGAAAACTAGCTCAATCCTCAGAGACAAGAATAAAAATACATATTAAATTTAGGGTCCTGCGAATATTCGAGATTCGATTCAATATCGATACCATAGGTATGCTTCGAGATCGATCCCGAATCAGTCTCAGGATTCGATTTTTTCGAATCTCTCGTACTAACTTCAATTTGTTACATTTCCAACAAAAATAGGATAAAACTGTCATTAGAAAATTCCTTCATGTAGGCTCAATTCCTATTTATTTGAGTAATTGACAATGTTTAATTGTTAGGTAAGGTGTGAATTTGGCCCAGAACATTATCCATTGTTTTGGTTTTTGAAGGCTTCACTTGTTACTATTCACGTTCTTAAGAATGTGAATAGTAACAAGTTAGGCCTTCAAAAACTAAAACTATGGACAATAGGCCTAGCTGTTTCAGCGACGGTGCTACAGAGAATATTTAGTTATTGGTGTTTAAGGTGTTCACTCCGTCGCGTAAGGGTCATCACAGTGTTCCGTAACTTCTGTTTGAAGCAATATGAAATAACTTTTCTGTTAAGATTCGATTCGGGATTCGATTCGATGTCGATATCAGAGACACGATTCGATTTGAGATTCGATTCGAAAAGAAATTTGTGATTCGCAGATCCCTAATTAAATTTCTTGCGAGTCATCTAGAGTCATGGCCATTTTTTATACAGCCACTTTTTTTAGCTCACCTGAGCAAAGCTCAAGGGGAGCTTTACTAATCACTTTCTGTCCGGCGTCCGGCGTCTTCCGTCCAGCGTTAACTTTACATTATCGACTTCTCCTCCTAAACCACTAGCCCAGTTTTATTCAAATGTTGGCTAAATGTTTATTACCTAATGCCAATTCAGATTTGTTCAAATGATGTTGCCCCTCCTCCTGGGTGGTGCCACGCCCCCAAGGGGCACCAAAATCTTTGTAAATCTTCTTCTCATGAACCAGCAGTAGCAGAGACTTGATATTTGGTGTGCAGCTTCCTTTTGAGGTGTAGACTCAGATTTGTTCAAGAGAAGTTTGTGGGGGCTATACTTGGCGTCGTTATGGGAGGGGCAAAATTTTTTGCCCCGCCCAAAATTTCTATTTTCCAAACCGAGAGGCTGATTTGAACCAAATTTTATGTGAGGGCTTATTGGGTCATGAGTACTTGATTTATGCAAAAAAAAATTTCCTGCAGCCCCGTGGGAACCGCAGGAGCTAAAAATAGAAAAAATTTAAAACGCCCATATCTCCAAAACTGCACGGCACTGAGAATTCTTATTTGGTGTGCAGCTTCCTTAGGACCAACAGAAAGGATTGGTAAAAAAAAATTGCCATTGGTTTTATCATAGGGTACAGTTTCGGGACTTTGAAAAAGTGCTGAGTCAGCATTTTTTAACACTGTAGGCAATGGGAAAAACATTAAAAAATCTTCTTCTCCAGATCCAGCAGGCAGAATCTTTTGATATTTGGTATGCAACATTGTAGGGTGGATCTGATTCAAGTTTGTTCAAATCGGCCCCCTGGCTTCATATTTGGGCTCAGTATAGGAGCCCGATTTCGAACTTAGTGCATTTCAGGCAAATTTCTTAAAAAATCTTCTTCTCCAGATCCAGCAGGCAGAATCTTTTCATATTTGGTATGCAACATTGTGGGGTGGATGTGATTCAAGTTTGTTCAAATCGGCCCCCTGGGTTTATATTTGGGCTCAGTATAGGAGCCCAAATTTGAACTTACTGCATTTCAGGCAAATTTCTTTGAAAATCTTCTTCTCCAGATCCAGCAGGCAGAATCTTTTGATATTTGGTATGCAACATTGTAGGGTGGATCTGATTCAAGTTTGTTCAAATCGGCTCCCTAGATTCATATTTGGGCTCACTATAGGAGCTTGAATTTGAACTTACTGCATTTCAGGCAAATTTCTTTGAAAATCTTCTTCTCCAGATCCAGCAGGCAGAATCTTTTCATATGTGGTAAGCAACATTGTGGGGTGGATCTGATTCAAGTTTGTTCAACTCGGCCCCCCTGGGTTAATATTTGGGCTCAGTATAGGAGCCTGATTTCGAACTTAGTGCATTTCAGGCAAATTTCTTAAAAAATCTTCTTCTCCAGATCCAGCAGGCAGAATCTTTTGATATTTGGTATGCAACATTGTAGGGTGGATCTGATTCAAGTTTGTTCAAATCGGCACCCTGGGTTCATATTTGGGCTCAGTATAGGAGCCCGATTTCGAACTTAGTGCATTTAGGCAAATTTCTTAAAAAATCTTCTTCTCCAGATCCAGCAGGCAGAATCTTTTGATATTTGGTATGCAACATTGTGGGGTGGGTCTGATTCAAGTTTGTTCATATCGGCTTCCTAGATTCATATTTGGGCTCACTATAGAGACTCGAATTTGAACTTAGTGCATTTCATGCAAATTTCTTAAAAAATCTTCTTCTCCAGATCCAGCAGGCAGAATCTTTTCATATTTGGTAAGCAACATTGTGGGGTGGATCTGATTCAAGTTTGTTCAAATCGGCCCCCTGCGTTTATATTTGGGCTCAGTATAGGAGCCCAAATTTGAACTTAGTGCATTTCAAGCAAATTTATTAAAAAATCTTCTTCTCCAGATCCAGCAGGCAGAATCTTTTGATATTTGGTATGCAACATTGTGGGGTGGATCTGATTCAAGTTTGTTCAAATCGGCTTCCTAGATTCATATTTGGGCTCACTATAGAAGCTCGAATTCGAACTTAGTGCATTTCAGGCAAATTTCTTAAAAAATTTTCTTCTCCAGATCCAGCAGGCAGAATCTTTTGATATTTGGTATGCAACATTGTGGGATGGATCTGATGCTAATTTGTTCAAATCGGCTCCCTAGATTCATATTTGGGCTTACTATAGAAGCTCGAATTCGAACTTAGTGCATTTCAGGCAAATTTCTTAAAAAATCATCTTCTCCAGATCCAGCAGGCAGAATCTTTTGATATTTGGTATGCAACATTGCGGGGTGGATCTGATTCAAGTTTGTTAAAATCGGCCCCCTGGATTCATATTTGGGCTCACTATAGAAGCTCGAATTCAAACTTAGTGTATTTCGGGCAAATTTCTTAAAAAATCTTCTTCTCCAGATCCAGCAGGCAGAATCTTTTGATATTGGGTATGCAACATTGCGGGGTGGATCTGATTCAAGTTTGTTCAAATCGGCCCTCTGGATTCATATTTGGGCTTAATATAGAAGCCCGAATTCGGACTTAGTGCATTTCGGGCAAATTTATTAAAAAATCTTCTTCTCCAGATCCAGCAGGCAGAATCTTTTGATATTTGGTATGCAACATTGTGGAGTGGATCTGATTCAAGTTTGTTCAAATCGGCTTCCTAGATTCATATTTGGGCTCACTATAGAAGCTCGAATTCGAACTTAGTGCATTTCAGTCAAATTTCTTAAAAAATCTTCTTCTCCAGATCCAGCTTCAGAATCTTTTCATATTTGGTAAGCAACATTGTGGGGTGGATCTGATTCAAGTTTGTTCAAATCGGCCCCCTGGGTTTATATTTGGGCTCCGTATAGGAGCCTAAATTTTAACTTAGTGCATTTCAGGCATATTTCTTAAAAAATCTTCTTCTCCAGATCCAGCAGGCAGAATCTTTTGATATTTGGTATGCAACATTGTGGGGTGGATCTGATTCAAGTTTGTTCAAATCGGCCCCCTGGGTTTATATTTGGGCTCAGTATAGGAGCCCAAATTTGAACTTAGTGCATTTCAGGCAAATTTCTTTGAAAATCTTCTTCTCAAGATCCAGCAGGCAGAATCTTCTGATATTGGGTATGCACCATGCTTAGGGGGGTGAGATTCAAGTTTGTTCAAGCCAAGTCCCTGGGTTCATATTTGGGCTCACTGTGGTAGCCCGAATTATAACTTAGTTCAAAATGAGGAATTTTCTTTAAAAATCTTCTTCAGATCCAGCAGTCGGAATGTTTTGATATTTGGTATGCAGCATCCTTAGGGGGTGAGATTCAAGTTTGTTCAAGCCATGTCCCTAGGTCCATATTTGGACTCACTGTGGGAGCTCGAATTGTAACTTAGTTCAAAATGAGGACTTTTCTTTAAAAATCTTCTTCTTCAGCCATGTCCCTAGGTCCATATTTGGACTCACTGTGGGAGCTCGAATTGTAACTTAGTTCAAAATGAGGACTTTTCTTTAAAAATCTTCTTCTTCAGATCCAGCAGTCGGAATGTTTTGGTATTTGGTGTGCAGCATCCTTAGGGGGGGTGAAATTCAAGTTTGTTAAAGCCAAGTCCCTGGGTTCATATATGGGCTCCCCGTGGGAGCCTGAATTATAACTTAGTTCAATATGAGGAATATTCTTTCAAAATCTTATTTTTTTAGATCCACTGGTCAGAATCTTTGGATATTTGGTATAAGCTTTTCTTAGGAGGAGCAGATGCAACTTGTTGAAATCAATTCTCTGGGTTGATATAAATTTAGGCTACCATGTCAGGTGAGCGCCCTCAGGCCCCTTGGGGCGTCTTGTTTAAAAAGTGGATTATACTGGATTGCCTCCGTCCATCCATCTCCATCTGTATGTCCGTCCGTCCAGCCGTCTACCCTCCGATGTCTGTTAGAGTTATGACATGGACATGACTGCTTTGATTTCGATGAAATTACATACAGAAGTTCACCATCATAAGATCTTTCAGGAGAATCAGCTGTTTTGCTGTTGGAATATTTTTTCTGTCAGTTATGCCAATTTATATTTTTTGTCCGTTTGCCTTGTGTCTCAGGTTTGGGTTTTCAGATCTCAATGAAATTTGGAATGAAGATTGTTTATGGGAAAGGCTTTTAAATGAGTCTCTAATAATATTTCTTATATCACTTTCTAGACTTATCCCCCTCTTTAACTTTGAAAATTTGCTGTTTGCCTCTTAAAAATAGCCAATTTTCTGTCTGTTCACCTCGTATCTCAGTTTTGGGATATTGGATTTCAATGAAATTTTGAATAAAGATTGTTTATGGGAAAGGCTTTTAAATGAGTCATGTCTGTGCAGTAAAACAAAGAAAATACATGCAAATCACCTCCCACAGGTGGAATTATGTCTTTGTTCTATATCTTTTATGCGGATGGTCTGATCGTCACTAGACTTCAGTAACAGGTGTTTCTGGCCTTTAAAGTTTGCTCTTGGGGGGGGGGGGGGGGGGGGGGGGGGGGGTTGCTGTAAAACAAAGACAATATTTTTTGCTGTTTGCCTTGTAAAATAGCCAATTTTTTGCCTATTCGCCTGGTGTCTCTGGTTTGGGTTATCATATCTCAATGAAATTTGGAATGAAGATTGTTTATGGGAAAGGCTTTCACAGTATCAGGGTTTATATCTTCTCTTGCTATTGTTTAGTAAAATAACCCGTGGGGGTATGCACCAGGGCATGTCCCACCTCTTGTTGTGTGAGACTGACAAACGGCATTAATAGTGCCCTATTGACATTCTACATGTACATACCATACTAAAATACAAAAACATGAATATTCAAACAAAATAGGCCGACTACTTTGTGGTGGGAATTATGACCTGCTTCCATAACGGAACATGTTCCAAATAGCTTTCACATCTGTCAAAATGACCAGTATAAAAATTAAGAAACAAGCAAGTGTAAATGTTCCACCGAGGGTATTTGTAGAGAAACACATGTCATGTACAGAGATGAATTAACGTTGGTATCTTGTTGTCTTTTGGGGATCTATTCTGTATAATAAACTTTTGCTGCCCTTACCATTTCTGGTTGAATTCGTAACTTTGAACGATTCATTCCTGACTATGCAATGTCGTGATGTTAGTACTTTACAACCAGTCTTTGACAAACAAATGGGATCTGCAAGTATAAATAAGTAAAGTACACTCCTGCCTAATGTTCAGGCACGTAGATAGGAAATCAAAGTTGGGGGGGGGGGGGGGGGCAAGAGTAATATCGGGGAGGGGCTAGTTCACCAATCTGAACATAGCGGCTGCCCTCTACTGAGGGGGTAGCCGGTATGTTCAGATCACTGAACTACTAGGGGACATACAGAATAGGATGCGCAGCATCATCTGAGCCACGTAGCAGGGACCTCCCCGGGAAAAAATTTGAAATTCGAGACAAAAAACGCAATTTTCTTGACTCGGAGTCTGTTTGTATCCATAATTCATAAGTTGTGAAAGGCATCAATAATTAGGCCTCATCACCTAGGGAGGGGGGGGGGGGGGCATGACTTTTCGATTGAGTTGAAATGAAATGTACAATCGATGTGAAATGTTCAAAACTTCGATTTTGTATGGTTTTCAAGCCCATAGCACGTTGGAGTGCCCCGGATACACGCTTTGTTTAAAAATCTGTTAAAAGCATGCGGCATCGCACGTCGTCATGGTTGTCCGAATTTTAACCAAAGACCCTTTACACAGAACGCTGCGGTAGCTGTGCATAATTTTTTATAAAAAAATTATACTACCAAAACTGAACTTGCTTTTCTTTTTTCCGTCAGTATATATTGATACATTAGTTCATATTTAATTTGTGGAGTGGATTTTTAGTGCAGATCGTTTTGACCGCAAGTTGAAAATACCAATTAGTCTACTGTACTGATTGATAGATTTCAATTTAATATTTAAAAAAAAAGATTAAAACAAAATTTGACACCGGCCTGAAAAATCGATCCGTAGTGTTAAAAGAGTTAAGAGTGACACTCGGCTGTCACAAAGCGGAAATCTTTTAATTCCATGAAAACATTCAGTCCACTTTAATTTTCAAGAAAGAATAAAACAAGGCGTGGCCATCACTCGTGAAATGATTACGCCTATATCAGTAAGAGAAATGGCACTTGATGGTCCGCAAAAATGCACATTTTCGTCTTTCAACTCCAGGTTACTGTCAGGAACTTCCACTACTGAAAGGGCGTTCTTATGGATGTTTTCAAAACTCTTCTGCCTGCTGGTTAATTCAAAACCAACATAAATATGCTGCAGATGAAGGAGGGCTGGTCGATAGCATTTTAAAATCATTGAATGTGTAGCCTTTCTTGTTGTCAGTAAAATCTTCAACCTCCAACTGATATCCCAACCACAAATATATAAAAATGACTGCATTGAATATAAGGCATCTACGTATCACAGCAGGTGGCACATTGTCTTGAAACAACATTATCGCCCATTCTCCAGAAGGGTAGAACAAAATCATTACCTCCCACAGAGGGCGCGGTGGCTCAGTGGGTACGGCAATGAACTTCAAACAGAGAGGTCCACGGTTCGATCCCCGCCAGGAGTAACTGCGTTGTGTCCTTGGCCAAGTACTTAATCCCGACGGCAAACGTGGGGGTACGATGACGCTATATACTAAGACGTACTGCACGTCGATGGTGCATCTGTCTTCAACCAATGCTAACCTTGCTTGTGTGGAGTTGGTATGTTGGGGAGTCTGACAGTTGCCCGGTGGTTCTCTACGGGTACTCCCGCTTCCCCCACCCGTAAAATTATGCGACACGAGGTGACCCTGGCTGTCGAAAGTGTCGTTAAACTTCAATAAATAAATACCCACAGAAAATCTTTTCTTGATCTTCAGAGATCAACGAAATATGTTACAGGCCTGTCAAGCTACAGTGTGAATAAGTAACGTGGGTCCATAGATTGAATCTAGTACATAAATTTTTAAATTTTAACCCTTTACCTAACATGAAAAGCAGACGACACTTGTAAAAAAAAATCTTGCATAACTAATTTTTTTCATTTTTTGTCTCAAAAACTTAGGTTATGACCCCTCATTGGAACGAGCTCGTTCCAACGAGGTGTCATAACCTATGTTTATGAGACAAAAAATGAAAAAATAATGAAAATTAATTGGCGGTTTTTGAGAATAGCGCTGGCCGATTTTGGCCATTACGTTGGGTAAAGGGTTAAAATAATACGAATTCCCATTTAAACTTGACATTGCCGTGCGGAACTTGTGGTGTTGAAATGATTAATCTATGTCGGTGATCCATGATATCTGAACACCCCGGTTGTATTTCCCAGGGATGAAGATAAACTAGGGTATCCCCCACACCTTGTCTACCCAGGGACGTAGGAAGCAATTCGAACTTGGGGAGGGGAACACGATAATACAAGGGCCCCCACACACTGATATATGTCAGTGAAGGCCCCTGTGCCTTAGTGACAAACAATTCACAAAGCTATGCCTCTGACGTGCGCATCTCCACATTGAAAAAATTACACATTTTTGGCTCCATATGTAATAAATGTGTCCCATCTCGAGCTTAAAGGCAATAGTAGACAGAAATTAAACGAGGGAATCTTCAGTAACATCTTAAGAGTAAAGAGAGTCTTTGCGCTCCCCCACCTCCCTTCCAGGGAACATAATGTTGGACCAAACTGTCTGTGTGTGTCTCTCTCAACTATTCCAATCTCCCCCTGTGCCCCCACCCCAGTTCCTGCGCCCTCTATCTACCCCACGTGAATTTGTTCTGTTTTACAAAATCATTGTTGTCTTTTTATAACTTGATATAGGAGCGTTTTGTGATATCAGAGTCAAGTTGACAATGAGAAATTTTGTTGATGAAGGGTGCAGATGGGTGCACGTGGGGGATAATTTGTCCCCAACTGGCTTCAAACATTGCTCCTGGGTTTTAAATGGCTCATATAATGCATTTTGGCAACACAGGTGAGTTATTCTGCTGAGAAAAATGTTTGAGGGCGGATGGGCAGAGATATCATGACCTGCGCGTCCCCCTCCACACCTCGGCATCTGAGTATTGAATTTTTTCCGAGGGTGGGAGGTATCGTGATCTGCAAATCTTCCCCATCCACTCCACCTTGCCAGCAGACCCCTGACATTTATTTATTTATTGGTGTTTAAGGTCACATACTTATGCACAATCTAGCTAATCATGACCGTGACAGTTTTATGGGTGGGGAAGCCGGAGAGAACTACCGAGCAACGACGAGCCGAGCAGCTGCCAGCTCCCCAACATCGTAACCCCGCACTGCAGCACACGCAGGGTAAGATTGGTTGAAGACAAACGCACCATCGACGTGCAGTACGCCTTAGTACACGGCGTCATCGTGCCCCCATGTGGTCAATCGGGTTTAAGTGGCTTGCCCAATGACACAACGCGAGAGTACGAATCGATCGCTCAGATGGTCACCCATCCGAGGATTAACCGGGCTCGACGTTGCTTAACTTCGGTGATCTGACAAGAACCGGTTACCGCATCGCCACCGCGCCCCCAGACTCCTGACAAGGTGAGGTAATGGAGGTGTGCAGGCAAATGGAGAGGTGTGCGGGCAAAACTATCTCCCACCTCACATGGGGAAAATAACCTTACTAATATTAACCCTTTCAGCACGAGAGGCAGCTTTTCCGACCCAGGAACACAATAAGTCAAAACTTTCATTTAGTAGAATGGCCGCTAAGAGAATGTATGATGTATATTTTCAACGTGCACGTTGAAAATGTTGATTGGTCAACCCCTAAATAATGAATGTGGTCTCCCCCAAATGCTGCCATTGGACTGATATGGATGATAGCCCGGGGGTCAAAGTGTTAATATACTGGATTGTCAATGCTCAATATGCATGTTTATGAGCTATGTATAATCGAAATAAAGAGTTACCGTGAACCACCGGTGCCTGACTCTCTGTCTTGTCGATTTAAAAATAGGGTCGCTGAAACCCTTTCTTGTGGGTTAGGCCGCTGGTGCATGGACCCTGTTCTTGTGGATTTAGGCCACTGTTATCTAGATCTTTTTCTTGTGGGTTTTAGTCACTGGTGTCTGAATCCCTTTCTTCTTTGTTAAGACCACTGGTGTCTGTAGCCTTTTTCTTCTGGGTTTAGAGCACTGTGTCTGGATACTTTTCTCGTGAGTTTATGCTGTTGGTGCCCGGGTCCTGTTCTTGTGTGTTTGTGCCACTGTTGTCCAGATCCTTTTCCTGTAGGTTTGGGCACTGATGTCTGAATCCTTTTCTTGTGGATTTTGGCTTTTAATATCTAGATCCTATTCTTTTTGTTTATGGCCACTGGTGTCTGCATCCTTATCTTCTGGGTTTAGAGCACCGGTGCCCGTGTTTTCTTGGAGATAGAGGCCATTGGTGTCTGGATCCTTTTCTTGTGGGTTTAGACCGATCGTGTCCAGATCCTTCTGCATTTAGGCTACTAGTGTTGGCCCCTTTCTTCTTGGATTAGGCGACTGGTGTCTAGATTCTTTCCTTGTTTTTGGCCACAAGAATCGATTTTCTTTTCTGGGCTCACGGCACCGGTGTCTAAATTCCCTTTTTGTGGGTGTGCCACTGGTGTCTGATTCGTTTCTTGTGGGCGTATCCCACTGGTGTCTCGATCATTTTCTAGTGGCTTTAAACCTCTGGTATCGGAATCCTTTTATTGTAGGTTTAGACTAATGATGTCTGGATCCTTTTGTTGTGGGTTTAGGGCACTGGTATCTGGATCCTTTTCTTGTGAATTTAGCTCGCTTGTGTGTGGATCTTTTTCTTTTGGATTAAGGTCACTGGTACTTGGATAATTTTCTTGTGAGTTTAGGCCATTGGTGTCTGAATCCTCTTCTTGTGGGTTTATGTCACCGGTGTCTTAACCCTTTTCGCGTGGATGTTGCCCACTGGTGTCTGGATCCTTTTCTTCTGGATTAAGGTCAGTGGTGTTTGGATCACCTTCTTGTGGGTTTACGCCACTGGTGTCTGAATCCTTTTCTTGAGGTTTTACCCACTGGTGTCTGAATCTTTTTCTTGGTAGATTTAGCCCACTGGTGCCTGATCCTTTCCTTCTGGATTAAGGTCACTGGTGTCTGGGGCATTTTACTGTTTGCTTAGGCCACGGGTATCGATCATTTTTTTCTGGGTTTAGGCGACTGGTTTTTGGATTCTTTTCTGGTTTAGACCACTAGTGTTATTCTTTTCTTCTAGGTTTCAGCACTGGTGTCGATCGTATTTTTGTGGGTTCGTGTAGCTAGTGTCGGGATCCTTTTCTTCTGGGTTTAGATCATTACTGACTGGATACTTTTGTGGGTTTAGGCCACTGGGGCTTGTATCCTTTTCTTGTGTGTTTAGGCAACTGGTGTCCAGTTCATTCAGGGTTTATTCCACTGGAATATAGTAAAATTGGGCATTCTGAGGCACTTAAACAAGTTTTTTGACTTGGGTAATACCTCGTGATTTTCGAGCTTATTTTCTTGAAAAAGAATACTGAGCCACTTTACACTTCTCGCAAAGTGGATCAGTATACCATGAGACGATATGCGACTTTTTCGAGTTGGAAATCGGATCTGAAATCGAATCGCCGGTCGAGATACTACAAGGATCTGTCCCGTCTTGTCGATCGAATCTCGGAGAATGAGCAAAAATAAAATCTTAGAAAATCTGAGGAACTTCTGAGCTCGACCAGTTCTGGCCCTCTCCGAGAATTTATTGCTTTTTTCCAAGATGACAGTGATGAAAGTGAAGATACTGCTAATCCGAGATGAAGTTGATGACAAACCAAACCATGTATTTTTAACTCGTCTTTTTAAGTGTTTCATCGATTTCGCCGAGATCTCCCTAATGCGAAATTAAACATCGCGACACAAAATGTCAAAATGTGTCATTTTTTGTCGGAATTCTCAAGTGCACTCACCGACGTATCTGGTCGATTTGGCAATGATCTCACGTATGTGGAACACTAGAAATCATCACAAAATGCAAAAACGTGTAATTTTCCACCTGCATTTTGCAGTGCCTCTTCGATGGATCTGGTCGATTCGGTGATTATCTCTCGGATGAGAGAGGAGATTTTCCTCTCCATTTCGATCGATCGCGGCTCTGCCTGTCTGTGACGAAGGAATATATGTATTATATATGTTGGGTTTTTCTATATATTATCAAATAGAAGGAAAATAAAATAAAATTTAAAATAAAAAAACTCCATTAAATATTAAAAATCATGTCATTTTCAAAGATCAAAATTCATAAGGAGAAAGCGATGAATATGAAGAGAGGTCCTCTCTGCGAGAAGTTTCCCAGAGATGTCTTTTACAGAACGTGTGACCATTTCGTGAATTTAAACATTCCAAGCGCGATGAGCGAGAGATATCCGGGTTCCATGTCAGATGGATTGATCGAGGCACTCACGTGTTATACCACAGAAGACAAAGACGCTATAATTCTCTGTTTTACGTCGGTATTGGAAAAGCTCGATGCAAATGAGATGATAGAGAAGTGGAAGACAATGATCAAGTATCGAGGGTAACCGCAGCCTTTGGGTTTCGAAATTTAGCAGTTTCGGAAAATGTCGAGAAATCTCACGAATTACGAATTATGATCGAGGAAGAAAGTTTCCATTTTTTACTGGGTAGAAAATATCTGACTCAGATCTTGTGAAGGAAGAACAATGTTTTTCATATATATAAGAGGAAATAAAAAGTATATATATATTCAAAACAATTAAAATAAAATGGGATAGATTCAAAGAGGAAATGAAAAAACGAAAAGGGGTAGAGCATCACGAATTTCTCCAAGATGTGTTTTACAGAAGGTTTGCCCATCTCGTGAAAAAAACATTCCCAGAGCGTTGAAGGAAAGATGTTCCGGTTGCAAGTTTGGATGTGACTAGGGCCACGACTGACAAGACATGGAATATGAAGATGCGATCATCATGTGTTTCATGCCGGCATTAAATATAGTCAGCAAGTACGAATTTGAACGCAGATGGTCTTGTGCATAGGAGAACCGAGACCCACTGAATTAGAATGTTTGACTTTTTGATTCTGGACGAATCATCTCACAACTGAAAGTCGAAGTCTAGTTTTGCATTTTATTACTGGATAGAGAATATCCGACTGAGATCTTGTAAAGGAGAAAAAAAATTAATAAAATAAAAAAAAATGGATTATTCAAAATATGATAAATATCACGATATCATAATGGTATATAATAGAGAACACAAACAGAATCTTCCTAAGACTATGGAAAAGTATTTTACTGAGATTTCGCCTGAATGTGTATGCATAAATAAGGGTGATGGACAGATCACACTGATCGTCACAACAGACTTTTGTTGGTTAATGAAAGAGGAGAGAATGGAATGATTTTTTATCTTATTCGTGAGAAGGTAAAGAGAAATCGATATTATAAACATTTATTTACGAAAATAAAAAAAGAAATTTAAAATTTCTTTACAATTTATTTTTGCTTTTTGACATTTTGTTTTAGAGTCATATCTTTTATTTGTATGCAAGCTGTCACTTTCCCTTCTTCATTTTTGTGTAGATGCTCGATGACCATGTCTACTTTCGTTAATTTTTCCACTTTTCTGAGAGCTTCTTCTTTGAGTCGATTTATGACACCTTTATCGATTTTCGGATATATTTTGGTTTTGTTGTAGATCAGACTAAACTTCTTGATTTTGTTTTCTTCTTCCTTCAGGAGTTTGCGACACGAATTTCTAAATCTGAAAATAAATGGACTTGATCTTTTTTCAGTATTAATCTCATGCTACGATTATCATATTTATCTTCAAACTTTGTTACTTCGACATCTTTCAATTGGATTGGATTTGGTTTAAAATAAAAAAAGTTTTACTATTATTGTCTGAAGAAATTCTTTTCAGTTCCATTTTTTCCATTGCCATTTTTTTTATTAATTTAAAAATTATTTTTTATTATTTCCGATATATAATATGAAAAACATTTTTGACTAATTTTAAATTTTATTTTCTTTAAGTTAAAAAAAATAACTTGGTGGAAAACAGAATTTTTCTGTCCATTTCTCGAGCTCGAGAAAATAAATTCAAAAAGTGTAAGAAATTACCTATGTCAAAAAGGTGATTTTTAGTTTTTTCACACATACGTATATATAGTAAATAAAAAAATAACATTTAAAACAATTTTTAACATTTAAAACAATTTTGAATTATTAAAAAAATGTCATTTTAATTAGAAACACACAGTCTAGCTCAATTGAAAAGTTACTGGAATAATCTCGGCATCGTGAAATCATCAAATTATTGAACCAAACCACAAACGAGTCATACAAACCACGATCGTTGAGATAAAAGTATCTGAAGTAAAATCGAGAGCACGTGAGCTGGGTTTGAAAGGTGTAGGGTCATTGAAGAGATTCGAGTTGGTAGACTATTTGTTCACTCAATGTGGGAAAATGTGTATCAAATGGTGGAAAGATGGGGGAGAAAACAAAAGAACAAATCAATTCAATCAGCGAGAGCAGAAATAAAAAAAAAAGAAAAAAGAAAGATCAAGTAATGACAATCGTAAAAGCAGCGAGAGATGAACTCCAAAAAAATAATGACATAGAAGTAGTCTAAGCTAAAGCTATACAAAAGATTGTTGCCCACTCCAGTAGAACGAGAGCAAGCTGTCAAGGGATTTTTCAAAACGTTTGATGCCAAGGGTATAAAAAAGTTTCATCCTAAAAAATTGTTGAATGAGATAAAACCTAGCATGTTGGATTTATTTCGTCGGATTCAAGGCATTTGTATCAGAACAAAAATGGTTTTCAAGTGTCGGATGGAGAAGATCGATCTGAAGATGGGTAAAGTCGAGGAAAAACAGCTTATTTTCAATCACGCATGAAAGCGATGACCAAAAGCACTTCTAAGTCCAATATCTTCAAAAACATGAAAGAAAAATAATCTAATCTTTGACGCAGTATCAAAACAAAGGTAGTAATTAGAGATTTGGAGAAGTATTGAATCTAGAAATTCACATCGACAAGTACGATCCATTGTGAACGTCTTCACATATAAAATTGAAAAGGCTGTGATTAATTTGGACAATAAGAAAGGGGGAGTCAGTTCTTCAAATCGGCTGTCACATCTGCCTTATATCCCGTGGAAACGCATCCGAAGAGAGTATCGATGCATGTAGAAACTTCTAAGAATTTAGATTGGTCGGGAATGAATTTTCCTACTCGGCTATGTAACAATGATCATTCTGAAAATCAAAAACCGGCGATCACCATCGACTTTTGGGATATGATGATTCGAGAAACCAAATATTTCCCCAAAGGATAAATTCACACAAACATCTCTAGAAAAACATTAATTTATTATTAATTTCAGAAGATGATAATCAACATTACTGGTGGATTAAGAACATGACTCGTTTCTTGGTAACATAGACTAGCGGACACCATGGAGAGATTTTTTGTTTTCAAATGTCTGAAATCCTTACATATCAAAGAATCGCTGAAACGTCACGAGGAGTGTGCACTTCAAAGCAATTCATTGACGTCGACATGCCCAACCCTCACACTTATTTGATACATCACAACAGAAGACTGCGGGTGCCTGTTGTGGTGTATGCCAATCTCAAATGTTTACGGTGAAAATGAGTTCGTGTCAGCCCGACGATCGCCAGAGTTACACCAAAAGATATCAGAAGCACATATCGTCTGGTTATTGTTTTGACATAAAATGTTCTTTCGATGATCGACACTCTTCGAGTCCATACACGTACATGAAACAGTCACACGATGACGACGTGGCTCAAAAGTTCATGGAAGATTTGGAAGCTCAATTCAAAAAATTATTCAAACAATTCAAAACTCCTGTGAAGATGATGATCATCACAGACGAAGCAAGCCAAAGACTATAAAGCTGCCACCGAATGTCACATCTGTAGACTACGGGTCACGGAAACTTCGGCACCCGAATACTAGAAAGTGAGAGATCATGATCACTACACGAGTAAATTTCGAGGTACCATGCACAGCAATTGCAATCTAAAATATCAAAATGCTAAGTTCTTTCCAGTGATATTTCACAATTTGTCGGGTTACGACAGTCATCTGTTCATGAAGAATCTTGGTAAAGTCAACAAAGGATATGTAAACTGCACCGGAAAGAGTGAGGAACAATACATTTCTTTCACAAAATAGATAGATGTAGACAAAAAGAAGAAAAAATAAATGGAGAAATGTCAAAAGTCGATATCAAGAGATAAATACGTTTCATAGATAGTTAGAGACAGGGATGTGGCTAGAGGGTTTCAGCTGGCGGGGGGGGGGGGGGGGGTGCCACCGGTGTAAATTCCAACTGTGAGTGGTTTCGATAGGTGGTTGCACTGCAGTGCTGGGTGATATTTTTTAACCCTTTACCCAACGAATCGCCCGCATCCGCCCACGTAATAAGTGCTGAAAAAATATTATTTTTCGAAAAATGTCAACAAAACCATAGCTTGTGACCCCTCTTTGGAACGAGCTCGACGAGCTCGTTCCAAAGAGGGTCACATGATATGGTTTTGTTGAAATTTAAAAAAAAAATGATATTTAAAATAATGAATTTTGAAATTGTCTGCGTTGGGTAAAGGGTTATGAACCCTTCTGAAAATTTTCACTGGTCCTGAAACGGAAAAAGCATCATTTATAATGTGTCTGGGACAGAAAATTTACCGGATTGATGTCAGAGTGGAAATTTTGAGGCCATGTCAATTTTAGAGTAGGAAATTTGAAACTCAAGTTTCCAGTTGGAAATAAAAGATGAAAATTTCTCATCATTAGTTGGAATTTTAATATTTTTCATGAACAATGTTAATTTACTGAATTTCCAACTATTTGATTTTTGACCTCGGAATTTCCAACTATTGAAAAAAATACTCCTAGCTAGGTGAACCCCCCCCCCCCCCCCCGAACCGAACACTTTTCGAGATGAGCTTCAATTGGATAGCGTATTGAGAAAAGGAGTCTATCTCTGTGATTACATGGACGGTTTGCATAGATTCGATGAGTCGAAGCTACCTTCCAAAGAAAGCAATTATACGCTGCTGACATCTGCGATGTCGACTATGAATATGCTCAAAAAGTGTGGAAAAATGTTCAACATAAAATCCATGAGAGATTTTCATGACCTGTATCTGAAAACCGACACCGTTCTATTGGCAGACGTGTTCGAAAATGTTCGAAACGTCTATTCGAGACATTACGATGTAGATCCGTTTTGGTATTGCACAGCCCTGAGCTTTACATGGGATGCATTGTTGAAGACGATTAAAATCAACTTGGAATTATTATCCGACATTGACATGTTGCTCATGGAAAAGGGTGTGAGAGGTGGAGTGTCGATGATATCTCACAGATATGCGAAAGCGAACAATTGCTACATGGAAGAAGGAATTGATGCACAAGAACTGAGAAAATACATAACATATCTAGATGCTCATAATTGATATGGTTGTGCCATGAGTCAAGTCGTCCATTACCAACGGAAAATTTCAAATGGATTGAGAATAGCGAGGAGATGGAAAATTGGAGACATTATCCCTGTCTTCCGGGGTAGATCTTGAATATCCCGAAACATTACATGATCCACACAACGATCATCCTTTAGCACCCAAACAACTTGAAATGAATAAAGTCAATAAACTCATTCCAAATTTAAATGATAAACATAAATATGTAGTCTACTGTGAAAAGTTGAAACTTTACATAGATTATGGCATGAAATTGGTCAAAATACATCACATCATCCGATTTCATGAAGAGCCTTGGATGAAGAAGTAAGAGAATCGTGCAATCGGATGGAATAAACATGTTAGCTCACAGTCAGTATGCCACAAAGTCCATGATTCCTCAAAATCAAGAAGGATTAGATGAATACATGACATTGCAAATTAATAGAAAATCCAGAAGAAAATTAAAAGCAAAAAAAAAGTAAATAATTTCCTAAAAAAAAATTCAAAAAGCAAAATGGAACAAAAATAAAATAAAAATGTACAGTCGATTTTGACGAAACAAAAATTAAATATTTCCAATGTTCGTTTGGGATTTTGCAAACAGAGAAGCTGAAAAGGAACTTGCCAACAAAATTATTTTAATTACCTAAGATTTAAGAGATGATGTGGAGAGATGAACGAAATGTTGAAGGAAATAATGAAAGGAAAACTTCTTAAACATATCGAAGAGACAGAGCTTTGATGAAATAATGAAAATTAATTTTTTTGGAGAAATAAAATTCACAAAAAAACAAAAAATAAAATTAAAAATAAATTCAAAATAAATTAATTCAAAATAAATTAAAATGGAAAATACGAAAATATTGGTAGAAGGTGTCATCTTACCTAACAAACCTCTGTCTAATAGCAATCTGTTGGATGCGGTCAAAACATTGAAACTAAAACATTTTCATGGTGTCTTTTCCAGGGATGCATTACTCAGAAACCCGCGAGATGGCGACAAATGCAGAATCTTGAATCCAAAAGATTTCTCGGTCGATAGCACTCATTGGGTAGCATGGTTCAAGAATGCAAGAAGAAATTATTATTTTGACAGTTACGGAATCTCACAACCTGTAGAATTGAAAGATTATTTAAAATCATCGGTTTATTACAATATCGAATGTGTCCAACCTCGCGATCAAGTGTTTTGTGGGGTTCCAGGTCAACTCGCCCTCGGGTAAACTCACCCCCGCCAGTTTTCCCGGGTCAACTCGCCCCCGATTGGGGGGCGAGTTGACCCGCATTTGAGGGGCGAGTTGACCCGGGAAAATTTTTTTTTTGGGGGGGGGGGGTGGGTAATTTTTTTTTACAAAATTGGGGGAGGGAGTAATTTCTTTTTGGTTAAATTGCCGAGAAAAAATGAAAACTGAAAAATAATAACTGAAGTAACTTACCTTCAAAATTTTTAATCATTCTTTTAGAAAATCCAAGAGTCAAAAACATAAATCCTTTCATAGAAAACCCATGGAATAACAGGGAGACATAAAACAACATACTAACATCTTGAAGGCAGACGATACAATGATTGAATAAAAAACAAATCTACAGGGACCGAGTTGACACGAATTACTCAAACTGAATAGCGGTTGGATGCCAGGAAGGGCACCACTGAGTTGAGTTTTGTATGTAAACCTTGCACTGAAAATGAAGAAGACAACGCTGGAAGTTTGGTGTCTTCTATACTTGAAGAAGAGAGGTAAGAAAACTGATTAAATTTTTTTACAGAAAACTAACTATGTATTTTATAGTAAACTAAAGGGTTGACATGTCAGTGGCGGCAGAGCCATTTTGTATATTGTCTTTATTGAAATATTGCACGTCTCAAGTTTGAAATTGATTGATATTTCCATTTGCAGAAGTGGTTTTCTTGGGCTACAGAACAGGGATGCTTTGGTTGACAACAATAACTCTATTGACCAACACAACAGAGAGACGTTGGTGGAGCTCATGGAAAGTGACAACGCTGAAGTCTAGGCGACCAACTCTCAAGATGAAAGGTGAGGAAATCATTTCATTTAGATATTTAATAGAAAATTTGATCGTTTTTTTTGCGTGATAAAAGGGGGCGGGGTGGCTTGCATGTGATATTTATTATTTCTCTTTACAGAGATAATTCTATTGATCAACGCAACAGGGAGACGTTGGTGGAGCTCACGGAAAGTGACAATGCTGAGGTGTCCGTGCCCAACTCTGAAGATGAAAGGTGAGAAAATCATTTCATTTACAGTTAGAACATATTTCATTGAAACTGTAATTTTGGTGTTTTTTGTGGGGGGGGGGGGGGGGGGGGGGGCATTTTTTCAACTAAGCGAAAATATAATGACAAGGAATGTTTGCATTGTTTCTCTTTACAGAAATAATTCTCTCGAAGTTACGTTTGACATGCCACATCGTGATGTAAACGATCGAGCCGAGACCCTCGAGACTTCAATTGAAGAGCCGGATTTACCCGAAACTATACCAGAAGACCAGCCAATATCATATACTGAGTTGCCTAATGGAAGTCAACGGGCAGGCAGGCTTTTAATTTCGAGTGACGGTTATTCCTATGTCGTGAAGAAGGCTTAAGCAGGAAATAAGATGAGGTGGAGATGCAGTGTCAGAAATAAAAACAATGTCTGTCTGGTAACTGTGGCACAAAATGGGGACCAATTTCTGTCAAATGGACAGAACCATACACACCAACCAGATCTTAACCCCAGGGTTAGGAAAGCTGTGACCGTGAACTTGAAGGTAAGCATTTATATAGTTTATTTATATAGTTTGCATGTAATGTTTGCGTTATTTCGGGGTATAACGGTAAGCATTTATATACAGTTTATTTTTGATGCATCGAATTTAATGTCATATTTTCTGTACATTTATAAACTATAAACATTATTCAAATAACGGGAGTATTTAATTAACGGTAAGCATGTATATACAGTTTATTTTTGATGCATCGAATCTAATGTCATATTTTTGTACATTTATAAACTTTAAGCATTATTCAAATAACGGGAATTTTTAATTAACAGTAATTCTGAACAGTACACTGTAATATGTATTAAAAGGCAGCTGAACCTACGTTTCCCCATTCCTCATCAAATATCCCTCGGCGAAAAACATTTGCGATTTCAATACATTTTCTTGAACTTTGGAAAAAATAAACGAAATGCATCTTGCCTTTCATTTGTCTTTTCCTGATTTCCAAAAATGTATTAAAATCGACACCTACGTTTCTCCATTCCACATGATATTCCTCGGCGAAAATCATTCGTGATTTCAATACATTTTCTCAAACTTCGGAAAAAACAAACGTTTCCCCATTTCTCGGCGAAAAGGAAATACGTTTTACTTCCCCATTGTTCGTCATATATTTCTCGGCGATTTCAATACATTTTCATGTTTAATTAGTATAAATGTGTCTTTACGTGCTTTGTACGAGTGCTGTAACCAACTTTATATTGTAATTTCTATTGTAAAATAATAAAATATATATTATTGAAATAAAAATGTTGGTCTGGCTGGACTTCATAATATTGTTGTAAATAATAGATTATAGTATTAAAATAAAAAAAATTGCTGATATAACTAGAGTTACGTTTTTCTTAACTGGGGGCGACTTGACCCGGGGCGAGGTAACCGGGGGCGACTTGATCCGGGGCGACTTGACCCGAGGGCGACATGATCCGAGGGCGAGTTGACCCGAGGGCGAGTTGACCCGTTCCCTTTTGTGGACACTACATTCTTAAGAGATGATCTTCAAAACAACATTTTCAAGACATCCTCAACGATTTACAAATAAAATAAAGAATAAAATAATAAATTAGATAGAAAAATAAACAAAGAAAATGAAGGTCGATAAATTTAAAAGAACTGATAAAATTGTGAAAAAAGAAAAATAGTCATTGAAGATGATGGTGGAATGTCTGTTACATACTTGAATGACCATTTTGTGAGGAGATATGAACCTTGAAAGGAACCATTGCACATGAATAATCAAAAGATTTATAACATTCCCAAACTGATGGATCTCAGTGACGCAGTGACAAAAATGTTTGCAGATCAGACAGCTGCAGATTTTGAGAAGCATGCGAGAGATAACTACCTGGATAAAAAACTGACCTACGAAATAAACTTGAAATGTAAACGATTGGTGAACATGGCGAATCCTGTGGATTTGAGTAATGCAATCACGAAACATTATACTGACGAGTCGTACAGACGTTTCACTCAATATCTGAGAGAACACTACATTCCAAAAATCATGAATTCTGAAGTGGATGCGAATTCTCACATGATATCGAATCTAGGAGAACCAAAGCATCCCAGATATGCTGCCACCCAAATGCTACACAGACGATTTGGAACGAAAGATCGTCACTGCTATGAATGAGAAAAATGAAAAATGAAAGACCGATCTGAATAAGATTTAATAAGATCGTCAATCTTTCACAAATCAGTGACGACGATACAGAATTGACCGCAGTGCTACATGGAGTCTTCTTGCACCAAATCACAAACCTATCTCAAAGAGCGCGTTAGCAATCTGTATCTCAACAAACGATCGGGGGTAACGATGTTGTCTGGCATCAAAATGAATGGTAGCAAACTATTCGGTCTCGAGACCGATACAAAATATGATTTGAGTACCCACCTGAAACACTTGAAGGAAAATGAGGAAGTTTGAGAAACATTAAAATTATTTTTCAAAATTCCTTATGTTTAATTTTCTTGGTGTTCTTTTTTAATGGTTTTTTTTTTAGTTTTTAAAGTCTTTTTCGAGTTTTTTGGGGGTTTTTTAAGCATTTTTTAGTTTACTTCCATCTGATTGAAACGTCAACACTCTGTCAGATATGACAACTGTAGAATTTTCAGTTTGCCTAGGTACATTTCTATCGAACTGCATTTTGATGATGATGACAAGAACGGTGTTCTTGAGTTTCTCGCTCTGTTTACTGACGTACGTCGAACTTGAACAGGGGATAGAGCGTCTTGTATTCGGTGGGCTTTATGTTTGGATTCCTTATCAATTCGTTAACGTGATGATATTTCAATCTGAAGTCTGCGGCATCACTGTACATCCTAGAAAATTCGTTCTTCTTAAATGAGGCATTGTAATCTGTGGTCGGATATCTCGTGGAATTGAGAAACACCTGCATGCTTCTCAAGTTGCAATGGTCGAAGACATGGATTCTCTTCTTGAGATCCGATCCTGCACATCTGAAATCCCTCTTTGATGAAACACGGTTTTTCCGAAGAAGATTTCACCGACAATCTCCAATCGAACTAAGTCGATGTTGGAACGTTTGCGACATCACACTGTCTCATTCTTAATCCAACAGGTAATCTGGGTTTTGGTTCGATGATCTTGAAGAGTTCTTTGCTCATCGTCCGGTAGTACGTGTGGCATGAACCACGACACCATAGTCAGATGCACCTTTCTGGCATCAGTTGTGGCAGGTCTCACGATGATATCATCATCATTTTTACGAACTACAGTTAAAACTAGAAGTCCTGTCATGAAATGCGCACAAATAGCGCATCGATCTGCGCGTTAATCTACGCGTTACGACCATAGTAAGGCTATCAAATTCTGAACATGTGGCCTGTGCACAAGCAATGTTTCAGCCAATGGACCTCCGGGTAACCCGGAGGTCCATTGGCAGACACGTTACTTGTGTTTGCAATGAGTAACGAGGAGAACCTGCCATGCGTTGGATGCCATTCGATATGGCAATTGTGCGCAATTCCTATGCGCTATTAAGCCTAGATAAGCGCACAGTTCGTGACAGGACTTCTAGTTTTAACTGTAACGTGAGAGTGTGTTTAAATCCGTAGACGATTTTGTCGTAATCTTTCGGCAAATCAAAAAATGTGTTTCAGAGGAATCCTAAACGAGCACGTTCCTCTAGGCAAAGAAGCTTGAACAATGTGTTTAAATCTCCTTGTGGCTGCACCCACATTGTTGACAGTCGCATCTGAGCTGGTGTCTTTCATCCACAGTTGATGGAGTCCTTTAGATTTCGAAAAATCATCGGGATATTTTCAAAAGTCCTAACGTCGTGGTTGCCTGACCGGGATGAAACACGGTTTCTATCTCTAGATCTGGGAGTTTATATGATATGCTGTTGAAAAGATGCATCATGCCATTATGAGCTAAAGTGGTGAAGTCATCGGTGGCATAGTTGCCACCATCCTTTTTCGTCAAACGTCTTTTTATCTGGAGATAAGTTTCTCTGGGATGGAGAAAGAGATCTTGTGTTTGATATAGAGTCTTATCATATGATAATCAGTGATAAATAAAGCCTTCCGTCAATTTCATTGGTCAGTTTCAAAACTAGACAGTTTGATTGGCTGAGCAAAATAAAACTGGGCCACATTTTCATAATTTGCATAATTAGAGTTGGGTGCTTTCATTGGTCAATTTCAAAACTGGCCAGTTTGATTGGTTAAACAAAATACAACTGGGTCACATTTACATAATTTCAGTAGGGAGAATTTACGTTATCTGTCCCATTTAGGGTGGGTGAAGTTGTATTAATCTTTTACCTACAAGAATAACGCCATTCATTTTTTTAACATTTTCACTTTTTGCTTCCAAAACATAGGTTATGACCCCTCATTGGAACGAGCTCGTTCCTATGAGGGGTCATAACCTATGTTTTGGAAGCAAAAAGGGAAAAAATTTGAGTTATACGAGGATATTTTTTCCAAGTGCTGTCTGCAACTCAAGTTAGCCGATATGTTAGAAAGTCATACTAAGTGGCTAATTTGTACATGTGTGTGTCATATGATAAATAGAATATAAAATGAGTGTTTTTCTCATATAATATTTATGAAACGAGTCTAAGAATTTTTCGTTTGGGCTCGCCAAAACGAAAAATTGTTAGACTCGTTTCATAAATATTATATGAGAAAAACACTCATTCCATATCCTCTATTTATCTCTCCTTCATTATTATACCCCCCGCAAACAAAGTTTGGGGGGTATATAGGAATCACCCTGTCCGTCCGTCCGTCCGTCCGTCCGTCTGTCCATCTGTCCATCTGTCCGTCTGTCCATCCTTATAAGCGCAACTCCTCCTAAACCGTTTGAAGAATTTTCATGAAACTTTACGCAATGGACGAACTCCATATGAAGATGTGCATGAAGCAATATAATTCCGTTCTGACATTTAGAGATAATCTAACTTATACATTCGGGGGGGGGGGGGGGGGGGTTATCATTTTGTGAGCTTGCTCACAGTACCTCTAGTTGAGACTAGTTCCAGCCACGGGTAAATATTCGTGCACTTCATACTCTTGAATACTTTCATCTCTTATTATACCTTTCGTTATGTCAAATGTGTTTCTCATATTTTTTGTTTCACTCTCATTTGAATTTTTTTTTTACTTATATATGTGACAAAAAAAGTATTGCCCTCTCTTTTTTTAAAATGCAATTTTTGCAATTGCTGTTCATAAGACTTTCCTGTGATTTCTTCTTGTCTACCGTCTTATGCTTCCATAGTACGTGGATAGGGTGTAAATTTGTTGCAAGGCATAACAAGCACAAGCAAAGTACCACCCGAAGGTCCATTGACTGAAACATTGCTTGCATTATTTGTCAACATGTACAGAATTTGAAAGTGATACTTTGGTTGATAATTCCACTCCCTGGGTGATTTTGTTACAATCCACTCTCCACATACTCTATCTCATAAGTGATTGGATCGGTGTAGAACATTCGAACCACAACGAAGATTTCTTCCATCCATCTAGGTGTATAACCTTTGTCAAATGTTTTTCCACTTGTAAATTCTCACTCGATCGCCCACAGTAAATTTCGGTCGTTTTGTCGTCACCACCATCTTTAAAGGATATGTTGACTTCCTTTTCATTTTGTGGATCACTAGCTTCCACAGGTGTCATCTTAATTTGAACTGTGGCGCATGTTGTTATAGTTGTTAACCAAATCATCTAATACATTCTAGTATTTATTAGTCGAGTTGGACGTGAAATATCTGTGCATTTTCCACTTCATGGTTCTATTCCATCGTTCGCCCATTCTCACCTTCTCCTCGGTTTCTGTGGGATGGAGTCGACGAACGTGAACATTGTAAAATTCTCGACCTCTGTCTGCCCATAATTTCGCAGGCCTTTGCGAAGAAGTGGTGAAGATGTTTTCCAAAAGCTTTCCAATTTATTTTTCAACGCTCTCATCCATCCGCATTTCGAAAACATATTTATCATATGACTCGTCCATTTTGTTCACTTTAAAACATTTGATATTTTGTTTTCATATTAATCATTGATAAATAAAGCCTTCCATCAATTTCATTGGTCAATTTCAAAACTAGACAATTTGATTGGCTGAACAAAATACAACTGGGCCACATTTTCATAATTTGCATAATTACAGTTGGGAGCTTTCATTGGTCAATTTCAAAACTGGACAATTTGATTGGCTAAACAAAATATAACTGGGTGACATTTGCATAATTTTATTAGGGAGAATTTACATTATCTGTCCTATTTAGGGTGGGTTATATTTTATTAATCTTTTATAAACAAGAAAAACGTCATTCATTGTTTTCTATATTTTCACTTTTTGCTTCAAAAACATAGGTTATGACCCCTCATTGGAACGAGCTCGACGAGCTCGTTCTAATGAGGGGTCATAACCTATGTTGTGGAAGCAAAAAATGAAAATTTTTAGTTATACGAGGATGTTTTTTCCAAGTGCCATCTGCAACTCAAGTTGGGTGATGGGTTAAAAAGTCATACTAAGTGGCTAATTTGTGCGTGTGTGTCATATGATAAATAGAATATGAAATGAGGGTTTTCCTCATATAATATTTATGAAACTCGTCCGAATTTCCCGTTTGGGCTCGCCAGAGGCTCGCCAAAACGGAAAATTCTTAGACTCCTTTCATAAATATTATATGAGAAAAACACTGATTCCATATCCTCTATCTATGACCGTCAAATTGGCGTCAATAGATATTTCATGCCTCTGTTGTGTCTAGACAGTGATTGCATGCTGCCTACACCTCATCTAATCTTTTGATGAATACTCTTCTCTTTCGAAATCTGTGCACTATGGGCTTGTGCAGTTCGTTTGCTAATGCATTAGTGAATTACTTTATTTTTATTTCCCATTTCGAATTGACGTTTTGTGCCGATGAGCTTACTGACCACTGAACGCTCGAATTTCTCCCTCATCGTGTGATTTACTTTCTGTTATAAATCTGTCAACATGCTCTTGTCGCGCACATCATTTCAAGTCTTCGTGTTGGGATGTTTCAAGTAACAGAGATCGTGACTGCAGGAAGTTCGGTCCACTGTATTGATGGGTTTGCTCCACGATTTCGGAGTCAGATCTTTATTCAATCTCTTGTTCAATTTCGTTTCTGGTCCCATAAATGAATGTCCTGGCGGATGCATTTCAAGGGACAGATCATTGATAAGTCTGTTGACCATTCCTCCACCTCTTTTAATGAAATGAAATTTAGTAGAACCGCACACTTTACAAGTGCTGTGAAGCATCTGCCTATTATTTTTAGTTTGCACTTTTCGCAAGTTATCCATATCTGTAGATTTCTTACATTTTACACAATACATTTTTGTTTTGTTAATTTTATTTTTTTATTTTATTATTGTTATTTTATTTTTTTTAATTTTCTTATATATGTAATATCATTGGGTCTTTTATTTCAAATCTGTCACTATTTCTGGATCTTCATTTTATCCCAAGAGTTTACGAAAAGATTCCCTGGCTTCTTCTCGAACTTTGTCTGTCAGATTATGTTTCATCTCCTCTTTTAGAATCTGATGAGATTATATTCTTACACCTTCTTTCGAATTTATCATTTTCCTCGAGAATGTAGTGATAATCCCCATCGGAAATCTTTCCTTCCTTCAGGAAAGTGGATATCATGTCGCTTATGGAATTGATTTTCGCGTTGGCCACCACTTTGATCTTTTCGTATTTCTCGGCCTTCAACGATAATTTTTTACTCACGAATTTTCCAACCGTACTCAAGAATCATGCCACAAGAGCAACGCCCTCTATCTGCAACACAGCTGAAATGGTAGGCACAGTCGATAGGAGACTCATTCGAGCAGCACCCAAACCCATGGCTACGGTGATGAGAGTCAGATCCAGTCCGTCCACAAATTTAGTCATTCGCACATACTTCTCGTTGAGTGAAAGACGTCCGTCTCTTTCCATTGTTAAATAACGTTGAATTGTATTGATCTGATCTATGCGAAATGCATTGCCTCTATCTTCCTAAGAAGGTGCCGTTGGTAATATAGTCGATAAGTCGGGATATACTTTGCCACTTCTTAATTCCATTTTGCTTATTTTTTTTTTTTTCTTTTCTTTGTTCTTATTTAATGTATAAAAAGAATTATAATATTGTGTCAAAGTTATTTCTCTTCTTTTTTAAAAGAACAATGTCTCATAACAACAAACTGAGAATGGGAACGTTTTTAAAAGGCGAATTCGGACCTAATAACAGTTCTAGACCGTCGATCAAATTCTTTTTTCTCTTCAGATAGAGACCGTTTCCACAAGCTTGAAATGCACCGCTACTTTTTATGCATTTTAGATACATAGAGAGTATTACCATTATGTGGATGTACATAATATGTATCCGAGTCTCGCTTCGGGTTCTAAGGGTAGATCACGACTCGTCGACGAGTCGCGATCTACCCTTAGAACCCGGAGCGAGACTAGGATACATATTTTGTACATCCACATTATGGTAATAATCATTTTATCTTACAATATATTGGGGATAAGTCAAGACTGTAGACGAATATATAACAAACTATTTATTCGTACGGATGAACAAAAGAAAAAAAAATGGAACTCACGCGAAAGGAACGTGCTTGTATTCGACCCCCTGATACAAACATCTGTATCAGAGGGTCAGATACACGACAGTTGCGGAGTTAATACAGACAAAATACATGTTGATTGTAAGATAAAATCCTTTACCATCCATTTCGTTTCGACACACAACTCCTCCTTTCTTTAGACACAATCTGTTTCCCAATATTTTCTGTGCAGGAGAAATGGCCAATCCCGACAGAGCTCCTATACCCAAAGCCAGCAACACGGTTCTGGTGAGAATGGGTAATGCCTTGGTGGCCAATCCTACAAGCCACCTTTCATTTCCAAATTATATCTCAATTGTGCAGGACTCATGTCACGGTAAATCCTTTTCGATTACGAACACTTTGGCTATTCTATTAAGTTGCGTTTTGGACCAGGCGATTTTTGTTGCGTCCATTGCTCAAGTCTTGATGACTAAATTTCGATCTCAAAGCTTTGCCTCGACTTTCTAATGCTTTACAAAGTTTGTCTTTCTGACATTCGGATATTTTTATGTTTTGTATTATGTATCTAGTCATTATTTATTTTATTTAATTTTGTAAAAAAAAAATTATTTAATTTATTTTTTTATTTCCTATTATATATATACATATATATAAATTGATTTGAATTTTAAAAGAAAGAAATTTGTTAATTTTTTTTTCAATATCCTATTGTGCCCAAAAAAATATTTTATAAAAATATATTTGTATGTTTTCTTTATTAATAAAATATATACACGTAACAGATTTTTTTCTGTGAAATCGCTTCGAGGCATGTTCACCGTGAAGATCTAACAGCCCTCCATTTTGATCCGTTACTTCATTGGTAATAATGTATAAAGTATGAGGTATCACAAGCAGATAGATTAGATTTTGCTCTATGATCTTGTATCCTGGCGAAACGTCTATTAAGAAAGTGCAGATCGTGGGCTGTGTGCCACCATTCACATAACTTCAAGAGATCACATCCAGGTTCAACAAAATGCTACTGACAGAGAGAAAGTCCATCACACTTTCTGATGTTACACGTCCTTCGTACGTGCTTCGATCACATCCCAACATCTTTCTAAAAGTGTCGTCTCCTCTGAAATCCACTCGATTACCCTCTCTCATGTTTAGTATCGTTTGCAAAGTGTTGATGTTGGCAGTTACGTTGATGGTAGTTCAGTAGTGATTATCAATCGTCATTCTAGTCTGAATGAGTTCGTTCAGATCGACGATGTCGTAACTGCCTTTTGGAATGCGAATCATAAACGAATCCGTTCCATTCGAATATCTGAATGTATTGTTTTTCTCCATGATGTTGGGAAACGAATAGTACGGTTCCAGATTTACCAGAGCCATCTCATACTTCTTATCTTCAATCCCTCTTCAATTCGATTGGTGGATTGAATTTCGTCATGAATCGAGTCTTGTCGTCGCTCACCACGATCGAAAAAGAATCTATTGCAGTCATATCGGTTTTTCTCTCTGTGTTCTCAGCTATCCTTCCTAATAATCAAGTTTCCTATTCTCGAAAATTTTTTCTTATATTTTAATAATTGTATTTTTTTATTTTATTTTCTTTTCTTTTCATTTTTTTTTAGTTCTACCTAATATGATTATTTTTTTCATATTAATTGGAATCGTTCAGAATATAAAAATCCTCGAATCCATTCCTATATTTTCTGTGGTATTTATTACTCATCAGATCGATGATCACGAAATTCTAAGGTTCATAATCCCACACCCACTTACAAAATCGGTTGAATTCTCTTTTGCTCATGCCGTTGGCCACGTGATCATTATAAATGTAGCTGAGATTCTTGAGATCTTGACGAAACAGACATAGAAAATTCTCCTTTTCTCTTATGGTCTGTCTCGGAAATCTGAAACAATTTTGAGATATATAGAAACAGTCCACGTTGCTGTGACGTCATCGAATGTAGTAAGATTCGCACCGATTCTGTTTATCCAACATCGAGTCATCGAGGATCATGAGATTTTTGAGCTCCGAATTCAAGTCACGAGGATCTGGCACATAATTCGTATTTTCATAAAACTGACATTCCACATTCGATGTTCTATTATTTTCGAGTTCTCTTGATGTTTCTTGCAAGATCGTTGCGAGCGATGGATCGCATTTTTCGAATTCATCTCGGTGATCGAAGATTCTCATTATAACATCCTTCGGCAAGTTTGCACTCAGAGCTTTACACAATAATTTGTATTCGAGTTGAAAAAGACTCTTGCCAAACACAAGCAATCTATCGTAAGCCAACCACTCCAGTCGCAACAACAGATTCATTAACAGATTTGTCTTTTCACAATCCGATTTTCCCGCTACCAATCCTCTTATTCCTTGTGGAAAGTTTTTGTGATTCGATCTCTCAGTTTTTGGGGCATTCCATGATAACAAAATCTTTGATTTCCTTTCTCGTTGTGGGTTTTTCCAAGTTTTCTTAAGTAAGTTTTTTTTTTTTTAAACTATTTTTATTTTATTTATTTATTTATTTATTTATTTATTTATTTTTTATTTATTTATTTATTTATTTATTTATTTATTTATTTATAATAAATTTGTTTTTCTGTTTATTTCTGACTAAAGCATTTTCAATCCTGATCTGCTACTTTTCAACGTCTTAGCGAGTTCCTGTATCGGTACAATGCCAGAACCCTTGAAATTTCCAAGTTTCATGTTCGCTAGAATCTCTAATGATTTCGACGACAATTTCGGTCGTTTAGACGGTGGCGGTATCATTAACTTCTGAATTAAATCGGCACTTCTCTTGTTAGCTTCCGAAGCCATTCCAGTGCTCGCATCCATCGTAGGTTTTTACCCACATCCATTGCGGTCTTTTTTCCAACCTCCATGGCGGTTGAAGCGATATGTTTCGCCGCATCACTGGTAATGGCGCACGTCAGAGCTCCCATAATCGAATCCAGCAAACCAGATCCGCCATCGACATAAGATCTGATAAATCTTCTATGGTTTTTATTTAATTAGTTTTTTTACTTCCTATCTCATTTACTATTATTCTATTTCCCTCTTCTTTTTACATGTTCATGATCGATCTATACGTTTCTCTATTCAAAACCTTCTGTCGCAACAATTCGTCACATCGTCGCCCGAGTGCTAGAATGTTCTATGTCCCATAGGGGACATAGAACATTCTAGCACTCAGGCGACGACATGTGATCAACAACTCGTTTGTCACGCTTCTCGCCTCGCCACCAAGAGATCTAATCTCTCCCGCAGCGCATTAGGATCACAGGAAATGATTGAGATGGTGGTTGTCATTCCCTGTCCGGTGACCGATTTACCGGTACACCCCGGTGCTTCATTAATTAAAATTTTGCTGAGGATAATTTTTATTACCTGGTAAACGCATGCGTGGACATCACTGCCTATTCGTAGATTACGACCAGTCCACGGCGACTGTACTGTATATTCCTTCATCACAGATAGTCAGACAGATCGAAAATTTCCTATCTCGTTCGAGAGACCCTACCGAATCGACCGCATCCCCCGAGGAGACACTCCAAAGAACAGGCGATAAATTACACGTTTTTGCGATGATTTCTGGTGTTCCACATTCTAGAGATCAGAGCCAAATCGACCAACTCCGTCAATGAGATATTGAGAATACAGACAAGCGAGGGAACACTTCAAAAGCCGAGTAAAAATACATGTCATAACTGTCATCTTGGGAAAAAAGCAATAAGTTCTCGGACTGGGCCATGATTGATAGACCTCGGAATTTTCTCAGATTTTCTAAGATTTTAATTTTGCTCATTCTCCGAGATTCGATCGACAAGACGGGACAGATCCTCGTAGTATCTCTGTCGGCGATTCGATTTCCCAACCGATTTCCGTCGAAAAAAAGTCGCGTGTTGTCTAATGCTATACTGAGCCACTTTGTGGGAAGTCTAAAGTGGCTCAGTATTTTTTCTCTAGAAAATAAGCTCGAAAATCGCGTGAAATTACTTGGTTAAGTTGCTCAATATTCCCAGTGTCACTCTACTCACTGTGTCGATACTTTTTTGCTGAATTTAGGTGAGTGGTGCCTGTATCCTTTTCTGGTTTCGACCACTCGTGTAAAGCATTCTTTTCTTGGTTTAGGCCGCTGGTGTTTGGATCCTTTTCTGGTGGGTTCATGCCACTGGTGTATGAATTCAATTTCTGTGGATATAGTCCATCCGTTCCTGGATCTTTTTCTTGTAGGTTTCCTTCATGTGTACAGTACTCTCTCAAAGTACTCAATGTCCTGTTTTGGGGTTCAGGATGAAAACGAATCGCCGATGGAATGTAAACACGGATGCCATTATGATAGAGAGATCCCCGTGGGGACCACAGGAAGTGAAGCAGTGCTTGTTTCACGTCGATGCCTTTTCTGGAACCTTTTCTCGTGGGTCTGAATCATTTCTCTGGTGTCTGAATCATTTTCTTGTGGGTTTAGCCCACTGGTGTCTGGATATCATTTCCTTGTTGGTTTACGCTACTGGTGTTTGGATATCATTTTCTTGTCGGTTTAGCCCACTGGTGTCTGCATATCATTTTCCTGTTGGGTTAGGCCACTGGTGTCTGGATATTATTTTCTTGTGGGTTTAGCCCACTTGTGTCTGGATATCATTTTCTTGTTGGTTTAGGCCACTGGTGTCTGGATATCATTTTCTTGTTGGTTTAGCCCACTGGTGTCTGGATATCATTTTCTGGTCGGTGTAGCCCACTGGTGTCTGGATATCATTTTCTTGTTGGTTTAGGCCACTGGTGTCTTGATATCATTTTCTTGTGGGTTTAGCCCACTGGTGTCTGGATATCATTTTCTTGTTGGTTTAGGCCACTGGTGTCTTGATATCATTTTCTTGTCGGTTTAGCCCACTGGTGTCTGGATATCATTTTCTTGTTGGTTTAGGCCACTGGTGTCTGGATATCATTTTCTTTTAAGTTTAGCCCACTGGTGTCTGGATATCATTTTCTTGTCGGTTTAGCCCACTGGTGTCTGGATATCATTTTCTTATTGTTTTAGGTCACTGGTGTCTGGATGTCATTTTCTTGTCGGTTTAGCCTACTGGTGTCTGGATATAATTTTCTTATTGGTTTAGGCCACTGGTGTTGATTCTTTTCTGGTTTAGGCGACAAGTGTCAACCTTTTGTTCTGGGTTTACTCCAATTGTATTGATACTTTTATTGTGGGTTCCAGCTGCTAGTGTCTGGATCCTTTTCGTGGGGGTTTAGGCCATTAGTATCTGGACCCTGTGTGGGATTAGATCACTGGAGCTTTACAGCACTGCTGCTTTGATCCTTTTCTTATAGGTTTAGGCCACTGGGTTTAGATCACTGTTCAGGGTTTAGATCACGTGTGTCTGTCCTTTTCTTCTGGGTTTAGGCCACTTGTGCCTGGATCCTTTTCTGGTCTCAGCCACTGGTGTCGATCATTCTTTTCTGGGTTTAGGCGGCTGGTGTTTTGATCTCTTTCTGATGGATTTAGGCCACTGGTGTCTGAATCTAGACTGATTCACTCCCTGGGGACCCCACATAGACCTCACTATCAAAATGTCATCAGTTTTTATCTTCTCTCGGGGAATCCTCTTCAGCCTGAAACCCGAACCAGGATATTGAGAACTTTGAGAGAATACTGTGTACATGAAGGAATCCCACAAGAAAAGGATCCAGGAATCGATGGCCTATATCCAGAGAAAAAGTTCTCTAAGGTCTCCATTATTCCCAAATTACACGTTTGGCACCCCTTTTCATTAGCTTTCCTCATTTTCCACAACACTTCAGCGACCTTGACTTCAGCCTAAACAGCAAGGTGTCATCAAGATACTCTTCAAAACTTGCTTTTTTTTAACACGCATACCACCCAATGACTTATTTGCTTTGCTTTGAGCTCGTCTCGCCTATTTCAGTTACAATCCTCCATGACCCTGTCTCTGACGATTTCTTTACGGTGACCTGTCACCACTTCTAAGTCAGAGGTCTCCATTGAATAATTCTCTATTAACACACAAACATACTCAATCCACCCTGTCATCTCTATACACTTGCAATCTTTTACCAATAATTTTGTAACACTCACATGTCTTCAACTTAAACGAAAGAGGTGTAGATGTCACCACAAGTGCACATAACTCCAAACAAAGGCTAAATTTTCTGTTGTGTCATCTTTATATATGTTGAACATCAGAAATCTATTGGCAATAATTCTATAAGGTTCATTCATCACTTCATATACGGCCATCAACAAATATAAAAGTTATACCATTAAATGTACAAGAAGATAGCTCATAACGTTTGTGGGACTGTGAAAAAAAAACATCTAAGAGAGAATAGGAGTGCTGTATACGGACATGTGGACAGATAAAGGCAGGCAGATTCAAGATGGTACAAGTGATAAATTCTGTTCTCAACATATTCTCTCGTGATATTTTGAATGAGATAGTTCCTAGAGGTAAAAGTCGTTTTGACGATATCTCGTAAATGGATTGTCTGTCTGTTTTGTCTGCAACAAAGGTTTATAAAGCGTTCATGGATTTTTCGCACAGTATATGAACGAAACCGGGTTTCTGAGAACGGGTCTCTGATACCCTGCTGTGTTGGATCGTTGTAAATTCACAGAAATGAAACGTGTATATGAACTGGAGAATTTCTAAAGGGCAAAAATATTGATCACGAACAGTAATTTATATTACAAATGTAGTTCACATCTCGGAGAAAATCGCAAAGAATGGGAGAAGTAACATCACTATGAGGACCGTTTTACCATTTCTAGTTACCTTGGTTTTGCATATAAAAGGTGAGTATGCATTTAAGAACTGTTTGATGGAAATGGGCAAAATGAATTACTGAATGAGTACTATGAGTAAATTTTCCAACTCAACAGTTATTTAAAAAGTTAGAGAAAATACGAAAAAAGTACTAGCAACAAAACTTCAAGTTTGTTTTTTGTGTTTATAAATCTGTAATGGCAAACAGGGTAGGTATTATATATACATATATATTATATCTTGACTTACTTGCATTCTGATTGGCTGAAAGATGTTATATTAGCTCTCCAAATGGGAGGGGGTAACTTCAAATTAAAGCGGTGCTGATATTCTTGTACTTTGAACTATAATGCATGCGAGCACTGAAAATTGTCTTGGGTCGAGTTAAGGGTACCTCCAGTTGCAAATACTCTGTAAAAGTAAGAATATCTTTTGAAAGATGTCAATTTCAGAGAACAAAATAGATTTGAATTGAAACCCAGTAACTCCGATTTAAAAAAGTCAAGTAGTGCCTTAAAACAGTCTTGATTAACGATTTGGAACAATTACGGGTAGAGTCAGTGGCGTACAAAGCTTTTCAGACGGTGCGGCAAGACGATACATTTTCTGACAAAAAATAGCGATGAACAGCATCGCCACGTGCCACAATCATTACCGAACCTCCCCACTACAAATACTATAAAGATGCGTCCATTTACAGTGGATTACATTGTGTAAGAATACGCCTTCCAGGAACAGGGTTGAACAGGATCAGTTTTTACCCAGAATGTTTTATTTTAAACGTAATTCTTCAAACTCTCCAGATAATCATCTGCGTCTAATGTGTGTCAGGAGGCGCCCCTTCATCACACAAACACTGGCATGCCACGACTGGAATAGCACATGGTGCAATAACGCAATTCAGAAATCGGTAGGTACGGGCATGGCTTATATTTCATCCAAATTTGGAGGAATCCATTTGGGTTCTGGCGAAAGTTGTTGCGAGAATCCATACCTGCTATGCGTGTCCCTGAATCCCATCAAGCCACCATTGTTGAACCTCTGTTGTATACTGATAATACATGTTAACCCTTTGCCCAACACAGCTTTTTAACTTTTTAAAACCTAAACTGAATTTGATAATTTTTTGAAAAATAAACAATATTTATAAATAAAACCTTACAAATATGGATGTCATTGGAACCGGCTTATTGAGCCGGTTGTAATGACAGCCATATTTGTACAGTTTTATTGACAAATTGTCAGGATATTTTCAGGTCATGTTAACCTTGTATTGATTAATTTGCTGCTGCTATGTTAGGTAAGGTGTTAAATAAATTACTTTATCATATGACTCGTCCGTTTTGTTCACTTTAAAACATTTGATATTTTGTTTTCTTATTGATCAGTGATAAATAAAGCCTTCTGTCAATTTCATTGGTCAATTTCAAAACTAGACAATTTGATTAGCTGAACAAAATACAACTGGGCCATACTTTCGTAATTTGCATAATTAGAGTTGGGAGCTTTCATTGGTCAATTTCAAAACTGGACAATTTGATTGGCTAAACAAAATACAACTGGGTGACATTTGCATAATTTCAGTAGGGAGAATTTACGTTATCTGTCCTATTTCGGGTGGGTTATAGTGTATTAATCTTTTACCTACAAGAAAAACGCCATTCATTTTTTTTTATATTTTCACTTTTTGCTTCCAAAACATAGGCTATGAGCCCTCATTGGAACGAGCACGACGAGCTCGTTCCAATGAGGGGTCATAACCTATGTTTTGGAAGCAAAAAATGAAAACTTTTAATTATACGAGGATGTTTGTTTTCCAAGTGCCGTCCGCAACTGAAGTTAGGTGATAGGTTAAAATGTCCCACTAAGTAGCTAATTTGTGCGTGTGTGTGTCATATGATAAATAGAATATGAAATGAGTGTTTTTCTCATATAATATTTATGAAACTCGTCCGAATTTTCCGTTTGGGCTCGCCAGAGGCTCGCTAAAACGGAAAATTCTTAGACTCGTTTAATAAATATTATATGAGAAAAACACATATTCCATATCCTCTATATCCCGCTATTATGTTTTTGAAAAAATGTGATATTTCGTGGTTCTAACGCAAATGTCATTTCCTTATATGGAGACAACTTATTGACAAATTGTTAGGACATTTCAGGTCATGTTAGCCTTGTATTGGTTAATTTGCTGCTGCTATGTTAGGTAAAGTGTTAAATAAATTACGTCTATGCTACATTAACTCAAAACAACTACCACGTACTGTGCGAATAGCTAGTCTGTTGCTAGCAGGTTTATTTGCAATCTTTACAAACATGTCGTCGTTACAAAACTGAACAAAATCCCCAGTAACACTGACACAGTCGGCCAGGAAAAACATAGATAAAAAACTTCTGAATTATGGACAAAAATAACTATGAAAACCTGTATCCCACACCCAAGCGCATGTGCCAGCTACAGGGAAAGCCGTGGAACAAAGCTTAATCACCACTTATAAAACAAATAAATATCATACGTATCCTATTTTAATAGGAAAATCCAGTATGCACCTGCTGAAAGAATTGGCTAAAGTGATCACACAGAAGCATTCAATTGCGTTCAGTAAACACCTTAAAGCACATTAGTCAGCTTAAGTATTCACTGGCCAATGACTATTCCAAATAAGGCCACGCCAAAACATAATGATGTTTATTAATGCGGCCTAGACAAAAGTTTCGCGCTATTCTGCGAAACGCGCACACCTATAATATACCGCTATTATATTTTTGAAAAAATGTGATATTTCGTGGTTCTAACTCGAACGTCATTTTCTAATATGGAGACAGCTTACAAAAGCATTAGCTTCCTGCTGGATCCATTTTCCAAATCACAATTTATGTTTTCCAGAGTAATCTGTATCATTATATACCTGTTTGGAAATAAAATATAGTCAAGCTGAAGGTTTAAATTGACTCAATTCGTTTCACGCAGATCCCAGAAGAGCTTCTTCGAGAATCTACATGGATCCTCTCTGGTTTTCTTGCGAGAATCTTTGCGTGAATCGATTCTCAGATTCTGATCGGAATATAAGCCATGCCCATCTAAAAATAAATGCAGGAACATTGCATACACATTGAATATGAGATGCTATTTTCTTTATATTTCTCGATTCAGTCTTGATTTTCCTTTACTGGTGTACAAGTTTGTCGCCATCTGATCGCAGTCTGGGACCAATGCTATAAAACTTTTTAATACAATTTCAGTCAAAAACATAGCTCATGACCCCTCACTGGAACGAGCTCGTTCCACTGAGGGGTCATAAGCTATGTTTTTGAGACAAAGAAACAAAAACGCAGAACGCGATTCATCATCACAACAATGCTTTCCATCATATATAAAAGCATTTGGACAGCTGAATATTGTGAGAAGGTTTTTTTTGTGTTTCTCCATTAACCACTTTGTTAAATTGAAAGACTCTCATGACAACCATTTATATAAACTAGGATGCTTAATTGGTACAAACTTATAATTCTTTATGTCGAAAATGATGAAAGTGAAATAAGTATTTGACTTGCAGATTAAGGTCCCAGATTGTTCAGTGTTTTCTCAATACCCACAACTTTAAATGTCTGCTCCTTCAACAACAGAGAATAACAGAGCATTACGAACTATCCATAGCAGCCATAGGATAGTAAAAACACAAGAGAAACTTGTACCAAAGGGTAACATCAGACGCGGGAGGGTGGTGCAGTGCGGAGTGCAGTAGGAGTAGTTAAGGGTGACATCTAGGCCCAAGCATTTTTAACACAGAATTTCCCACAGGGTCCATATGGTTAGTGTTAACTTGTGAAACTTATAGACCCAAGAACTTATAGGGACAAACCTGAAAGCACTGTGCCACCAGTGCATTCATGTTTCTCCCTATAAGTTCTTGGGTCTATAAGTTTCACAATTTAACACTAAACCTATGGGAAATTCAGTGTTAAAAATCTTGGACCTATAAGTTTCACAATTTAACATCCACCCTATGGACCCTATGGGAAATTTAGTGCTAAAAATGCTTGGTCCCAGAGTGCCACCCCTGACTACTAGTAGGTAGAGATGCAGACTGCAAGCCGAGAGGTCCGCGGTTCGAATCCCACCTGCGGCAACCGCGTTGTGTCCTTGGGCAAGAAACTTCACCCCAGTTGCCCACGTGGGGGCACGTGGCGTTGTGTTCTAAGGCGTCCTGCACGTCGATGGTGCACTTGTCTTCAACCAATGCTAACCCTGCTTATGTGGAGTTGGTGCGTTGGGGAGTCTGACATTTGCTCGCCGTTGCTAGTTTGTTCTCTCCGGGTACTCTGGCTTTCTCCCTCCTAAGACTGTCCGACACGAGGTGACCCTGGCTGTCGAAAGTGTCGATAAACCCCAATAAATAAATAAATAAATAAATAAATAAATAAATAAATAAATAAATAACATTAGACAAATAGCAATACACATTCTCCACCCTGTTCTACCGCACTAGACAACTGAGCGTACCCCACATAATCACATAACAAGATTCTAAATTGTAATTGTGATTAACTTGTAATCACAGTGTAGTTAAATTGTAATTACAAGTTATATTGTATTTTAAAGTTAGCTAAATTGTAATTACAAGTTAATAACTTGTAATCACGAGCCAATAAATTGTAATTACAAATTACTGAATTGTAATTACAAGTTAAATAAGTTGAAATTACAAGTTAGCTGACTTGATATTTCAAGATAATAACTTGTGTCTGGAGGCACGGTGACGTTGTGTACTAAGGCATACTGCACATCGATAGTGCACTTGTCTTCAACCAATGCTAACCCTACTTGTGTGGAGTTGGTACGTTATAGAGTGTGACATTTGCTCACTGTTGCTCGGTTGTTCTCTTCGGGTACTCTGGCTTCCACCACCGAAATACTGTCCGACACGAGGCGACCCTGGCTGTCGAAAGTGTCGATAAACCCCAATGAATAAATAAATAAATAAATAAATAAATAAATAAATAAATAAATAAATAAATAAATAACATGAGACAAAGAGCGATATACACACTCCACCCTATACTACCGCCTTAGACAACTAAGCGTACCCCACATAATCACATGACAAGATTCTAAATTGTAATTGTTATTAACTTGTAATTACAGGTTAGATAAATTGAAAGTTATTATATTGTAATTACAAATTATTGATAATAACTTAGATACTAAGATAGTAAGTTGGTATCTTGTAATTACAAATTAGTGTCTCGTAATGACATGTTAGTATCTTGTAATTACAAGTTAACAAGTGAAGGTTAATGTCGTGCTATTCTGACTTACAAACACGTCATCTCGGTGATACATTTTGTTATTATATTAAATTTTGTCTGATCTCGCCACTCAGTGGTTAAAGCATTCAACTTCAAACTGAAAGGTCAACAGTTTAATCTTGAACAGTGGTAATTGCTTGTACCCTTGGACAAAGCACTTAATCACGGTTGCCCACGTGAGGGCACGGTGGCGCTGAGTACCAGGGCGTACTGCACGTCGATAATGCACTTGCCTTCAACCAATGCTAATTCTGCTTATGCGGAGTCAGTATATTCGGGAGTCTGGCAGTTCGTCCCTGAGTTCCAATGTGTTCTATGTGCCCACTGGCACATATAACACATTAGAACTCAGGGGACGAGTTGCTCCCCACTGATCGGAGGTTCTCTCTGGGTACTTCGGCGTCCTCCACACGTAAAACTGCCCAACCCGAAGTGACAATGGCTGTCTACTGTGTTGTTAAACCCCAATAAATAATAAATTTGAACTAACCAACAAACTGGATCTGGCCTCGAACACTTAATGTCGTTAAATTCGTGCTTGAGAAATGCCACAAGGTACTATCAAGGATAAATGGGTTCTTGAAAGATATGTCAAGTGTGATGAATGACAACAAAGTCGATGATCTGAGAAACCAAAGGTGAGCGAAGACCTTCAAGAGAACAATACGCCGCAAATTAAAATATATACATATTGTTGTACAGCCGTCAAAACCAATAACTTTTGTAAGAAATGAAAGATTGAAAAACACAAAACATAACAACAATACAATTCACCACTCATATTGCATTTTCAAGTTCAACAAACGATATCAGCCCCATCAAACATAAAGCACAGGGGTACATCTGAATATTCAATTTATTGGTTTTAACAACCAAATAACAAAAATGTATGAAATTGTGTGTGGTCTTGTTCCCGTAACCCTCTCAACACGATATCCCTTTTGCTGTCCTGGAAAGGGGGTCCAGCGACACGTATTAAATTGCACTCGATGAATTTGTAGAGCACACCAAATAATATATTCACCCTCAGCAATAAGGCTGCGTGTTGGAAATACTATTTGGTATACCCATGTAACTAACTGCGGACCCGGGTATTATATGTCAATGATCCGTGAAAATTAACGTCGACTCGGCTATCATATGTCACCAAATGTACATGGGAGATGTGACTCACGTAAGTCTGTTATTTCTGGGATAAATTGTTTCTAGGAAGAGTCATATGAATGACAAAATAGTAGGCGGTAATTTGAGAACCACATGGAACGTATTTTTAGTTTTAAAAGTATTCATTTCCCAAAATAGTCATAAGCAGAATAGTACGGAGAGAGAGAGAGAGCGTCATGTCAGTCCTGCGAAACAACTTCTGTAGTACACAAGGCCACCAAACCGGCATACATCGCTAACAGGAGTTAAGTACAGTATAACCGTGGGGAATAACTGTCGGTGTCTGTTGTGTAACTCTGGAGTCCAACTGATGACTCGGAGACAAATTAAAGATGATAACAATTTAATATTGAATCTTGTATTCCAAATGTCTAACAGCGACAAACATTTAACAACTGGTCTTGTTGGATATCCGAACAATATCACCGTAATAATAGCTCGTGGGATTTCCCAGTAAAATGAAGCAGAGTAACGTTTGACAATCCAAACTATAACTGAATTCTTACTTGTGATCAAGGCTATATATACAATACAATAAATGCGTCATGTCATAACAAGTTTACTTGATATAAAGATTAAAGTAAGCTTTCACTGGGTCTTAATGATATGCCTTATTAACTTAGTGAATAGAGCTTAAATAAACAATGGAGGAAAGCAATGAATAGAGGCAACTTGTTAACAACTTCAAAAAGAGAGGCTTGCTGTCACACGACGACGAAGAAATATGGCAAGTTTGAAACAAACGAAATTAAATTGGACAAAATGCGAATAGTAGATTGTGAATGCAGTATAATAACAGTAAATTTGTCTTTTTGATTCGAAAGTTTTTCATGGTCTGTACACGCTCCGGTGATAACAGAATGCCACCCCTACCACGGTTCAAGGAATAACGTACAGGAGAGAATATAATTGTGAACCGAAACACAAATTTAGAGTAAAACTCCGAGTCACAAAGAAGACCACAAACGATGGGGTGAAGCAACAAATCTAATGCGTCACAACGGACTGAGAAATGACGTGTACATCTCAGTAAAGTGTTCACCTTCTACACAAGAACAAAGTGGTAGTTCAACAACTTTGTTAAGAAAAAGATGATCGTTACAGTATTCAAGACAAAAAATATACAGTGGTTTATTTGATCCTCTTTTGAAATTGAGTTAAAAGAAAGTACGGTGGTGTGAGAAAAAAAAATACAGAAAGTTTAAATTTGAAAGCAATACATGTTCTCCTATGAGTACCGGAGTATCAACCCATAGCTTAGCAGTTGATGGAATGAAATATGTTTGATGCGTTTGCTTCGACTAAACTGGACATGAAGATGTCAAGATTATAATTCTGGGTCACTGACATGGGACAGCATATTTTGAGTGACATGTTAGCAGAATGGTTTGGGAAAATCCCAAACCCTCTCCCCTGTTGGGCTTAACTGTCCGAGTAGTATCCCATTTAAAAATAAATTGGCAGAATTAATGCAAAACAGATTTTTTCTAGCTTTTTCCGATAAAACTTCAATTTCAGTTTCTTAAACCCCTGCACACTGATGTCGAAATATCTAAAGTTCAGGGTGCAACTATTTCCCATAATGCAACTAGAAATTTAACCAATTCAATCTTGTTTGACAGAGCTCAATGAGCTCTGTCAAACAAGATTGAATTGGTTAAATTCCCAGTTGCATTATGGGAAAAATGGCTACTTCAAATCTGGATATTTTGACATCAGTGTGGAGGGGATTAATTAAGTCAAGTCCACGCGTGGACTACGGAAGGAGGTGATTACTAGCAGGTAGTTAGAACCAACGAGGCTGCGTCTTTCAGGCATCCATTTCTAAACAATTCTCATCTCAGATGAAGATTCATCCTTACTAAACTCTATGTTCAATGCCACGAACACTATAACAGAAATTAGTGATGTGGCTCGTGTCAGTGCTGTACACTGCCTATGTTTTTGTATTTTAAAAAATACAAATGTCTTCTTGAGATGGACAACCTACAGATATAAGGTAAATAGTAATATCTGCAGCTTTAGACAGAGATAAAGAAGGAAACAAGTAACCTGTCAAGTGGTAAATGCAGTGGGAAGCTGGTTTCGCATGAATGCCTTCTTTTCGTTATGACTTGTTTCAAAATCAACTAGAACAGTGTCATTTGTGTTTAAAGCACACTGTGGTGTATCCCCGTATTTTCAGTTTGCCATCACGAAGGTCACAAATCAATCCACATACAACCAAATTGGTATATTTGAGCCTCTTCTGAAATTGAATTGAAAAGAATACGGTGGTGGGTTTAATTTTAAATTTGAAAGCAATGCATTTTCTTTTTTGTGTACCGGAGTATCATCCCATACCTTAGTAGTTGATAGAATGAAATATGTTTGATGTGTTTTTGTTCGACTAAATGGGACATCAAGATCTCAAGATTGTAATTCTGTGCGTGTCATAGATACGGGGCGGAGTATTTTGTGTGACATGTAAGCACTATAGTTTCGAAATATCCCAACTCCTCTCTGCAGACAACAACTCCTTGCTAACACTTATGGTTGTTTCGGTGACATTTCGAGCATTCTGCTATTTGTACTTTTTTCGGTGTAACTGTCCGAATAATATCCCATATTCAAAAACATGTAGAATTAATGCAAAAATAGATTTTTTCTTCCATGTTCCAATCAAACATAAATTGGAGTTTCCTAATACCACCATGTAGTTAAAACCAACGAGGCTGTGCCTTTTAGACATCAATTCCATCTTTGATGAGGATTCACCCTTCATGTGTACCGGTGTATCATCCCATAGCTTAGTAGTTGATGGAATGAAATATGTTTGATGTGTTTTATTCGTCTAAACGGGACATCAAGATCTCAAGATTATAATTATGGTTGATATATACAGGACGGAGTATTTTGAGCGACATATCAGCAGTATAATTTGGAGAAATTCCAACTCGTCTCTACAGACAACAACTCCTTGCTAGTACTTATGGTTGTTCTGGTGACAATTCGAGCATTCTGCTATTTGCGTTCTGTCAGTCTACCAGGCTTCACTGTCCCGAGTAGTATCCCATATTCAAAAACTGGTAGAGTTAATGCAAAACAGATTTTTTCAAGCCTACCCAGATCTCAGTGAATGTGGAATATAAATTATACATTACACATACAAGGATGTTATATCAAGCACAGAAGCATTTAGGAGGAATGATTTGGGATAAGATTTTATTATATGATATTCTGTGAATTATCGCAAATTATCCAAAAGATATTTCTAGATATCCATCGATTCAGTGGATATCAAGAAATATCCCTCAGTAGCTTCCCAAGTGACGTCACGCTTTATACGCCGCATCACGTCGCCTTGAAGGAACGATCAGCTGACCATTGTTATTGTTTTGAAACATACGCATTTGGGGTCGAACTGGGCTGAATATTGTGCGATAAAATGTTTCGTAGCATATAATAAAAAGAAAATCTACACTATTTTAGTCAGTATCTGGAATTATGTCATGAATAATATTTTCAAGTCCACACGATGCACTTCTTAAGTAGCTTCCTAAATTACGTTATGCCTCAGCGTATGACATCGCCTTGAACGTCGTCTTAAAGGAACGATCAGCATCTTTTTGTTATTGTCTTGAAACTGTTTGCAGCCGAATTGGTCTGCAAATTGCGTAGTAAAATGTCACATAGCATATAATAAAAAGAAAATCTACGTTGTTTTAGTGAAATCGGGAATGATCTCATTCGCTTGGACCTGAAAGTATAATTTTTCACGAGCACTTTCAGTTCCGCAGTCATGAGATAATTCCCGATATTCACCAAAACAGCGTAGATATCCTCGATGTAATGTTTCTTTTCATTATTTATTGATTTATTTAATTATGTTGCTTAATGCCACATCAGCATCTAAGCATATATTGTGGTGATTAAACAGTATTTACCTTTCCTTAACCAGTGTTAAAAGCTGCACTCACCATGGGAGCCTACATGTAACCGCAAAGAGTCAATTTGAACAAACTATTAAATCATTCTTAGAAACATGTTATATATACCGAACATTTGGAGCAGCGGTTTGGGAGAATTAGATTTTTACAACCTTTTCTCCATTACCCACAGTTTTAAAAACTGGCGGCCTCATGACACCCGTAAATATGACCCAACAGATTAGATTTGAACAGACTGTCAAGTCATCATCCTTGCGAAAAATGTTAAACTTTGATATGACACGAAGGACTTGATTTGAACAAAATTATAAATCATTCTTCAAGAGTGGTTATATATTAAACATTAATAGATTCAGTGAAGTGTTTCAGGAAGAAAGGTTTTTGTTAATGTTTTCACCATTTGCATAATGTTAAAGTCGGATAGCCTTGTGAGACCCCTAAATATGACCCAGTGGGTTGATTTGAACAAATGTGTAAATCGCCCATACAGAGATGTAATATATCAAACATGAGAGCATTGGACTTGGGGGGTGGGGTGGGGGTGGGGGGTGGGAGTGCACCCATGGTTTGGGAGAAAATATATCTTTTAATATTTTCTATTATCATAATTATCATAAATGTCAAATCCGAGGAGGCCATCATATGCCCATCATATGCCAAAATATATCCCCACTTATGGATGAGGGAATGGCCTAAGGTGAACAAACTTATATAAATGGCCTTTACCAATATGTTAAAGTTCAGTTGTTAAAACGATTGGAGTAGTAAATTGGGAGAAGAGGATTTTTATGTTTTTTTTCTATTGTCTACACTGTTAAAATCGAGGGATCTATGACGTCGTATATATTATCCAAGGCGCTGAACTTGAATTTTTGAAATCATATTTGCCAAGATGTTATGTGAGAGTCCCATGACACAGAAGCTTAATTTGAAAACCTGAAAAAGGTCCCAACACATTTTATATATAAGCCAATGCTTATGACTATTTTTGATGTGCTCAGTTTTTATAAGAGATATATAGAATATACCCATAATAGCTTGGTGTACCAAATGTTTACCACTCGTTAACCGCGAGCCTTTGGCGCGCGGTTAATGTCACTTCACCACGAGTGGTGAACATTTGGTACACCAAGCTACTTTGGGTATATTTTATTTATACTATGATCGTCAGATTATTAAGAGTCGCTGTTATTGTTTCTCGATTTTACTGAACAGCAGACGTACATACGTGCGAATCTGTTTTTGTTTACATGAGCATCGGTGGGCGGTACTTCCGCTGTCAATTTTATCGCCGAAACGAAATGGAATAATAGTAACATAATAACATACTGTTTTGAGTTTTGCATGCTTTATTAACATGATACAATGTATGTTTGTTAATTTTTGGCATCTTATGAGGTAAACCCATTTAAAAACGTACTAAATAATTGCCACTTTCATTTCACTTTTCGCGAGGCGACGAGCGATAAATTTAGACAAGTTTGCATTCAGGTCAACGTCATCAAAGGTGAACTTGAATGTAATTCTATAGGTGTAAAATTTAACTATTGAAATCTCATTGCTGGCATGTTCACCACGGTTGGTGTGTAAAGCTAAAATTTATGTCATAGGCTTTTCATATATAGTGCAATAGGTAATCATGGTATAAATAAAAATTATTACCATTCTTTGTGTCATCAGTTTCAGGATGTGTTTGCCCTGGAGCAGTTTACAATGAGAGATGTTTTTGGTTTATTGAGCAAAAAGATCCATACGACACCTCTAACCAGCATTGCATAGACGCAGGTGGACACCTTGCTGTTGTTGACAGTCAAGCAGTGGCTGATTTCATCATGACTACACTGTAAGATCAAAAATAATATTATAGTTAGGAAATACTTTAACCCTTTACTCGTCACAGAAGTAGATGACACTTTTAAAACATATTCTGAAATAACCAAACAAATTCATTTTCCTGCCTCAAAGAGATGGCTTGTGGCCCCTGATTGGAATGCACTGGTTCCAATGATGGCCCCTAGCCGTCGTTTTGAGACAAAAAATAAAAAACATATTAGCACTTGATTGATGTTTTTTGTGGATAGTCCATGTCATGTTTAATCTTGACGTTAAGTAAGGGGTTAAACATAGTTCTTATACATAATTTTGTTCATCTAACTTCGCCATGGTTGAGTGTAGCATTGCCTAACAGAGAGACCAATACTCATCTGTGGACTAGACTAAATCCACGTCAATTTGTGTAATCTGATCCAGATCCCTGTAATTTCTGTATAACCCGACAGGGTGGAGAGCAGTTCGCTGAAAAACGCATAGCGTGTTCAGAAAGATGATACAAAAACAAGAAATGGGAAAGGAGATACCAAGTATAAAATATGACTTATTTCAGGCGAGACATTTTAAAAGATTATTAAATTAAATACAGAGGTTTACACCCATTTTAAACACACACAAACACGCGTAAAAGCTAATTGCTAAAAGATAATTGCAAGACAAATTCATTCTCCTCAAATAAAGTTCAGCTTTCTTAAAACAAAAGAGATAAGGTTTATTTTCCTTTCCATTACTTTAAATGAGAAGAATTTTTAATCAAAGGCTGGTCTGTTAAAATGGGCACAAAGGTTTAAATTTTCGTATGGCAAATGTAAGTTGTAAGTGTTTGTAAACCTCTCTTTGGAACAGAGTAGGTAAATTTATAATACGTCTTAAGGAAGCCGTAAGGAGTAACTCTGTTTAATGTTCTTCATAACTGAACACTATGTGTGAGTAGAACTGACTTAATTAGCTGTTTTAAAGTAACAGCTCATGCTGCCGCTGCAGTTGTTTCGTGCTGTTTCGCATTGAATTCCAGCGAGGTTTTGGAGCAGCTATAGTTACCAGCTCAGCACCTTAGCTTTTAACCGAAAATTGTCCATTGGTTATTGATGGCTTATTTTCACTATCCCCCGACCAAAAGATCTAGGGTGTGGAAGGGGGCATGGAGAAGAGCATGGCGTCCACTAGTCCATTCATACTTTCATCTCATGGACCGTCTGTGGGCAGAAATGTCAAGATTCATCACTCTGGAAGTGTGGCGGATTGTTGCAATGCTTGCTCATACAGAAGAGCATGAAATATATACTCGCCCAAAAAAGAAAGTGTGCATTGCAGAAATTGATCAAACTCCAAAAAAATAATTTCGTAGTTGTAAAGAGTGTTAACCTATTCATGAATAAGTTATATTGAACACAAAAACAGCTTTCCCCGTTAAAATTGCAGTAACGTTAAATGACGTGCTGCACGTTTGTGAAAAGGCATGTTTTGCACGTGGAGAGTCTGAAAATTCATGCAGCAGTGTGAATCCTTGGGTATTTAAAGACTAAAGTAAGGCCTTCCTATCGTTCACATTCAAACTTGCGCTGCTGTTAAAACGACTGCACATTAGCATGCCAAGATTGACAATGAATCAACGTCTCATCCGATTTTGACGTTACGTCATCGCCGTGCTCGACTGCAGTGGTGTAGACAACATCTCAGGCATCCCTTACACTGGTGGCGACGTGTTTTATTCACAGATGAATGTCGTTTCCATCTTTCATCATCAGATGGCCGCCAGAGAGTGTACAGACGTCGAAACGAACGCTACGCAGATCCATGTGTCGTGGAGCGAAACCGTTATGGGTGAGGGTCTCTCATGGTGTGGGGTGGCATCACTGCCCGTAACATAACTGAGCTGGTCATTATTGATGGCAATCAATCTCAATGCAGCCAGATATCGTGATGAAGTGCTTACACCTGTTGTTGTCCCATTTCTGCAACGTCACGGCCCCGGCGTCATTCTACAGCAGGACAACGCCTGACCCCACGCAGCTCGTATTGTTCAACAGTATCTGCAGCAACAACAAGTGGATGTTCTTCCCTGGCCCGCAAATTCGCCCGATATCTCACCCATTGAGCACGTATGGGACGAAATGAAACGTCAGCTACGCCGGATTCCCCATGCACCGTCAACGCTTGTGGAACTCCAAAGACAGCTTATCAGAATATGGAACAACATCCCACAACACTTCCATGCTAACTTGTTCGCTTCCATGAGGCGTAGATGCACAGCAGTAGTCGATGCAGACGGAGGTCTTACCAGATATTGAGTGTGTGACTTTTGTGTTTGACCCTTAGTGTCTTTGACTCTCCATGGCACCAAGAGTATTTGTCGTAGCGTAATGAAATTTCTCGTGTTGATCACAAATTGATTCATCTGTGATTGAATAAAATTTCCATGAATGAAAATGATATATATCTTTTTTTAGAGTTATTTTTTAGCATGCACACTTTCTTTTTTGGGAGAGTATATATGTACAGTATTGAAGGAAATGTTAGGTTTGGCGATTTTAATGCTCTTTACTGCTGCTTTGTCTCAAATGATTTATCGTGCAACTAACATTTTTTGGCAAAATGTCTCGTTATATAAAAACAATTGGTGGGTGACGGTAATGGGTTAATCGATAAGAACTAGGAACTAGTAAATTTAAGTTAATATTCAACTGTTTAACTGAATTAAATTTGAATTCATAATAGGACATATTTCGTTCGTTCAACGTGCTAAAATAGTCAGTGTGATGAACTAAACATCCACGGAAGATTCCGGCAATTCGAAACATGCTGATAAAAAACGTTATTTTCCTGACACCCAAAATATAGTAGATTTTCTTCCCAAAAGCCATTAGAAAACTAAATTTGATAGCATTCTTTCATTTTTTACGCCATTGCTGCTCGCTTCAACCTCAATGAATTGTAGCTTCTCCTGCCACTCACTTCTATCAATTACACTAGAAGTCAGTCTCGATATCACATTCATATATTACTACAGACTACCTGCTTATACTACACTTTCACTCATCCAGTTCTTGAGAAACCAAGCTCTTAGTATCTGGCTATTTCTATAGAATCCCTCTTTCATCGTACGCACACTAGAACTTATCGGCACACCTAGCATGTGCCCATGAGCTGCATTTGTTCGGTTAATATCATGCACTAGCACTTGCCCAAATGCCATCAACCACCAGTCCCGCCTCCAGTGGAGTTCGTTATGAGTATCTGAATATACCTAGACTCATTTTCTAATTGTATGTGCCTATCTGTTGAAAGTGTTGTGAACACATTGTTCATGAAAACACTTCATCAAACACCAGCCACATCTTCCATTGAGCCCCTTTCTTCTGGCTATGCCCATAGAATCCCTTTTAACCATATGTGCATATATGCTGTATATATTGTACTTGTATTGTGCCACAACATAATTCATGCCCATTTGTGGCATGTGTTATGCACACATTGTACAATAGCTCACAACTTCGCTTCATCAAACACTAGTCTCTCATACTGTGGAATCTCTTTCTAGTATTTGACTATACCTATAGTTCTTCCAATTAATTGTAAGTAGTGTACTGTAACTGTTGTGCGAACGCTGTGCACTACCACACAAGCATATATCGGCACACACATGTGCTCATTGAGTTGGATGCACATTGTGCACTAGCACACAAGTTCATTCCACCATTCAGACACCAGTCCCACTTTCCGTGGAATCCCTTTTTATTATCTGGCATTGCCAATAGAATCCATTTTTCATAGTGCGTGCAGATATGTGCTTGTGTGCTAGCGTCAGCAACTACGTACACACCCTTTCATTCTGGGAAATATTCATATCAATTTACAATCCCTCTTTCGAAGCGGGGATGTGCGTACAAGCTCAACAGTCGATTGTTTTCCAAAGCTGAAGAGGATCTTTGAAGCCAAGATGTACTTCTCCCTTTGTTCTAAATTAATAAATGGACTTTCTCAAAAATTTGAATGAAAATCCCAACACGGTGTATTCTTGGACAAGATATAAATTCCTTATATTTATTTTTGTAATTTCTGATATCAATTCTCTTTCAATGAGTCGACTTTGTCCCTTTCGATGTGGTTTCCACTTTACCCACTTCGGACTCTTAACCATCTTCCACATATCTTCCCAGCTCCTTACACGTGATCATGCTTTTAATTACCCTATATTATATAATAATAATATACACTTTTATATAGCGCCAAAATTTTAGTTCAGAAGATGTAGAACCATATTCTAAGGCGCTGTACATGTTACTGAGCTCCTGCAAATATACAAACGGAATATATACAGTATCTTACAGTCCACAACATCACTTATAGGCTTTTTGAAACAGGTATGTTTTGAGATCTTTCTTGAAAAGGTTGACATTTGACAGGCTTTTTAGGTTTTCTGGTAAATTATTCCACAAGTGAGGGCCAGCAAATGAGAATGACCTATCTCCAAATGTCTCACACCTATGTTTTGGAACATGTAGTAGCATTTTACCATCAGACCTCAGGTTGCATTGACACACATTCTTGGTATTAAGGAGTTCTAAGTAGGCTGGTGACATGTTGTTTTGTGTTCTAAAAACTAATAATAAAGTTTTGAAAATTATTCTGTACTTGACTGGCAGCCAGTGCATATCCCTCAGAACAGGAGTGATGTGTTCAGATCGTGATACCCTACATACCACTCGGGCTGATCCATTTAGTACCATCCGCAGGCGATAGTAATGATATTGTGGAAGGTTGAACAGTAAGGCATTACAATAATCCAAATGTGAAGTTACAAAGGCATGAACTAGGGTCTTTGTGGAATCTTTCGTGAGAAACTGTCTTATCTGTTTAACTTTGTATAAACTTCTGAAAGCCTTATTGCACATATTTGTAACATGTCTGTCCATAGACATGGTAGAGTCGAAGAAGGCACCAAGATTACGTACAATGTTACTTGCACCGATGGCGGAATCTCCTACCTTCACTGAATTGATGTCAACTTTAGTGAGTTGCTGCCGTGAACCAATTATTAGGAATTCAGTCTTATCATCATTTATCATTAATTTGTTCGAAACCATCCATGTGCGAATGTCCGAAATACATGATTCAACAGTTTCTAGAGCGTTAGTTTGATCCTTGATTGATGGTCGAAAAGAGAAATAGATCTGTGTGTCATCAGCATAACCATGGACGTCAGGCAGGTGAGATTCAATGATGGTGAACATTTTTGAAATATAGAATAGAAGCAGAACAGGACCAAGGCAACTGCCCTGTGGGACTTCACATTCAAGATGGAAGTCTTTTGACAGATTACCATTTATTGATACACGCTGCTGTCTATCCTTGAGGCATGATGATAGCCAGCTAGCAGCTACACCATTAAGTCCAAAATCAGAATTCATTGTCCCTAGCAGAGGTTTATGACAAACAGTGTCCAAAGCAGCTCTAAGGTCTAAAAGAACAAGCAATCTTACTCTTCCAGACTCCATATTAAGGAGGATGTCATTCTGAACCTTGAGTAATGCCGTTTCAGTCGAGTGAAATTTTCTGAATCCAGACGTGTTGGCCGGTAGCGGAGCATGCATATCACTATGTAACATTAGCTGGTCAATTGCGGTTTTTTTCTCACAGCTTAGAGAACGGTAAGTTACTCACTGGTCGGAAGTTTTTAGACACAAGTTCCGCACCTTGTTTCTTCAGAAGAGGATTAACAATTGCTATTTTCCACGCATCAGGCACATATCCTTCTAGTAGAGACATGTTGATCATTTTTGTGATTACAGAAGCCAAAGAGTCTACACATGATTTGACAATAGATGTTGGCATTGGGACGAGTTGACATGAGCCATTTGAGGATTCTTTTATTAATTTGGTTACCTCGTGGATTTCTAATGGTCGAAAAGTTGAAAGCTCTTTTTCTGATGGTCTCTGTTTGATGTCAATTTTGTCTACATTTATGGTCTGATTTTTTTCCTGAATTAATTTTATATTTTTGATGAAGAATTTGCCAAATTGATCAGCTAGCTTTGATGGATCATCTTGTGGTGGAAATGCACACTTTGTTTTTCTGTACACAGATTTTTAACAACTTTAAACAGTTTTTTGCTGTCACCATTACAAGCTTCAACACATGTTGTGTAGTAAGATTTTCTGGCATCTTTTAGTTTGTTGGAGAACTGATTACGAATATCCTTATATGCTGCTTCCTTATTATAAGATTTAAATCTTCCCCGTTCCTGCTTTTGATGATTAGCTTTCAGAGTTCTCAGTTCAATGGTAAACCAGAGTATATTTGGGCGAATAATTAATGTTTTTGTTTCCAGAGGGGCATGCTCATCCAGTAGACAAGACAATGTGTTGTTGTATGATTTTGCCAGATCATCCAGGTTAGCACACTGAGAATTACACAAATCTGATTTTTCGATGTCACATTTAAGCTTGTTAATGTCAATTTGATTGAATTTTCGGAGTGTTACTTCCTTACGTGTCAGTGATGGTATTCGATCACCTAGTGTGCACTCAACAAATGAATGGTCAGATAATCTGAATGGGATTAATGGCTCCGAAAGCTGATCACCTAGTGTGCACTCAACAAATGAATGGTCAGATAATCTGAATGGGATTAATGGCTCGGAAAGCTGAAAGTCATGAGTACATCTTGTGATGATAAGGTCAAGCGTGTGTCCAGAGGTATGAGTTGGCCCAGTAACATGTTGTTGTAAACCAAATGTTTCTAAGAGGTTCATAAATTTGTTAGCATCACTGTCGTTGTTGTCATCCATATGTATATTAAAATCACCGATGATAAGGAGTTTTTCAGAACACATAACCATGGATTCAAGGTACACAGAAAATTCTTCAAAGGAAACACTGGTCGAAAGCCGATGATTTTTGGAGTAAGGTGGTCGATATACACCCACAGTTCGGATGTTGGTGTCAGCCCAGCATATAGTCCATTCTGCATATTCAAAGGAGGATTTATCTCCTTGGGTTGAGGTTTTAATTTGTATATTCTCTCGGCACATGAGACCAATTCCACCTCCAGTCCTAGCATTAATCCTAGTGGCACTCTTGAAAATATATCCTTCACAGGAAAGTCCTGAAACAATTACACTGTCCTGATCAGTTAGCCAAGTCTCAGTAACCATACAGAAATCCATTTTGTTATTGATGATGTATTCTACAAAATCAGGAACCTTTTTCATCTTCAAAGCGAATTATCTACAACAATGTTCGGTTGTACACTCTAATATATTTGATTTATGTATTAGTCAGGCCGTCAGGACACTGAACCTCAAAGTGGCGTCCACAGATTTTTCTCGGTGGAATGTGTAAGAGTAACATCTCCTGACTACGAAAAGGTTTACTGGACATCTGGCAGCCTTAGCAATTTGAAATATCCACGTTTAAGGCGGCATCGTCATTTACGGACACCACCATTTGACTGCGGCTAATACAACATTCCGGGCGCATACCAGAAATGAAATCCGAGCCTATATACATTTTAAGGGATGCTTTGTGCGTTTGGCTATTCTTTTCATCAGTGCTATTCATAGTTGATGTATCTGCTAACATTGTTTGTTCATTGTAACACTCCAGTGTGGCATTGCAAGAGCATAAAAATATGCACGCCATTTAGCAGCATTACATAGGCACCTATTTATACTACATGGCGTCTGGCTTGAGCAAGAACATTTATTAACTTCAATGCTTCATCTGGGACCAGAGCAACATCAGAGGGAACTGTCATGGGCTAGAACGACTAAGTCTGTAGTTTCTTCTCGAAGCTATATTTGATAGGATCTAAACTAGGAGGTGTCGGTTGAAGGGCGTACAGTATGTCAGAAAGTGTGCTTTTTTGATATTATGCCCGACGTCTGTTGTTGTAAGAGGCAGAGAACAACGTTTCGGTGGAGTAGTTGCCATGCATCGATACGTACATCAGTCATTGATGCGGTTACCCTGGAACCGAAACAGAGAGAAAGGAATTGGGTTGCTTGGTCGAGTACATTTGACCACTCTGCGTTTTAGTATTCGACCTTTCCCAATCCCGAACAGGCTCCCAACTGTGCCAGAGTCCGAGATGGCATGGGCAGCGCGTACATCTGGGATGATAGTTCACATATTATGTGTTTTAACTGCGCCTTGTTTGCAGCGTCCGTCAAAACTTGTTTTTGTGGTGGGAGAATTGCTTTGGCGGCTAGTTTGAACACTCTACATCTACAAGAAATTCTGCCAGCCCTGGTTACGAACTTGGTGCTGAAATCCACATATCGTCGCCTGAGTGATAGAATGTCCTATGTCCGTCCCCTATGGGACATAGGACATTCTAGCACTCAGGCGACGATGCATGTATCTGTCAAATATAAAATAGACGTCACTCGATTGCAAGTGCTAATTTATATGATCTTTAAATTTTTGTACAACACCCATAACTGTCGCTTGACGTGTTTTGCTCGAAACTTCCCAATGTGGAATCCCAACAATGCACAGCCACCTATCACTACTGATGTATGCCCCATGCCATTCATTCTGTTAGACAAAACAACCATCGTTTTATTTATTACATCCGACTTTGATTTAGAAATCTGCATGTCCCCAGTCTCGTCAAAGAGTGATGTAGGCAGTTGCGACAGTTACGACAATTCGTAAGAGAGAAGAAGTCCCTTTACATCGAAGTTGCGAGAGCTGGATAGTAGTCCGATTACTCTGGAGTATATGAGGTTCGTATTATAGATTTAACATCACAGACCTTAACCGATTTTCTTGACACAGCCATGGACCGGCATTGGAAAAGGGTCGTAGAATCCCACAGCAAGGTTCTGACCGAACGTGATCATCAGTGCTGTACCCAACTGTAGGACCTTGTCGACGTTGATAGACCCAGGACTTACTTTTCCGGTTACGGTATTGACAATGGGTTCAGGGTGCTGTGACGGATCCATGGGATCTATACACATCTCAAGTTTGGAGGGAAGACCTTTGCAGTCAACAACATCGGATGCAATTCGCTCTTTTGCCGTCTTTTTGTGGAAAATTTGGGACCTTTCTGTTTTCTTCTCTTCACATATGTCTGATACGTTATGAGCTAAGGATCCACTGGCATGCAAATTAGAGCCCATTCTTTAAAGGTTTCTGATTTGAGAGTAATGCCTCTAATACCCGCGTTACCATCTCTATGAACACGTCACTCCAAAACCCGTCCCAAAGATCCGGAATGTGTCGCGTGACATGTTCATCTCTCATGAAATGGACCAAAACATTATGCGAGGTTCTCACTTTCGCGGTTCGGGGTGACGGAAGCCCACAGTTTTAATCAGTGATTATCCCTGGTAAATTCGTGCCGGATCCGTAGGTATGACCGTGGTGTTCTGGGATAAATCCTCGCGATTCCGCCGCCTTGTTTTTTTCCGTGGCGAGATTTTCAAAATGTTTGAAAGTTTCATTTTCTTCGTCATCAACCGTAGAAAACCGTAGACACGTGGACACAACCGTTGCATATACGTAGCAGATTCGGCATTAACCGTGGTCAGAAATTGGGACCACGTTGACCACGGAAAGCACCTGATAGACTGCGGATATGCTATGGTGGTCTGGTGGGCCAAATATGTAGTTTTGACCGACCAAACCGTGACATGACCTTGACATAACCGTAGAGACCTTAGAAGAACCGCAGCATATCCGTAACACCATAGATTGACCGTGACTAACCGGGATAAACCGTAGGACAACCGTGGTTTGTCCGTAGCGCTTCCGATGGTACCGTAACATAACTGTAGGAAAATCGTCACATAAACGTAACAATCCTCGCGAATCCTTGGTACTTCCTTAGCACAACATTAGTGCATCCTTAGCGCTTCCTAAGATTTTCCGTCGGCGCCGTAGCCACACCCTAGTGCCACAGCAGAAATTGTTTACCGTGACCAAAACACGCCGGTTTAACCACGGTTCCAAAACGTAGAAATCCGGGCCCAAACCGTGAAAGTGAGAACCCCGCATTAGGCTTAATATTCTCCATTTGACGGAGGTAGTACATGCCATACCTCGCGTAATTAGCATAACCGGATACGAAAAAATGAGGCAACATACTTCGCACAACATGAAGGTGAAGGGGCCAGCCCTCTTCCCATTCAGCACGAACATACAACCCCATGAAGAAAACCGGCTTCAGAGAAGCATCCACCCACATGTTTGTTGTCCGACTTTCGTCACTTAAATCTTCCCATAAAGAGAGGACAGATCTTCCGGACATTCAAAGTTGTTTTTCTCTAATAATTTAAGGAGAAGTTCTTCTGTCAATAAACGCATAGCTCTCATGTTCATTGCAATTGGTTTCCAACTAGAAATTTCCCACCCTCCAAACACTGACTGCAGCAAATCAAAGCAAAATAGCAGATTTTGGCGAACATGCACTTATTTCTGCATTGAATAATGCCATTTGGGTCTACATGAATATAAACTTCTAGTTTTTTTCTAGTAAATGCCGATTATATACGAGAATTTCAGCACCAAGGCTACAGTTAAAACTAGAAGTCCTATCATGAAATGCGCACAAATATCACGTTGATATGCGCGTTAATGTTCGCGTTATGGCTCAAGTAAAGCTATCAAACTTTGTACATATGGCCTGTGCACAAGCAATGTTTCAGCCAATGGACCTCCGACCTCTTTGGATGCCATTCAATGTGGCAATTGTGCGCAATTCCAACGCGCAATTAAGCCTAGATAAACGCACTATTCGTGACAGGACTTCTAGTTTTAACTGTAACTGTGCGAATTTAAATTGGGTATCCCTTTTCTGCGACGAATATCTCAAATTGCTCAATGCTGTTAGATGTTCAGTAAACGTCTTCTGAATCAGGAGATGTCCCTCTATCAGAAACCACCGAGAAAAAAACTTTGGACGTGACTATGAGGTTCGGCAGAAAGTTTGCATTTGGCGGTCGGACAATATTAGAAAGTTGCTGATTTTCAACAACAGCTCCGTATAAAATAATACATACAGCTATGAAAATTCACACACTTTCACCTTTATGATTGCTCTATTAACCCTTTACCTAACCTGAAAAGCAGACGACACTTGGAAAAATAATTCTTGAGTAACTATTTTTTTTCATTTTTTGTCTCAAAAACATAGGTTATGACCCCTCGTTGGAACGATGAGCTCGTTCCAACGAGGGGTCATAACCTATGTTTTTGATACAAAAAAAGAAACAAATAATGAAAATTAATTGGCGATTTTTGAGAATAGCGCTGGCCGGGTTTGGCCTTATTAGATGTAATGATGTTGTATTTGTTTAGTCATTGAGCGAAGTGGAATTGACTTATTGGAATCGTTAGTTTTTTTTCTCTTGTTCAGCTTCTCATTTCCACGGTTTTAAAGCTATACTCATGGCACTTGGCACAAATATTAATGACAATCTGGATTGAAATGTAATGGAGCCCGATTTTTGATTTACGACCTTTATCCAAACCATTTCCCAATCGTTGCGTTATTGTTATGCTTTTAAAATCAACTGCATTTCCCAATCTATGCGTTATTGTCATGCTTTTAAAATCAACTGCATTTCCCAATCTATGCGTTATTGTCATGCTTTTAAAATCAACTGCTGCATTAAGTCTCTCTGTTTCAAATTCTGAAAATATCATCGCCAATAAAAATCCTATCTAAAAATGTGGTACCGACCTGGGAAATTCTGATGAAATCTGACCGCATTTTCGGATGAAGTGTTTGATTTCGACGTCACTCAAAATTAAAAGCCGGAGAATTTTCATGGAATTTTATCATTTTGTGGAGTTGAAAAAGTAGGAGATACTTAGGTTTTGATTTATCGCCTTTTTAACGTTTTTACGAAAATGCAAATCTGGGGGTTATTTTGCACATTTCTCAGTGAAATGATGATTTTCAACAACACACAGCTCCGTGAAAAATAATACACACAGCTATGGAAATTCACACACTTTTACCTTCATGATCGCTCTATTAAATGCATTTGTTATAATTTCAAAGTTAACCCTTTATCCAAAATAATTTCAATTTGACGTTTTTTTTGTATTGAGCGTTTAATCCTTTGAACTCCAGAGGTCGTTTTTCAGGCCTGGTCTCAAGCTACGTCATAATGTCATTAAGGGGATGACTGCAAGGTAAATATGTGGTGTAGACCAATCAATATTTTCAACGTGCAGCCCTTAGGCTGCACGTTGAAAATATTATTCGGTCTACTCCCAGATAATAAATATGGATTCTTCCTATTGGTACCATGGAACTGACATGGAAGGTACCACCTGGGTTCAAAGGGTTAATATCTGCCCGCTAGTTGAACGCTCACTCTCGAGATTTTAGAAATATAATCTCCAATAAAAACCGTATCTAAAAATGTATTCTGATTTCATCGGACGAAGAATGCGCGTGGACTGCCGTTTGTGTTAGCATCGGGGAAATTAAAATTTGTCCGATTTACATGAAATTTTAGTTTGTTGTACAATAGAGTGGCCGTGGACTGGTCATAATCCACGCGTGGGCAGTGATACCCACGCACTGGTTTATCCGGTAATAAAAATCATCATCAGAGAAATTTTAATTATTGAATCACCGGGTCAAAATCCAAATTAAATTTTTGTTGATTATTTTTGTAATTAGTGTTTGCAATCAAATGTTATTGCGACCGTGGAAATACTGCCCACCACGCGGAAAGTGACCAGTCCACGGTAACCGTACTGTAGAACTCGAAAAATTGAAAAGAGCTGTTCTGAATTTCTTTTTATTTAATGTCATTGTTGACGTTTTTGCGTCAGTATATTCTTTCTCAACCACTCCAGTTTTGTGACAACCCTACGTCAAAAAATGCAAAACATACCCTTTATCCAAAATAACTTCAATTTGACGTTTTTATATTGAGCGTTTAATATCTGCCCGTTTGTTGAATGCTCACTCAAAGAAATTTTGGAAATATAAAATCTCCAATAAAAACCATATTTAAAAATGCAAACGAAATTCTGCCAACAAAGAATTCGTAAGGGCTGTTAGCATCTGAAAAATTGAAATTTGTCTATTTTACATGAAATTTTAGAATGTTGTAGAGGTCGAAAAATAAGTGTCTCTGATATTTTTTATTTCACATCATTGTTGACGTTTTTGCGTCAGTTTATGTTTTGTTTTTATTTACACCCACTTCAGTTTTGTGACAACACTACGTCAAAAAATGCAAAATATGCCCTTATTAAAATTATACACACAGCGTAAGAGATAGTTGGAAGGGTATCAAGGCACATTTGTATGGTCAGTGAAAACTGAAAGCTATGACGTCAAACGTCACAAAACGCAAAAATTAAATTTAACTTTCAGAAAGTTTAACCATTCGACCGTTTAGCATTCACGATCCCAGATACAAAGTAGTCGGCTAGATAAATAAATGAAGTCGTGCATTGCCAATTTGTATCCACACTACCTTAAAATTATTGACGCTATGGCGTGAATGGCTAATGATGACGGAAAACGTCAAAATGTGTATTGTCATTGACGCAACAAACTGAATACAATGACGTCAAGTGTGACGGAGATGAAAACAACCGTAAAAATTCAATTCAGTTTTCAAAAGGTTTGACTCTGTGACCACTTGCGATTCATGATCACAAATATAAACAAACAAATTCAAATTCACACGTCAGACACCAGAGAAATGACGTACACTACGTCGGATAAACACCCCTCCTATTTTTGATATCCCCATGCTCAAAACTACAAAAATAGCACTAAATATATATCATTGGCGACTACATGAATAACTGAAGTCAAGCATTGACCGAAAATTGTTAACACTATGACGTAAATGTCTATTGAGGCCGCAAAGCGTCAAAATTAAATTTCACAGCACGAAGTTGAAATTTTTGGACATTTTAGTACTCGTGGTTCCAAATAGAAAACAAAAACACATTTTTAAAAATCAGACGTCAGGTACCGGGGATATGACGTAAGCAACGTCGGGCACCAATCTTACCTTTTTGTATATACATTCTCTTTTTAACCTCTTTCTACAGCATTTGCCTTTGGAAATTTTTCAAATATAATAACAATACACACAAGACCTTACCCCTAAAACGGCGTTTGCAGCCCAAACAGCGCTTGACGCCCTCGTTGCGTTGGCCGTGCTTTGTTGAACAACTTCTGGCAGTTTGCTATGCGATTTTAAAACTATCTGGTCGTTGTTGGTCTTGTAGTCGCAGTTGCTGTGTCGGCTGCTATAGTTGTGGTATTTTGTGTAATAACGGTTGGTGTAGTAGTTGTAGTGTTTGGCGTTGTAGTTCTATTTATTACTTTCCAAAGTGTGATTTACTGGGATTTCCGGGTTTGATTATAAACGATAACTTCACAAGTGAATTATGCAATCAACAATTGTGTCATGTATCCATGCGCGCAAACGGAGACGCTTTGTCGTGGGTGTAATAGCGACTTCATTGTTTTGTTTGTTTTTGCTTTTTTAACCCTTTACCTAACATGAAAAGCAGACGACACTTGCAAAAACAAATTCTTGAATAACTATTATTTTCATGTTTTGTCTCAATAACATAGGTTATGACCCCCTCATTGGAACGAGCGCGACGAGCTCGTTCCAATGAGGGGTCATAACCTATGTTTTAGAGACAAAAAATGAAAAAATAAAGAAAATTAATTGGCGAGTTTTGAGAATAGCGCTGGCCGTTTTTGGCCGTTACGTTAAGTAAAGGGTTAAATAATATAATTATCGTTAATAATGAAAAGTAATAAACAGAGTAAACGTTTGACTGGACTGGTTACGTGAAATAATTCATTCGAGGCGAGGGACTATATTGTAAAACACTCGTGCGCATTCGGGCACTCGTGTTTCTACAACGTTCCTCACCTCTCATGAATTATTTCACGTAACCAGTCCAGTCAAGCGATTACTCTCTATGTCAAATATTACAACTACTACACCGACAACTTCAGCACCAACACTACTTTACCAATCACTTCTTCACTAACCACGGCAACTACTTCGCCCCCAAAACATCTACTACACCAACCTTTACAACACCAATCATCAAAACTACTATACCAGAAACTAATACAACAACCGATACAACATCATCCAAAACATTCACTATACCGAAATAAGGACAATACAACCACCACCCAAACTACTATACCAACAACCACAAACACAGCACCAGCGCCGCAACCTCTCCACCAACCACTACACCTACAAAACCAATAATAACATAAACCACTACAGCTACAACACCAACTACAATGACTAAATCAACTACAGCACCAGCTACTTAACCTACTAAACTCAATTATTATGCCTCACGTTTGTAACATCAGCCGTGATTGGTTAATTTACACCTTCTAAAAGTCATAGTACTGGAGTTTTGGGGCAAAACACGGGTACTATCGGAACGTTTTTCCTTTTCCCTTGAGACAAGAGAACGAAGAAAATGTAAGCGCCACTTCCATTGATCAGCGTCGATTGGAATTTCTCAACACCAAACGCTGGCTCCGTGTCCGTTTAGCTTTTTCAACACCGGTAGAACTTACCAACAAATATATCATCTTCAGTGGGTGTGTTTTCAATTTTAACTGCAAACAATGAATTCAAAAGAATCAGAAATATTAGAAAACTCACTCACGTGTTGTTCACCACTTCAGAGAATCCTGAATATGAGTCTTAGTTATGACTTCAATCAATTATATTTCCACAAGTTTAGTACTCCTCGACCTTACTGAGCCTCCGCCTCAAGTTCAAAATAAATTGTTTCAATCCACTTAATTCTATCAACTCTTGTCGGCCGAGAAACATGAATTTATATTCCATTAATTTAAATCACTTTTCACACAAGCATTAACAATGAATTATAACGTGAACAGCATGATGCAGTTGTAAACATTGGCATTTGTTGATATAGAAACTCCCAAAGCGACGGCACTTGTGTGACAAGTCATTTTCGAAGAGACGTCATTCGTTCGAAATGACGTCATGGTTTTGGATTCGGCTACATTGTTGTTACAAGATTGATGGCATGTAGCAGTTAACGCTTAACAATGAAAGTCATTTTTTGTTCTGCATAATAAAATAATTAGAACGTTTCTTTTCATGTTCTATCGGTCGATAGTACCTGAGTTTGTGTGATTTTTGAAATAAAACCCTCAGCATCTTCGCTGCTTCAGGCTTTATTTCAGAAATCACACAAACGTGGGTACTATCGACCGATAGAACATGAAAAGGAACGTTCTAATATTATACTATTACACCAATAACTACAACATCAAACAGCACAACACCACATATCGCCGCCTGAATGCTAGAATGTTCTATTTCCCCTTATGAGACTATATATTATCTCCCCTTATGGGACATAGAACATTCTAACACTCAGACGACGATATACAACACGAATCACTACTTCTTCTAAACTGACCACAACTGCAACTCGAACTTCTATACAACAACCACAACACCAATAGCAGCAACCACACAATCCAAAAACAAAAACTTTACTGCCTTTACTGTAACCACCAACTACAATACCAACAACTTCAAGCATCACTTCAAACACTACATCAATTTGGCCCAATACAGCATCTCCCACGACAGCTACCACACCAACCGAAAGAGGGATGGCACCAACAGCTACAGCAATAAACACAGCAACATAAGCCACTACAAAAACAACCACTGCAGCTACGACATAAACAATTTCATCGGTAACCACTATAACTACTATACTAGCCACTGCAACTGCTGACCCAATTACTAAACAAACACACCACTACGCCAACAATCACAACAGCTATAACAGCAACAACCACTATCTTAAGTCCACAACAGTACTACTCAAAAGTTCCACAGCCACTAACTGTCTTAGCTCCCAAATGTACCCAGAAGTTCCGAAATCAGTTACATCTCTCACCAAAACTTGATCCCCAATAGTCAAGAGGTCCCAAAGGAGTGGAGAGAAAGCAAAGTGACATTTATTCGCAAAAAGGGTGAAAAAGACGTTTTGGATAACTATCGAGGGATCTCTGTCAGTATCATCATTGGGAAAGTTTTCTGTAGAGTCCTGTATGGGAGACTAGATGAAGTGACTGAAGAGAAGGGTTTTTTTTGGGAGAAATTCAGAATGGCTTCAGGAAGGAAAGGTGAGTCACTGACCATCTTTTCACGCTATCCCAAATGATAGAATCCGTGAAAGCAAAAAAGAAAAAGATGTTGATGGCCTTTTTGGATGTTAAAAAGGCATACGATAGAGTATGGAGGGAGGGTATGTGGCGCAAGCTGGAGGCTCTGGGCTTGGGAGGCGAGTTTGTTGGAATTATGAAAGCATTATACAAAGACGTACAGAGTGAACTTAGCCTGGGAAACATTACAACAAAACGTGTGCCCATGGAGATAGGCCTAAAACAGGGGTGTGTCCTTTCGCCAATTCTTTTTGCATTGTACATCAAAGGTTTAGGAGATGAACTCCCGCATAGCGACGAAGGGGTAGCAGTTGGGGACTTAAAGATCCCAGGGCTGTTTTTTGAAGACGATATGGTGCTAGTGTCAGAAAGCGAAGAGGGGCTAGCGAAAATGCGGGGAATTTTGGGAAAATATGGTAGCAAATGGAGACTCGAACTTAATGAAAGCAAGAGCAAAGTTATACCTGTGGGCCGCAAAGAGGACCCCACTTGAAGGTGGAGAGTTGGGGAGTTCTGCATTCCGGAAGGTAGCAGCAAACTTTTTAGTGCAGGAGAGACAGGTGACTACGAATATTTGGTGGTAAATATGAACATCACAGGAAGAGGCATCTACCGAAACCACACAAATAAATTGATTCTGAAGGGGAAGCGACTCCTTAACCAAATGAAACTTACAGGGAGAAACAGTTTCAATAAGGTTTTCGTGGGGGAAAACCATTTGGGAAATGGTGGGTCTGCCAAGTATAACATACGGTACGGAAGTGGTACCCCTAAACCAGATTGCCGTAAAGAGCTTGGAAATCCTGCAGAACGATGCAGGCTGATGGATAACGGGGTCAAGTAATGCCGCAGCGCTAAAAGCAATCAGGGATGAGCTTGGGTGGATGAGGATCAAGGACAGGATAGACTTATTGAAACTCGGTTATCTTAAGTATTTTGTAAATCTCCCCGACAGCCGATGGTGTAAAATAATGTTCCTGAGAATTTTCAACTCAAATATCAAGACGGGGTGGATGGTCGAAGTGAGGGAGCTAGTAGAGAACTACTCATTGGAGATCTCGGACCTAGACGTTGGGGCAAACCAGGGTAAACATATCCTCAGGTAAAGGGTCATGTTGGATTGTAACCGTAATTGGCGAGAGGGAGTCAAATCAAAGAGGTCTTTGGGTGGCCTGCGTGATAAAGAGAAGCCTGGTTTTGAAGAGTACCTTGATGGCACCTTTGGGAGTCACTGTTGTTCAAGCTGAGGTCGCGGTCCCTGGAGCTGAGGAGAAAAAATGGGGAAAACAGCGAAAAGATGTGTAATTTGGACATGGTGGAGACCCTGGAACACTTTCTTCGAGAATGCCAAAAATAGCAGTCTAACAGAATAAGATTCACTGGAAGTGTAATGGGGAAGTGGGATGGGAGAATGAAGGACATGTGGTTAGTGGGAGACTCAAAGGAGAGGGTTAATATGCTAATCGGAGAGATTGGGAAGAATGGGGCAAGGGATGCCATCAAGCAGTTCGTCTCCGAGTGTTGGGAGGAGAGAAGGAGCGTGGGAATAGAGAGGCAGTTGGGAGTATAGGGGTAACCAAGGCCTTCTCATCCGAGAACCGCGACAAATCAGCGGCCGGCCAAAGTGTTATTATAGTCCCCAAGACCTCTATCTTCCGACATCAGTCGCCAATAGTCCGAATAGTTCCTAAGCCATTTTCCTTTGGGATTGGTCCCCAATCGTCCACAAATAACCACACTAGTTCAGGCCGAGATTCACAAAAGGGAATATAATCTGGTCGAGTCAGTTATGTGCAATTGCAACGCCTGCTTTGGTCGAGTCAGTTATGTCCAATTCAATTGCAACATGATTTTATCATGTACATTTTTAATAAAACCAGCGCTAGGAGATTATGCAAAAACATGTACCTCAGGTATCACATCTCTTATTCCCACATATCATTTATGTCATAAAAACCCCATATTTATTTTTATTTCTCAATATCAGAGTACAAAATTATTTGTCCATATTGCAAAATTCCTTTTATGTATAATACTCATTAATACATATTCTGATTAACTGTCATAATATCATAATATTCTGCAATGGCTCATCATCATGATTTCGGGGGGGGGGGGGGGGGGGTGTCAGGTGGACAGCTAATCTGGCTTTGACACCTCCCAGCCGTGTGCTTTTCAATTAAGTCTGTTATGTATATTCTTGTATATTTTAGTACAGCATTATTTTATTGTATGGCATATATGTGCGTACACTTGGAAAAAAAATCATCATCATCATCTGGTGATTTCACACAAAACTGATTATCGCTCACTCGGAAGTTCAACAACGCTATTGCCATTTGCACTATTTCTGTGTATCTTTTTGTGTCACTGTAAGTGTTTATTTTTTTCTCTTGCTATTTCTATCTGCATTTTCCCGTTAAAACGAATATTTAAGTCAATACAATTAAATTTAAATCTCCAATAACCTAAGAAATAAATTTAAGAATTATTTACAAATATAAACAATGGATAAACAATGTCAAGGCCAGGTAAACAGTTCTGTCTTTAATTCTGGCAATGTAAGCAACAGTGGAAATTTCACTACACTGACATGGCATCGATGATGTCGATGATGTCTGGCTTCCAGAAAGAAATTGCCAGATTGAATGACACAATGGATGGTTTGCGGTCAGAGCTTCAAGGCCAGAAGCGGCAGGCAGATAAAGAAAAGGCTAAATTGAGAAGGGAATTGGAAAAGGCAATTCTGAGAGCCAAACCAGGTAAGGAGGGCCATGCTCATCCTGCTCCTGATTCACCATATATTGACACCGCTACAGAAATGAGAAGACCTGCGTCCGCCGGCTCACTGGCGGCGATATCTGAAATAGATTCAGATCTAATTACCACCAGCCAGGATAACTGGCTGCGTTCCATAGTAGAAGAAGCCACCAACACGGCCGCGGCTCCCCCGCTGAGGCGGTTGAAATTCAATTAGATAAAAATTCAGCTAAAATCCCCAAATCGCAGCGACAGAAGAAATCACCAAGCCAAAATCGGTCAAAAAGGAAACTCTCCAATGACTTCAGTGAAAATGATGAAACCGTGGACGTCGAAGACAAAAATGGTTTCTGTATGACTATTGATCGACATGCCAAGAAGACAAAAACTATCAAGCAAAATTCACTGAGCACCGCCACTGAAAAGGACACAGTGGTCATACCAAGAAATGGGGGCTCTGTTAACGCAACAGAGCCTACATCACCGCAAATGGTGAATGCGACAGCGACAGCTAGCCCAACCGAGAGCGCAACGTACGCCGACAAAGTAAAAGCCAAAACGCCCCCTAAGGTGACCAATAAAACCAACGGACACAGAGCCATCCGCAACCAAACCCCTGTGTCGTAATCACACGCGTCCACCCCAAAACGGAAAAAACGAGGATGCTCGTGGGAGAGACTAATATCCAAAGCCATGGGCAACCATACTTGGAAGAGAAAAGTAAAATGCCCTAATAGAGCAACAAAATTAAATCTGATAAGCAATGGGGTAATTATCATCGGCAAAAAAATACGAAACCGAGGAATATCATGTTCTTCCGCAACCCGTTCAATGTCACAAGTGTCAGAAATTTGGGCACTTCTAACACGGGGAGCTACGATGTATGAAATGCGGTGACAAACACATCGCGAAGGCATGTAGTGCTACAACTCTGAAATGTCCCAATTGCGGCGGTCAACACCCCAGCAACTACCAGGGGTGTAGCCACTTCAAAAAGGTTAAAACAAACATTCAGCTTAAAGCTCTAAATGTAAGTAATGTCGAGAACTCATCCTCCCCTTATTCCACGTGTACTCTAATGGCTGGCTCTATTTTTGGCATAATGAAGAAACACATGGCCACCAGTTTTTCGGACGTTTGCAAAGAGATTATTAAAACAGCCTCTAAGTTATATAAAACTCAAATATCTCACACGCTATTAGAAGCGGCCGTCAACAAAATATAATAATGTAACAAAATTACAAATAGTAATTAAACTTAGATAAACTCAGTACAGTTATTCCTAAACCATTCATGGATACACTAAAAATAGTTCCGTGGAACGCTCGAAGCGTTAATCAGAAAAGCTAGCAAATGTCACATTATTTCAAAAATATGGACGTAATTGGAATTAGTGAAACATGGCTTAAACCAAACAAAAAATTCTCGTTATGTGGTTATGATATTATTAGAAGAGATCGCCCCTTCCAAAAAGGTGGTGTTGTCGCTCTGTTAATAAGGCAGGAGATTAAATACAAAACAATACCATGCGACCACCTCAATGCTGAAGTGATTCCAGCTGAAATTGAACTTGACCACAAACACGTGGCCATCATATCAGATTATAACAAGCCGCAAGCAACAGTATACAGTAAAGTATTTGAATTCTTTACCAAAAAGTACAACACTGCACAGTCTTGGGTGATTTCAATTCCAAACACCAAGTATTCGGTTGTCATAAGACTGAGCCTAATGGTGATGCCCTTTTCAACATCATTGAAGAACTCGATCTATTCGTGGTAAATAACGATCAAGACGTAACATACATAAGCAACAACCCACTCCATCAATCAGATATCATAGACTTGATTATCACCAGCAAATCGTTAGCAAGCCAAATGCAAGACATATTTGTAGGGGATGGTGAGCTAGGCAGTGATCACCTGCCGGTTCATGCCACTTTGAAATGTAATACTGGTCCTGCAAGGTATCCTCCCGTGAATCGGAGAAACCTATCAAAAATTGACTGGAACCTCTTCAGATACATTATAGAAGTAAAAATAAAGGAAAATGACCCCTTAAATGCTCATGAATTAGAAAAAGGCTGTACCCATCTTAACGAGGTTATCAACAGTACACTAGATGAACAGTAAAGACGTGGATAACACAATAACCCAAACAACTCTTCGAATAATTATACAAAAAAGAAAAGCCTTCCGGGTTTACCAATCAGGGAATGATCAAATGAAAAGAGCAGAACTTAAAACCGCGTATAATCGCAAACATGGAGAAGTTAAAAAAGGCCATAGCTAACGACAATCGCGTGAGATGGGAAAAAGCAACAGAAAACCTAAATGGGCTGTGAGAACCTAAGAGGTTCTGGGATACATTTAAAACTCTTACTGGCCAAAAGAGCAAAAGTGCCAATAATAATGCGCTGAAGACTAGCGACGGAACTATGGCCATGGACGACAAGGCAAAGGCCAGGGCTTTTGCCGAACTTCTAAACAAAGCTCATCGTCCACAAGAAGGGAACAGATATGACAACGATTTTAAGGTAGAAGTAAATAAATTTGTCCAAGATAATCACTGAATTTTCAATAAACCGAACATCGACCAAAGGCATGAAGACGGGGACGACCATGAATTAACCGAACCAAGAAGCGTAGAAGAGATCTTGGAATATTCAGAAAATGCATGTCATCTTCGTCCCAAGGAGAAGACAAAGTCTCTTACAAAATAATGAAACAGTGCCCCAACATCTTCTACTGTAGACTTACCAAACTCCTAAACCGCTGTCTCTCCTGTGGGTACTTCCCAAAATGCTGGAAAGTGGCCACAGGTGTAATGATACCTAAACCCGACAAAGACCTTATCAACCCTTCTAACTACCTCCCAATCAGCTTGCTTCGCTATGTTGGAAAATATTTGAGCGGATTCTCACTACAAGACTTCGCAGATATCTCGAATCAATGAACTTTTTCAACAAATGGCAAAGAGCGTATAGGAGTCAGAAAGAGGGAATCGAACACGTATATAGAGTGGTCGATTATATGAAAACAGCATTTAGTCAAAACGAAATCGGAACAGCGCTTTTCTTGGATGTAGAAAAAGCGTTCGACTCGTTATGGCACAATGGCGTGAGATATAAACTAGCGAAAATGGGATTACCCACTAAAATTCTGAGGATCATATCATAATTTCTAACTGACCGAAAAATCAAGGTGAGGGTTAATCGCGAGGTGTCAGAGGAAGTAATACTCGAAGCGGGAACACCACAAGGGTCGGTTCTAAGCCCGCTTCATTTCATAATATATGTGGATGACATAGAAAAAGTAGGGAAAAACTGTGTTGAATTATCGCAGTTCTCAGACGACAAAGGTATTTGGACGGCCAGCAAGTCCCGAAACGTAATTAAAAATCTTCTACAGGATACCATTCGCGATCGTGAGAGCTGATGCGCCCTGTGGCGCATCAAACTCAATGCCGCCAAAACTCAAAAAGTTACTTTCTTCAAGAAGCAAAGGAAAAAAACTAGTCCCCAGTATCGATCTCCAGTTATACGATCACAAATCAGAAGCAAGCAAAGAGGCCAAATTTTGGAGATTTATCCTAGATAGCAATCTCAGTCTAAACAGTCACATAAACTCCATTACGGTTAGAGCTACTAAACGTATCAATTTTCTGAAGATGACCAGAGTGTAACGGGAGGTGCGTCTAAAAGCCACAGCCTCACCCAAGAGTACCCCAAGGATGCCAAACTTATGATCAAAGTTCCACCAGATCAACACACAAGCCCTTGGACAACACAACCAGAACCTCGGAGAGACCTGGGTTAATCCATCCTCCGATAATAATCAAAGGTTCATAGGGTTTTGAACTATGTCCAGTACAGGCTTTTGCAAATTAAGGGAAATAATTTCAATGAACAAACGAAAAGAAATAGGAATGTATTGTATTTAATAAGAACAACAAGGGTATATGGTTAACAAAATATAAAAAATATATACATAGCACACCTGAGCCAAGGTGAAGGAAAGAGGGCGATCAAGTCAGTTAAGTGATTAGAGTTTCCCCTCAAATAAGAATTTGTCAGTCACCTTATGCCTTAACTACTACATGTGGAAAGTTTATACCACCAACTGAGGACAATTGAGACCATAAAATACTACCGGTAATTTTTGTATAACACTTTCTGCTCGAAAAACGAGGTTAAATTAATTCAGTATAAATAATCCTCCAAATCATTTCATTTATTTAATTTTGTCGCTACGGGAAAAATGTAAACCAATCAGGATAGTTCTGAACACATCATCTACTCAACCCATGGGTAGAACTAGGGACTACAGTTGGGCCACAAATTTAACTTTAAATTTATTAAACCATAAAGTTTATAAAAGCACACCAGCCACCCAGAAATTTATAAGCGAGAGCTGAATCAGACGAACCTGTAGGTTCTTTGACCCAACTGCAAGTCAATAGATTTTGCTTCTACTCTGCGCTATTAAGAAACAATATCCAATCAGATGGCTAAACATTTGCGCAATGCATAAAGTTAGGTGGGTGGGTGGGGGGGGGGGGTAGGGAGGATACCTCTCCGTGCATGAAAATCATAAAACAATGATTCAATAGACCATTGCCAAAAATATTTGAGCCAATGAAAATCCGCCTTTCAGCAGAGATTCGACATACTTGAAAAATGTCAGATACCATAAACATTAGTCAAGAATAACACAATACGAGTGGAATAAAATATTAGAAAGCATTCAATAGTACTTAAAGTGTTTGCAATGAAACACAAACGATATGTAAATAACACCTATAATCAAAATATGCGGGAATGGATACTGAGCAAGGCACAGGCCAACCGACAAATCATGACAAACTCGAATCACCCAACCAGACCCCGTCACACACCCCCTGCTTAAAAACAAAAACCTTTTTTGTTCAAAAAGTCATTGTTTTTGTTCTTTTCACCAGTTTAATGATCACACCACATAGAAGCAGTCCTCTTCTCCCCTGCTCCATCTCGATGCATCACGATCCGGACATCCCTAGGATCAACTGATTCTCTGTACAAGTTATAACCAGAAGTTTCAGAGTCTGCGGCAATCTGGTGTCTCCTCTGTTGCTCTGCTTCTCGGAGATCCACATGTCTACGTGGTCTGGGACAATTGAAACCCCTAGGATCTATGTAGCGTATATTCCGACGCTTCACCGACTGAATTAATGAAAGAGTTGAAGCTGCTTTTATCTGAGACTGTTTATGAACAGAAATTAAATGTCTTCGTATCTCACATCTTTTAATGTCTTTAGTGGAACAACCATTAACAGGACAGCACCACAGAGAAACGATTTCCTTATGAATCTTGAGTAGTGGGATCTAAAGGCAGTCAGTGTATTAAACCAATGTTCATTGTGGAACGGGGCAACGCATGCCCTCTTCTGGCCACTCCATGAAATCTTCCTCTAATGAGGCCATTTCAGAAGGGGATATAGCAATATCCATAGCATCCATTCTAAAACTAAAACAGAAATCAAACGCCGACATTAAGATGTCAAATCTCCACTCTTTTTCCTTTTTCTTTTCATCTTTTTTTTAAGGCAAACCCCACTGTGCGCGAATATATCCTTATATATATTTAAAAAAAATCCCAGAAAATAACATGGACAAAAACACCCAATACATACTTCCAGCCAGTATATCTAATGTTGAACACATCTTCGATTTCATCCCCTGATACAAGGTGTTTCATCCTAGGTTTGTATTCCCATACAGGTTACCATATAGTTCAACTTATATTAATACACCTACGGAGCTGCACTAACACAAGTGAGTTTCAATTTAAGGGATTAAAGTTCACGTCGAACAGGACCACCCCTCAACAAAAACTGAGATCCTCCAGGTAAAAAAACTAACTGCTCTGACCCCACATGAGGGGGCACTACACTTTTAGCAACCTGTTCCCTACGACGAGGGAGACTTTTCCAAGTCGAATGAGAAAACTGTGACCCCATATCACCGACTTCCCCCGACTCCACATTCAAAGTTGGGACAGTAGACGTTTCATTAACTATCCTTGGCTTAATAGTCACAATATCTGATTGAGCTCTTTGAGGTCTTTCCTTCTCAAACTCTTCTTTACAGCATTCATATTGAATTATTAACACCGATAATTGCCTCTCCAAATCAACAACACTAATATCATACAACTGAGAGGGGTTTCTAACAGTAACTTCATTAACTATTCTTCCAGCTACTCCATCACCTATATCCTCATGGGACCTATCCAGATTTCTATATGTGGACATGGTTTTAATTCAAGACCCTGCTCGCAGCGCCAAAAATGTAATGGGAGGTGGGTCTAAAAGCCTCACTCAGGAGTACCCCAAGGATGCCAAACTTATGATCAAAGTTCCACCAGGTCACCACACAAGCCCTTGGACAACACAATCAGCACCCTGGAGAGTCCTGGGTTAATCCATCCTTCGATAATAATGAAAGGTTCGTAGGGTCTTGAACTATGTCCAGTACAGGCTTTTGCAAATTAAGGAAATAAATTTCAATAAACAAATGAAAGGAAACAGGAATGTATTGTATTTAATAAGAACAACAATAGAGTCTTTGAGAACTGCCTCGCAATATAAAAAATATATATACATAGCACATCTGAGCCAAGGTGAAGGGAGGAGGGCGACCAAGTCAATTAAGTGATTAGAGTTTGCCCTCAAACAGGAATTTGTCGGTCAACTTATGCCTTATCTACTACATGTGGAAAGTTTATACCACCAACTGAGGACAATTGAGACCATAATATACTACCAGTAATTTTTGTATTATACTTTTTGCTCGAAAAACGAGGTTAAATTAATTCAGTATAAATAATGCTCTAAATCATTTTATATATTTAATTTTGTCATTACAGGGAAAATGTAAACCAATCGGGACAGTTCTGAACACATCATCTACTCAACCCATGGGCAGAACCAGGGACTACAGTCAGGCCGCAAATTTAACTTTAAATTTATTTAACCATAACATTTGTAAAAGCACACCAGCCACCCAGAAATTTATAAGGGAGAGCTGAAGCAGACGAACCTGTAGGTTCTTTGACCCAACTGCAAGTCAATAGAATTTACTTCTACACTGCGCTATAAAGAAATAATATCCAATCAGATGGCTAAAACATTTGCGCAATGCATAAAGTTAGGGGCGATCGCTGTCCGAGCATGGAAATCATAAAACCATTGCCAAAAATATTTGAGCCAATGAAAATCCGCCTTTCAGCAGAGATTTGGCATACTTGACAAAATGGCAGACACCATAAACATTAGTCAAGAATAACACAATAGAAAATTTACGAGTGGAATAAAATATTAGAAAACCATCCAATAGTACTTAAAGTGTATGCAATGAAACACAAATGACATGTAAAGAACACTTATAATCAAAATATGCGGGAATGGGTACTGATCAAGGTACAGGCCAACGAACAAATCATGGCAAACTTGAATCACCCAACCCGACCCCGTCACAAGAGGTAGAAATTGGGGAGCAAACAAAGATGTGCTTCTCAAGCTCTACAAAACATTTATACGTCCGGTACTAGAATACGGTGCCATAATAACAAGTGATCTGAGCAAAACCAACATTCAGAAGCTACAGAGGGTTAAAAAATATGCCCTGCGTGTGGCACTATGCAAACCCAAATGGACACCGATAAATGAACTTCACGAGCTAGCAAAAATAAAAACTATTGATACGCGATTAAAAAAACAACAAAATAAAACCCCCAACAGACTCCAAGATAGTGAATTAATGGTTGAGCTGAAAGAAAAAAAAAGGTTTTCAGAAAAAAATAAAAAAAATTATACAATATAATTAAATTGCGTAGAGTCAGTGAGGATTGCATCGCTACTCATTGACAACTTTAGGATAGAGTCTATGAGAACTGCCTCGTAACTCTGTGAAGCGCGATTGAAATGCGTTTAATAAGACCAATATAACAAAACCCTCCACCTACTCCTGGAGAGTGAATCAATGGTGAAGCTGAACGAACACCGAACCCTTGACAGAAAAACAAAATAAGCCACAGTAAATTAAAAGTACTCAGTAGAATTAAACTGCGTGGAGTCAGTGAGGATTGCCTCGCTACTCATTGAGAACTTTAGGATTCAGTCTGTGAGGATTGCCTCGCAACTCTGCGTATGGGGAGTGGGCTCCGAAGAAACCCACCCCTCACCCCTTCCATAGCAACAACCACACAACAGTCACAATATACAATAGCGGATACCTATCTTTCTCTCTTCCTATATCTTTTCTAATGGAACATTCTCAAATTTTCTTGCAACACTCTTATCAAGAAGACGCATGGAAATGGTAGACGAAGCGTAGGAGGAATTGGTGCAACCTACCTTTCTTTTAACATACACAGGAAACCACCAAACACCAGGCGAGGATTGAAACAAGCTTGTCTGGCTGGGGACGAGTGTACATTTTATATAACTAAACATTTGAATAAATATTTAACAGCCCTTTTAAGGGCTTTCGGGTGTGTGTCTGTGAGAGGGTGTGCGCATGGTTTTTATTTGTTTTTTTTTTTTTTGTTTTTTGTTCTTTTTTTCCCTCCAATCACCCGTCATCTGTTCCCCCTGAAGGCAGACCAGATGGCCAATACCCAGCATCCACTCTCCCTTATAGGCTGATGGATGACTCCCGGCTTTCAAAAACACATATTGGTGGATTTTTTCCTTTTTTAATATGCTGGGGCTGCTTCCAAACCAGCGACTGTTTGGGTTTCTTTTTCTTTTTTTTAAAAAATAACCACCAAACTGCGGTTTCAGTATTACCATCAATTTGCCCACTTCTCTTAGCAAACACGGAGCAGAACTCTTGTAATTATGCAAATTCCTAGCCATTTTCCAGATCGAGGTTCTCTGGGATATCAACCCACTATCCTACTGCCTGTCGCACACTCAAACTTAATAAGATTATTGGCTCTCGCTTCCGACTCTCGTGGATGTATAAGCAAATAAAGCTATAAAGCAAATAAAGTTATTAGGGTCGCAAGGGATTTCAATCCCACATCGTCCCTGCGCGCCTGCGACGCGCAGAAACTTTTCATTCATCATTCAGGTTGAAAAGAATTACCTAGATGAGTGGCATTTGTGAGCTAGTCACCGAGTTTAATTATGAACTGAGCTGCGAAAAACACCCCAGCCCACATATGGATATATAACAGTCATGTCCTCCACAAATTGGAATCATTTTCCTCAAAGTCTCTTTGAAGAAGCTAAACTAAGCGAAACGCGTCGAGGCAGACGCATTATTTTCTACCTTTGCTGAAGACTACAACTAATCCAGGTATCTTCTTTAACCCTTTACCCAACGTAACGGCCAAAACCGGCCAGCGCTATTCACAAAAATCGCCAAATAATTTTCAATATATTTTCATTTTTTGTCTCAAAAACATAGGTTATGACCCCTCTTTGGAACGAGCTCGTGGAGCTCGTTCCAACGAGGGGTCATAACCTATGTTTTTGAGACAAAAAATGAAAAAAATTAGTTATTCAAGACTATTTTTGCACGTGTCGTCTGCTTTTCATGTTAGGTAAAGGGTTAATAGGTAACATCTACGTTTTCATTTTCATTTATTTCATTTCTTATTTTAATTTTATATTATTATTGTCAATCCATCTACCTATTCTTCAAATGGCTCAAAAAAGACAGAAGCATCAGGGAAAGGGAGTTGCCCAGTCTGGAAGGGGCCAGGAACAATCGTTCCAGGCCTATTCTGGGCTCGTCAAGGCCCTTTTTAAGTGATTCAGTGTTTTCACCACAATGGGCTCTTAGAGCAGCATTTGGCAAATCGGGATTTACCGAAACAATTGGAGAAGAAAGTAGATGAGTTAGGTGGCTTTCTAAAGCCAGCTCTTCCCACCCACACATTTTTTTCTGTTTTTCGACAGATTAGTGTGGGATGTGCCAACCAAATGTTAAATGATTTAATTGAGCATTACAAGAAAAATTTAAACGAGTAGAAGTCTACGACCACTTTGGCTATGCGACCACCTCCTGGACTCGAAAAAATAGACTTCAACAGCGCTTCGGCGCGTGCCTTGATCTGGGCTCAAAAAACGTTAAAAATAAGTTGACAGATAAGACGATTTCGGTCTATGAGTCTTATATTTCGGAACTTCGTCCAGCGTCTGGAGTAAGGAACAATACAGGAGGGAGCAAGCAAACTCCGGCCCGTGTTGTCCCTCTACCCCAACGCCAAAAGCATAATAAGAAAAGATCAAGGCAAAGTACTTCTCCCTCTTCTTTTCCTTCTACTTCTCCTGCCTTCTCTCAGAATAAGCGCCTCAATTTGCAAACATCTCCGATCCATATTGTGACTGAAGATGCTCGTAAATTGAGTAACGCTGTCTCGCCTTGTCTTGCTCCTCTACCTCCTACTTCTCTTCAGCCTCCTTTCTTCTCCGGTTCTCCTAGTGCTCCTCCTGCTTCCTCTGCTTCTCCTTCTGTTTCCTCTCTTGCTTCTTCTCCTGCCTCTAGTGTGGTTCAACCACGTATATCGTACTTAGGGAAATTAAATCACCGAGCCGTAACCCGGCCGCTCATTTGATTCTAAATTCTCCCAGTTTTGGCATAAGAGCGGAGTTAATTTTGACAAAAGGAACTGGAGCCTCGCCGATGTTTGTAAAAACATCCTTATGATTGGTAGTTCAAATTTAGGACGCATTGATCGAAATCCCCACCTGGACATCCAAGTGGAGTTTTACCCCGGCGCCAGATTCAACCATTTGCGCTCTATGCTTAAAGGGCACAGGGTCCAGTCCAGTCCCCCAAAAATATTATTAAATATTGGCGTGAATTCTCCAAGTGATAATACTGATCTCGTAGTTAAGCAGTTGCGGAATGTGCTTAGCGCTATCAGGGTAGTTTAGATCAGCAAAAATTTATTTCGCTGAACTAAACTTCTCGCAAAAACTCCCTTTGGCTGAAAGGAGAACCTTGAGCATCATCAATGAAACCATTCGGAAAGTAAAGGACGTTAACGCGATACCAAAACGTGATAACGCGAAGTTTGATGTTGCTCTGGATTTAATACATTGGACCACGAGAACCGCCAATATTACGTACGATCACTGGTTAAACCATTTACATTTAAACTTAGCAAAGGCAAACGTAACAACCGCCTAACAGATGTGGGATTAGGAACTAATGTGGTTAACCTGTCTGGCACCAATGACCTAACAACCCATGAGAAGTCTCTTTTAGATCGCGGTTTAACTTTTGTACCAGCGCCGAAGCCTAAAACTGGTAATCAAACAAATATACCATCATATAACTGTAATTTTCTTAGGCAAATGGAATTAGTAGACCGCTTTAGAAACTCCAGCGGTCGGAAACTTCCTTTTACGGAATCATCTGATTGGTCACCTCCAGATAGTGAAGTAGATCCCAAAATTATTGAGGCTAACAAACGAATCCCCCAAAAGGTGTTCAGCACGAACATACTCTCCGATAAAGACAATTTAACAGCTGGTGAACGGAGAGTCCTCTCGAAACTTCGAACAAATAAGAAATTAGAAATTAAACCAGCCGACAAAGGTGGATCGGTAGTCGTTCTATCTCGGGATAATTATATAAAGGAAGTCATGAGACAACTCAGCAATACTAAACATTATAAGAAAATAGATTCACTTATTTGGTTTAGTAATGTCGAAAAATTCAATAAGATCTTAAAATTTCTCCTCGATGAATGTCACATAACCAAAAAACAATTGCAATATTTAACAGCTAAGCTCAGTGCTCAAACAAGACAATTTTACATCCTACCAAAGATCCACAAGGACCGTTCTTCATGGACGGATGACTTACCTCCACCCGGGAGGCCAATTGTATCAGATCAGATTGTAACTCAGAATCTTATGCGATCTCGGAACTAATTGATTATCATCTGAAACCTATAGCAAATAGACATCCGAGCGATCTCAAAAATACACAGGATTTCCTGTCCAAAATTTCGAAATTGAAAATATCGAAAAATGCTATCCTGGCTACTTTGGATATCGACAGTATGTATACGAACATTGATATTGATAAATGTGTTAAATCGGTTAAAAATGCATTTGAAAAATATCCCGATGCAAAACGCCCGGATGAACAAATTTGGGGTCTTTTAGAGCACAGCTTAAAGGGTAACGACTTTCAATTGAATGGAGAATATTTTCTACAAATAATGGGTAGTCCTATGGACAAAAGATTCTGTCCTAATTTTGCAAGCATTTATGTAGCGGAATGGGAGGAAAATGCTTTAAGCAAATATGCAAAGCATCCTCTCGTAAACCTGATATTTAGATGACATTTTTATTATTTGGGAGCAATCGAAAGAACATTTTGATCAATTTTTAGAAATTTTGAACAATCATGATCCAAACATTAAATTAAAAGCTACTATCAGTGAAAATTCTGTTGATTTTCTCGATGTGACCGTGTATAAAGGCAAGCTATTCCAGGCATCCGGTCATTTAGATTATAAAGTATATTTTAAACCAACTGATTCACATCAACTGCTGCACACAAAATCATTTCATCCTCAACATACATTTAAAGGTATCATCAAATCACAGCTCATTCGTTTCCACCGCAATTCAAGTGATAAGGTAAATTTCAATGAGGCTTGTTCTACTCTATTTTGCACCCTCAGATCGAACGGGTACTCACTGCGCTTTCTGTGTAGCCTGGAATCTCAAACTCTGAAAAGGCTGGAATGTTCAGCAGAAACTACTGATTTCGAACCACTGAAAATTGAACACAACAGACCGTTGCAGAATGGTAGTGGCGCTGTATTTAAATGCAAAAAGCCTCGTTGTAGATTGCATACTTTTATGCCTGATCAGAAAGAGGACTTTTCCTCCGCACAAGTGAAAAATCATTATCAGATCCGTAACCTCCTCCATTTTGATTCACCAAATATTATTTACCTCATCACTTGTAAACGCTGTCGGAAGCAGTATGTTGGTCAAAGTCAAAATCGTTTCCGAGAACGTGCTACTATACACAAACAGGATATAAAACATAATGCTGATGCCCCAGTAGCACAATATTTAACCTCCCTGGCCATTGTTAGGACGATTTCGAAATCCATCCTATAGAACAACCACCAATTGAAGACACATTAGAAGAAATGGATGAATTTAGAAGAAAAAAAAAACGTGAAGCTTTTTGGATCAATACGCTTCAAACGCTCTGGCCATTTGGTATGAACATAAGAGAGGGAAAATGTGAAAGGAGGGCCATCATTCCTTTCACTTTAACATACAACAGAATGAATATCGAAATAGCAAAAATATTAAAAGATGAATTCAATTTAACCAATGCTAAATTAAATGAACTTTTGAATCTTCGACCTGTCATCGCTTATAAAAAAAACAAAAGCTTGCGTAACATCCTTGTAAGGACTAAATTAGAGCCCAGCAATAAATAACATCATTTATGGCCAGTCACTTTAACCAGTTCCTAAGCTCATCACTTAGTTTAAATCAATTTTATGTATTTTTTGTCATGTTTGAAACCATCAGGGTTCAGTAAATGAAAACAATTTTTCGGCGGCATATTAAAAGAAAAAAACGTTTCAGTAGGAAATGTCTGTGCCAGTGCGGATTTTTAACGTCATACACATGAATACTCTCACACACATAAACACACACCCGAAAGTCCCTACAAGGGCTGTTTTTATTCAAATGTTTATTTATTTAAAATGTACACTCGTCCCACTCAGGCAAGCTTGTTTCAATGCTTGGTTGATGTTTGGTGGTTTCCTGTGTATGCTAACAGAAAAAAGGTTGCACCAATTCCTCCCATGCTTCGTCTACCATCTTCACGCGTCTTCTTGATAAGGGTGTTGCAAGAAAATTTGAGAGTGTTCAATTAGAAAAGTTATAGGTAGAGAGAGATAGGAATCCGCTTTTGTATATTGTGACTGTTGTGTGATTGTTGCTATGGATGGGGTGGGGTGGGTTTCTTCCGAGCCCACTCCCCACGCACAGAGTTGCGAGGCAGTCCCTACCGACTCGACCCTAGATTTCTCGATGAGTCGCGAGGCAATCGTCACTGACTCCACTCCTCCAAATCATTATTAGAGGAAGACAGAACTGTGCTGTTGTATATTGTGACTGTTGTGTGATTGTTGCTATGAATGAGGTGAGGGTGGGTTTCTTCAGAGCCCACTCTCCACACGCAGAGGTGCGAAGAAATCCTCACAGACTTCACGCAATTTAATTCTACTAAATAATTTCAATTTTCTGTGACTTATTTTGTTTTTCTGTTAAGGGTTCGGTGTTCGTTAAGCTCTACCATTAATTCATTATCCGGGAGTCTGTTGGGGGTTTTGTTATGTAGGTCTTTTTATTACGTTTCAATCGCGCTTCTGCGGAGTTGCGAGGCAGTCCTCACAGAATCAGTCCTACTAAAGTTCTCAATGAGTAGCCAGGCAATCCTCACTGACTACACGCAATTTAATTCTATTTTATAATTTTAATTTTCTGAAAACTTATTTTGTTTTCTTGTTGCGGGTTAGGTGTTCGTTCAGCTCAACCATCACCACGATCGTCAGATTATTAAGAGTTTAAATGTATGTCAGACGTACACACGTGCGAATCTGTTTTTGTTTACAAGAGCACTGGTGGGCGGTACTTCCGCTGTCAATTTTATCGCCGAAACGAAATGAAAAAAGAAACGCGCAAATCACCGGGACTATTTCATTTTAATAACATAATAACATACAATTTCGAGTTATGGATGTTTTATTAACATGAGGCAATGCATGTTTGTTAAGTTTTGGCATCTAATGGGGTAAACCCATTTAAAAATGTAATAAATAATTGCCACTTTCATTTCACTCTTTGCGAGGCGACGTCCGATAAATTTAGACAAGTTTGATTTCAGGTCGACGTCAACAAAGGTCAACTTGGATGCAGTTCCACTATAGGGGTAAATTTTAACTACTGGACTACCATTGCTGGCGTGTTCACAACGGTTTGTGTGTAAAGCTAAAATTTATGTCACGGGCTTTTTATATATAGTAAAATAGGTAATCATGGTTTTAATATATTTTTTCACACTCACAAAAAATATATTGAAGGGGTCCGTCGAATAAAGGATGACAATATGCCTGGATTGGAGTGAACAATCGAAAAACAGAAGGTGTTTTTCTCTCAATATTCGGAGAAAGCTTGTTTGGCAGGAGCTTGCCGCTGCGCGGAGGTTCTCCCCAAGACTTGCCGGACCCGTAAAACTGACAAACTCGATATGACCCTGGCTATTGCTAGTATCGTTAAACCCCAATACACAAACAAACACACAAACGCAGACATTTGTAAATTAGGGGAGAAGGTCCTCTTTGTACTCTAGCCTCAGCTGATATCCTCATCATTATGATTAGCCATTGTGCAGAAATATGTGATCTTAAACACAAATAAATAAATAAATAAATAAATAAATAAATAAATAAATAAATAAATAAATAAATAAATAAATAAATAAATAAATGTTGGGCAATACCAACGCCTGGAAGAAAACAACCCTTCTGGAAAAAAGGGAAACACTGGAACACAAATATTTCCCACTTACTCTTTTCTGAATTTTCCACTCGGAGGTTTGATGGCCACTCCTTGTATTGAATGAACTTCGGGTCTATGAGACAGTGGCAGTATATATATTTTATGTCAAGTAGTTTTGTGATTATATTTAAGGCACGCCCGAGACCTTTATCGCAAACCAAGCATTTGTATTCGGTTAAGGGGGGAGGGGGAGGGGGCTTGTCTAAAGGACCGGGCGTGGCTCTGACTAATAATTGTATACATTCAGATAACAATATGTTACAGGGGTGCATCATATAGTGGATGGACATATGCCTGGATTGGAGTGAACGATCGAACAACAGAGGGCGTTTATCGTTCAATATTCGAAAAAAACATGTCGTACCAGGCATGGGCAAGAAATGAACCGATGTGGGAGTCCAGCGACTGTGTGTATGTTAAAGTTTCGACTTTTGAGTGGTTTATCGATGACTGTACAAACGCAGCATCCATGGTGTGTGAGAGTGGAGGTAAGTCTACGCTTGTTTACTTTGAGTTGTGAACAGTAATCCCAGCTGACTAATGTTCCACCAACCCCATCAAGACATGCCTTGTTGAAGTTGGAAAATTAGTCAGTTTGGGATTACAGTTCAACACTCGAGAGTTCTTGGGCATATTTTGTATATAAATACATGTAATAGTCGAGAAACATGGGCTCCCCAACTTCTTATTTACTTAGCGAGTACCGTACTCAAAATGATTTGACTGAAAGAAGCTGGCGAATTGTTAATATGAAAGGGGAACGGGAAAAACACTAACTCTCTGTTACCGTGCTCAGGACCGGCACGAGTATGACCAATTGGGGGGGGGGGGGGAGTAAATTTGATTTGTCTCAACTGTAATGACACAAATCCCAACTGATAATATATATCACCGTTCAAAGATGTGCAGAGTGTACTTATCCTGGGAATCATCACAACGAATATGGTCCCAATGGAAATAGGAATTAACCCTTTGAACACAAGCGGCCGTTTTTTTCCGGCCAGGAACATGATACGTCATAATGTCATTAAATAGGATGGATGCTAAGTGCATGTGTGTGGTAGACCAATTAATATTTTCAACGTGCAGCCTCAAGGCTGAACGTTGAAAATATTAATTGGTCTACCCCTAAATAATGAACATGGACTCTTTCAGTTGCTGTCATTGAACTAATATGGAAGATACCACCAGGGTTCAAAGGCTTAAGCAAGGGTGAATCTTGTCACTGATTGTGTTTGCATTGTACGTAAAAGATTTAGCAGATGAGTTGATTGCAAGCGCAAAGGTGGTAAACGTCGGAGAGACAAAAATCACAGGGCTTTTCTTTGCAACTGACATGGTTTTATTTACAGAGCGTGAAAAGGGTCGAAGAAAGAAAATTGTTAACCATAGTTGGAAAGAATGGGAATAAATGGCGTCTTGAACTTAACGAAAACAAAAGCAAGGTAATACCTGTGGACCGTAAGGTAGATGAGTCGCGAAGGTGGATGGTGGGTAAATTCTCTATTGGTGAAGAGGAAAGCAAGGATATAAAAGTGGGAGAAACGAGCAACTATGAATACTTGAGGGTGAATCTATGTGTTACATGTAGACACATATACACAAAGCACACAGATAAACTCAACACAAAGGGGGAAAGAATACTTAATCATTTAAAATGTCAGGGAACAAAAGCTTTAACAAGGTGTTCGTTGGAAAACTAATTGGGAGAGGGTGGATTTACCAAGTATAACATAATGAACAGGTTTTATTCCCCTTAAACAAATGGTAGTGAGGAACTTGGAAAATTCTACAAAATGATGCGGTTGGTGGATAACCGGATCAAGTAAGGCAGCCGCACTGGAAGTTGTCAGAGGGGAACTCGGGTGGATACCGATTAAAAATAGAACAGACGTGGGAAAATTATGCTACCTAAATTACCTGGTAAACTTCCCAAACAGCATATGATGTAAAACGACGTTTAACTACGTATGGAACTATAACATTCAGACAGAATGGATAATGAAGAACCTACCCTATAGAGGCTGAAGATCTAGAAGGGGGACTGCGGCAGGTGAGGAGCTTTATAACGGAAAGGGTGCTTGAGGATTGAAATAGAAACCGGCAAGCTGGAATTAGGACCAATAGGTCTTTAGCTGGATTATATAGCAAGTACGCGCCAGCTTTTGAGGAGTACCTGGATGGATCGTTTAGGAGTGGTCATTGTTGTTCAAAGTGAGATCCAAGTCACTTGGGTTGAGGGTGGGGTGGGAGGGGGTCGCGAAAGGCGAGGAAAGAGCGTGTCAAATGTGGAACTTATGTGTAAAGGAGACCCTGGAATATTTATTTTTGGAATGCCCCAAATAGGCTTAGCAGTACAAGACCCCTTGGGAAACTAATGGAAAAATGGGATGGAAACATGAACGATAATTGGACGAGGAATGACATGAGGAAAAGGGTTGGGGAGATCGAGAAGGCGCAAATGGGTGACATTGTGAAACAGTTTTTGACTGAATGCTGGGAGATTAGGAGGGAGAGTGGGGGAGGAATACCCCTTCGGGGCATTGAGTTAATGTAGGCCTCCTCGTCAGAGGACCGCGACAAATCAGCGGAAGGCCGAACAATTATTTTTATTATTACAACTATATCATCAAGATATGTCTTCGTCAACTCTCAGCTGTGAAGATTAATCCTTTTACCTAACATGAAAAGCAGACGACACCTGCAAAACAATTCTTGAATAACTAATTTCTTTATTTTTTTGTCTCAAAAACATAGGTTATGACCCCTCATGGAAAGACCTCGTTCCAATGCGGGGTCATAACCTATGTTTTTGAGACAAAAAATGACAAAAATAATGAAAATTAATTGACAATTTTTGAGAATAGCGCTGGCCGGTTTTGGCCGTTTCGCTGGATAATGGGTTAATCCCAACTGACTAATATTCCAACTACATCATCAAGGCGTGCCTTTGACGAAGATGTGTCTTGTTAGTAGGTATAATATGAGAGTTAGGGGCCAATGTGGCAAGTGGCCCCGAATAGGTGGTTCCGAAATCAATCTTGATGTAACGCATTTTCTTCACAATATCGAAGTGTTGAAGAAAAAGCGAGGAAATGATTTACGTCGATGATTTTTCCCAGTACGAATCCTATGGGGAGTTTATAAAAAAATTGTCTACCATGAAAGAATGTCACAAAAGTAGCCTTTTGTTTTCCATTTGGTCCACACAAGGCCAACGAGCGATTTGAAGGAAAAAAATTGAGGTGCACAAATATTTTGGGTGGTGTCCCCCTCCCCCCCACCCCCCCCCCCCCAAAAAAAAAAAAAAACTAGAGAATTGTAATTTGTTGGACAATTTACGGGCTTTCCCAAATTTTTAATGTGAAAAGGCAGACTGTATTGTACCCGAAACTATCAATTATTTTGATTATCTTTACACCTGATTTTTTGACATGGCATGAGAAATCGTCGTGTTAATCCCTCTGCCTTACACAAACGGTCTGTTCGGTAATTGTGGCAAAGGTATAGGCCTAAGCTGGGCAAATATTGTCTGTACTTAACCCTTTACCCAATGCAGACAATATCAAAACTTATTATTTTAAATGTCATTTTTTCAAATGTTTTCCAAAAATTTCAACAAAACCATATCATGTTCCAACGAGGGGTCACATGATATGGTTTTGTTGCAATGTTTTGAAAAATAATACTTTTTCAACTGCTGAATTAGCATATTACGCTGGCGGATGCGGGCGATTCGTTAGACGAAGGGTTAACAACACTTGTTGGAATTGAGATACAACTTCTCTATTTTGAAACAAATGAGTACAGAAAACTGCAAAATTCACTTGAAATCGAACTTATTGGACATAATATCCAACAAGCATCCATAACAGATATTGAGGTTAGCCCTATTTCAAAACTTACAAAAGTAAACTTTTTTTATTGTCTACTGTACACACTTCGAAGCAAAGTGTTTCAAGTTTACCCTTTCCAAACTTATAGAAAATAGAAACCAAAATGTGTGTTTTTGAACAGTACTCTTATTATAGGTTCCAGTATGCTGAAGTGTTATTGATTAGTGTCTCAGGTCCTTGTCAGCATCATAGGTATAACACAACATAGGCATAAATTCAAGTTTTGCCAATCGTTTATGCTTATGTTGGCCACCTACCGAGGGATTTCTCCCCAGTGGCGTTGGTTACCAGGTCCTGTTTTACCAGTGAAGAAAAAAAATCTACTTCAGCCGACACGCAGACCTTCCGTTCCCGTGCGTCCATGGGGGTCTGAGGGCTTAAATCAGCGAAAAAATATGAACAATACTTTTATTGTATAATTATTGCTGCATCTGTTCATTGATGTTCAGTGCCATTGTCAGTATCTGGGCTATATCACGACTCAACATATATAAAATTATGTTTTGCCAATCATTTATGCTTATGTTTCTCACTTACTGGGAGATTGCGCCCAATCAGCGTTGGTTACGAGGTCCTGTTTTACCAGTAAAACAGAACTTGTTTACCTCAGTAAATAACTGCTTCACTTCCGGGGCTCCCGTGGGGGTTGCTGCATCTATATATACCGGCGTCTCAATCAGGAAAAAATAACCCTTAACCCTTTACCTAACCTGAAAAGCAGACGACACTTGCAAAAATAATTCTTGAATAACTAATCTTTTTCATTTTTGTCTAAAAAACATAGGTTATGACCCCTCGTTGGAACGAGCTCGACGAGCTCGTTCCAACGAGGGGTCATAACCTATGTTTTTGAGACAAAAAATGAAAAAAATAATGAAAATTAATTGTCGATTTTTGAGAATAGCGCTTGCCGGTTTTGGCCGTTACTTTGGGTAAAGGGTTAAAATTCGCTCAACTTTGCAGAAAATCATGAATTGTTTTGCAGGATGGCCTTTTTGGAAGGGCCTATATCTTAATGCCTAACTTCTAAAATTTATTATTTTAACTTATTCTGAGTCACTCTAAAGAATTTCATAATTTAATGAGACTAAAACGTGAACAGTAATGTTTCTCTACATGTGCAACACATTTTCCGGCAAACAGTTAGTTACTTTAATAGCCATTTCAGGGGAGATCAAATTGCTTGGGTTTGGGTTTAATGGCAGGAAAAGATGAGTTTTGAATGCAGCAAAATTCGCAAAAAAATAAAGTTCTTGCTGGATAATGCTGTAAAAACATGTGTTGGATTATATGAGATACCAAAACTTATCACAGAAAATTTGTTTCCCTATAACACTTAATACATATATGTACGGAAGCGTTGAGGCGCTAGTTGAGTATTATTTCTAACTTGCACGTGCAAGTTACTATCTTGCACGTTCAGGTTAGCTATCTTGCACCTGCAAGTTACTATCTTGCACGTGCAGGTTAGCTATCTTGCCCCTGCAAGTTACTATTTTGCACGTGCAGGTTAGCTATCTTGCACGTGCAAGTTACTATTTTGCACGTGGAGGTTAGCTATCTTGCACGTGCAGGTTAGCTATCTTGCACGTGCAGGATAGCTATCTTGCACGTGCAGGATACATGTAGCTATCTTGCACTTGCAAGTTAGCTATCTTGCACGTGCAGGTTAGCTATCTTGCACCTGCAAGTTATTATCTTGAAGGTGCAGGTTACCTATCTTGAACCTGCAAGTTAGTTATATATGTAGTCATATTTGAAGTCGAGGTCATCAAAAGTAGTATATAAGGGTTCAACCTAGCCCCAATTTGCCGGCCGGACCTAGGTTCGGATTTGCCAGACCCCCTCCCGGACTACGGAAATTCCTATCTCTGAGACAACCACTATAGGCTCATTGGCCATGTCTAGCCGCATGGATATGTACGTTTCGCATCGATTGCATCGCAGGCTAGATGTGGATGCTTTATGCTAGGGGTGGGAATGGGAAAAGTCAGGCATAAAGAGTGAAAACCTGCACGTGCAAGATAGTAACCTGTACGTGCAAGATAGGTAACCTGCACGTGCAAGATAGCTAACCTGCACGTGCAAGATAGTAACTTGCAGGTGCAAGATAGCTAACCTGCACGTGCAAGATAGTTAACTTGCAGGTGCAAGATAGCTATCCTGCACGTGCAAGATAGCTAATCTGCACGTGCAAGATAGCTAACCTGCATGTGCAAGATAGTAACTTGCAGGTGCAAGATAGCTAACCTGCACGTGCAAGATAGTAACTTGCAGGTGCAAGATAGCTAACCTGCACGTGCAAGATAGTAACTTGCAGGTGCAAGATAGTTAACTTGCACGTGCAAGATAGAAATAATACTCAACTGGCGCCTCAAAGCTTCCGTATATATGCAAAGGAAAATAGACAAAACCAATCCTAACCAGCAAAAACTTATTCCAGCATAGTACAAAATTAATCGGAAAATGAACTCTGTCTGATGATACTCATATTTGTATGGCCAAAACTGGTATTGAATAAAGTGTGACAGCAAAATACACGACCGAAAATTTGTTTCCCTATAAATACTGAATAAATGTATGGAAACCAAATGGGATGCATGCTTTCTGTTTTGAAAAAAATGAGTATCAAAAACTGCAAGTTTTTCTGGCCAGACCAGGCAGCCAAAACTGGTATTGGATAAAGCGGGACACAAAAACATATAACACAAAATTTGATCCCCATTGATTTTTGAATGCAGTTATGGAACGCACAATGAGCTCTTCCCTTTTGGTTTTTGGGCTGAAATTTGCAAAATTCACTAAAATAGCCCTTGATTCTGAAATTGAGGGTAAACTGGTATTTGATAAAGCGGGACATAAAAACATATAACACAAAATTTGTTCCCCATTGATTTTTGAATGCAGTTATGGAAAGAACGATGAGCTCTTTCATTTTTGTTTTTAGACAAATTAGTACAGAAATCTGCAAAGTACACTAAAAATCACTTTTTTCGGACAGTATTATTCCTAAAGTGGCCAAAGCACTTGTTGGGTTAAGCAACCAGAGAATAACTTACAACAGCGGATTTGTTCCCTAAGTATCTCTATATACAGCAAGCAAAGTGTTTGAAGTTAACTCTTTCTAAAATGATAGAAAAAAGCAAGTGAAGTTGGCTTATTTTGGCACTTTCAAATGGTACTCTTATTCTCGCCCTCATTGTGCTTGAGGGTTATATCTGAGATTAAAAAGTAAACAGTAACTTTCTTCTACAATCATTGTTGCACCCATGCATATCGAAATAATTGTCACAACAACCTTGCAATTAGACAAATTTGCCCTTGATGTTGGTCAATTTTTAAGAAAAAAATGCTATATTCATATCGTTTTTAGCCAACAGGGGTTAATTTTGAAATATTTGTGTAGTGATTTTGGTTTATCATATTATGCTCTAAATATTTGGAAAATTTGAGCAAAATAACTTTAAACAATTTTGAGACTTTTGAAAAATAGTGAAATTTTGATGGTTTTGGCAGAATATTTTGAAAATAAGCATTTTCACAAATATGACAATACCTCATTTCACTAGATTTTGTGACAATACATAAAAAAAAAATTGGTTGAAATCGGACGGCTTGTGTTTGAGCTATGTTGAAAAATGGTGCAGTTTTGATGGTTTGCCAAATTTGGTTGAGATATTACAGCCTGTTTTGTGCATTGTTGAAAAATGGTGAAAGTATGATGGTTTTGGAACAAAATTTGAAAAACTAAGCGTTTTCGCAGATATGACGATACCTCATTTCACTATATGTTATGACATTACATAAGAATGCAAAATTTGGTTCAAATCATACAGCCTGTTTTTGAGTTACGCAACAGACAAAATTGAGGGTGGAAAAAAATAGAGAATTGCAATTTGTTGGACAATTACGGGCTTTCCTAAAATTTTTATGTGAAAAACTGACTGTATTGTACACGAACTTTTCAATCAGTTTGATTATCTTTACACTTGATAAAAAGAGCTTTGCTAAGGAGGCAGCTCCACCAGGCTTGACCGGGAGAATCTTGACGAGTAAAAGGATATAGGCTGACAATAGAAACAGAGATCCTGCAAATAATTACAGATAGCAGAGAAATGAGAGATCGATTGAAAGGCAGCTTAAAAAACAATGCGATACTGAATTTATTCTTGTTTATTATATTGTGGTAAAACAGGACCCGCCAACCAATGCTTGAAGAGTAAGTCGTGTAAAGTATGCAGCTCGGGTGTCAACGATTATCTAACTTGAATAAATACCTATGTTGTGGTCATGATAGGGCCATAAAAGCTGTAAGTGACCTAAAATACTAATAATTAATTTATTCTCTACCATTCTGTCTTGGAATGTGTGGCACATGCAGGCCTGAAAATAAGGCGTCTGAAATTTGCAGAATGAGGTCCCCAGAGAGTGAATTTGATCTTGCTATCCCATGTAGTGGACCAATTTATCCTCTGGGTACCTTGTTCTGTTTAGTTTTGAGAACCTGATTCAGATTGAGGTTCACAGAGGGTAAATTTAGTGATGCTACCCTGCTGTGCGGGGTAGCATCACTAAATATACCCTCTGGGGACCTCATTTTGCAGATGTCAGTCTGCTTATTTTCTGGCTTGGGGACATGCCAACAAAAGATGGTAAGCTTCCCACTCCGACGATTTCACAATTTTCCCAACATATCTGTTTCAGATAAAATGAAGTACATGTATAACAAATTACATTTTTTTATAGATGTTGTGGTCTTAGCTAGTCCAAATACTGGCCTTTTTGGCTGCCAAATGGACATTAATAACTTTGTAATGTTCCATTTGTCTTCCCAGTGTTCTCCCATAAAGCAAGGAAAATGCATACAAGGCCAAGAAGAGTGAAGTTCAATTTTCACGGTGTAACAAATCTGTAGCATTTATATATTTAATGGGATTTAATGACAGTTTTTAACAGATGGCATCATCCCTACTTCAAAAGTTATAACAGCAAATTTATGCAGCCTCCGCACATAGTGACACAAAGCGTTTTAGGTTAACCCTCACCAAACTGACACAAAATAGTAGCCAAAATCGGTACATTTTGTATTTTGAAACAGTATTCATTCTTGTCATTGGGATATCGGGTGGGGTGGGGGGTGGGGTGTGGAATCTCACAGAAAAAAGGTGGGAACTATGTGGGTAGAAGGTTGAGGAAGAAGGAGGGAGATGAAAGTGCATAAAGAAAATTTTAAAATTCAACTACGTTTATGTTTGAACAATGTTAACATGACCGAAAAGGACGCATTGCTTGAAAACTTAACTTATATAGTAGGTTGTGCTAAGACTGGCACCTTCACGGTTGTTACTAATTATACGCCCGAAACATAGAAAGTTAGGAATGAAATTTAATCTGGCCATCACGATCATAGATGTTCATGTATTTATCCGCAGTGACTAAGTCTGTAGCTTTTTGCAGTGTAATTGATATGGGCTGTTCCATTTGAGAATTGTGCAGAGCTGCATAGTATGGGAAGTGGATGTGACCCAGATTCAACAGCAGACTGTAATTTAATGCAGAATTTTCTTTCAAGTGAAATGTATAAAATATTTGGTCCCCACAAATGAGGTCAAATTCCCTTGTTATTTAACATCTTATTTTTTTGGATGATGCTGTCAAAACATGTGTTGAATTATGTGGGGCACCAAAATTTATCACAGAAAATTTGTTTCCCTATAACACATAATACAGATATGCAAAGGAAAATAAAATAGACTATACCACTATACCAATCCTACCCAGGCAAACTAAGTAGAGAAAAGTACGAAATCAATAGCAAAAAATAATTTTGTCTGACTGTTCTCATATTTATACGTCCAAAACTGGTACTCGATAAAGTGTGACAGCAAAATACTCAACAGAAAATGTGTGTATTTTTCTGACCAGACTAGTTGTTATGCAGCCCAAACTGGTATTGGATAAAGCGGGACGCCAAAACATATAAACACAAAATTTGTTCCCCACTGATTGATTTTTGAATGCAGTTATGGAACACGCACACTGAGCTCCTTCCTTTTTGTCTTTGGATAAATGAGTACAGAAATTTGAAAAATTCACTACAAATCACTTTTTCGGACAGTACTATTCTTTAAGTGTCCAAGCATATGTTGGGTAAAGCCCCAGAGCATACCTTACAGCAGTGGATTTGTTTATTAAGCATATCTACATATAGCAAAGTAAAGCGTTTGAAATTAACCCTTTCATGCTGGAAAAAAGCAACCAAAGTTGGCTAATTTTGGAATTTTCAAACGGTACTGTTATTCTCGCCCTCTTTGTGTTTGAGGGTTAAATCTGAGATTAAAAAGTAAACAGTAATCTTCTGCTGTAATCATTTTTGCATCTATTCAAACCAAAATAATTGTTACAACAACCTTGCAATTAGAGAAATTTGCTCTTGAAATTGGTACATTTTGAAGAAAAATGCTATATTCATGTCGTTTTTGGCCAATAAGGGTTAATTTTGAAATATTTTTGTGGAGATTTCGGAGTATCATATTATGCTCTTGGGAAGTTTGAGCTAAATAACTGTAAACAGTTTTGAGACTTTTGAAAAATGGAGAAATTTTGATGTTTTAGCAGAATATTTTGAATAAAAGCGTTTCCACGAATATGACGATACCTCATTTCACTAGACTGTATGACATTACACGAGTATGCCAAATTTGCTTGAAATCGCATTTCCTGTTTTTAAACTATGTGGCAGAATATTTTGAATATAAGCATTTTCACAGATATAACCAAACCTCAGTTCACTAGATCATATGACATTACATAAGTATGCCAAATTTGGATGAAATCATGCATCCTGGTTTTGAGCTGTGCAACAGACAAAATTAACAGTGGTAAAAGAAATAAAAAATAAAATAAAAATGACAGAAAAAAGCAAACAAAGTTGGCTAATTTTCAGGCCTGACATTCTTAAAAATGCAGGAGGGCTAAAATCGCTCCCCTAGCATGGGTTAGGCGAGCGATTAGCTCTCCTCAAGCTTACAAAAGCTAAAAGTTGCAAAATGAAGTTTACTATTAATGAATTCTGCCTAGTGGGCTTTGTACATTTTATTTGGCGCTGCTAACAAGGTAGTCACTGCGAGACGGCTACACTGCCCCCCCCCCCACACCTCCTGGCCTCGGCAAGGCCCGGAGGTGTTGGAGGGGCAGTGTAGGGGTCTTATAGAGACCACTAACATAAAAGAGATCTGTAACAATGTGGATTTTTGGAATAGGCGGTTATAATAGTCATCATTTTCTATGTTCAGGAGCCAGGAGGGCTAGTTTTCGTCCGCCTTATTTTGTTTAAGGCGAGCAGTAGGCGAGCGAATAAATCGCGCTCCTCAAAATGCCAGGCCTGGCTAATTTTGGCATTTTCAAACGGCACTCTTATTCTCAACATCATTGTGCTTGAGGGTTAAATCTGAGATTAAAAAGTAAACAGTAACTTTAATTTTGAGATATTTGTGTGCTGATTTTGGTGTATCATATTATTCTTTAAATGTTTGAAAAATTTGAGCTAAATAACTAAAAATTTCTTTAGACTTTTCAAAAATAGTGAAACTTTGATGGTTTTGGCAGAATAGTTAGAAAATATGCGTTTTCACAAATATGACGATACCTCATTTCACCAGACTTTGTGACAATACATTAGCTTACCAAACTTGGTTGAATTCATGCAGCTTGTGTTTGAGCTATGTTGAAAAATGGTGAAATTTTGATGGTTTTGGAAGACAATTTTGAAAATAAGAGTTTTTCACAGACATGGCGATACCTCATTTCACTACATTTGATGACATTACATAAGTATGCCAAATTTGGTTGAAATCGTAGAGCCTGTTTTTGAGCTGTGCAACAGACAAAACTGTGGGAGGAAAAACAAAAGAGGAATAACTGGAGTCTTTCCCAAACTGGGTTTGGAAAAGTCTAAAAAAGTTGACTAAATAGAGCGGAAACAGTTACTTGAAAAACGATCAAACAAATCGACGGACGAAAGAGTCCCGTTTGTGGTCACTAGCTCACGACGTCTCCCCGACAAGGGAAAATAACACGGGAACGGCTGTCCATTTTACACCGCTCATAAGGCATGAAGTTAACTGTTGACATTCGAAAAACCTCCCCTGATTTCGTACAAAAGACTGAAAAACTTGGGAGACATTATAGTCCAAAGCAAGCATAATAAAATGTACAATAATCAAGGGACGGGATCTGATCGATGCGAGAGAAACTGCGCAAGCTGTGGGTTTATCCTCGAAACAAAACAATTCGCGGACAAGAACGGAGCGCCCTACTGCATAGGCACGAAAATCACCAGCATGTCCAGGAATGCAGTATATGGAATTCTCTGTGATAAATGTGATGAAGTTGTGCTTGTGGGAGAGGCGGGAACAAAATTGTATGAGAGAATGTAAAACCACCTGAGTAGAATAGAACTTGAGGTTCTGAGCGAAAATCACAGTATAAACAATTTTAAGATTATTGGAATTGAACAAATTAACCAACAAAATACAGGTTATAGGAGAGGTCGTGAAGCATTTTGGATCAACAAACTTCAAATACTAGGACCCAATGGGCTCAGTGTAGACAAGAATGATCACAAATATTCTCATTTATAAACTTGTTGATGGAGTGGGGGGGGGGGGGGGCGGGGGAAATATAAGTTAGTGCGAAGTGTAATTACAAATTAAGACGCGTTGATATTGAACAAAACGTGTACATGTAGTGGGATTATCATGCTTGTGTGTATGTGGGTGCATATTTTATGCGTATGGGGTGGAGTGGGATGGATGGGGTGCGTGGAGACACCTTAGACCTACAATCCTCAGAGTATGCATGTGCATAATGTACACTTTAATTGCAGTTTTCAATCCGGTGGCACGATGCCAGGACTATGCCTGGTGGAATTTCTGCGTGACACAGGCGATATAAAATTAAATTCAAGCAGTTGCATCTTCACAGATCTCCCATTAATTGATAGATAAGTTTGAGCTTGATGAAAGACACATTTAAGATCTATTTCCTTTTATTACACGAGCTTTCGAATAATCATAGTCTTGATCAAGTAACAGACATGGTACAATTTGACTAGAAAAAAGGTGAATAGAAGTGAAGATAACTGTGTTATAATTTTTCTAGTCAAATTGTGGAATCAGACCACTGGACATAATACAGAATGATTGTTTTGTTTCAACTGTCTGAATTCATTCAAATGCGAAGAAACATTAGAATGTCACGATCAATATTACAACGGAAACCAATGCATTACTATTGAAATACCTAAACCATTACTTTCTTCTCATTTAAACATCACAATCGAAGACTGGGAGCTCCTTTTGTCGTGTATGCTGATTTCGAATGTTCCACAGTAAAATGAGTTCATGCCAGCCCGACAGTGCACAGAGCTGTAAATAGATTAAATCTTGAATTATTATTACAGTTTTGGGACATAATCTTGAGCGATCTAAAGTTTAAAAAACCCATATTTTACGGAACAATATTGTTGTGCACTTTAACAAACAATGAGTAACACGATCACCGCAAATTTTCAAACTTGCATTGTAAAATTATTCACTCTCAATGTCACTTCCTATGATGTTATGCTTGAATTTACAAGCTGTGCAATATTTAACTGTGCAGTTTCTATTTATTGTGGGAGGGGGGGGGGGGGGTCATTTGCTATTAATAGTTATGTCGCTAATTGTAAGGAGTTTTTTTTTGTTTTGTAAGCGATCAGCTGAGTCAGAAACGAGTCGTCTATATGATACGGAATCAGAATGAGTCGTCTATATGATACGGAATCGGAACACATTATGTGATAAGTACCGTTTCAAGTGGTTTTCAAGCCAAAATGAATTTGATTGTTAGATAAATATCATATCAGATCCAATGAGGAAGACTGGACGAAAAAGTACATAAATCACTACACTCGCTACAGAATGCTGGCCAAGACCGATTCCAAAAGTGATTTTTTGAAACTGATGAACAATTGTGTGTATGGACAATCGATGGAAAACATAAGGAACAGGACCGACAGCTTTTTCGTCACCTCGAAAGTGATGCCTCGAAATACACAGCAAAACCCAATTAACAACATCAAACCAGCTTCGACGAAAATCTATTGACCGTGCACATGAAAGAGACACTTTTGGCTTTCGAAAAACCGTTTTATTTAGAATCGTGCATTTTCGATATCAGAAGGATCATGATGTATCGATTTCATTACGAATATATTAATAAACAAGACACCCCATGAGGCCATGGGTTATTTAAAGAAGGGTTTAATTACCATCTTGGGATAGTTAACACAACAGAGGAATGAAGTTATTTAATTATTTATAACCCTGCTGTCCATGCTAGGGGATTTCTATCTAGAATTAGGATGCTGCCATAGTAATAATGTCCACATTTTCAGAAATAGAAAACTAGGGAGTCCAACTATCAACCCAGGGACTTGACTTGAACAAACTTAAAGGTTGTTCTATACCAAATATCAAAATATTATGACTGGTGGTTCTGGCGAAAAATTTTTTGATAATATTATCAAATTTGCCCCCTTCTAAATAGCTAAAATGCAAATATCAACCCTAAGACTTTATCTGAACAAATTAAATTTGGATTCAAAGGATGTTTTATACCAAATATTGAAAGGTTCTGATTGTATCTCAAGAAGCAGATTTTTAAAGATTATTCCTCATATTGCACTAAGTTAAAATTCGGGCTCCAATAGGGAGCTAAAATATTAACCAGGGGACTTGATTTATCAAACTTAGATCTGGCCTCCCTAAGGATGCTGTATACCAGATATCAAAAGATTCTGACTGGTGGATCTGAAGAAGATTTTAATGATTATTCCTCATACCAAATATGAAAGCATTCTGACTGGAAGATCTGAAGAAGAAGATTTTAAAAGAAATTCCCTCATATTGCACTAGTAGAGTATAATTGAGTGTATTGGCCCACTCATCTCAGTTTTTGACTTATTTCTTGAGAAATCACCTAAGTCATTCAGTATTAATCCCATGCTATGATTATCATATTTATATTCAAACTTTATTACTTCTAGATAATTCATTTGGATTGGATTAGGTTTCAAATAAAACGTTTTATTATGATTGTGTGAAGCGATTCTTTTCAATTCGATTTTTTTTCCATTGCCATTTTTTTTTACTTAATTTTAATTCATTTTTCTATTTCCTATATATATATATATATGAAAAAAAAAAACATTTTTAATTTAAAAATTTAATTTTTTATTTCCTATATATATATGAAATTTCTTTTCACAGATTTTAATCTCTTTAACTAAAAAAAATTCTGTTTAACTTAGTGGAAAACAGAATTTGCTGTTTCTTGAGCAAATAAACTCAAAAGTTGTGAGAAGTTACCTAAGTCGAAATAAAATAAAACCAGTCCAAAACTGTTCACATATATACAAGAAGTAAAGAAAAAACATTTAAAACAATTTTTAATGTTTAAAAAACAATTTTTAATTATTAACAAAATGCCATTTTCGGTGTCTAGTTCAATTGAGAAGTTATGTGAAGAATTTCGGCATCAACAAATCAACAAGTTATAGAACAAAATCACAAATGATCAATGTCATATGAACTTGTAATCAATCAGAAAAAGTACCCAAATTAAAATCCAGAGCACCTGAGCTGAGCTTGAAAGGTGTAAGATCATTGAAGAGATTCGAGTTGATAGACTATTTGTTCACTAGATGGGAAAATGTGAGTCAGTTAAATGGAAAGACGGAGAGAAAATGAAAGAATATTTCGATTCAATTGCTGGAAACAAAAAAAAAGAGAAAAATAGAAAAAGATAAAATAATGACTATCATAAAAGCAGTGATGGCTGAACGCGAGAAAAAAAGTATGAGGACATACAAGAAATACTAGCTAAAGTCATGCGTGAACAATTGTTGCCCTCTCCTATAGAACGAGACAAAGCCTTCAAAGCAATGGTATTAAAACGAAAATGGTATTGAAGGGTCGGATGGAGAAGATGGAACTAAACAGGGCTGAAGTCAGGAAAAAAAACGCCTTATTTTCTATCTCGCACGAAAACCGTGACTGAAGGGTCTTCTTCATCCAATATCTTCGACAACATGACAGAAAAAATAATATAATCTTTAGCACAGTCTCAAAATGAAAGTAGTAATGAGAGATTAGGTGAAGTGTTGAGTCTAGAAATTAATATTGACAAGTTCAATCCATTGCGAACGTCTTAATATATAAAATTGCCCTTTTTCATAGAAAATAAAAAAAGTTGTAATCAACGTGGAAAATAAAGAAGACAGTCAATGCCTCAAATGTGCTGTCACATCTGCCTTATATTCTATAGAAAAGCGTCTGCAGAGAGTATCAAAATATGTAGAAACCTTTAAGAATTTAAACTGGTCGGGAATAAATTTTCAGACTCAACTACGCGACATTGATCGTTTTGAAAATCAAAATCCTACAATCTCCATCAACATTTTGGGATATAATGATGAGGAAAAAAACATATTTCCTCTAATGTTAAGTTCACAGAAAACTTGCGAGTAAAACATTAATTTATTACTAAGTTCGCATGATGATAATCAACAATACTGATGGATTAAGAATATGAGTCGATTGTTGTCAGCATAGACTACCAAACACATTGGAGAGAGATTGTTCTGTTTTAACTGTTTGAATTCCTTCCATAGCAAAGCATCGCTAGAACGTCATGAGGAGTAACGCAAATCAAATCAATGCCAAACCTCACACTTACATAAAATTCACACATCACAACGGAAGGTTGAGAGTGCCTTTTGTGGCGTTTGTTGATTTCGAAGTTTCACAGTGAAAATGAGTTTGTGTCAGTCCGACAATCGGCAGAGTTACGCCAAAAAATATCAGAAGCAAACACCATCTGGTTATTTTTTTTAACATAAAATGGTTTTTTGACAATCGATATTCCTCATGTCCGTACACCTGCACGAAACAGTCAGATGATGACACGTGGCTCGAAAATTCGTAGACGATTTGGAATCTCAAATCAAAAAATATTTTAGGAATTTAAAACTCCCGTGAAGATGATCATCACAGACAATAAATGAAAGACTATAAAAGAGTCACTGAATGTCACATCTGTAGAGGATCGTTCACCGAAACTTCTGCACCCGAAATACAAGAAAGTGAGAGATCAAGATCATTACATCTGTACATATCGAGGTACCATGCACAGTAATTGCAATTTAAAATATTGAGATGCTAAGTTCTTTCCAGTGATATGTCAGGTTATGATAGTCATCTGTTCTTGAATAATGTTGATAGTGTAGCGCAGGATATATAAACTGCATCATGAAGAGCAATGACCAATATGTATCTTTCACAAAATAGAGAGTCGGTGGCAAAAAGAATAAAAAAATAAATGGAGAAATGTTAGCAGTCCATATCAAGAGAGAAATACGTTTCATAGAAAGTTTTAAATTCATGTCGACCAGTCTCGAAAAATTAGTTGGTAATTGAGGAAAGGAGAAATTCAAGATCACGACTGAACACTTTGGAAATGAGCACCAATTGGGGAGCGTATTGGGGAAAGGAGTCTATCCCTACGGTTATATTGACGGTATGCATAGATTCGAACAGTCGAAGCTACCTTCCACAGATCATTTTTATTCAAAATTATTCATTGCTGACATTGCACACATGTCAACTATGAACATGCTCAAAAAATGTGGGAAATATTCGACATGAAGTCCATGAGGGATTATCATAATCTCTATCTGAAACCCGACATCCTTCTTTTGGCAGACGTGTTCAACAATTTTTGAGATGTCTGTTGGCGCCATTACGGTCCAGATCCGCCTTGGTATTACATGGCTCCTGGCTTCGGCTGGGACGCACTGTTGAAGACGACCAAAATCCACTTGGAATTATTATCCGACATGGACATGTTGTTCATGCTCAAAAAGGGCATGAGAGGCGGAGTGTCATCGATATCTTGCAAATATACGATAGCAAACTATTCCCACATGGAAGGCATTAACCCAGCAAATACATAATATATCCAAATGTTAATTATTTATACGGTTGGGCCATGAGTCATCCATTACTTGCGGGAAAATAAAATGGGGCGAGAATCGCGAGGTGATGGAAAATTGGAGACATTATCCCTGTCTTCTGGAGGTGGATCTAGAATATTCCGAAACGTTACACGGTTCACACAATGATTATCCCTTAGCACCCGAATGAATAAAAATGAATAAAGTTGATAAATTTAAATGACAAACGTAAATATGTAGACTACTGCAAAAATCTGAAACTTTACAAAAATTATGGCATGAAATTAGTTGACATCCATCACATCATCCGAATTGATGGAGATCCTTTGATGAAGAAGTATATAGATCTTAACATGAATTTGAGAACACAGGCTGTGACCGAATTCGATTTTTTTAGATTTTTTAAACTCATGCACAATTGTGTGTACTGAAAATCGATGGAAAACATCAGAAAAAGGACTGACATTCGTTTGTTGACGACAGACAGTCGGGCAAGAAAATACGTTTCGAAACCAAACTATAAACATCGAACCATCTTTGATGAACATGTAGTGGCCGTTCACATGAAACAAATGCGTCTAAAGTTCAAACTGACTTATTTGGGAATGTGCATCTGGGAGATCAGCAAACAGTTGATGTATCAATTTCATTACGAATACATCAAAAAGAAATTCAACTCGAAAGCCAAACTGTTGTTTACTGCCACGGATAGTCTGACTTATGAGATAGAGACAGATGATATATCTCTGGATGTCAATGCGCAGTTTGACACAAGCAAATATCCCAGCAATCACAAATCTAACATTCCTTGGGGTGTGAATAAAAAGGTGGTGAAAAAATTCAAGGACGTGGTGGGAGGAAGACAAATCACGGAATTCGTGGGTTTAAAGTCGAAACTGTATGCTTACCACTTAGATGGGAAGGCAGTTAAGAAATGTAAAGGTGTCAAAAGAAACGTCGCGAATCATGACATCACTTTTGAAGAGTATAAAAAATGTCTGTTCGAAAATCGAGAAGTGTACAAATCGATGAACATAATTCAAAGAGACAAGCACGATCTCTACTTGCAAATAATCAATAAAATTGCTGTATCGGTTGATGATGATACGTGAATCATGCAATCAGATGGAATAAACACGTTCGCTCATGGCCATTATTCCACAAAGTCGATTACTCCTCAGAATCAAGAAACATTGGATGTGTACACGACAATGCAGATAGATACAGACACAGTAAATCTAGAAGATAAGGCATTGTACACTAGTAATAAAGACATAGAAAATATAAACGAGATAATTAATAGTGATGAAAGTAAATAAAAAAAAAAAAATCAAAATAAATTAAAATTCAAAATAAATTGAAAAATGGAAAATATGATCGGATTATTTAAAATCGCCGATTTATTTACAATACTGAATGTGTGCAATCTCACGATCAAGTGTTTTCTGGACAGTTGTGTCTCTATGTTCTCAGGAGATGATCTTTGAAACATTATTTTCAGGACATTCTCAATTCTCAATAATTTAGATTAAAACAAACAAAAATTCATATAAATAATAAAAACAATTAAAATAATAAAATAAGAATAAATTAGATATTAAAAAATAGCAGTTGAAAAATTTGGAAGAACTGATGATAAAATTGAGAAAAAAAGAAAGATTGAAGGTGATGGCAGAGTTATTTTACATATTTGAACACACTTTTTGTGAGGAGATACGAACCTTGAAATGAACTGTTAAACCTAAATAATTATAAGCTTTGTAACGCTCCAGAACCAATAGATCTTAGCAACGCCGCGACTAAAAAATATGCAGATCAGGCAGACAGGCAGTTGCAGATTTCGACCAGCGTATGAGAAGTATAATTACATGGATAAAAACATGACCGACGATCTAGACTTAAAATATAAACAACTGGTGAATGTGGCAGAACCTGTGGATTCTAACAATGCGAGCATGAAACATTATGCTGACGTATTGCACAGACATTTCACTCAACATCTGAGAGAACGCTACATTCCCAAAACCATGGATTCCGGAGTAAATGTGAATTCTCACAAGATATTGAATCTAGAAGAACCGGATCATTCCAGTGATGCTGCCACCAAACAAAATGTAGACCTTGTGGAATGAAATATTGTTGATACTTTGAGAAAAATGAAATGAAGACCGATCTGAGTGCCAGATTTAATAAGATCGTCAATCTGGCATAAATCGGCAACAAGGATACCGAATAGACCACAGTCAATAAAGGCTATGTGGATTCTGCTCTCACAAAATCTCTAACCTATCTCAAAGAGCATGTGGATGATATCTATCACAACAAACAATCAGGAGGAATGATGGAGTCCAGCATCGACATGAATGATAACAAACTATTCGGTCTCGAGTACAATCCAGAATACGATTCAAACACAGTCAGCAGAAAATACATGAATGACACTAAAGTTGCGAAAACCAGCGATATGATTGAAGTCGATCAGGGCAGTGGTGGTAATTTAATTACAAATCTACCTGATCCTGAGTTGATGACGGATGCCTGTACTTTGATTTGGGTCATGGAAAAGATAAAATCAATGAGGCAGTTGATAACTGTGTGGCAGAGGAAAATTGTGCATTGGATTCTGACGAATCAGAATGGTCCTTTAGAAATGGATCACTACACGGTCAGGTAGGATATCCCATGCCGATAGGTGGATGCATTGTTCGAATCAGTCTGACTTCAAATGACTCAAAGAATAGAGTCGTCATACACGTGGTGGTAAATGGTGTAGAAAATGATATACAAAGTCGAGAAGATGGTGAGTCAATACTGCAATTCGAGCAAATTCGAAATGCCTTTGAGAGTTGAAGAGGGGGACAGAATTAATTTCAAGATGAAGATGATTAATCCAGAAGCTATTTCTTCTATAGTATCTGTGTTGATTGAATGCGATCCTTTGAATACATAAAACAATAAACTTTTATTAATCGAACTGAACATGTGAAATACTTGAAGGAAAAAAAATAAGGGAGTTTGAGAACTTTATTAAATACTTCTAAAGTTCTCGAACTTCCTTTCTATGTTTAAATTTTTTTAAGTTTTCTTTGTTATTTTAAGTTTTTTTTAAGTTAGTTTCAGTTTTTTAAAGTTATTTTAAAGTATTTTTGAGATTTTTCTAAAGTTTTTTTTTATGTTATTTTAAGCTTCTTGAACTTATTTTTAAGTTTTTCGGAGATTTTTTAAAAGTTCTTTTATGTTATTTTAATTTTTTAAAGATTTTTTAAAGTTATTGAATGACAGACATTTTACTTCCATCTGATTTGAACGTCAATACTCTGTCGGATATGAATACTGCGAAAGCTTCAGTTTGTCTAGGTACGTTCCTATCGAATTGCATCTTGATGATGATTCCAGAACACTGTTCTTGAGTTTCTTGCTCTGTTTGCTGACGTCGAACACTAACGGGGGATAGAGCATCTTGTATTCGGTGGGTGTTACGTTCGGATTGCTTATCAATTCGTCCATGTGATGATATTTCGATCTGAAGCCTGCAGCATCACCGTGCATCCCAGAAAAATCGTTCTTCTCGAACGAGGCATTGTTTCTCAAGTTGCAATGATTGAATAGAGATGGATTCTTTTCTTGAGATCCCATCCTGTTCGTCTGAAATCCCCGATGATGAAACGTGATTTTCCGAAGAAGATTTCACAGGCAATGTCCAATCAAACTGCATTGAGGTCGGAACGTTTGCTATGTAACAGTGTCTCATTCTAAAACCAACAGTGTAGTTTCTTTCATCCACTGTTGATTGAGTCTTTTAGATTTGGAAAAACCGTCTGAATATTTCGAGAGTACCATCATCGTGGTTGCCTGGCCGGGATGAAACATGATTTCTATTGCTTGACCTGAGAGTTTATACGAGATGCTGTTGAAAAGATGCATCATGCCATTATGAGCTATTGTGGTGATATCATCATCAGCATAATCGCTTCCATCTTTTTCGTCAATCGTCCTTCTATCTGGAGAAAGATTTTGCTTGGGTGGAGAAAGAGATCTTGCATTTCAGTATTGAGTCTTATCTCTCCTTCATTATTGAGACTAGTTCCCGCCACGGGCAAATATTCGTGCACTTGCTTTCGTCTCTTATTATACCTTCCGTTATGTCTAATATGTTTCTCTTCTTTTTTTATTTCACACTAATTTTTGTTTAATTATTTTATTTTTATTTTTTTTTCTTACTTATATATGAAACAAAAAAGGTTCCCCACCTTGTTTTAATTTTTTTTAAAAACACTGTCTTTTGCAATTGCTGTTCATAAAACTTCCCCGTAATTTCTTCAACTTGTAAATTCTCACCCGACCAGCCACGGCAAATTTCGGTCGTTTTGTCACCACCGCAATCTTTATAAAGATGGATAGAGATTCGCGTAGACATCATTTTCGTTTCGTGGATCGCCACAGGTGTCATCTTGATGGAACTGTGGCGCGTATTGTTGTAGTCGTCAACCAAATCGTCTAAGACATTCAAATATTTCTTAGTCGAGTTAGCAGTGAAATATCTGTGGATTTTCTCCTTCATGGTTCTATTCCATCATTCGACCATGTTCATCCTCTCCTCATTTTCTATGGAATACATGTCGACGAGTCAACGAACATGAATGTTTTAAAATTCTCGACCTTTATCCACCCATAATTCCTCAGGTTTTCGTGAAGAAGCGGCGAAGATATTTTCCAAAGCTTCAGACACACATCTCATAAGTTTATTTTTCAATGCTCTCATCCATCCGTATTACGAAAACACATCTATGACCGTCAATAGATATTTCACACGTTTGTTGCCCCTAGCCAACGTTTGCATGTCAACCAGATCGGCAGCCCACACCTGATCCAGTCCTTTGACGAATACTCTCCTCTGTCGAAATCTATGCACTATGGGCTTGTTCAGTTCATTCTCTTATGCATTAGTGAATTTTTTCTTCACATTCTGAATCGACGTTTTGTGCTGATCAGTTTACCGACTATAGAAACGTTCGAAGTTCTCTCTCATCCTGGATCGACTATATCTTTCAAATCTGTCAACATGTTCTTGTTGCACACATCGTTTTGAGTTTTCTTGTCGAAATGCTTAGCATAACAGAGATCATGACCGCAGGCAGCTCAATCTACTCTATTGATGGGTTTGCTCCACGATTTTGAAGTCAAATCTTTATTCAATCTCTTGTTCAATTTCGTCCCCGGTCCCGTAAATTGATGTTCTGGTAGATGCATTTTGAAGGAAAGATTATTGATGAGTCTGCTGACCGTTCCTCCTCCACCTCTTTTGACGAATTGAGTTTTAGTCAAACGGCACACTTTACAAGTGTCGCGAAGCATCTGCCTATTATTTTTAGTTTGCACTTTTCGCAAGATATCCGTACCCATAGACTTCTTACATTTTACGCAATACATTTTGTTTTGTTATTTTTTTAATTTAATTTTTTTAAAATTATTTTCTTATATATACATAATATCATTATATTTTTTTTATTTTAAATCTGTCACGGGCACTTTATTTTTTCTCAAGAGTTTACGAAATGATTCCCTGGCTTCTGCTCGACCTTTTTCTATTAGATTATGTTTCGTCTCCTCTTTGAGAATCTGACCAGAGTTTTTTCTCATATCTTCTTTCAACGTCTCGAATGTATCATTTTCCGCAGGAATGAAGCGATATTCCCCATCGGAAATCCTTCTATCTTTCAGAAAAGTGGAAATCATGTCGCTTATGGAATTGATTTTCGCGTCGGCCAACACGTTTCGTATATTGTCGTGTTTATCGGACTTCGACGATAATTTTCTACTCACTGATTTTCCAACCATGCTCAAGAATACTATTATCGCGGCAGCAACGCCCTCTATACCCAACCCGGCTGGGATGATAGTCACAGTCGATAAGAGAACAACTCCAGCAACACCCAAAACCATGGATACGGTGATGAGAGTCAGATCCAAACCAACACCAATTTAGTCACTCACGCATAGTTTTTTGTTCAGCGATTGACATCTGTCTCTTTCCATCGTTAAATAATGTTGAATTTTATTGATCTGATCGATGTGAAATGCATTGCCTCAATCCTCCAAAGGAGGTGCTATCGGTAATACAGTCGCCGGTAAGTAGAGATATACATTGCCATTTTTTCTTTTTATTCTACTTTTTTTTTACTTCATATCTTATTTAATATAATAAAAAAATTATTATAATATTATGCTATTTTTTTCTCATGACAAAACAATATCTCATCATAACAAACTGAGCATGGGCACATTTTTAAAAGGCGAATAGGACCCCATAACAGTCATCGACCGTCGATCAAATTCTTTCCTCTCTTCAGATAGAAACCGTCACCACGAGCTTGAAATACACCGCTAACTTTCACACGGTTCAGATACAATCCATTACCATCTGTTTTGACTTGACACACAACTCCTGCTCATTTCAGAAACAGTTTGCTCCCCATTATTTTCTGTGCACCAGCACCGGCCAATCCCGACAGAGTTCCTATACCTAAAGCCGGCAACACGGTTTTGGTAAGAATGGGTAATGCGTTGGTGGCCAATCCCGTAAACAATCCTAAGAAACCACATGCCATTTTCAAATTAATCTCAGTTGTGCAGGACTCAGGCTCACAGTCAATCGTTTTCGATGACGATGCTCCTTGGCTATTCTATTAATTTGCGTTTTGGTTCAAGCGATTTTGTCGCGTCCATTGCTCAAATCTTGATGACGTAATTTCAATCTCACAGCTTCTCCTCGAATTTCTAATGCTCTGCGACATTTGTATATCTGACCTTCGGATATGTTTACGTTTTGTATTATGTATCTCGTCATTATATTGTTTTTTTAATTTTAATTTTGTTAAAAAATGTTTATGTATTTTGAATTTATTTATTTTATTTTTCTGTACTTCCTATTATATACTGAATGAAAAAAGAAAGTATAATAGAAACAAATGTGAAAAAATAGCACAAATGATGAAATATAATAGTTCTAATGTAGCATGTTTGTGGACAAGAAGTCGTGCAAAGAGTTTAATGACATGTTGTTATTGTCCACCCAACCGTATACAATTTTGCTACGGATTTCAAAATAGCACGTGCTACCCGAGAATGTCAAATTGAATGAGTGACAGACGATTTTCTTTGTGTTATGTTGTGCTAGAGAGTGGGTTATTGAGAAAACAACTAATTTTTGTCTTCCGACATTTTAAAAATGCCAAGGTTAACCGAAAATCAGAGGTTGCGTGCCATTGATATGCATGAGGTTGTGATACCTCCAGATGAGATCGTTCGCTGCTGAGTTCGGAGTCACTGTGGCCACTATTTACCGTCTCATTGGAAGGTGTAGAACCACTGGATCTACTGCCGACGGACCGCGTTCAGGTCGACCAAGAGTTACGACCCCTGCACAAAACCGACACATCAGGTCGTCTCACTTGTGGGATCGATTCCATCCGGCGACGAGGACAGCAGCAATTACTCCTATTAGAACTAACAATAGAATCAGTGCACAAACTGTCCGCAACAGACTCGCTGAACACGGCATCCACAGTAGGCGTCCATACCACGGACCAATCCTTACCCAACGTCATCGTACTGTCAGAATGGAATGGGCACGTCAGCGTGTTCTCTGGACTCAGCAGTGTTGGAGCACAGTTCTTTTTGGTGATGAATCACGATTTTGTCTACGGTGCGCTGATGGTAGGGCAAGAGTGTATCGCCGACGAGGAGAACGGTTTGCTGATGCTTGGGTGTGGAAATGCGACCGTTTCGGCGGGGGTAGTGTAATGGTTTGGGCAGGAATTTCCTTGCACAATAGAACGCAGTTGATCTTCATCGATGGTAATCTGAATGGACAGCGATATAGGGACGAGATTCTTAGCGCTGTTGTTGTCCCGTTACTCAACGCTAACGCCGGATTGCGGTTTTTCCAGCAAGACAGTGCCCGATGTCACGTGGCGCGTATCTATCGTGACTTTCTTGAGGAGCAGAGCATCGAACTTCTTCCTTGGCCCCCACTTTCGCCAGATTTGTCGCCAATCGAGCATCTTTGGGATCAATTGGACCGTCGGGTACCACTTCATGATCTTCAGACGTTAGGCGATTTACGTAATGTTCTAAGGCAGGAGTGGAATGCAATATCAGAGGGTGACATCCCGAGACTTATCAGATCCATGCGCCGTCGATGTCTTGCCATCCATGATGCAACATGTGAACATACACGCTATTGACTGCATGTGTGATCTTTTCATTTCACCCCATGTCTGAATTGCGACGTCCTGACGTGACGCTGGCAAAAGTAAGAACATGAAATTATGCAAATTCATACAGCTACACCCGAAATATGAATTTGCAATAATTTGTTTGTGATTAAAGTCGATAATACTAAAAACGTTGCTCCTCAAAGTTTTATATACTTTCTTTTTGACTCAGTATATATATAAATTGATTTAAGTTAAAAAGAAGGAAATTTGTTAATTTAATTCAATTTCCTCTTTTGCAAAGAAAAAAAACAAATTATAAAAAAAATCGTGTCTTTGTTTGTTAAATAAATTATTTAACAGACTTTGTTTTCTAAAATTTCTCTTATGTGAAATCGCATCGTCGCACGTTCGCCGCAAAGATGTAACAACTCTCAATTCTGATCCGTTAATTCAGTGTTAATACTGTATAAAGTATGAGTTATCACATGCAATTAGACTACATTTGCTCTATGATCTTGTAGCCAGATGAAACGTCTGGAAAAAAACGAGTAGATCGCGGGCTGTGTGCCACCATTCACATAACTTCCAGAGATCACGTCCACGTTCACCAAAATGCTGTTGACAGAGAGAATCACATGTTCCGATGTCGCATGTCCTTCATACGTGTTTCGATCGAATCCCAACATCTTTCCAAAGATGTCATTTCCTCTAAAATCCACTCGATAACCCTCTCTCATGTCCAGTATCGTTTGCAGAATGTTGACGTTGGCAGTTATGCTGATGGTAGTTCCATATTGACCGTCGATCTCCATTCTAGTCTGAATGAGTTCGTTCAAATCGACTATGTCGTAACTGCCTTTGGGAATGCGAATTGTGAACCAATCCATTCCGTTCGAATATCTGAATGTATTCTGTTTCTCTGTTATGATGTGAAACGAATAGTACGTCTCCAAATTTATCAGTTCCATCTAGTACTTCTTATCCCTCTTCAATTCGATTGTCGGATTGAATTTTGTCATGAATCGAGGCTTGTGATCGCTCACCATGATCGAAACAGAATCATTTGCAGTCATGTTATCGGTCGTTCTTTTTATGTTCTCTACTATCCTTTCTAATAACTGAGTTTTGTAGTCTCGCAACATTTTTCAAAAAATATTTTTTAATAATTTTATATTTTATTTCATTTTATTTATTTATTTTTTTTTTACTTTCTACTTAATATGATTTTTTTTCTCTTTTATTAATTGCAATCGTCCATAATATAAAAATCATTGAATCCATTCCTATATTTTCCGTAATATTTACTACTCGTCTGATCGATGACCACGAAAGTATGAGGTGTACAATCCAATACCAACATTCAAAGTCTCTTGAATTCTTTTTGCTCATGTCATTGGACAAGTGATCATCGTTAATGTGATTGAGATTCTTAAAATCTTGTCGAAACAGACATAGTAAATTCGCATTCTCTCCTCTGGTCTGTCTCGGCAATCTGAACTAATTTTGAGATAGATAGAAACAATCTATGTTACTGTGACATCCTCGAACGCAGTAAGATTCACTCCGATTCGGTTTCTCCAAAATAAAGTCATCGAATATCATGAGATTTCTGTGCACTGAATTCAAGTCTCGATGACCCGGCACGTCGTTCACATTTGTGATTTCCACATTGGGTGTTTTATCATTTCTGAGTTCCCTCGACATTTCTTACGAGATCGTTGCGAGCGATGGATCACATTTTTCGAATTCGTCTCGGTGATCGAAGATTCTTATTATAATGTCCTTCAGCAAGTTTGCACTCAGAGCTTTTCGCAATAATTCATATTCAGGTTGAAAGAGACTCTTGCCAAACACAAACAATCTGTCGTAATCCAACCACTCCAGTCGCAACAACAGATTCATCAACAGATTCGTCTTTCCACCATTAGATTTTCCCACTACCAATCCTCTTATGCTTTGAGGAAAGAGTTTGTGATTCGACCTCTCAGTCTTTGGTGCATTCCACGATAAACCATTAATTTCCATTCTCTTTGCTTATTTTTCTTAGTTATTTTTGTATGCTTCTATTTTAAAACTAATTTCTATTTTTTTTTATGATATAAAAAAAAATCTGTTTTTTTTTTAATTTATATTTCTTTCAATCAAAAACCATTGTTATTCAACGTCTTAGTGGGTTCCTGTATCGGCACAACACTAGAACCCTAGAAATTTTCAAGTTTCATGTTCGCTAGAATCTCTTCCGATATCTAACATAACTTCGGTCGCTTAGCCGGTTTTATCAACCTCTGAATTAAATTGGCACTCCTCTTGCCAGCCTCTGAAGCGATTCCAGTGCTCGCTTCCGTTGCTGCTTTTTTACCCACGTCTATGACGGTTTTCTTTCCGATCTTAATGGCGGTGGAAGCGATCTGTTTGGCCACGTCACCAGTGAAGTTGCGTGACAGTGTTCCAATCATCGAATCCAGCTAATCCGATCCGCCGTTGACTGAAGATCTCATAAATCCTCTGTTCTTTATCACTAACATATCTGTTTTCTTTCATCTTGTTCGTTTTTTTTTTAATTAAATAATTATTTTGTAATCCAATTTAATTTTTTTTTTACTTCCTATTTTATTTACTACGGATGCCACGGATTCGTCTGATATAAATTTGCGTAATCTTCGGTATTCATATTGCTAGCATCTACCATCGCGCTCGCAGTAGTAACCGTCGATAGTTCACTCTCAGAATCGGTCTCAGTTCCATCTCTCTCGGAGGAACTCGGCGGAAGATACAGAGCAGAAGGAGTAAAACCGTAAGTCGGATCAGAGGGTTCGTAAATAGAAGGTCTGGAACTAGGTGCACTACCTTTTGCTCTCCAGGGCTTCAATTCTTTGACGATTTCTCTTTTCATTTCTTCCTGACTTTCTGTCACAGGTTTGAACAACTTGGTCGTCTCTCGTCTCATCTCGATCTCGCCCATGCGTTTAGCCATATTGGTGTCTCGAATATTTCTCTTCAGTTCTAGAAATCAACAAACCTTCTCGTCTCTCCACTTTGATCTTTAAAAATGACATACTTATCTTTTAATAATTATATTTTTTTTATTTTATTTTATACGTTATTTTATATTTTATCTTTTAAGTTTTTTTGTTTTCTCCTACTAAATAATACCTAAAACAAAGTACACATTGGATGCTATTGGTACTCGAAAACAGCCCATTTTATCAAAAGTGCGATGTTTGAGAGGCTATGGAGGATTAACAAATGGTCACCGGGATATTATGTCCATACAACTTGTAATGTCACAAGAAGACCTGTGAGTTCCATTTTCTTGAAAATATACACGATGCGTTCAGAGAAACGCACAGAAAACATGCATTTTTAAGTTTTTAAGGGGCGTCTGTCTTTAGCCATCCAAAAACGGGCCAACGCTTGGTTTTTTGTAATGCTCTAATCATTAACAAAAATTATCCTCGATCAATTCCACTGTTAATAAAGGAAGTTACGTTTATCTCTCGTGTACCCTTTGGGTTTCGAGGGTGCCCGATACATAACATTTTATCAGAATTTCGATGTTTGGAAGCTTGTGGAGGGTTAACAATTGCTTAGCCTAATATCTCTTGTGTATCAACTGTGGTGTCACTCTCAGATGTAACGACGATGAATGCTTAAAACAATCTACAAGACACGTACCGAGAAAGTGATGATAAACCCCAATGTTGACAGTTTTTTGTCAATTATGGCAGTTGAGGGGTTAAATCGAAGTTCCGCTTCAGTACATTTTTAGATGTTGTGCCAGTCTATACGTGTGCAAAATTCTGTGAAAATCGGTTGGAAAATGGCTTCAGATTCATACAGACAAAATGTGAGGAAAAACCCCAAAAATAATAATCTGCAGAATAACATATGGATTGTCCCTCTGGAAAAGCCAAATTCTATATCTTTACAGACAGACTGACAGACAGACAAATCTGCGATCAATCGAATCGTGGGGACAAGATTCCCACACCTCTGAGAGATCTCCTAACTGACCTCCTGAGCCATAAAAACAGGCGACAATGCAAATAGAAAATCACGTTTTTCTGCCAGAAAATGTTTCACATGTGAGACATCACCGCTAAATCGACTAAATCCATTGATGATACCCATGAAAACACAGATAGAAAATTACGCGTTTTTGACATTTTGTCTCGCGATGTGTAATTTTGACCCGCGATTTGTAATTTCACATCAGAGAGATCTCGGTGAAAATCGCGAGAAATTACCTAAGTCAAAAACTGGGTTAGGTGGCCCAAAACACTCAATTATACTCTACTTGCACTAAGTTAAAAATTGAGCTCCCATGGGAAGCTAAAATATTAACCCAAGGCCTCTATTTGAACTAATTTGAATCTGAACCCTCCAGAGATGTTGTATTCCAAATATGAAAGTATTCTGAATGGAGGATCTGAAGAAGTAGATTTTTAAAGATTATCCCCCACATTGCACTAAGTTAAAATTCGGACTTCCATAGGAAACCCAAATATTAACTGAGGGACTTGATTTGAACAATCTTTAATCTTACCATCATAACAATGATGTACACCAAACATTAAAAGATTCTGACTGGTGGTTCTGAAGAAGATGTTTAACTATTATTCCCCATATTGCCCTAAGTTAAAAATTCGGGCACCTGTATTGAGCCCAAATATGAACCAAGGGACTTTATTTTAACAAAATTGTATCCTACCGACCTATGGATGCTGTATACCAAATATCAAAAGATTCTGATCAGTGGTTCTGAAGAAAATGTTTTTTTAATTTTTGAAAATATGCTGACTCAGCGTTTTCTCGATCACCCCCACCCCCACCCCCACAGAACACCCTGACACAACCGATAGCAATGCTTTTACCATTCAATTCTACTGGTCCTAAGGATGCATCAGACCAAATACCAGTTCTCTGTTATGTGTGGTTTGGTAAATATGGGCGTTTGAAAATATCTATATTTTTAGCTCCTGGGGTCGCCACGGGGATACGGGAAAATGTCTTTCTTTTTTATGACTCAAGTACTTACGACTCAATAATACCACATAACAAATACGGTTCAAATCGGACCGTCGGTTCAGAAAATAGAAATTTCGGGTGGGCCAAAAATCTTACCCCTCCCATTACAAAGGCACATTTTGGTCCACGAACTTTGTTTCAATACCAAATATCAAGTCATTGTACCCAATGGTTCACGAGAAGAAGATTTAAAAAAAAATTGGAGTATTTTCCCCAACCCCCTCCCTATGGGGCTGGGCAAATTGATTTTAAAAAAAAAAAAAATGCGATGTCCGAACAAGCAATCAGCTTAAATTTAGCTAAAAGTTGTTTAGCAGGTTAGGAGGGACAGGTGCAAACATCATGTTCACGGACGCCGGACGACCGATGATGGACGACGGATGGCGAGTGGTTACTATAGCTCATCCCGAAATTCAGTCAGGTGAGCTAAAATAGAACAGTTCAAAAGCCAAGCTCTTATTCCCCAACATGGAGAGCTTAGCTTGTGTGATAGAGAAGTTATGATTTTTTATGAGGACAGATTTCCACAATTGTCGGAATGTTACAACACGAGAAATTATCCCATCGGTCACGAATTAAGAATTCTGTTGGGAGCCAATAAAATGGTACCTTGAAAATTCGACAAATCACAGAATTCGTGGGGTTGAAATCAAAACGGTATGCTCACAAAACAGCCGATCGAAAGCCGTGAAGAAATTTAAAGGTTTCATTGAAAATGACATCACAGTTGAAGAGTTTAAAAAGTGAATGTGGGCCAATCCACAAATCGATGAGACAATTCAAAGCGATACACGTGACATCTATATCGAGATGATCAATAAATTTTCCTTATCGACTGAGATGAGAATTGTATTACTGGGTGGAATAAATACTAGGGCTGTCGCGATTATTCGATTAGTCGACTAACCGTCGACTATTGAAGTAGTCGACGTTTTTATTTTTAGTCGATCGTCGTTCATTTTCAAGGTGGTACACGTCTACTACACGTCGGGGCTAAATTGCATTGTTTTGTGAGGTGAATGATCAATGAAGGTGAATAACTTTAAATATCTAACCATAGTTAACATTCATATCCGGAAGACTGTACGACTGTCACTGACTGTGTAAGAAAGAACACTCACAGTTACTCGAGAAGAATAGATTCTTCTGAATTTCTCCAGTCTTGTACACACGAATGCACCCATTGGAAAACCCAAAGCGCAGAAGTGACAAAATTATGACGAAAGTCAGAACGTCAGATCACTTCTCAAAGTTCGGAACTTCAGACTAAGATCCAATTTTAACAACTGATGAGGGAATGCATACATCTCAGTGTTCAAAATTTCGAGAAACTTATTGCAGAAAGGAAACATATGCAGGAACGTTCTTTGGTAAATTCATTTTAATTCATCGGCTTCAATCTAGTTCAAACTTGGACCCGCAGTCAGTAATATTATTTTTGGGGTTGGTACGTCCTACAGGACGTACCAACCCCCAAAATTATATTACGGACTGTGGGTCCAAGACTGGACTACATGTAGCTTCAGTCGGGACCGATTTGTTGTTCCCACAACCCCACTTCGTCTGAACACACTGGTGCCATTGTCATTTTCAGAGTTTTACGAACAGAAGAATGATTTGCTAAAAAATCATGGGAAGCGACTATTAATCGACTAACCATCGATTACTGGTCACGATTAGTCGATTACAAAAAATGATAGTCGCGACAGCCCTAATAAATACATTACTTACAAACTTGAGAACATATTTCGATTTCTCAAAAATCAAGAGGATTTAGACGGGTACAGAATGGTGCAAATTGATAAGGATATAGAAAACACTTGCGAGCAGTAAATAAATAAAAACAATTTAAAAATAATAAATAAAAAACGTCTATTATACAGAAAAAGAGAGAGCGAAATTTGTTTTAAAAACTAAGAATATTTCAGTAGAAGGTGTTATTTTACCAATCTAGCCCTTATCCAATATTTATTTGTTTGAAGCGATCAAAGCATTGAAGATGAAACATTTTCGAGGCGTCATTTCTTGAGATACATACCTAGAGATGGTCCTCTATGAGAAGGCGAATGCAGAATTTTGAATTGGTTAGTACAGTATATTGTACAATCATGACATGATGACTGTTGCACAAGCTTGAAGTGCCATTGCTACCAACGATGGTCAGTTGTCGAGCGTAATATTAAGCGGGCGTTAGGCGACAGTGCTCGGGGACGATTGTCCACCTCAGAATGTCAGGACTAAATTTTTTTTTTGGGGGGGGGGGGGTAGAGGGGGGCTAAATATCTTCACGCCATTGTGCCTGCTGTCATCTTGAGTCTTGGACCCTCCCCAGCTCTAATGTTCAATCTTGATACCCCCTCCCCAGACCCATGCCCCATCACAAGATTTCCTTTTTTCCTGAATTGTATTTTTGAGGGAATCGAATTTCACCTGTGGCAACCCCGTTGTGCCCTTCGGCAAGGCTGCCTGTGTGGGCTCATGGTGGCGCTGTGTTCTGGGGCATACTTCACGTTGATGGTGCACCTGTCTTCAACCAATGCTAACCCTGCTTGTGTGGAGTTAGTATGTTGGGGAGCCTGACAGTTGCTCACACAGCATCTTTGACTCTAAGTAATTCCATTATGATCACGGAGTGCGGTGATTTAACATATGTTAACCCATCATTTGTCAGTTGTGAGATCTAGGATTTTGAAAAAAGATCATGCTTTACGGCCATTTGGGACTCATTGTGTTTATGAAAATGGTACCTTACATTCTTATTATTCAGTCCATTACTGGTGTTCTGCTAATTCACAGTGCCGAGATAGTAGGCCAAAATGTCATATTTTCAGGCCTATTTTTGGATGTTTTGAAAAAAATGGGCAGAAAAAATACTTTTGCTAAATTATTGTTACCAGTTGGTTATGGAAAATTGTATTTATGACAAATCTGTGAAAATTTCAGGTCCTTAGCCCTTTCGTACCAGGAGGTATTGGTCAATAAAAATTTGGGCATTTTTTCCCCGTTTGTCTGCAATTTTGGACACATTGCATATAAAATCGAAATTTCTTTTGCATTTATAATAATGATACAATACATTCTTACTAGTCAGCCCATGACTGGTGTTCTTATGATTCACAGTGCCGAGATTGTAGTCCAAAATGTCAGATTTTCAGGCCTATTTTTGATGTTTTTGAAAAATTTTGCACAAAAAATAATTTTGGTAAACTTTTGTTACTAGATGTTTACGAAAAAGTGTATTTGTGACAAATCTGTGAATATTTAAGGTCATCCGCCCATTTGGTCCAGGAGATATCATCCAATGAAAAATTGGGCGTTTTGGGGCGGGTTCTGGCAGAAGACAGTTAACACCCGAAGCGAAAAGCTTATTGTCAAGACAAAGTATAGCCATCTATGACCTTGCGAAGTTTTAATGAAATCTGTAAGAGCGTTCTCGAGAATTCCACTCTTGTAAAGTTTTGGAAGAAAGAAAGAAAGAACATTTTTTTTCCCTTACAATAACAAATCGTCCCCTGAGTTCCACTCAGGGGACGAAATGTCTTTTCCTTTTAGGAAGAGCAAAATTATTTCAATAGTTACAGGAATGTACCACCTAACGAATCAAGGAAGTATTTGATATTGCTCGTCTATTGCAATACAGAACGAGTACAGACTCTGGACCAAGTTTTATTTGTGGGCATTTTAGTCTGCACGTTCTCAAGAGATGGTATTTGGGACATTATTTTCAAGACATCCTTAACGATTTATATTAAAGAGAGAGAGAATTTGTTTATTGCACATGCACATGTGAAATGTATGCCTTATGAGTAGGTAGCTGACCACAGTGGGAAATCTAGCAACTCTTTTTTATTGTTTTAAAATTGAATTAATTCACTTCATACAGATTTATAAATATAGGGAAGAAGAAAATAGAAATAAATATAACTGTATGACTGTATAAATAAAAACATACAGTCAATAAATTTGGAAGTTCCTACCAAAAAGACAAAGACCACAACTAGCATAGATAGAGGTTATAGTGGTGGAAACTCTGACACTTACATGACACTTACCTGAATGATCATTTCATCAGGAGATATGAATCTCGATAAGAACCATTAAATATGAATTTTCCGAAGCTTTATAATCATTCCAAATCGGTAGAGCTCAGCGATGCTGCGAGTAAAATAATGCAAATAAGACAGACGAAGATTTTGAGAGATTCTTGAGAGATATTTGCTTGGATAGAAACATGAACATAGATCTAGGCTTGAAATTGAAATGATCAGTGAACATCATCGACCCCATTGATCCGACCGATGCCACCATGAAACGTTATGCAGATGATTCCCATGTGCGTTTCAGTAACCATCTCAGAGATTGTTACATCAACAAGACCATGAATTCGGAACTGAAAGTGAATGCAAATAAGATATCAAATCTAGCTGAATCCACGGATCCCAGAAAATGACATTTAAGATATATGTAGATACTAAAGAACAAATGATAAGCAAGGTGAATGTCAAGAACGAGTTGGAGATGATGTGGATGCCAGATTGAAGAAGATTGTTAACTGGTAGAGTGCTAGAAGCCACCATCAGAGCTTTAATATGAAAAGCAGGTACCCCAGCCTAAAGGTGTCATATTCTGTGGATGTGCTTCAAATTATCATATAAGTGAAATTACAGTACGTGGAGAGTGGATTGTAACTAAATCACCGGCAGAGTGGAGTTATCACCCAAGCTATAACTTTCAAATTTTGTACATATCGTCAAAAAACACAAGCAATGATTCAGCCAATGTACCTCTGAGTTTAACCCGGAGGTCCATTGGCTGAAATTTTGCTGGTGCTGGTTGTGCTTTGCAACAAATTTGCAATTATTGCTTGGGTGGAATCTCCACTCTGCAGGTGATTTAGTGATAATACACTCTCCACGTACTGTACTTAGTCTATTGGGTTTGGCTTGTTGCAATTTATGGGAGAGTGCCTCTTGGCACTCTCCCATAAATTGAAACAAGGCAAAGACACATGAACAAACTTTGATGACCAAAAATAACTTAGCATTCTACCAGTTAAGAGTACCAAACCTTAAATCACAGTTAGTCTATCGAAAATTGAGGATGGAGATGCTGAATTCATATCTGAACAAAAGCTCAGGAGGAATGATAAAGTCTGGAGTCGCCATGCGAGGTCACAGACTATTCAGTCTCGAGACTGACCTAGAATGTCTATTTAATTCATCAGCAGAGGCTACATGGATGACCCCAAAGAATAGAAGACTGGTGATAAGATAGAAGGTACACACTGGAGATCATAGAATCACAGATCTACTAGATCCCATACACATGATGGAGGCCTGCACTCTGATCATGAAAACAAATACCTGAGGCAATTGATAATGATATGGGTCAAAGAGGTCAGAGCATTAGATTTGGGTAAATCAGAATGGTCCTTCAGAAACGGCGGGGGCAGACCACTGCATAGACGACTGGTTATTCCATTCCAATCGGAGGAACAACATTCAAATGACTACTAATGACATGGAAAAAAAGCAATCATCAACGTCAAGGTGAAAGGAATTGTAAATGAAATATATAACACCGAGAAGCCTGACAATCAATATTCTAGAACGAACGTATCCACCATGTCTTTGCAAGTTGAACTGGGAGACAGAATTAATATCAAGACCATTTCAGCTAATTCTAAAACTGCGACATCTGTGGTATCTCTTTTGATCGAATATGATCCTTTAAACAAATAGATTTAGAAAAAAATAATGTTATAATTGTTTTAGATTAAAAAAAGACTAAAATGCATTTAATTTAAAATAATAATAAAAACATTCTCGAGTTACTTGAGTTTTTTGCACTTTATTAAATAAAAATATATTCTTATAATCATCTTTTTTTCTTTTTTCTTTATTTATTCAAAAATATATTATTTTTTACCTAATGACAGATATTTTATTCCCATCTGATTGAAATAAAAATTTGTTGCAAATGAATGGAGCAAAAGCTTCAGTTTGCATGGGTGTATATCTATCGAACTGCATCTTGATCTGAATATATAAAATATTATTTTTGAGTCTATCACTCTATAGACGAACAGAGGATAGAGCATCTTGTATTCCGTAAGACTGATGTTCAGATTGCTTATCAATTCGTCCAGACAATGATATTTTAATCTGAAGGCTGCACCATCAGAGTACATCCTACAAAAGTCATTCTTCTTATGGGAGGCGTTATAATCTATGGCAGGGTATATCATGGCATCACGTGCATGTTTCCCACATTCATATGATCGAATTGGGATGGATACCCTTTCTGGTAAACCATCCTCTTTGGTTTGAAAGCCTATTAGTATGAAATGCGGTTATTCCAAATATTTCACCACCAGTCTTCAATCGACCTGTTTCATTCTGGGAATGCTCACCATATTACGCTGTCTCATTTTTTATATCTGTTTGGTAACAGAGTTTTCAATTCGTTGGTCTTGTAGAGTTTGAATTTTCTGCATCGCATTGCTTCACATGTGGCATGAACCAAGATATCTTGCTCAGTTTCACCCTTCCAGCATCCATATTGGCCGCTCTCACGATGACATCGTTGTCTGCCTTAGGCACCCTATGCACTACTGTTAGGTTGTGTTTAAATCGGTATAGGAGAATCCCAAAATATGTTTAAAAGGTATCCTGAAATAAAATGATGCTTTGAGATCTGAGGTTTGAATGATATGTTTCTGTCTCACTCCCGTGCCCACGTTGTTGACACTCACTGCAGGGGTAGTGTCTTTCCCTCACCGTTGATTGAGATATCTTGTATTGCAAAAATTGTAGGGATATTTTAAGAGTATCATCATGATCTGGCCAGGATGATACACGGATTCTATCTTTTGAATGGATAACCAATATCTTATGATACTGAATAAATGCATTATACTGTTGTTGGCTAGAGTGATGATGCTATCATAAGTGCAATCACTATCATCTGTGCTTTTATCAATCATCGTTGTACCAAAAGATAACTCTCACTGGAATGAATGAAGAGATCTTGCATCTCGATATTGGTTCGTGTCTCTCTCGCTTTATTATAATCGGTTTCTGTCACGGGTTTATATTCATGTACTTCATATTGTTCAATTCTATCGTCTTCTAGCATATCTTCTATTTTATTTAATATACCCATAATTTTTTTTAATTTTTATTATTTGTTTTCAGTTCTTCTTATATACTGAGTCAGAAAAAAAGAATAATAAACTTCGAGGAGCAATATTTTTAGTATTGTCGACTTTAATCCCAAACAAATTATTGTAAATTCATATTTTGAGTCTAGCTGTATGAATGTGCATAATTTCATGTTCTTACCGTTGCCAGCATCACGCCAGGACGTCGCAATTCAGACATGGGGTGAAATGAAAAGTTCACACATGCATTCAATAGCCTGTATGTCCACCGTTTGCCTCTTGGATGGCAAGACATCGACCATGCATGGACCTGATAAGACTCTGGATGTCACTCTGTGGTATTGCATTCCACTCCTGCCTTAGAACATTACGTAAATCGCCTAACGTCTGATGCTCATGAAGTCGTACCCGACGGTCGAATTGATCCCAACGATGCTCGACTGGCGACAAATCTGGCGAAAGTGGGGGCCAGGGAAGAAGTTCGATGATCTGCTCCTCAAGAAAGTCACGACAGATACGCTCCATGTGACATTGTTTTGCTGGAGTAAATGCGATCCAACATTAGTGTTGAACAACGGGACAACAACAGCGTTGAGAATTTCGTCCCTATATTGCTGTGCATTCAGATTACCATCGATGAAGATCAACTGCGTTCGATGGTGCAACAAACTTTCTGCCCAAACCATTACACTACCTCCGCCGAAACGGTCGCATTCTCGCACGTGAGCATTAGAAAACCGTTCTCCCCATCGGCGATACACTCTTGCCTTGGTATCAGCACGCCATAGACAAAATCGTGACTCATCACTAAAAAGAACTGTGCTCCAATGCTGCTGAGTCCAGGGAACACGCTGACATACCCATTCCATTCTGACGGGACGTTGATGTTGGGTAAGGATTGGTACATGGCATGGATGCCTACTTTGGATGCCACGTTCAGCGAGTCTGTTGTGGACAGTCTGTGCACTGATTCTATTGTTAGTTCTACCAGAAGTAAATTGCTGCTGCCCTCGTCGCTGGAAGGAAGCAATCCCGCAAGTGAGGAGTCCTGATGTGTCAGTCTTGAGCAGGGGTCGTAACTCTTGGTCGACTTGAATGCGGTCAGTCGGCAGTAGATCCAGTGGTTCTATACCTTCCAATGACATGGTAAATGGTGGTCACAGTAACACCAAACTCAGCAGCAAGCTCATTTGGAGGTATCTCAGCCTCATGCATATTAATGGCACGCAACCTCGGATTTTTTTTATTAACCCTGGCATTTTTAAAATGTTGGAAGACAAAAACTAGCATGTTTCCTCAATAACACAGTCTCTCTTGCACAACATAATACAAAGAAAATCGTCAGTGACCCATTCAATTTGACATTCACGGGTAGCACATGCTATTTTGAAATCCGTAACAAAATTGTATACGGTTGTGTGGACAACAAGTCATTAAACTCTTTGCATGACTTCTTGTCCACAAACATGCAATATTAGAACTATTATATTTCATCCTTTATGCTATTTTTCACATATGTTTCTATTATACTTTCTTTTTTGACTCAGTATATATTATCGTGAGCAAAAAAATTTTTTATTTTATTGTATTTTACAAACAATGTTTTGCAATTGTTGTTTATAAAACTTTCCAGTGACCTCTTCACAGTCCAGCACTTCCATCTCATAAGTGGTGAGAGAAGTGTAGAAAACTATGAAGAAGATTTTTAGGGTCCATTTCAGCATGTAACCTTTTTTCGAAAATGTTTTTTTTTATAATTATAAATTCTCACGGGATTCTCATCATGGCAAATTCCGTTGGCTTATGTTCCATCATCACTCGCGTAGGATAGAAATTGCTATAGACTTTCTTTTTATTTTGTGGATTGCTAGCTTCCATGTGTGTCATCTTTTAATCAATTGATGAATGTGAACATTGTAAGATTCTCAGCCTTTGTTAGTAGTGTATAATTGGGACTTCTGGCACAGTAGAGGCTTCTCGCAATTTTGGAGTTTTTTTCTAGAGAAAAAAAAACAGGCCCACTAGAGCTTGTTTCTGTATAACCCACGAGATAATATGCAACATGGGGGTGAACATTTTAGGTGTTAATTAAGAGCAAAAATAAAGCTTAGAAAATCTTTAAAAAGTTTCAAAATCATCCAGTTCTGGCCCAGTCCAAGAAATCACTGCATTTAACAGTGAAGATTCCCAAATGCGAGACGAAATTGAAGACCGAGCCAAACCGTGTTTTTTACTGGGGTTTTTAATTGTTTTCTCACTTGATTTGATCGATTTTGCCGAAATATCTCTGATGTCAAATTACAAAATCGTTAGTCAAAATGTCAAAACGTGTAATTTTCTTTCTGTGTCTTCAAGTGTCTCATCAAAAGCTTTGGTCAATTTGACGGGGATGTCTCGCATGTAAAAGATTTTCAATCATCAAAATGGTAAAAACATGTGATTTTCCATTTGCAATTTACAGGGTTTTCCCACTGGAATGGATTGATTTACAGATCTCACAGAGGGGTGAAAATTTTGTCCCCTCCTTCTTCCTTCTATATATTATTAAGTAAAAAGAAACAAAGAATAAAAAAAATAAAATATAGAATAAAATATAAAATAAAAAAATATAAGTATTAAAAAAAGAAGCATGTCATTTTTAAAGATTAAAGATCCTAAGTTGAGAGACAAGAATGTGTGTCGATTTCCAGAATTGAAGAGGAATATTTAAGAGAGCAATATGGCTAAACACATAGGCGAGATCAAGATGAAACGAGAGATGAACAAATTGTTCAAACCTGTGACAGAAATTCAAGAAGAAATGAAAAGAGAAACACATTGTTGTTTTGCTCCATGTTATTTTAATGGGAATTCTGTTATATTTGTAATTGATTTTTTAAGAGAGTCAAAATTAAAAATAGGGACTCGACCTTTAAAAGCAGTTTCATTATTTTTTTTCTCTTATATATAGAAAAAGAAAGAGAAAATAACTTAAATTTTAATTTCTAAAAAAAAAAACAAAAGAAACAAAAGGAAGAATATTTTTAAAAAAACATGTCATTTTTAAAGATCAAAGATCCTAAGTTGAGAAACGAGAAGGTTCATCAATTTCTAGAAGTGACGAGGAATATTCGAGACAGCAAAATGGCTGAACAATTGGGGGATATCCAGATGAAATGAGAGACGAGCAAGTTGTTCAAACCTGTGACAGAACTCAGGAAGAAATGAAAAGAGAAATCATCAAAGAGTTGAAACCCTTGAGAGAAAAAAACAGGGCACCCAGTTACAGACCCTACGAACCTTACGTTCGGAATTACACATCATTTGCTTTGTTCAACCTTGTTATACGCCATCGTCTCCAGCATACTCGCATCCTACTTCTGTTCAGTGTCTTCTGCCGAGTCCATCCGGGATAGATAGAATTGAGACCGATTCTGAGAGTGAACTATTGACGGTTACTACAGCGAGCACAATCAGTGATCTGATGGTAGATGCCAACAATATGAAACCCAAAGATTACGTGAATTTATATCAGATGAGGGAGATGATGGCAGTCTCTACATAGATGACAAAAATGTGGAAATAATCTGACCATCAAAGATCGAGAATACGAAGGTACTAGAGGGTTGTGGAATCTTCTCATGTTGGCTAAACTCGACGAATATGAGGAAGAGGATTTCAAAATGTATGGCGATCTCATGGTTCATATGAATGTCATGAGAAAAAATATCGATTGTAGAGAGACGAGACCAAAAGTGAGCAGAAGTTCGAAGTGGAAGAAAGTGGTGACACCCATATGGGATGCGAATAAAGCAGTCATCAAATTGGTCACTGGACATGATGACCACCACTATCAATCCCTGTGATCCTAATGCCCTGCTGGAAAGATTAGATCTCTTGATGGCGAGTCGAGAAGCTCATAATACCAAAGTGACAAACTAGTTGGTGAGTATATGTGATGAATTGTTATGACATAAGGTGTTGAATAGAGAAAGTTATAAATTGATCATGAATGCATTGAAAAGGGAAATATAAAAAATAGTAGCAAAAAAAAATAGGAAGTAAAAAAATGAATTAAATTAAATTACAAAATAATTATTATTTAATTAAAAAGACGAAATAAAATGACAGAAATATGTTAGTGATAAAGAACAGGACTTATGAGATCTTATGTCTATGGTGGATCAGGTTTGCTGGATTTGTTAATGGGAGCTCTGTCATTTGCCTTCAACAGTGATATGGCGAAACAGATCACATCTTCCATCGTGAAGGTTGGAAAGAAAACCACCATGGATGTGGGTACAAATGCCACGATGAAAGTGAGCATTAGAATTGCTTTGGAGGCTAGCAAGAGGAGTGCCAATGTAATTCAGAAGCTGATAAGACCAGCTAATTGAGCGAAATTATCAAAATTGGAGGAGATTCTAGCAAACATGAAACTTGGAATTTCAAGGTTCTTGTGCTGTGTCAATTCAGGAACTCGCTAAAATGTTGAACAGCGGATTGGGATTGAAAGAAACATAAATTGAAAAAAAAACGAATTTATTTTTCTTATATAATAAAAAATAAAAAAATTAGTTTTGGAATAAAAAAATAATAACTTGCAAAAAATACGCAAATAGAATGGAAAGTAATCATTTATCGTGGAATACACAAAACATTGAGAGGTCGAATCACAAACTCTTTCCACAAAGCATAAGAGGATTGATAGTGTGAAAATCGAATTGTGGAAAGTCGAATTTGTTGATGAATCTGTTGTTGTGATTGGAGTGGTTGGATTATGATAGATTGTTCGTGTTTGGCAAGTGTCGCTTTCAACTCGATTATGAATTAGTGTGAAAAACTCTGAGTGCAAACCTTCCAATGGATGTTATAATGAGAATCTTTGATAACTGAATCAAATTCGAAAAATGTGATCCGTCACTCACAATGATCTTGCAAGAAACATCGAGAGAACTCGGAAATGATAAAACATCCAGTGCGGAATGTCAGTTTTACGAAAATGCGAACTTGAATTCGATGCACAGAAATCTCATTTTTTTATTATGATATTTGATGACTTGATGTTGGAGAAACAGAATCGGTGTGAAGTTGATGTGGGATTGCACACCTTATAATTTCGTGGTTATCGATCTGATGAGTGATAAATATTATGAAAAATATAGGAGGGATTTGACGTTTTTTTTATTTTCCGGATGAATGTAATTAATAAATGAGAAAAGAATAATCATATTAAGTAGAAAGTAAAAAATAAAAAAAAATAAAATAAAATATACAATTATTAAAAAATATTTTAAAAAGATGTTGCGAGACTACGAAACTCAATTATTAGAAAGGATAGCCAAGAACACAAAAAGAACAACTGGTAATACGACTGCAAAAAATTCTTTTTCGATCGTGGTGAGTGATGACAAGACTCGAATGATGATGAAAGCCAATCCACCGATCGAATTGAAGAAGGATAAGAAGTATGAGATGGCACTGGTAAATCTGGATATGAACTATTCGTTTCCCAACATCACAGAGAAAAATAATATGTTCAGATATTCAAACAAAATGGATTGGTTCACGATTCACATTTCCAAAGGCAGTTACAACATAGTCGATTTGAATGAACTCATTCCGACTAGAATGAAGATCGACGGTCAAGACGGAACTGCCATCAACATAACTGCCGTCAACACTCTGCAAACGATATTGAACATGAGGGAGAGTTATTGAGTGGATTTTAGAGGAGATGAAACCTTTGGAAAGATGTTGGGATTCGATTGAAACATGTTCGAAGGACATGTGACATTGGACAATGTGGTGGACATTCTCTCTGTCAACAGCATTTTGGTGAACGTGGACGTGATCTCTGGAAGTTACGTGAATGGTGGCACACAGACCACGATCTACTCGTTTTTTTCTGGAAGTTACTCCAGGCTATAAGATCATAGAGCAACCTCGAAATCTAATCTCATACTTTATACAGTATTAACACTGAATTAGTGGATCAGAATTGAGAGTTGTTAGATCTTCGGGGTGAACCTGCGGTGATGTGATTTCACATCAGAGAAATTTAAGAAAACACAATCTCTTCAATAGTTTATTAAACAAACGAAACAAAGAAAAATATATTTCTTTATAATTTTTTTTGCAGAATATGAAAATGAATTAAATTAACAAAAAATTTAAATTAAAAAAGAATTAAATCAATTTATATATATAATAGGAAGTAAAAATAAATAAATAAATAAATTTAATTCAAATTTTTTTTAACCAAATTAAAATTTAAAAAACAACAAATAATGACAAGATACATAATACAAAATGTAAATATATCTGAAGGTCAGAAATACAAACTTCGCACAGCATTAGAAGCTGTTAGATTGGAATTAAGTCATCAAGACTTTAGCAATGGACACGACAAAATCGTTTGGACCAAATGCAAATTAACAGAATAGCTAAAGCTCATCGTAATCGAAGAGGACTAACTGTGAAACTGAGTCCCGTGCAATTGAGATACAGTTTGAAAATGAAAGGTGGTTTCTTAGGATTGTTGGTGGGATTGCCCACGAAGGAATTACCCATTCTCACCAAAACCGTGTTGCCGGCCTTCGGTATAGGAGCTCTGTCGGGATTGGCCGGTTGTCATGCACAGAACATAATGGGGAGTGGATTGTTTCTAAAGCGAGGAGGAGTTATGTATCGAGTAGAAACGGATGGTAAAGGATTATATTTGAAACACATGAAAGGTAGCGGCGTATATCAATCTCGCGGAGACGGTCTCTATCTAAAGAGAGGAAAGAATTTGATTGATGGTATAGGTCTGTTATTGGGTCCGAATTCGCCTTTTAAAACGTGCCCATTCTCAGTATGGCATGGTATGATATATCGTATTGTGATGGGAAAAAAATAACATAATATTAAAATAATTTTGTTTTATATACTGAGTCAAAAAAGAAAGTACAATAAACTTCGAGGAGCAATTTGTTTTAGTATTATCGACATTAATCTCAACCAAATTATTGTAAATTCTCACTTCGAGTGTAGCTGTATGAATTTGCATAATTTCATGTTCTTACTGTTGCCAGCGTCACGTCAGGACGTCGCAATTCAGACATGGGGTGAAATGAAAAGTTCACACATGCATTCAATAGCCTGTATGTCCACCGTTTGCCTCTTGGATGGCAAGACATCGACCGCGCATGGAGCTGATAAGTCACCGGATGTCACCCTGTGGAATTGCATTCCACTCCTGTCTGAGAACATTACGTAAATCGCCTAACATCTGAGGATCATGAAGTCGTACCCGACGGTCCAGTTGATCCCAAAGATGATCGATTGGCGACAAATCTGGCGAAAGTGGGGGCCAGGGAAGAAGTTCGATGCTCTGTTCCCCTCGAAACTCACGACAGATACGCTCCACGTGACATCGGGCATTGTCTTGCTGGAATAACTGCAATCCGACGTTAGCGTTGAGTAACGGGACAACAACAGCATTAAGAATTTCGTCCCTATATCGCTGTCCATTCAGATTACCATTGATGAAGAGCAACTGCGTTCGATAGTGCAGTGAAATTCCTGCCCAAATCATTACACTACCCCCGCCGAAACGGTCGCATTCCCGCACGCGAGCATCAGAAAACCCTTCTCCTCGTCGGCGATACACTCTTTCTCTACCATCGGCGCGCCATAGACAAAATTGTGATTCATCACTAAAAGGAACTGTGCACCAACGCTGCTGAGTCCAGCGAACACGCTGACTTCCCCATTCCATTCTGGCGGTACGATGACGTTGGGGAAGGATTGGTCCGTGGTATGGATGCCTACTTCGGATGCCGTGTTCAGCAAGTCTGTTGCGGACAGTTTATGTACTGATTGCATTGTTAGTTATACTAGGAGTAATTGCTGCTGTCCTCGTCACCAGAAGGACACGATCCCGCAAGTGAGACGTCCTGATGTGTTGGTCTTGTGAAAAGGTCGTAACTCTTGGTCGACCTGAACGCGGCCGGTCGGCAGTAGATCCAGTGGTTCTATACCTTCCAATGAGATGGTAAATAGAGGCCATAGTGACTCCAAACTCAGCAGCGAGCTCATCTGGAGGTATCCCAGCCTCATGCATACCAATGGCACGCAACCTCTGATTTTCAGTTAATCTTGGCATTTTTCTAAAATGTCGAAAGACAAAAACTAGCATGTTTTCTCAATAACCCGGGCTTTCTTGCACAACATAACACAAAGAAAATCGTCGGTCACCCATTCAATTTGACATTCACGGGTAGCACGTGCTATTTTGAAATGCGTAGCAGAATTGTATATGGTTGGGTGGACAACAACAACATGTCATTAAACTCTTTGCACGACTTCTTGTCCACAAACAAGCAACATTAAAACTATTATATTTCAGCTGCTGGAGTGGGTCTCCTATCGGCCGCGGCTACCATGCCAACCATTCCAGTTGGTTATATAGGGCGTTGCTCTTGCGACAGAATTCTTGGGCACGGTTGGAAAATTAGTGAGTAAAAAAATGTCAATGAAGGCCGAGGAACAAGAAAAGATCAAAGTGTTGGCCGACGCGAAAATCAATTCCATAAGCGACATGATATCCATTTTTCTGAAAGACAGAAGGAATTCCAATGGGGAATATCGCTTCATTTTCATGAAAGGGATAAATTCGAGGTGTTGATAGAAGGTATGAGTAAAAAATCTCGTCAGATTCTCAAAGAGGAGATGAAACATAATCTCATAGAAAAAGATTGAGAAGAATCCAGGGAATCATTTCGTAAACTCTTGGGAAAAAATAAAGAACCGCTAACAGATTAAACCTTTTACCCAACGAATCGGCCACATCCGCCCGCGTAATATAAAAATTGAGCAGTTGAAAAAATATTATTTTTCAAAAAATTTCAACAAAACCATACCATTTAACCCCTCGTCGGAACGAGCTCGTTCCAACGAGGGGTCACATGATATGGTTTTGTGGAAATTTTTTGAAAATTTTTAAAGAAATTATATTTAAAATGATTAATTTTGATATCGTCTGTGTTGGGTAAAGGGTTAAAATAAAAACAAAAATATAATTATATTATATATATATAAGAAAGTAATAACAAAAAATAACAAAAAACAATAACAAAACAAAACGTATTACATAACATGTGAGAAGTCTATGGATACTGATAACTTGCAAAAACTGAAAACTAAAAAAAAATAGGCAGATGCTTCGCGGCACTTGTGAAGTGTGCGGTTCAACTAAAACTCAATTCGTCAAAGGAGGTGGAGGAGGAACGGTCGGCAGACTCATCAATAATCTTTCCTTCAAAATGCATCTGCCAGGACATCAATTTACGGGACCGGACACGAAATTGAACAAGAAATTGAATAAAGATCTGACTCCGAAATCATGGAGCAAACCCATCAATAGAGGGGATCGAGCTGCCTACAGCCACGGCCACGGCCACGATCTCGGTTATGTTAATCATTCTGACTTGAAGACTAGAAACGATGTGTGCGACGAGAACATGTTGACAGATTTGAAAAATATAGTCAATCTCACAATGGGAGATAAATTCGAACATTCTCTAGTCAGTAAACTGATCGGCACGAAACGTCAATGCAGAAAGGGAAATAAAACGAAAATCACTAATGCATCAGCGAACGAACTGCACAAGAGCATAATGCACAAAATTTGGAAAGAGGGGTGTATTCATCAAAAGATTGAATAGGATGTGGGCTGACGATCTGTTGGACATGCATTCGTTGTCTAGACACATCAAATGTGTGAAATATCTATTGACGGTCCTAGATGTGTTTTCGAAATATGGATGGATTAGAGCATTGAAAAATAAATCGGGAACAAGAGTGGCTGAAGCTTTCGAAAGTATCTTCACCACTTTTTCGTAAAAACATGAGAAATTATGGGTGGACGAAGGTCGAGAATTTTAAAACGGTCACGTTCGTTGACTCGTCGACATCCATTCAACAGAAAATTAGGAGAGGATAAGCATAATCGAATGATGGAATAGAACCATAAAGGAGAAAATGCACAGATATTTCACAGCCAACTCGACTAAGAAATACTAGAATGTATTAGATTATTTGGTTGACGCCTATAACAATACAAGCCACAGTTCCCTCAAGATGACACCTGTGGAAGCGAGTGACCCTCGAAATGAAAAGGAAGGCTATGTGCATCTCTATCCATTAAAGATGGCGACGACAAAACGACCGAAATTTGCCGCGGGCGATAGAGTGAGAATTTACAAGTTAAAAAAACATTTTGAAAAAGGTTATACGCCAACATGGATGGAAGAAATCTTCATGGTGGTTCGGAATTTCTACACCAATCCCATCACTTATGAGATAGAAGCATTAGATGGTGAAGAGAGCATGGTAATGTTTTATGGACAGCAATTGCAAAAGACGGCGTTTAAAAAGAAACGAGGAGGGAAACATTTTTTGTTGTTGCATATATATACTGAGTCAAAAAAAAGTATAATAAATTTTGAGGAGCAATTTTTTAGTATTATCGACTTTAATCTCAAACAAATGATAGTAAATTCGTATTTCGAGTCTAGCTGTATGAAATTGCATAATTTCATGTTCTCACTGTTGCCAGCGTCACGTCAGGTCGTCGTAATTCAGACGTGGGGTGAAATGAAAAGTTCAAACATGCAGTCAAGAGCGTGTATGTCCACTGTTTGCCTCTTGGATGGCAAGACATCGACGGCGCATGGACCTGCTCAGTCTCTGGATGTACCCTGTTGTATTGCGTTCCACTCATGCCTAAGAACATTACGTAAATCGCTTAACGTCTGAAGATCATGAACTCCGACGGTCCATTTGATCCCAAAGATGCTTGATTGGCGACAAATCAGGTGAAAGTGGGACCCAGGGAAGAAGTTCGATGCTCTGCTCCTCAAGAAAGTCACGACAGATACGCGCCACGTGACATCGGGCATTGTCTTGCTGTAATAACTGCAAGCCGACGTTAGCGTTGAACAATGGGACAACAACAGCGTTAAGAATGTCGTCCGTATATCGCTGTCCTTTCAGATTACAATCGGTGGAGATAAAGTGCGTTCGATGGTACAAGGAAATTCCGGCTCAAACCATTACACTTCTCCCGCCGAAACAATCGCATTCCCGTACACAAGCATCCGGAAACCATTTTCCTCGTCAGCGATACACTCTTGCCCTACCATCAGCGCGCCGTAGACAAAATCGTGATTCGTCACTAACAAGAACTGTGACCCAAAGCTGCTGAGTCCAGCGAACAAGCTGACGTACCCATTCCATTCTGACTGTACGATGGCGTTGGGTAAGGATTGGTCCGTGGTATGGACGCCTACTGCAGATGCCGTGTTCAGAGAGTCGTTGCGGACAGTTTGTGCACTGATTCTATTGTTATTTCTAACAGGAGTAATTGCTGCTGTCCTAGTCACCAGAAGGACAAGATCCCGCAAGTGAGACGTCCTGATGTGTCGGTCTTGTGCAGGTGTCGTAACTCTTGGTCGACATGAACGCGGTCGGTCGGCAGTAGATCCAGTGGTTCTATATATTCCAATGAGATGATAAATAGTGGCCACAGTGTTTCCGAACTCAGCAGCGAGCTCATCTGGAGGTGTCCCAGCCTCATGCATACCAATGGCACGCAATCTCAGATTTTTGGTTAACCTTGGCATTTTTAACATGTCGGAAGACAAAAACTAGCGTATTTTCTCAATAACCCAGGCTCTCTAGCACAACATAACACAAAGAAAATCGTCAGGTCACCCATTCAATTTGACATTCTCGGGTAGCATGTGCTATTTCCAAATCCGTAGCAGAATTGTATACGGTTGCGTGGACAACAGCAACATGTCATTAAACTCTTTTCACGACTTCTTGTCCACAAATATGCAACATTAGAACTATTATATTTCATCCTTTATACTATTTTTCACATTTGTTTCTATTTATACTTTCTTTTTTGACTCAGTATATAAGTAAGAAATAAAAAAAAAAGTAAAATAATTAAACAAAAATTAGAGTGAAATAAAAAATGAGAAACATATTAGACATAACGGAAGGTATAATAAGAGATGAAAGCAAGTGCACGAATATTTACCCGTGGCTGGAACTAGTCTCAATAATGAAGGAGAGATAAGACTCAATATTGAAATGCAAAATATCTTTCTCCATCTGAGCGAAAGTTATCTCTAGATAGAAGGACGATTGATGGAAAAGGATGATAGCGATTAAGCTGATGATGACATCGCCACATTAGCTCATAACGGCATGATGCATCTTTTCAACAGCATCTCGTATAAACTCTCAGGGCAAGCAATGGAAATCATGTTTTATCTCGGTCAGGCAACCATGATGTTAGTACTCCTGAAATATTCAGACGATTTTTCCAAATCTAAAGGTTACTTGTTGGCTTTAGAATGAGATAGTGTGACGAAGCTAATGTTCCGACCTCAACTCAGTTTGTCTGTGAAATTTTCTTCGGAAAAACCACGTTTCATCATAAGGGGATTTCAGATGGATAGGATCGGATCTCAAGAAAAGAATCCATCTCTATTCGATCAATGCAACTTGAGAATCATGCTGGTGTTTCTCAATTTCACGAGATATCCGGCAATAGATTACAATGCCTCGTTCGAGAAGAACGATTTTTCTTGGATGTACGGCGATGCCGCAGACTTCAGATCGAAATGTCATCTCGTGGACGAATTGGTAAGCAATCCGAATGTAACACCTACCAAATACAAGACGCTCTATCACCTGTTCATGTTCGACGTGAGCAAACAGAGCGAGAAACTCAGTAACACCATTCTGGACATCATCATCAAGATGCAGTTCGATAGGAACGTACCTAGACAAACTGAAGCTTTTGAAGTTGTCATATGCGACAGAGTGTTGATGTTCCAATTGGACAATTGGACAGAAGTAAAATGTTTGTTATTCAATAACTTCCAAAAAAAACTTAAACAACAATAAAAAAAAAGATTTAAAAAAATCTCCAAGAAACTTAAAAATAACTTCATAAAATATTAAAATAACTTTAAAAAAATATTAAAATAACAAAACAAGCACTTTAAAAAAATCTTAAAATAACATTAAAAACTTTTAAAAAATTTAAACATAAAAAAGGAAGTTTGAGAATTTAACTCTCAGACTCCCTAATTTTTTATTTCCTTCAAGTATTTCACACATGTTCACTTCGATTAATAAAAGTTTACTTTTTTATGTACTCAAAGGATCGCAATGATCAAGACGGATACTATAGAAGAAGTAGCTTCGGGATTAGTTCTTCCTCTTGAAATTAATTCTGTCTCCCTCTTCAATTCTCAAAGGTGTTTCGAAGTTTCGCGTATTGCAATATCGACTCGCCATCTTCTCGACTTCATGTCATCGTTTTCTGTTCTATTTATCACCACGTTTATGATGACACTATTCTTCGAGTCATTAGAAGTCAGACTCATTCGAATGATGCATCCACCTATCCTACCTGACCGTGTAGTAATCCATTTCCCCCATTTCCGAAGGACCATTCCGATTTGCCAGACTCAAATGCACCATTTTCCTCGACCCACACAGTTATCAACTTTCCTGAAGATTTTATTTTTTCCATGACCCAAGTCATAGTTCAGGCTTCCATCATCAACTCGGGAGCAGGTAGATTCGTGATTACCTCCCTTGTCCAGATCGCCTTCCATGACATAACCGGTTTTGATGACTTTAGCGTCATTCACGTATTTTCTGCTGACTGTGCTCGAATCATATTCCCGATTGTACTCCAGACGAATAGTCTGTTATTGTTCGTGTCGATACCACAGGCATCGTTCCTCCGGATCGTTTGTTTAGATAGAGATCGTTCACATGCTCTTTGAGATAGATTTGAGATTTGCTTAGAGCAGAATCCATGTAGTCTTTATTGACTGCGGTCGATTCGGTATCTTCGTCGCTCAGTTTTGCCAGATCGACGATCTTATTGAATCCGGCATTCAGATCGGTTTTCATTTCATTTTTCTCATTCAAACTATTGACAATCTTTCGTTCTGCAACGTCTTTGTATTGTTTGGTGGCAGCATCACTGGAATGCTACATTTCTAGATTCGACATCTCGTGAGAATTTGCATTCACTCCGGAATCCATGGTTTTTGGAATATAGCATTCTCTCAGATGATTGAGTGAAACTTCTGTGCGATTCGTTAGCATAAAGTTTCGTGATCGCATCACTCGAGTCCACAGGATTTGTAACGTTCACAAAGCATTTAGATTTTAAGTCTAGATCGTCAGTCATGTTTTTATCCAGGTAATGATCTCTCATATGCTGCTTGAAATCTGCAACTGCCTGATCTGCATACTTTTTAATGACGGCGTCGCTAAGATCTATCGGCTCTGGAACGTTATAAAGCTTGTGATTATGCATGTTTAACGGTTCCGTTCGAGATTCGTATCTCCTCACGAAATGGTCATTCAAATATGTAACAGACACTCTGCCATCGCCTTCAATCTTTCTTGTTTTCGCAATTTCATTATTAGTTCTTCCAAATTGATAATCTGTCATTTTTTTTAATTTTCTATCTAGTTTATTTTTATTATTTTATTTTATTTTTTTTTTATTTCCTATTATTTAATTGAAAAATATTTTTTCTCTCTCTCAATGTAAATCATTGAGGATGTCTAGAAAATGTTTCGAAGACCATCTCTTTAGAACATAGAGACACAAGTGTTCACAAAACACTTGTTCGTGAGGTTGGATGCGTTCAGTATTGTACTAAATCGCAGATTTTAAATAATCCATCAACTCTTCAGGTGGTGAGATTCTGTAACTGTCGATATAATAATTTCTTCCCGCGTTCTTGAACCACGCGTCCCAATGTGTGCCCTCACCCGAAAAATCGTCCAGGTTCAAGATTCCGCATTCGCCACCATCTCGCGGTTTTGGAAAAAACACGGCGAAAATGTTTTATTTTTAACGTTTTGACTGCATTCCATAGCCCTATGTTAGACCGAGGTTTGTTAGTCAAAATTACACCTTCTACCTATATGTTCGAATTTTCCAATTTATTTTATAGTTTAATTTACTTTAATTATAATTTTATTTGTTTACTTTTCTTGGCTATTAATTGTCTCATTTATATTTCTTCTGTCTTTATCATTAGTGTGCGATGTCTTATCATCTAATTTTTTATATTTTTATCAATCTGCATTGTCGTTTAATCGTCCAATGCTTTTTGATTTTGAGGAATGATTGACTTTGTGGAATAATTACAGTGACCTAACGTGTTTATTCCATCCGATTGCACGATTCTCTTATCACCCTCAGCCAATAAAGCAATTTTATTGATTATTTCTGTGTAGTGATCATGCTTGTCACATTGAATTATGTTCATTGTCTTGCAGACATCTCCATTTTCGATCAGGCATTTTTTTACTCTTCGAACGTGATGTCATTATTCGCGATGTTTCTTTTGACACCTTTACATTTCTTAATTGCCTTCCCATCTAAGTCGTAAGCGTACAGTTTCACCCACGAATTCCGTGATCTGTCTTCCTCCCGCCTCGTTCTTGAATTATCCCACCACCTTTTTATTCACACCCAGAGGAATATTAGATTTGTGCTTGCTGGGGTCATTGCTCGCGTCGAACTATGCATTGACATCCGGAGATATATCTCGGTAAAAATCCTCGGTCTCTATCTCGTAAGCCACACTTTTCGGGTCGATAAACAGCAGTTTGGCTTTCGAATCGTATTTCTTCTTGATGTATTTGTAATGAAATCGATACATCAACTGTTTGCTGATGTGTAAGATGCACGTCCCAAGTAAATCGGTTTGTCGAATGTTAGAAGCGTTTGTTTCATGTGAACGGCCACTTATGTGAACGTTTATAGTTTGGTTTCGAAACGTATTTTCTAGCCTGACATTACACGAATATCAGTCCTTTTTCTAATGTTTTCTATCGTTTTTCCGTACACACAATTATTCATGAGTTTGAAAAAATCTTTCTCAAATTCGGTCACGGCCTGCATTCTCCAATTCGTGTTAAGATCTATATACTTCTTCATCCAAGGCTCTTCATCAAATCGGATGATGCGATGGATGTCGGTTAATTTCCTGCTTATTGGCTTTGGGAATGATATAGGTTTTTTATACAGAATTGAGATAACTCTGCTTACAGATTATGAGAAATCAAGCAATCTGATTGGTTAGTTAGCGCTAGTAAAGTAAACTGATTGGGCGATCTAGATAAATGAAACAACAAGAGTACTCGAAATAGGGTTCGAACTAACCAGAACAGACCAGAAAAGCTAAATATAGTAACAATAGGCAAAGCTGTTCCAGTTGATAGGCTCTCCTACTCTACTGGAATATACTCCAGGACAAAGGAACATGACCATGTAGACGAAAACTATTGCATACATAGATAGAAGCAGATAATTCTGAAAGAATTCGAAATAGTAAAACTTGTGGGGTTGTTGGTGGTAATTCTACGAATCGGGAAATTACTCTTGTACAAAGGAACATACCCTCCGAACCCCTGTCCTATTGTAAGCCTTTGGGTAACATAGCAGCCACGTGATACCATAGAAACCAAGATAGCGGCCTCCAGTATACAAAATGGACGACGGAAACATGTATCACCCTAACAACACGCGCTAAGCATGCGCACTCACATCACGTATCACTATGGGGATGACGTCACAAGGTGGCCGCTCACGCGGGTTACCATGACAACACAATATGGCTCTACTGGGTCACGTGACATGACGTCACTTCCGGGGTCCGGACCGGGGTCTGGCCAATGGGGGACAGTTCATCCCTCTCCTACTACTTCCGTTAAAAATAACTGCCAATACCAATACTCTACGAACGATACTAGACATGGGAGCTACTTGACGTTAGCTCTAGTGAATCCTCTATTTATGGTCAATGGACGCTGACCGCCGATTCACTCTTCTCATAGGTCTGAATTCCTTCTATCTCGAGAGAACTTGGAGGTGGTGATGAATAATGAGTGTAACCATACTGATGAGGATGAGGGTATACAGGTTAACGATGGTGTATGATAAGGTAAGGAGTCCTGCTTTTTCTGAAGGGTTTCATTTCTTTGGCAATCTCTTTCCTTGTCTTTTTCCTCACTTTTGATCGCGGGTTTGAATAACTTAGCCGTCCTGCTCTTCAATTCGATATCTCCCATCCATCTCGCCATATTGCTCTCTTGAATATTTCTCTTTGACTCGAGAAGTCTTCAAATCGACTCATCTTTCTTCTTAGAATCTTCGAGTTTTAGAAGTGACATTTTCTTTTAATTCGTTTAAGTAATTAATCTAATTTATTTTTTATTTTTGCTTTATACATATATAAATAAAAAGATAAGAAATATTTATATTTTTTTCATTTATACAATTTTTTTTCTTTTAACACAAAGGGTTTTTTGGACAGGGATAATTAATCTTCAGTTATTCAACACATAATGCACGCTCGACCCTTGGAAATAGGATTTCTCGCCAATCTCTTTAAGTACGTGTTCCGAAGGTTCGTATCGCCCTCGACGTTTGGACATTTTCTCCAAACACTCATCATGTCATCCTCGTGGATCATATCTAATGCTGGTCATAAATCAACATACCTCTCTCTCCTCCACATCCGTCTTGAAACGATCTCGTTCTATAAAACCTATGTAATTTAATTTTGTTTAATGTAATTTGAAATGCCCTAAAAGACTGCCTATTCCGACAAATGCTATCCACGCTTATTTCGTTTGTTTCCTGGGGCTTTTTTGGTATGACACAGAATGGTATCTATATTTGACCTGAATATTATTTATTTTCAGAACTTCTCGAATAAAAATTCAAAGGGCAATCTACTGAGAAAAGGGCACCTCACCCCAGAAAGGGGTTTACATATGTGCCGGTGTGGACTGCAATTCGATTTTGCCAATACACGTAGACTTTGAAATTTATAAACATCAGGCAGATATTATAGGAATGATAGGTCTCAATTAACTTAACAAGAAATACCAACATTACAAGTTATTGTGATAAATTGATAGAAAAATGGTCTGAGGTTTGCGGCTCGAGGCGTATGTTCAACCAAGACGCGAAGCGTCGAGGTTGAACATACGTTCCGAGCCGCAAACCTCAGACCATGTTACCGCCAACTCATCACAACAACGTATATGTTCCAATACGACCCTACCCACATAAACCCCGAGCCGCAAACCTCAGACCCTGTTACCGCAAATTATTCACAATAACGTATATGTCCCGATAAGACCCTACGCACAGCCCCAAACTGCATGGTGAAAATGAACAAGACAACTTGAATGAACAAAGCAACTTTAACAATAACTAATTTAGTAAATTAATCTCTCTTGTACCCCATGACGTCAGTGGACAATAAAAATCAATAACCTAGATAACGGCCAAGGTTACTCCATCTCAGTTCAAGTGAACTTTTCAGCGGGTTGTGAGTATCACTGGCCTCGAAAAAGCGATTTTATAGGTAGTATGCACTTTGAATCTCCCCCATTGTTTTTATCTTTTCAAATATTTCACGTGGTGACATCAGACGATAATATATGACACTGGAGCCGTAAACCTAGAAAACAATATGCAAGGTTCCTTCCAGTCAGAGGGCGAGGATTTTAGTCTGATAGGAACATACGTACTTGTGTCCCCAAATAATAAAAAAAGTATAAAATTCTTGAAAAAAATCAGTATCTGTTACCTGATCATATACTTAACCTCTGACCTTTTAATGCACCGAATTAGTTTCCGTTTATTCTTCTGTCACATGATGAATTTTTCTGGTTGATAAGGAGGAAAGGAGCGTTGTGTAGTTCCAATCTGAAACCTTTAGTGTGGGCGGGGCATACGTCAAAGCAAATGGAGTGAATGTTTACAGTATTTTGTATATTGAACGCGTTGCAATAATAATAGTAATGGTGATTTTTGCAAACATTGATGTTTTTTACTTATTTCTTTTATTACATTTCACTTTTTAGACAGGGTGTAATATTAGTTATGTCACATACCGTTATTGCTGCAAGTATTTGTGGAATAAATGCCTGTATTTGTCCATTGGTAGGCCCTTTGAGGCTTGCACATGTACATGATACGTACCGGTTGCTTGTCTATCTAGTAACGCCTCAGATGCATGATTCGGCGCAATGCGCAAAATCTTCACAGCCAAAGTCCTCCCAAGTGTCCAACAAGACTTTATGAGGATGACTACGGGACTGACGGCAGACCACTGCATATTTTATATGTATTTATGGGATGTCTGTGGTGTGCAATTCTTTTTAGAGAGTTTATATGTCCCATGTGACGACTTTGTCGTTGCAAGTAAACTATCACCGTACCATTTCGGGGACTTTCTGGTTTTTCCACACAGCAGTGTGAAGAGGTTGACTACTCGCACTCCCTCAATATTGACGTATGTCAAGGGTTAACAATGGTAGTGATTTTGCAAGCATTTTCTAATTAATATTGAGGAAATGGGTTTGATTTATAGTGATATATATAAAAAGGACCTTGTGTTTGTACTAGAGATGGGCGGTACTGGAATGTTTTAGTTCGATGTCGGTTTCGGTATTTTTAGGTGGTATACTACGGTATTGGTTCGGTATTAGGTATCTGACTTGACTGAGATTTGCTGATAGTACCAAAAGGAAATTCACAACAGGAAAATACAGAATAACCAACTTCCAATGAGATCAACCTTCATAAACTTCAAAGCCTATTTCGGGATTTTGTGATCTCAGAACACGCGCCCTTAATATGCCATCATTAGGAGGTCCTGATCAGTGATTTCTAGTCAAGTCTTGGCTGACTAACAGGCTTAACAGGCAGCCAAGACTTGACCAGAAACACTGCGTCTGGACATGTACAGGTTATATTGTACTGGGAATTCAAGACAATTGTCAAATGTTTCCGAATCCCAGCGTCATGTGTTTAATGCAGAAAAGAGGAAAAGAGGAAAAGAGAACAGGTCTATGAGCTTAGATATACAGTAGACAGCTGTTTCATTAAAACGATCAACAACAAATTACCTTATGATCACGTTAACCTTTTACCTAACGAATCGGTCGCATCCCCCCGAGTATTTCACAAAATGAGCAGTCGAAAAAAAAAACTTTTTTTTCAAAAGCATATCATATGACCCATGATTGGAACGTGTTCGTCGGGCTCGTTCCAATGGCAGGGACACGCGACATGGGTTTGTTGAAACTGTTGAAAATTTTATCGTGTTGTTGGGTAAAGGATTAACAGGGTACGCATTATAAGTATACAAATTAACTTAACAGACCCGATGTATTAAAAGTAAATTATGAGCTTCAAGTACACCAATAAATCAACTTTTAGTCACGTTTTGGTGTTCGCAGATGTATTCATAGTCGTGGAGTTAGTGCCTGCATAGTATAAGTTATTATGATGAACCTGTTGATTGCGGTAAACAGGTTCTGTTTTACTGGTAAAATAGGACCAAGTCACCAATGCTCGGGAGGTGCAAACCCTCTCTAAAATGGGCAACATGCCTTATTAAATCTCACCCCTGGTCTTGGGCTGATACTCATGTTGTGGTCTTGATCAGCCATTGTGCAAAAATATGTGACCTTAAACATCAATAAATAAAATAAATAAATCTTCAATCCACACCCGAAGCGTCGAGGTTGAACATACGCCCCGAGCAGTAAACCTCAGACCATGTTACAGTCAATTCATCACAATAACGTATATGTTTCAGTAAGTCCCTAAAGAGAGCCCAAATCACACATCGTGAAATGAACAAGGCAACTTGAATGACAAGGCAACTTCAATGATAACAAAGTTAGTAAATAAACCTCTCGTGTACCCCACGACTTCATTGGACAACAAAAAATCAATAACTTAGATAAAGGTCGAGGTTACTCCATCTCAGTTCATATCAAGAACTTGTTCATGATTTGAACTGAGATGGAGTAACATCGACCTTTTTATAAGTGGTTTGTATGCATTCATAGAAAGATCACTGGCCTCGAAAAATACGACTCCCGTTGTTATCATATTTTCAAATATTGCACTTGGTGACGTTAGACGGTAACATATGCCAGTGGAGCCGTAAACACAGAAGAACTCTAAGCTCTCCTCCAATTAGAGGACGAGAATTTTAGTCTTATTGGAACAAAATTAATTCACTGTTTGAACTAATTAATTACAAGTTGTAATGATATGAAGTAAGTAATTCATCTCTTCGTTGGAACCTTCCAACTATTATACAACCGTCTTTTCTGTTGATAAAGGTGATATTTGACATTATACTTGCCGATTTATGTTGGGAATCAAAGCTTAAGCCAATAACTGTTTCTTTCATTATAGCATCTGGTGGTGAATCTAGAGTCTCGACACAAGAAACTACAACCACTTCCCAACTACAACAAACAAAGACTCTAATGTCACTAATCACTGCACCATCTGCACGTGAACCTGTAGTGACTATGGCATCCGCAAACGTCCTGGAAACAACTACTGGAACAACGATTTCTATCATCACGGAAGATACAAAGACGAACGAATTTGTCTACAATACAACTGCGCTTGAAACAAGTACACCAGAAGCCACAAACGCCACAGAAGCGACTACACCAGACACAACAGATTCTGTTACCGTAATGACTGCGCAAGACCACCCAGTTACATCGGCAACAAACGAACCTGGCACTACAAACATCACACGGAAAGCGAGTACACCAGAAGCCAGAGTTTCTACCGCTACAATAACCACACAGGACAATGCAACTAGATCATCAACAAACAAACCTGATACTACAACCACCACACGGGAAGCGAGTACACCAGACACTGCAGTTTCTACCGCCGCAATAACCACACAAGACAATACAATTAAATCAACAACAAACAAATCTGATACTACAACCACCACACGGGAAGCGAGTACACTACGCACTGCAGTTTCTACCGCCACAGTAATCACACAAGACAATACGACTAGATCAACAACAAACAAATCTGATACTACAACCACCACACGGGAAGCGAGTACACCACGCATTACAGTTTCTACCGCCACAATAACCACACAAGCCAATACAACTAGATCAAAAACAAACAAACCTGATACTACAACCATCACATCAGAAGCGAGTTCTCCAGGCACTAATGTTTCTACCGCGGCAATAACCACACAAGAAAATATAACAAGACCAACAACAAACGGGCCTGATACTACTACCTACGCATCAGATGCGACTACACCAGTCACTACAGGTTCTGCTACCACAATGACTACGCAAGACTACCCAGTTACATCGGCAACAAGCGAACCTGATACTACAACCACCACACGGGAAGCGAGTACACCAGACACTACAGTTTCTACCGCCGCAATAACAACACAAGACAATACGATTAGATCAACAACAAACAAACCTGGTACTTCAGCCTCTATACTGGAAGCGAATACACCAGACACTACAGTTTCTATCGCCGCAAGAAGCACACAAGACAATACAACTAGATCAACAACAAACAAACCTGATGCTACAACCATCACACGGGAAGCGAGTACACCAGACACTGCAGTCTCTACCGTCGGAATAACCACACAGGGCAATACAACTAGATCAACAACAAACAAACCTGATATTACAAACACCACACGGGAAGCGAGTATACCAGACACTGTAGTTTCTACCACCGCAATAACCACACAGGACAATACAACTAGACCAACAGCAAACAAACCTGATATTACAAACACCACACGGGAAGCGAATACACCAGACACTACAGTTTCTACCGCCGCAATAACCACACAAGACAATACAATTAGATCAACAACAAACAAATCTGATACTACAACCACCACACGGGAAGCGAGTACACCACGCATTACAGTTTCTACCGCCACAATAACCACACAAGCCAATACAACTAGATCAAAAACAAACAAACCTGATACTACAACCATCACATCAGAAGCGAGTTCTCCAGGCACTAATGTTTCTACCGCGGCAATAACCACACAAGAAAATATAACAAGACCAACAACAAACGGGCCTGATACTACTACCTTCGCATCAGATGCGACTACACCAGACACTACAGGTTCTGCTACCACAATGACTACGCAAGACTACCCAGTTACATCGGCAACAAGCGAAATTGATACTACAACCACCACACGGGAAGCGAGTACACCAGACACTACAGTTTCTACCGCCGCAATAACAACACAAGACAATACAATTAGATCAACAACAAACAAACCTGATACTACAACCACCACAAGGGAAGCGAGTACACCAGATACTGCAGTCTCTACCGCCGGAATAACCACACAAGACAGTACAACTAGATCAACAACAAACAAACCTGACACTACAACCATCACACGGGAAGCGATTACACCAGACACTACAGTTTCTACCGCCGCAATAACCACACAAGACAATACAATTAGATCAACAACAAACAAACATGATACCCCAACAACCACACGGGAAGCGAGTACACCAGATACTACAGTTTCTACCGCCGAAATAACCACACAAGACAATACATTTAGATCAACAACAAACAAACTTGGTACTTCAGCCTCTACACTGGAGGCGAACACGGCAGACACTACAGTTTCTACAGCCACAATAACAACACAAGAGAACACAACTAGATCAACAAACAAACCTGATACTACAACCACCACACGGGAAGCGAGTATACCAGACATTACAGTTTCTACCGCCACAATAACCACACAAGACATTACAACTAGATCAACAACAAACAAACCTGATGCTACAACCACCACAAGGGAAGCGAGTGCACCAGACAATACAGTTTCTACCGCCGCAATAACCACACAAGACAACAGAACCAGATCAACAACAAACAAACCGGATACTACAACCACCACACGGGAAGCTATTACACCAGACACTACAGTTTCTACCGCCGCAAAAGCCAGACAAGACAATACAACTAGATCAACAACAAACAATCCTGATATTACAACCACCACACGGGAAGCGAGTACACCAGACACTGCAGTTTCTACTGCCACAATAACCACACAACACAATACAACTGGATCAACAAAAAACAAACCTGACACTTCAGTCTCCACACGGGAAGCGGATACAACAGACACTGCAAACAAATCTGACACTACAGCCACCACACGGGAAGCGGATACACCAGACACTACAGTTTCTAACGCCACAATAACCACACAGGACAATGCAACTAGATCAACAACAAACGAACCTGATACCACAACCACCACACGGGAAACGAGTACACAAGACACTACAGGTTCTACCGCCGCAATAACCACACAAGACAATACAACTGGGTCAACAACAAACAAACCTGATGCTACAACCACCACACGGGAAGGGAGTACACCAGACACTACAGTTTCTACAGCCGCAATAAGCACACAAGACAATACAACTAGATCAACAACAAACAAACCTGATACTACAATCACCACACGGGAAGCGAGTACACCAGACCCTACAGTTTCTACCTCCACAATAACCAAACAAGACAATACAACTAGATCAACAACTAACAGACCTGGTACTACAACCACCACATGGGAAGCGAGTACACCAGACACAACAGTTTCTATCGCGGTAATAACCACACAAGACAATACAACTAGATCAACAACAAACAAACCGGATATTACAACCACCACACGGGAAGCGAGTGCACCAGGCACTACAGTTTCTGTCGCCGCAATAACCACACAAGACGAAACAACAAAACCAACAACAAGCGGGCCTGCTACTACTACCATCGCACCAGAAGCGACTAAACCAGACACTACAGGTTCTTCTATCGTAATGACTACGCAAGACAACCCAGTTACATCAGCAACAAACGAACCTGGTACTACAAACACCACACGGGAAGCGAGTACACCAGACGCCAGAGTTTCTACCGCCACAATAACCACACAAGACAATACAACTAGATCAACAACAAACAAACCTGATACTACAACCACCACACGGGAAGTGAGTACACCAGACATTACAGTTTCTACCGCCGCAATAACCACACAACACGACACAACAACACCAATAACAAACGGGCCTGATACTACTACCATCGCATCAGAAGCGACTGCACCAGACACTACAGGTTCTGCTACCGTACTGACTATGCAAGACGACCCAGGTACATCGGCAACAAACGAACCTGATACTACAACCACCACACGGGAAGTGAGTACACCAGACGCCAGAGTTTCTACCTCCGCAATAACCTCACAAGACAATACAACTAGATCAACAACAAATAAACCTGTCACTGGAACCACCATACTTGAAGCGAGTACACCAGACGCTACAGTTTCTACCGCCGCAATAACCACACAAGACAATGCTACTAGATCAACAACAAACAAACATGATACTTCAACCTCCACACGGGAAGCGAGTACACCAGACACTACAATTTCTCCAGCCGCAATAACCACACAAGACAATACAACCAGATCAACAACAAACAAACCTGAAACCACAACCACCACTTCAGAAGCGATTACACCAGACATTACATTTTCTACCACCACAATGACCACACAAGACGATAGAACTACGTCAACAACAAACGAACATGATATTGCCACAACTACTTCAGGGGCGAGTAAAGCGATCTCTCCAGTTTCCACCATTGCAGTGACAGTACAGAAAAATACAATAACATCAACACCAGGAGGTAGCCAACGTTTCTCTTTTTAGTTCATAGAAAAAACTCATAAAGTACCGAGGGTCAGGCCGGGGAGAGAAAATTTTGTCCCAGGGTTAATTCTGCGACGGACCCCCTTTTAAAAGTGTCGGGGTACCGAAAACATCTGCCGCAATTGCAAGAAAATTTTGAAATCTGTTATTAAATGGAGACTTTAGGCGGCTTTTAGGATAAAAAAAATCAAATTTCCCAGTTCATCAGTGGGTATCCAGTGACCTATAGTTATAGCTTTTGGGGGGCGCGGTGGCATTGTGGTTACCAGTTCTCGTCAGATCACCGAAGTTAAGCAACGTCGAGCCCGGTTAATCCTCGGATGGGTGAGCGATCGATTCGGACTCCAGCGTTGTGTCCTTGGGCAAGGCACTTCACCCCGATTGTCCACATGGGGGGCACGATGACGCCGTGTACTAAGGCGTACTGCACGTCGATGGTGCGCATGTCTTCAACCAATCTAACCCTGCCTTTGCTGCAGTGCGTAGTTACGATGTTGGGGAGCTGGCAGCTGCTCGTCATTGCTCGGTGGTTCTCTCCGGGTACTCCGGCTTCCTCCACCTGTAAAACTGTCACGGTCGTGATTAGCCATTGTGCATAAGTATGTGACCTTAAACACCAATAAATAAATAACTAAATAAATAAATAAATAAATAAATAAATAGTTATAGCTTTTGACTGAACAATTCTTGAAGTGATAACTTTATTACGTCAAGTTAATTTAATAAAGTTATTACTTCAAGAGTCATGCAGTCCAAAATTACAACCGTTGGTCACGTGCAGAGCTCCATTCACGATACAGCACCCTTCTTGACTGTTGACGCAGGAGTCAGAACGTGGGGGGAGGGGGGTGCCCAGTCTAAAAAAAGCCTGAAAGCACGTATTTTAATTTGTTTGTTTTATTTTGTTTTATTTTGTTTAATACCTCCTTTGAAAGGACGTACAAAACCAAGAAATTGAAATACAGTCTTTCAGGCCATGTTTGGAGTAGGGTGGGGGACAAGTCTAACCCAAGAATCATGGACTCATGGGCCAAACCCGTTCCCCCAAAATTCCGGGCCTCAGGTTTATTTCCCCGGTCCCCCACACTCTCCCCGGCCCTGTCGATAGTTCTGTCTCATTCACCATGCAGAGCACATGCCTACCTGAAAAAATGCAATTGTAGCCGGAATTACGAGTTTGAACCCTGCAACTGTCACCGCGATAACCCATGTACGTCTCTCAGAGTGCACCACTTGAATCGCACCTGTCAGGACAATAGGAGTTCAAATAGTGAGAAGAGAGAGTTAAGATCAACGAAAGGCGAAGACCGTACTCGGCGAAACAGTCGTATGAACCCAGACATGACCGTACATTTCACAACCTACCACCCCCACCCACCCCATTATTTGGAGCTATGGGTCTTGTGCTTAAGGTGTGAATGGCAATGAAATCAAAGTATTAAAAGCACTATTTACGACGATTATTCACCAAAAACAATATATTAACATCAATATAAACATTAATTACAGTTATTCTCTGAATTCAAGTACAAGACACACTCTTTGTATTTGTCAAAAGCAGAGAGCTCATACATTACGTGGAGAGTGGATTGTAACAAAATCACCCGCGGAGTGGAGGTAGCACTTTCAAATTATGTACGAATGGACAAAAAACACAAGCAATGTTTCAGACAATGGACCTCCGGGTTAAACCCGGAGGTCCATTGCCGGGAACTTTGCTTGTACTTGTTATGAATTGCAACAAATTTGTAATTATTGCTTGTGTGGAATCTCCACTCCGTGGGTGATTTAGTGATAATACACTCTACACGTCTACTGGAACAATAGTCCTCAGCGATGATAAAACAAAACTATAACCCATGTTGCACTTTTCTGGTACACATGAGCAATTATGATCGCGCGCCTATTGGTGAAAAGCTATTATGAATATATAGACTGAATATAGGGCCCTTTGCGTGATCGATGGGTAGCTCAAGGAGAAACGAGGGTGGGGTGGGGAGTCTAGAAGCAGGGCCCACCGGGAAATTCATCGACAACATTTGTATATGCTCTCAGCTCGCTTCACTAACATCTCAATGTATTTTACTGAAATCACTTTCTTCCGCCAATAATATCATTAAGGGTAATACCTTGTGTCCTGGTGGAGGAGTAAATATTAACTGCTTGAACTCTGTTTGAATAATTTTTGTGTGAAGGACATTTGGCACTGGACGGGCAGACGACCCATTGAATAACAAATCTGCAAGAGGTCTAATAGTCCAAGACAAGGAGCTGAGAGATAAGGAAGACAGATTCCTTAAGGCGAGTACTTTTGAACTGTGCTTATTGCACGCTGCTCACACGTCTAAAAAAATAAAATCCACACACAAGGTTCGATTGTTGAAGATAGAGTGAAAACGTGAAAGACACTGGATTTACACACTGGAAATACTTGAACCGCCCGGTCTTAATAAATTGAACTGAGGAGTCCTTATTATTTGCTTTATCATTTAACCCTTTACCCAACGTAAAGATCAAAGCAGGCCTGCGCTATTCACAAAAATCATCATTCAATTTTCATTAGTTTTTAATTTTTTGTCACAAAAACATAGTTTTTGACCCCTCATTGGAACGAGCTCTTTGAGCTCGTTCCAATGATGGGTCACAAGCTATGTTTTTGACGCAAGAAATGAAAAAAAAATAGTTATTCAAAAATTTTGTTTGCAAGTGTCGTCTGCTTTTCGTGTTGGGTAAAGTGTTAAAGAAGTCAAATTATCCGACAAAACTGAAAATGTTCCTACAAAACTTTTGATTGGGGGGGGGGGGGGGGGGCTGTCGGACCCCTGTACCTTCCAGTGGTGAATCCAGGATTCTGTGTTTCGCGGTGGGGTGGATGTGGATGTGGGGGAAGCCACGCATAAATCATGGGTCATGATGCGGAAGACCTTCAGGCACGTGTGGCGGTGTGGGCCACCGGTGTCTTCCTTGCTCATGATAACTATGTTTTCCAGCCAAAATATTCCCACAACTTGGTATAAACTCATTCATATTTTGAAAAATGAAAGCCAATTTACAAAGGCTCACCGGAAACCCGCGCTGGTGTTGTAGCTGAATCTGTGGGGTACGGAATTATCCGCGACATCACATGGGCTTCCACTGCCTCCGTGCTTGTGAAACAAACTGAGTTACAAAAATAAACGGCACGAGCTCTTTTCCCGATCTGCCCATGCATACACCTCTTTTGATGACGACAACGAACACGAACCTATTCCGTAACACTGAGATGAAAGGTTCGCTTTTCCGTCGATCAACTATTTCAGTTTGATTGAACCTTATTGCCCAAATGTGTCTGTCATAAACGAAAAAAAAAAGTTTTTGACATCCGTCCGATTAGGTTCACTCAAGTTTTAACCCCTTACCTAACATGAAAAGCATACGACACTTGCAAAAAAATTCTTGAATAACTACTTTTTTTCATTTTGTGTCTCAAAAACCTAGATTATGACCTCTCATTGGAACGAGCTCGATGAGCTCGTTCCAAAGAGGGGTCATAACATATGTTTTTGAGACAAAAAAATGGAAAAATAATGAAAATTAATTGGCGATTTTTGAGAATAGCGCTGGCCGGTTTTGGCCGTTATGTTGGGTAAAGGGTTATAGCGATGGGTGGATCAATTAGAAACTACTGATTCCAGGAATTAATGATCAGAGTCTGACTCACGAGATGTGGGTGATTTTCACCACAGTATGGTAAGCACACCATATATAGGAAGTGTTGATGGGGATGTGATGTTCGGGTTTTTTACCTTTAGGAAAATGATTCAGGATCACCATAAATTCCTCAAAAGTTTTTCCATAACAGATATAAAATTTTCATTATTCACCAGATCCTACATAGACACAAAGAACACCTCTCGACCAGCATGGTGTTATAATGCACAAACATAGACAAGGAAAGATATACCCAAAATAAACCTATACAGTCAGTCATGCACAGCAACTATACATATGTGTGTTGTATGTGTGTCGTAGTATGTGTTGAAAACAATAGTCAATCAAAAAAAAAGCAAACACATAACAATGAATAAATAAAACAGTAGTTTTATTATACGAGGAGGGTGTGTTTCCAATTGTAAGACATTGCACGCGCGCCGCCAACACGAGCGCCCCACCCATCAGACCACGATACAATCCTAAACAACATGGAGCACAGAACGCCGACATGAGTCAGTTTGAGATTTTTATTATGAAAAGTTTCCTTTTTATACTTTCAGTGCGTACTTGTTTGTCAACAAATGGCTGCAAAATATTAACAGCACGAAGATGTACAATCAGAAAAAAATGGTCTAATGACAACAATTCAGTGGACATCGACCAAAAACGGACCAATTCCACAAACATAATCGATTATACAAATACCACACAATACCGGAGGAAGTACGTGACAATCTATGACATGCGTCCATCAGCCGTTACCGTCGGTTGCGGATTTATACTTGCTTGTTTTTTGCCTTACTTCGTTATCTTTTTGAGTGACTTAAGAGCTATATTCACAATGTTACTTTACGGCAGATCGCTGTAATTCACGGAAGCCAAATGAGTGATATTTGGGTCCAAACCGATCCAATATGCTTTTGTGCACGGAAACTTGCGTCAACATCACTCACTCTGGCCACATACAACATATTAGAAATTCATATACTTATCTTACAAGTTTATGAATTGTGACAGAGCCACAGAAAGGCGGTATCAATATTCAGAATCAAAATTTATTATTTTAAATATCATTTTTTCAAATTTGTCAAAAAATTTCAACAAAACCATATCATGTGACCCCTCGTTGGAACGAGCTCGTTCCAACGAGGGGTCACATTATATAGTTTTGTTGAAATTTTTGGAAAAATAATATTTTTTCAACTGCTGAATTTGCGGCCGATTCGTTGGGTAAAGGGTTAAATAACCATCATCATAAGAAATTTAGCTGAAGGTTTCAAACGTATTGCTCTTTATTCGCAAAACTTCGTCATGTGTTAGTATCACTTCAAATTAATTTTAGGAAGGAATGTGGCGACAGGGAAGTAAGGGATTGCCCCCCCCCCCCCCTCCCTCCCCCGTCAACCAAATTCAAGCCAAAATTTTCAATAGTTCGAAATTCAAACCTCAAACCCCAAACAGATGGAAATGCCCTATGGTAATATATTTCGTGAAATTTTATCTGTAGTTGTGACCGTTTCTAACAGACATACATTTTAGCGATGTTGAACCACAGTTCGTGGCATTTTCCAACTGGAGGTAATATTTCGCACCTTCAGGGCAATAAGGCGCCATCTGCAATGCTTTTGCATTGCAGATGGCGCTGTGTTTAGTTTAAACATATTTTATTTGTCAAAATAAACAAAAAGATTGGACAACAATGCTGAACACTTAAAACACGTCCCCTCCTTTGTATAAGATTAACACGTAAATGCAGCATTTGTTCAATGCAGTGGAGCCCACTTAATTGGATATCTCTTAATTGTATATCCCTGTTAATTGAATATAATTTTCCAACACAAAACCATTTACCACACCTCCAGTACAAATTTGACCGGTTAATTGAATATAGGTTATAGAGTAAACTCCTGTTAACTGAATAAAAAATCTTGTAACCTGTCGAGAAATTACCCTGACTCTTCCCAGTTTTCCTTTGTTTATAGACCTATTTGGTCTCAGTACATCCAATAGTCATTTAATCTATTATATCTTGTTTGACAGAGCTCAGGGAGCTCTGTCAAACGAGATATAATAGAATAAATGCTAAGTTTATCCTTAGAATACAGAAAAGTGACACTTTCCCTGTTAATTGAATACTCCTGTTAATTGAATAACTTTCATTGGCAAACTGGCTATTCAATTAACAGGGTTCCACTGTATATACACATCAGAATAATCAATACGCTATTCAAGATTGTGATGGTGTCACTGTGAACGAAAAAGAGAATAAAAAAGTTCTCCCCTAAAATGGAGGTGTTGTCCACAAACGTGCGACACACCTCATAATACAAAAAAAGAATTAGTGCAGAGAACCATAAAGCATAACTGAAATTTGATCACTTCATTACCATCGAGATGGTCTTTTCACATTAAAGGCTGCCTTTTTAGTCAAGTCGAAATTATCCAATTGTTGTCCGTCCGTCGTCCGTCAACACCATGTTTTGGACTTCTTCAAAACCACTGGGCCAATTCAAGTGAAAGTTTGTGTGAGTCATGGTCCTGAAGGGGCATTGCGTTATTGTTCAACTCAACATTCCCAGCCCCATGGTGGGGGGGGGGGGGGGGTCAAAAAGATTTTTAAAATCTTCTCAACAGCCAGTGAGTACAATGACTTGATATTTGGTATGGAGCTTTCTTTTGAGGAGTGGAATCAAGTTTGTTCAAACGAAGTTCGTGGAGCAATATTTGCCTTTGTAATGGGAGGAGCAAGGTTTTTGTCTCCACCCCAAATTTCTATTTTCTGACCGATGGTCTGATTTGAACCAAATTTGGTATGTGGGATTATTGGTTCATAAGTACTTGCCTCGTGCTAAAACAATTTCCGGTGTCCCTGTGATAACCCCAGGCAATATAAATAGAAAGTTTTCAAATGCCCATATTTCCCAAACCACCCGGAACAGAGAACTATTATTTGGCATGAAGCATCCTTAGGACCAGAAGAATTGGATGGTGAAATGAAATTGGGGTGGGGGCGCAGCGTCGAAAAGGTGCTGGATCAGTATATTTGCAAAAACGTAAAAAACATTTTTCTCCAAAACTAATGATCAAAAACGTTTGATATTTGGTATACATCATTCATTGAGTGGGGTCAGATAAAGGTCTGTTAAAATGAAGCCCCTTGGTTCATATATGAACAAATTGTTTACTTCGGGCAATATGGGAAATAATCTTTAAAAATCTTCTTCAGAACCACCAGTCAGAATCTTTTAATTATTGTGAGGATCAGATTCAAGATTGTTCAAATCAAGTCTCTCGGTTGATATTTGGGCTTCCAATGGAAGCCAAATTTTTGACTTAATGCCATATGGCGGATGATCTTTAGAAATCTTCTTCCGATCCAGCAGTCAGAATGCTTTTATGTTTGGTATATATGACATCTCTATGGGGGTCAGATTCAAGTTTGTTCAAATCAGGTCCCTGGGTTCATATTTGGGCTCTCTATGGTAGTCCCAAATTTTAACTTAGTGCAACAAGGGGAAATTTATTCAAAAATCATCTTCCTCAGATCCACCAACCAGAATGCTTTCATATTCGGTATACAACATCTGTGGGGGGGGGGGGGGGGGGGGTGGTCAGATTCAAGTTTGTTTAAATCAGATCCCTCTAACTATTAACAGTTAGTTCAGGTGAAGAAGGTTTTTATTGCCCCTGCATGTATTAGATTTCGATTATGATCCCTTTTTCTGTTACATTCGAAAATTCTGCCAATTCATTTACTTTCGAATTTGGGTACTTTTGTTTTTTGAGATACATAATATACAGTATGAGTCTAAATAAGTTGCAGAATAACCACTATAAACTATGTATCATTCTATTCCTTTGGTGATAATGCCAGAATCTGACATCGGTTACTTGAAAGCTCGCACTGAAACCATTCCAGAAAATGCTGTCAAATTCTGGTGTTATCAGTGTAGAAGCAGCAGTTCATTTAGTTTATTGCATTATGTTACAACTTATTTTGACTTGTACTGTAGAGATAGAGATTATTGTCCTATCTGTATGAATGGGAACTATGCTCAAGGTGAGTGCTTCAAACATTGGAAGTTCTTTTGTGAATTGAAAGTTTACTAATTTTTTTTCCCATGAAATTTTTACTGTGAAACTATATTTAGTAAATGTTACCGGAGGCATATTTTTGGGTGTCATGAGATCCCCAGGTAGGAGGTATTTCAACATTATAAGTTATTGTGGTGAACTGACGGTAATATGGTCTGAGGTTTGCGGCCCGGTGGTTATGTTCAACCGAGATGCTTCGCGTCTCGGTTGAACATACGCTCCGAGCCGCAGACCTCACACCATGTTACCGTCAGTTCATCATAATAACGTATATGTTCCAATAAGACACTACCCATAGCCCAAAACCTACACTGTGAAACACGAGAGATTTATTTACTAAATCTGTGATCATTAAAAGCTGCCTTCTGGGATCATTAAAAGTTGGCACTGGATAAATAATCAATAAACCAGATAGACTCATTCCACCTCACTTCAAATCGTAAATCGGTTTGTAATTTCAAGAACACTTCATCCAGAACACCGTCTGCTGCATGAGTGAAAAATCCAAAAGAATGAAGCGGCTTGCTAGTCACTCCGCTGTTGAAGAAATCACGAAACGGGCGACGTCATTTCAAATATTTCGTATTGTGACGTCAGACGGTAACATTTCCTACTGGAGCCGTAAACGTAAAAGAAACTACGCCAGCTCTCATCCAATCAGAGGGCGCGGATTTTACTCTTATTGGAACATAAAAAGTTGTTGATGCTCAGAGACAACTGAGAATTCATTTGAATCATATAGAAATAAATAATTGTTGAACTTTAGCAAAAAATGTAGTGAACAAACAGCAGCTGAGTGTATATATATATCTGTTTACTATTGTTTCATGTTCACAACTTTTAGTGTACATAGGGGCCTGCGAAGGTTCGAAAATTCGATTTGATGCCCACATCGGAAGTAAGATTCAGGATTGTTTTCGAATAATCTGCCGATTCATTTACTTTCGAATTTGGGAACTTTTATTCTTTGAGATACATAAGATACAGTATGAGTTGAAATGAGTTGTAAAATAACCACTATAAAGGATGTATCATTCCATTCCGTTGGTGATAACTCCAGAATCTGACATCATTTTCCTGAAAGATTGCACTGAGACCTTTCCAGAAAACGATGTCAAATTCTGGTGTTATCAGTGTAGAAGCGGCAGTTCATTTAGTTTATTGCATTATGTTACAACTTATTTTGACTAGTACTGTAGAGATAGAAAATTATTGTCCCAACTGTTTGTATAAGAACTGTGTTTAAAGTCTACATGAACTGGTGATTTTCCCCCAAATAGACAAAAACAAATGGCTCCAATACATGATAATTAAACAATTGTCATACAAACAATGACAGGCAATAATACTCTTTTGGTCTAAAGAATATTTTGAGTGTTGGTGTTTCAAACTAAAAAGTAATTTTATTGTTGAAAATCAACTTTCAAATTGTAAATTGCACTAACGACAGAACTAAAAATTCACATACGGAACACATAAATTACTGAAACCAAAATTAATCAAAACCATGTATCTACAGCACTTTAGCGATTGCACACCCTGTAGGTTCTTTTGTGAACTGAAAATTTACTAATTTTTTTCCCATGAAATTTTAATTGTGATGTTAAGTACTTGATAAGTTAATTTTAGAATTACTCTGTTATTTCTGACATTTTGTTGGGTAATAGTTAATATGTCAGGAAATGTGATTTGAAAACGTTTGTTGATACTTCGTCATTGTGAAGAACAAAAAAAAAAATGAAATCTCTTTTATGTATTTCTTTCTGCTTATTTTTGTTATTAAAAAATTTTGAACAAAATTATTTCTCAAAATTTGTTTCATCAAAAAATCATTACTCGAATGGGAGCAAATATTCGTGGAACGGAATGCCATTTTAGTGAGTATGTGCTGGAATTGGTGCGCGGTGGCGTTACGGTAACCGGTTCTCGTCAGATCACCGAAGTTAAGCAACGTCGAGCCCGGTTAATCCTCGGATGGGTGACCATATGAGCGATCGATTCGGACTCCCGCGTTGTGTCCTTGGGCAAGGGACTTAACCCCGATTGACCACATGGGGGCACGATGACGCCGTGTACTAAGGCGTACTGCACGTCAATGGTGCGCATGTCTTCAACCAATCTAACCCTGCCTGTGCTGCAGTGCGGAGTTACGATGTTGGGGAGCCGGCGGCTGCTCGTCGTTGCTCGGTGGTTCTCTACGGGTACTCTGGCTTCCTCCACCCGTAAAACTGTCACGGTCATGATTAGCCATTGTGCATAAGTATATGACCTTAAACACCAATAAATAAATAAATAAATAAATAAATAAATAAATAATATATGGTCTGAAATTGCTGAAATTAAAGCATTTGTTTGTTTCTAAATGAACTTTATTGCTGATTCTGAACCCAACAGATTCTACTCTATGAACATTTGGCATTTCACGACATTCAAGATGGCACCCCAAAATCAGTATTGTGGATATTCATTCCCACAAAAACTATTTTTGAATGGAATTTGGCCTTGTATTAACCCTTTACCTAACATGAAAAGCAGACGACACTTGCAAACAAAATTCTTGAATAACTACTTTTTTCATTTTTTGTCTCACAAACATAGGTTATGACCCCTCATTGGAACGAGCTCGACGCCTGGCTGGTTTTGGCCGTTACGTTGGGTAAAGGGTTAAAAGACTGACCATGACTGTTTAGTAGCAGTCCTGTGTGGAGCCCAAAGTGAAGTATTTTTGGGTGAGCGCCCTTCCCAAAAAAGTAATCGCCTCTTTTTTCAGAATGAATGTGAAGGAAAGGTTGGATTTTCCCCCCCAACTCTGTATTATGTTCTATAACAATGTCACATCCAGGTTTTTCATCGAGTTTTTTTTTTTGGGGGGGGGGGGGGGGGGAATGAGAAACATTGGTTTCCAAAAAAAATTATTCAAATGTACTATGCATTTGAGCACATATTTCCATCATTTGTATTGAAATTGTTCCAGGGGTTTACAGAATTTCATGAAAGTCTCAAATTAAGTGCTTAAATGTGGACAATATCCAACAAAACTGCCTCGATCCGCCACATTTATCATTATTGCCAAATATGATGTCCAGAAAACTTCAAACAAGCTAAGAAAAATTTCATTTGTTCTCTATATTCTAACACCAAAATGTGCATTTCTATGAACAGGGAGAGAGGAAGAAAAATACTATTCAATCATCCCAGGCAATGTTTTATTTAAAAGTGACAATGATGGAATGTACCATTTCAGGCCTGGAAAATTAAAGGTTATGGGTAACCCACATTTTGTTCCCTTGTATTTCGTCAAAGAACCCATTGATTTATACCATGTAGACCAATTTCACTTAGGCCAATTCCAGGTAGACCAACTCAAAGTACACAGATTCCGGGTGACCAATTCCAGTTAGACCAACGTTGGTCTAACTGGATTTTTTTGTACATGGAATTAAACTTCAAAATTTCAATTGATATTATTGAACATATAACATTTTCATTGGCATGGTGGGGGTTCGAACCCACGCCGAGACAGTTTTCCTGGAAGTTTTGGTCTGCCTGGAATTGGTCTTCATGGAAGACACAACCCATTGTTTGTTCCCCTTAAACCTATGGTGAATTATGGGTTAACAGCGTGGGTTTCTGAGAATTAAAACTGATTAGTAATATGAACCCGTATATATTATTTTGTACCTCCATCTGAACAAGACATGGTAAGCTTACTAAATTAAGCTTGATAAATAACCCTTCAGTCTGGCCATGCTGTAGACACTCACCATTGTGACTGTAGATGGGAAAATACAGCCAAAACAGAGGAAATAACCATTTGTTTGTAACTGAAGTCTTGTTCGCAGCTCACGAGGTGCTTGGGTTCATATCACTTGACTGCAGTCGTATTAAGTATTGCTTAAGATGAGTTGAAAAATCCTGTATTTGATTCTCCAGATTTCTGTATAAATATTTACTTTGAGGGGCCGCCTGAAGCCTCAAAGGGCAGGATGAGGAACCATAGTTTTAGGGCACTTTTTCCAAGTAGTAGTGCAGTATGTCAGCTGTCTGAGGGCAAGGGACAGTCCCCTGTGGACCTCCTTCTCCAGCCACCCTGGTCACTAGGTATTCGAAATAAATAAAATAAATGGATTTTACAATATAACTCTTCATAAAAAACCCACTTTCGTTCCTAAGCTCCCTCCACTCTCATCTCCTTCAACAACACAAAATCACCAGAGAAACTAAGAAGTAAAAAATATTTGTTCACATTCAGCTCTCACATTTGATGCGATGACAACCATATTGAATCTTTATGCTCTCCCTGCAAGTTCCTTGAAAACTCGGCAAGCTAACTTAGGATGAAGAGAATGGACTTAGTATAACGAGAATATCCTATTCTGGTCATGGTCTGTCACCCTCGCGGATAACCATGGCAGCCGGGTTTGAGGTTTTCAGCATGTCCTGCCTTTATGCATCATATGTCTTTATATCTGACAGGGTGACTTCTACAAGACAAATTGTTTTCATCCTGACTGCTATCTACTCCATGATTCCTTTAGCATAACATAAGTTGTATTTACATCAAGTTTTCTTCAAATTTGACAAGATGAAAGTATTAAATATCCTACTTTGCTTACGGTTGACCACCCTTGATGGCCAGCTTCCCAACCATTTTTAGTGTCTTCTGCAGACACCCTGTGTTTAAAAAATGAACAACTCAAATTTTTCACACTGCTTCTTCGAATTTTGAGAAATGACATAAATAGAGAGTAATCGCTTGACTAGACTGGTTACGTGAAATAATTCATGGGATGTGAGGGACGTTGTACAAACACGAGTGAATGCGCACGAGTGTTTTAGAATATAGTCCCTCGCCTCGAATGAATTATTTCACGTAACCAGTCCAGTCAAGCGATTACTCTGTTCATTACTTTTTATTATTAACGATAATTATATTATTTAACCCTTTACCTAACGTAACGGCCCAAACCGGCCAGCGCTATTCTCAAAATTCGCCAATTAATTTTCATTATTTTTTCATTTTTTGTCTCTAAAACATAGGTTATGATCCCTCATTGGAACGAGATCCTCGAGCTCGTTCCAATGAGGGTCATAACCTATGTTTTTGAGACAAAAAAATGAAAATAATAGTTATTCAAGAATTTTTTTGCAAGTGTCGTCTGCTTTTCATGTTAAAAAAACAAAAAAAAAAACAAACAATGAAATCCCCATTACACCCAGGGCAAAGTGTCAATTGTTGATTGTATAAGTTATCGTTTATAATCAAACCGGGAAATCCCAGTAAATCACACTTTGTAAGTAATAAAATGATATAATTTTGCTGAAATGGAACAAAAGCTGGAAAATTACGTTTTTTACAGCAAAAAGAACTTTCAACTTAAGCTAAACCACAATGTCATTGAATTTGATGAAGTATTCTCTTCTACCATTTCAAGTTATTGTTCTTCACTAGAACATTCTTCATGAATGTTTGTCAATGATGATTGAGGCAGACATACTATGAAAGATAAGAGTGTGTGGCGGCAAAATTTCTCAGTTGCAGATATTTATCACTTTCCAAAGTGTGATTTACTGGGATTTCCGGGTTTGATTATAAACGATGTCTTCGCAAGTGAATTATGCAATTATGTCATGTATCCGTGCGCTCAAACGAAGACGCTTTGCCGTGGGTGTAATGGGGATTTCATTGGGGTTTTTTTTTTGTTTGCTTTTTTAACCCTTTACCTAACATGAAAAGCAGACGACACTTGCAAAAAAAAAATTCTTGAATAACTATTATTTTCATTTTTTGTCTAAAAAAACATAGGTTTTTGACCCCTCATTGGAACGAGCTCGATGAGCTCGTTCCAATGAGGGGTCATAACCTATGTTTTAGAGACAAAAAATGAAAAAAATAATGACAATTAATTGGAGATTTTTGTGAATAGCGCTGGCCGTTTTTGGCCGTTACGTTGGGCAAAGGGTTAAGTGAATCGGCTTGGAATTGTATGTAAATTCCAAACACCAAACCATTTATCCTATCTTCAAATCGTCAATTTGACCGCTTAATTGCATATAGTTCAGAGTAAACTCTTTTTAAATGAATGAAAAAAAACCAAAGATCTATCGAAGAATTACTCTGGGGACCTCCACTGAATTCGACACATTTATAACTGTTCGGCCTCAATAAATCTAAAAATAGTATTCAATCCATTTTATCTTGTTTGACAGAGCTCCAAGAACCCTGACAAACAAGATATAATAGAATAAATGCTTAATTATTTACTAAAATACTTCATCCCGATTACCCATGTGGGGGCACGGTGGCGCTGTGTTCTCAGGCCTATTGCAGGTCGATAGTGCACTTGTCTTCAACCAACACTAACCCTGCTTGTGCGGAGTTAGTTGGTTGGGGAGTCTGGCAGTTGCTCGCCGTTGCTGTGTGGTTCTCTCCGGGTACTCCGGCTTCCTCCGCCCGTAAAACTGCCCGACACGAGGTGACCCTGGCTGTCGGAAATGTCGTTAAACCCCAGTAATAAAATAATTATTACTAAAATACAGAAACATTACCATAGTCCACTTACCGGAATATTCCTGTTAACCCTTTGAATCCGAACGACCACTTTTCCTTTCCAGGTCCGTGATACGACCTGAATTCATAAAGTATATGTATACAGTTGTTCGGTGAAATCGAGTTGTAGAGTAATCAAGATTTTCAACATGCAGCTCTTTCTTGGGCTGATGGGAATTTCCGTATCGTACATAGCTATACAAGCTGGTTAAGCGAATCGCCCTGGTAATTGCATGTAACTTCCAAACACCAAATCATTTATCCTGTCTTCAAATCGTCAATTTGACCGGTTAATTGCATATACGTCAGAGTGAAATCTTTTTAAATGAATAAAAAAATTAAAGATCTATCGAAGAATTACTCTGGCGACCACTACTGAATTCGGCATATTTATAACTGTTTGGCCTCAGTAAATCTAAAATAAATGCTTAATTTATTACTAAAATACTTCATCCCGATTCCCCACGTGCGGGCACGGTGGCCCTGTGTTCTCAGACCTACTGCTCGTCGATGGTGCACTTGGCTTCAACCAATGCTAACCCTTCGCGGAGTGTGCGGAGTTTGTTGGTTGGGAAGTCTGGCAGTTGCTCGGTTGTTCTCCCCGGGTACTCCGGCTTCCTCCACCCGTAAAACTGACCTACACGAGGTGACCCTGGATGCCGGAAGTGTCGTTAAACCCCAAGAAATAAATAAATATTACTAAAATACAGAAAAATGGCCATGTCCACTTACCTGAATATTCCTGTTAACCCTTTGAACCGAATGACCACTTTTCCTTAAAGGGATCGTGACACGACCAGAATTCACAATGAAGATAGCCGTTCGGTGAATTCGAGTGGTAGAGTAATGAAGATTTTCAAAGTGCAGCCCCAAGGCTGCGCGTTGAAAATATTGTTTGGCCTTCTCCCAAGTAATGAATATAGACCAGTTGTTGGCTCTTGAACTGGCATGGAATATACCAAAAGGTTCCAAAGGGCTAAATTAATATTTTTACTGCCAGTTAACCGGTTTCCACTGTTTAAAAGGTATTAACTCCTTATCTTTTTTGCACAAAAAGTGTGCCCTAGGAAACTGTACCAACCTATACGTTCAATTACACGTTGCTCTCTGACGGCGTAATGTCAGGAATACCCATCAAAGGATACGTGAGAATATTATACTTGATTCGAGACGGCTGACACGGTGGGACGGAGGGATTACATGCCCCTCAGCTTTTCAGATCATATATTCCCCCACACACTTTTGATGCAGAAACAATGTTTATGGATATTTTTTAATTGTAATTCGTCAGTCAAATTTGATCTCGTTGTTCTTTTTTCTGAACCCGTTATTTGATTGGCTGTGAGCCGGTCGGCTCCGTGCTCTAATCTCAGGTAAATTCACTCTTACCGTGGTCTAATTGCCTGAAGCGGGTCAATTAGAACATGTCTATATCCACGCTACTTGTAGGAGACTGAAGTCTTACGTCATCCGACTCTAAAATCGAACACACCCTGTAAATTAGATCATAGCAAATAGCCCGAGATCGAAAATGGCATTTTTTTATTGTTTTTTTTCTTTTTTAACTAAAACGGGTTTCGCGAATTTTTTCACGTCTAACGGTGAGAAGAATTACAATGGGGATAAACGTCTCTTGTTTCGTTAGACATTGGGGAATTTGGCCATGGAAAATCATTTGTTATGTCGTCCCTTCGGGGTTCGTTAACAAATGGCTTTCCATAGTCAAATTCCCGACTGTCTTCAGTTAAAACTAGAAGTCCTGTCATGAAATGCGCACAAATAGCACGTCGATCTGCGCGGTAATCTACGCGTTATTACCATAGTAAGTCTATCAAATCTGCACGTATGGCTTGTGCACAAACAATGTTTCAGTCAATGGACCTCCGGGTGACCCGGAGGTCCATTGGCAGACACATTGCCTGTGTTTGTTATTAGTAACCAGGAGAACCTGTCGTGCTTTGGATGCCATTCGATATGGCAAATGCGCGCAATTCCTACGCGCAATTACGCTTAGACGAGCGCACAGTTCGTGGCAGGACTTCTAGTTTTAACAGTAAACTAACTCAATAAGAGACGTTTATCTCCTAATCAACGCATATTTATTCATTAACCATATGCCTAATATGAATAAGAAACAACACTTGCACAAACAGTTTTGGAATAATTAAAAAAGAATTATTTTTTGGCAAAAAACGTAGCATATTACTTCTTGTTTGCATCGAGCTCAAGGAGCTCGTTACAATGAGGGGGTACTAAAATCGAAAAAAAATCGTCCACCAAACATTCCCCCCAAACAAACACAAACACTTTCATTTTGGTTCCGAAACGACTGTTTTTTATAACATTCTCTCACATGTTGTACGACAACATTCTCAGAATGAGTGATATTGATCAAAAGTTTCCTCGCCGAAAAATATAAGAACAGATTGGGTCCAAAGATCACACGTATGGCGTCCGTGACTTATGACGATCTACCGTAACGAAACATTATCCACAGAGCTCTTAAGTCAGATGCAAACACAACAATGTAACTCAGCAAACAAAAAAGTGTAAATCCACCACCAATGGCATTTGTTGAGAGACGCATGTCATATATTGTAATGAACTTTCTTCGATATTGTGTGGTGTTTTTAGAATCGATTCGTGTTGTTGAACTGGTCCGTTTGGTATCGACTGAACTGCTGTCATTAGACCATTTGTTTCTGATGATGCATCTTTGTGGTGTTATTATTTTGCAGCCAGACTTTGACAAACAAGTACGCACTGAAAGTATAAATAGAGAACTTTTCATAATAAGCCTAACCCCGACCTCCGTCGACAATCTGTAGTCTATGTTGATGTTTAGGATTATGTCACGGTCTGCTGGGTGGGGCGCTGACATACGTGGCGTTGGGTGTGTTTAATATATCATCGTTGGGCTGGTTCTTCGAATAAACTGATTAACAATGGACAGTCAGCAAGAAATATTGAAAAATAACCTATTGCATTTGGTGATGGATGTGAATATTATGGACGCAGAGTGAGTGAAAAATTTTCTTCAGAACTCGAAACATTTTTGATGGAGGAAATTTTACTATATAGCTACTAAAACTAAAGAGTAGTTATTAATGTCAACTCCAGTGAAGATTAAGCCACTTAGGGTACCAGAAGCCAACACTATAAAACCTTCACAGTTGTATTTTCTAGAATAGTATTTTCTAGTTATGACTTTAAATGGGTTGAAATAGATCATTAGCATTTTCAAAGATGAAAAATTAGTCCTTGGTTTATCACACTGAAACAGGCCTACTTGCCTTGTTTCCGTGCCAGGTTTACCAATACGGCATGCCACAGGCATACCACGAAACGCAATACCCTGAGTTTATGCAGTATTACTTACATTGTGAGATCAGGGGCCAATACTATAAAACCATTACAATTGTATTTTCTAGAATTGTATTTTCTAGTTATGACTTCAAAACGGGTTGAAAGGAAGCATTAGCATTTTCAAGGATATGGCAATTTGCCAATTGGCAAATTGCCATATCTTTTAAAATGCTAATGATTCATTTTAGTCAGTTATATTAATAGGTAGAAAATACGATTCTAGAAAATACAATTGTCATATACTATTGGCTCCAGCACTCGACACCAGTCCCCGGAATGTCTCCACAGAGCCTTCCAAGGATTAGTGTCACGATCTGGCATCGTCGATGGCGGAAATATGAATGTTAGAACAAATTTTCCTTCATTTTACTAATATTAGCAACTATTGAACAACAGGTCGAACAAATCAGGCAAACAAGAAAAAAATAGAAAATTGACCCCGAATAGTTGAAGAATTTATTATAAAAGGATCACCCGCTATAAATAAGTTAATTTAAGAAATTTCTCGTGTCTCGATTAGGTTTAAAGTTTGAACAATGAACTTGAAAAAAACCTAACTCAGGGGGACACTCTTAATAAAATACACATCAACAACAACGAAGGAAACTTTTTTCTATTCAACATCGAACACAAAAAAAGTTTTGAGTCTCCGAAGCCCTTCCCCTAATGCCGGTCACTCCATCAAATCTTGGTCAGTGTGAATCAGTAATAGTTAAATACACGGTTGTGGTATTGTTGCACCTGTTGTTGACTGGATGCGAGACGGTGTGATGCCATGTCGTTTTCGATGGAAAACATGCCATAATTGTATTTTCTCGCGTTTCGAAGAATAGCGAGAAAATTTTGTCTTATCGGATTGGCTACTGTTAAACGTCACCTTAGTGTGGTTTGAAGCATGGGTTGCAGATTTTAAGTGAGTCGCTTATTCAGAATGTTTTGCTCATGAGTTGACGTCATTTTGTAACGGTTGTTTTTTGTTGTATGCTGGTCAATTGTGGACAGATTCTAATACGGAGCAGACGTTCAATTGTTTCTGTGCTTGAAAATTTCGTTTTTGTTTCTGTTTTCAAAAAGGAGGAAACAGTTGAAAATTCCATTACTTCCAAAGTTCATGAGGCAGTCAGAAACATGCAAAGCGACTTATTAACTCATCTGAACAAGTTTATAGGGGCTAGATTATCGGAATTGGAGGAGAGAGTAAATAAACAGAGTAATCGCTTGACTGGACTGGTTGCGTGGAATAATTCATGAGAGGTGAGGGACGTTGTACAAACAGGAGTGCGCGAATTCGCGCACTCCTGTTTGTACAACGTCCCTCACCTCTCATGAATTATTCCACGTAACCAGTCCAGTCAAGCGATTACTCTGTTTATTACTTTCCATTATTAACGATAATTATATTATTTAACCCTTTACCTAACGTAACGGCCAAAAACGACCAGCTCTATTCTCAAAACTCGCCAGTTAATTTGTATTATTTTTCCATTTGTTGTCTTTATGACCCCTCATTGGAACGAGCTCGTAGAGTCGTTCAAATGAGGGGCCATAACCTATGTTTTTGAGACAAAAAATGAAAATAATAGTTAGTCACGAATTTTTTTTTGCAAGTGTCGTCTGCTTTTCATGTTAGGTAAAGAGTTAAAAAACAAAAAACAATGAAGTCCCCATTACATCCACGGCAAAGCGTCTTCGTTTGCGGGCACGGATACATGACACAATTGCTGATTGCATAATTCACATGTGATGTTATCGTTTATAATCAAACCCGGAAATGCCAGTAAATCACACTTTGGAAAGTAATAAAATCCAAAAAAGAGATTTCGGACTCACAGATTTCCAAAATAGAAAGTTTGTCGACAGAACAGTATAAATTTAGAAAAACTGGAAATAAAATTCAACACACACACAACGCAAAGGTCCTTCATAAAATGCAAGAAGGCAAATCACATCTAGACAGTAATGAAAGCAACTCGGTGGAAACAGCTTCATAAAATCTAATAGAAGGTATCCAGATTGTACAACGTTGACAAAAGATGGCTAAATTAACAGACATGTCAGAGAACGGTTGGAAAACAATGGAGGAGTACAAGACGCATCAGCTCGCCGACGATTCCGAGGATGAAAAGCGTATTTTTAAGGCGGAATCGAGAGCTTAAGGTAAAGTGGACAGATTGAAGAGAGCATCCAAATCTCGTAGATATTCACCGCTTACACGTGCACCTACACAAGGGGATTCTACAAATAATTATTCTTCAGGACACTCTGGACTTCCAAAAAGACCTGGTCTCTGTTTCTCATGAGGTAAGGCTGGTCATTAGCGAGCCGATGGCTGGATGTCAGCAAAATCTCAAGGAGGAAATATCATGGGTCAAAAGATAAGTATATTTCCTTTTGTTGATATCTGTTTTCTGTTTGACAATAACATTATCGGGTGTCTCGAACAAAGGCCAGTTGGTACAAGTGGTTTGTTACGACACGAGGCCCATGAGTCATGTGTTGCTTTTCAGAATCATGCAGGAACTAGGTCAGCTTTTGTGGGAGCAACAAAGAGCGATGCACCGTTAGCCGATAACGGGAATTATTTACCGTTAAGCGAAACAGCTACTGATAATTGTTCTCCGATTGGCCGGCTGAAAGATAACATTAAAATATGGAAACAAGCCGGGGCTTGTGATTCTGTTATCACTGTTATTGAGGAAGTTTACCGACTTCCGTTCCTTAATGTTCCTTCCTCTGTTCATTTAGGAAATAATAAGTCAGCTGTAGACAACCCTGCGGTTGTAGATACAGAATTGACAGATTTGTTAAAAAGGGGTGTGTATCAAAAGTCGCAGACCGTCTAACAGTCGTTAACCCTTTAACAGTAGCTTCCAATAAGGCAGGAAAAGGCGCGTTTAGTTTTAGATTGCCGGCATCTGAATTTTCAACTTTACAAGTTTTGTATTTTTGTATTTTGGGTACAGCTTCTTGGGATTCATGTGTTTGTTGTCATGACGCCATTGATGAAATTGATTTTTGCCCAGCTAATTATAGCCGACTGAATGGCATAGATCACGAAATGTCAAGTGAAGCCAGTTACACAATATTTAGTGATGCTTCCCACGATGGGTATGGTGGTTATGTACACTGACTGGAAGGTTCCGAAATGTTTGGTACATGGTCAGAAACTGAATGTGACAAAAGCTCCACGTGGAGAGAGCTGGGGGCTCTGAACAGAGTTTGAAAAACTTTAGCTAATCGCCTGGAAGGGCATTCTGTGACTTGTTGTACAGATAATCAAAAGGTCGTAAGTATATTTAACAGTGGCAGTAGAAAGCCTGATTTGCAAAGTGTTGCGTTAGACATTTCTCATACGTGTACTGAATATGGATTGAATTTGTTAACGAAGTGGGTTCCACGAGCTATGAATTAGAGGGCGGACTCTCTGAGCCGCCGAGCATATAATGATCATTGGGAGGTAGCCTCCACAGTGTTTGAGAGTTTATCCAAATTATGGGGGGGGGGGGGGGGGGGGGGGCGAATGACGTGGATAGGTTTGCTACATCATATAACGCTAAATGCGAAGCATTCAATTCGGTGTACGTTTATTTTATTTCTTCGGCTATAGACGCATTCGAACAGTCATGGTTTCAATTCAACAACTCGTTGGTTCCGCCGCCTTCTTTAATTCTGAAATATATCAAGAAGCTAAAGATTGATAATGCCAAGGGAACACTAGTCGTACCAACGTGGAAATCAGCTCCTTTCCGGCCACTTATGACAGACGGAGACGATTTTCGCCCCATGGTTAAAGATTTTCTGAACTAAGGTAAACACTGTTTTGTTCGCAAAGGGAGAGTCAAGAATGGTATTTTTGATCAAATGCCTCTGCGATTTGATATGCTTGCTTTGAAAATTGAATCATAAGGTAGCTTTGGAAATGTGATTTTTTACATACATGGCATGTTATTAGACAGCTTTTATTTAACTAGAATATCGTTGGTGGTCTGAATTTGGTATTAAAAATTTATTTTATAACAAATTATTGGAGAGTGCCACAAGACACTCTCCAATAATTTGTAATAAAATAAATTGATATGAACAAAATATTATTTGCGTTTGACTGATTATGAAACATAAGCAAGGAAAATGTTGGATTTTGCTCGGGTACCCTCTTGTTTTTAAAAGCCCTGATAGTGGCTTCTGGCACTCAACCAGTTAAATTAAATTTGATATACCTCTAAGACAAAGTTTTTTCTCTAACAGATTTCCAACTGGCGTCAAACCTTGGAAAATTAGTTTCGCAATCCGTATTGCCTTTGAACGACGAAACCAAATGTTTAACAAGGGGCATGGCTGGATATCTCTTAACTTCTAGGGCTTCCAAGACGTCAATTAAGAACTATTCTTCCTTTTCAAAATGGAAATCATTCATCGAGTTGAGAGGAGGAGTAGCTTTACCAGGTCAACCTGTTCAATGCGCCTTATATTTGACATATTTGTTGGACTCGGTTTTTTTTATAGTGTTGTGTATGCTGCTATGTATGCTATCCGTTGGGTGCACGAACTTTATGGGATGGACTATCCCACCCAGAACTCTTTCGTGGCTAATATTGTGGAGAGTGCCAAAAGGCATTCTCAAAAGAACATTTGTAAAAAAAGAACCAGTAACAGCAGAAATGCTTATTGAAATTTGCGATGAATATCTTGACTCTCGTGATCTAGCTACTGTTAGGGACTTAACTATGATTGTTTTTGGAGTTTTTCGGGATTCTTAAAGTTCGATGAGACAGTGTCCATACAACGGTCCGATATATAGATATTATCATAACAGTGTGTTGATCCGTGTCGTAGTATCACATCGAGTTGAGGTGGCCAGATTTTCGGATTACACGAGCTGCCGCAGGCAGCGAGTGTGATCCGAAAATCTGGCCACCTCAACGAGACGTGATGCGACGACACGGATCAACACACTGTTATGATGATATGTTTATCATATGACATTGTTTCGATGTCAAATTCACCCAAATTTGCCATTTTAATTAATATGCGGTGAAAAGCCGGTTACAAAAAAGCAGACGAAACAACAACGACTTCCCTAGTTACGAAAACTATACACGGAAACTCTCGGATATTTCCGTGGGAGTGTGATATGGATTTTTGATTTCCGTAAGAGTGTGATATGGACTTTTGATCCGGAAAAATCTCTCCCGGCGTGATACAACAGTTTGGAAAACATCGTCAAAGTAGTGATATTTAGGGTAAAAATGTCATAGTCATATGATAAAAAAAGTTTATGATTCATACTTTGGTATCAACATCTCTAAAAGTAAGACAATTCAATATAGATATGGAAACGAAGTATTAGTTTCGAAGGGTAGTTCAGTCGCGTGTCCTTATGCGATGCTTAGGCGATATCTTGACCTGACAGGATTACAGAACCTACAGAATATGTTTTATTTATTACTTTCCAAAGAGTGATTTACTGGGATTTCCGGGTTTGATTATAAACGATAACTTCACAAGTGAATTATGCAATCAACAATTTGGCCATATATCCGTGCGCGCAAACGAAGACGTTTTGCCGTGGGTGTAATGGGGACTTCATTGTTTTTTGTTTTTTTAACCCTTTACCTAACATGAAAAGCAGACGACACTTGCAAAAAAAATTCTTGAATCACTATTAATTTCATTGTTTGTCTCCAAAACATAGGTTATGACCCCTCATTGGAGCTCGTCATAAAGAGGGGTCACATGATAAGGTTTTGTCGAAATATTTTGAAATTTCAAAATGTTCCCAAAAATTTCAACAAAACCATATCATGTGACACCCTCATCGGGACGAGCTCGACGAGCTCGTTCCAAAGAGGGGTCACGTGATAAGGGTTTGTCGAAATATTTTGAAAAATAATATTTTTTCAGCTGCTGAATTTGCATATTACACGGGCGGATGCTGCCGATTCGTTTGGTAAAGGGTTAATCCCCAGTTACTCGAATATTTATTTCTACCGCTTTTATTTCTTGGGTGAGACGATGGTTTTCTTGGCATATTTTAAAAATTGCTTTTTCATCTCGTGACTTTGGGTTTTGGTTTCCATCTTTTTCCTTCTCAAATCACGAAATTGTCTGTTCTTCAATACCACTTCTAATTCTTCATAACATTCTATCTGGAAATATTTCATCGTGGTCCAATTATTGTGCTATGCGTTTCCACATTATTTCACACCATATAAAGGCACGCTTTGAAACCGACCACCAAGAGAGACGTTTGACCTGCCATTTGGAAAATCGTTTTAAGTTTCAGCATATTTTTCACACTCGTGCACTGCGGTACTGACTTACCTACATCAAAACATATATACCACATATATATTTTAAACTATGCTTTTATCGAAAATTGGGGAAAATGCAGAAATTGTTTCAGTAAGTTCAACACTCTCTTAAATCCTCCGGTGGAGGGTAGAATAGTTCCATTGTGATATGAGGCTGTGAATAATTCATTCATAAATGTGTGTTGTGATTTATGTTTGTTTCAAGATTTCAAAAATCTCCTGCATTGTTTCAAAAAACATTATATCACATGAAACGTCGTTAATTTCGACGTAACAACCCATGTCTTATTTCCTGAATATCAACTAGTGTCTAATCGGCACGTGGTCCCATAGCAGCAGCAGCAGCACTGTATTCTTGACATGACGTTCACATGACGTCAATTACGACAACAAGTTCAAGTAAAGCGCATTCATGACGTCATGATGTGAAGCGTCTGAGCCAACGGACTGATTATCGGTTGTTTTGGGAGAATTTAGCGACAATGAATTAAATAAAAAGTGTAAAATAAATTCGAAAACTCATGTGATATACAGAATCATTAACTCGTGATGTTTGGATATAAGATGTTTTGAAACTGTTTGATGAATTTGATTCACAACTCGCCTAAAGGCTCGTTGTGAATCAAATTCATCAAACTCGTTTCAACAAATCTTATATCCAAACATCACTCGTTTGAGATCCTCTATATTTTTTTCAAAGTGATTATGAAATTCTTAATGCAAATTATCAGTAGAACTTCTCAATCTGGCGTGTCGTTTTAGAGTATCATGATTAGAGATGGGCAATATACCGAAAAATCGAACTGATACCGATATCATGAGGATACCGAAAAACCGAACCGAACCAATCGTTGAATACCAAAACCGTCTATTCTATAACATTCATTTTCATTAACCCTTTACCTAACATGAAAAGCAGACGACACTTGCAAAAAAAATTCTTCAATAATTAATTTTTTTCATTTTTTGTCTCAAAAACATAGGTTATGACCCCTCGTTGGAACGAGCTCAACGAGCTCGTTCCAACGAGGGGTCATAACCTATGTTTTTGTGACAAAAAATGAAAATATTTTGAAAATTAATTGGCGATTTTTGAGAATAGCGCTGGCCGGTTTTGGCCGTTACGTTAGGTAAAGGGTTAAAGAAGTGACTGATTTTATTTTCAGTTTTGTTAAGCCTCAATGGACTGGGCAACCGTCACGAATTCCCACCTGCACATGTCCAATTGCTTAGCAGTGATTCCCAGTCAGGTCTTGGCTACCTGTTAAGGCAGCCATGACCTGACGACCTAACTAGAAATCACTGCCCAGGTGTTTTATCTGTTATCAGCAGAACCCCCCAAAGATGGCATTGTCTTGGCACATGCCATCTTTAGGGGGTTCTGCTGACAATAGGCAGTCGCTCGGACTTGGTTCCTTGAGACATGACTAAGGCATGTTATGCCAAGCTGCCGCTTAATATTGTCCAGCCCTATCCCATCCCTTATTTGAGAATTCAGCCAGCATTCAATACGATTCATTCACATGAGGCCTATATATGTCATAAACTTAATTAACTATAGGCGAACAGATACCGCCCCACTCCTCTTTTTTAATTATTGTTAAACTTCTTCCCTCAAAAGTATGGATTGTGACTCCACACTGGAACGAGTGTCAATGAGTGTCAGCCTATGTTTTTAGGGCAAAAAAAAAAAATCAGGTATTTCGTAAATTTGTTCAGGCCGTACCTACATGACAAGTGAGTGTACACACTCTTCCATTTACATTCATGTACGTGAGGCAAGTGTTAAACAATTATAAACAATAAACAAACAACAACCCCCCCCCCCCCAAAAAAAAACCAAAACAAAACAAAACAAAAACAAAACAAAACAAAAACACATTGTGTTGAACAGTGTGTTGGGGGGGGGGGGGGGGTATGGAACCTGGGGAGGTCGTGTCCCCTTCAAGCTCTCTGACCCCTCCATTTCCGCATGTCACCGTCACTGCTATGATCGAAAAGTTATCAAGCAAGAATTAAGGAAGATAAATACATTTTGAAAAAGCCCTCCCCACCAGTTGTGTGGTTCTGGTTTTTAACTATTTACCTGCATACACAAAAATACGCTTTTTATCCCTTAAGTAAAAATCAGACTATCACCAATCAGACAATTATAGTCAATCAGTCGGTCTGTGTTTGTACGTCCAATCACCAGAAAGACGGCCCTTTGGGGTTATTAAACATTCTGATAATCGCATATACTATGAGCTAAATGGTTAACCCTTTACCTAACGTAACGGCCAAAACCGGCCAGCGCTATTCTCAAAAATCGCCAATTAATTTTCATTATTTTTTCATTTTTTGTCTCAAAAACATAGGTTATGACCCCTCGTAGGAACGAGCTCGTCGAGCTCGTTCCAACGAGGGGTCATAACCTATGTTTTTGAGACAAAAAATGAAAAAAATTAATTATTCAAGAATTTTTTTTTTGCAAGTGTCGTCTGCTTTTCAGGTTAGGTAAATGGTTAAAGGAAAGTGCGTATCTGTAGGTCAGAAAACAAGGAAAGAAAATTACAACTTTTTATTCAGCAATAACATTGAGTAGCCTTTATTTTTTCACGAGTGCAAAGTGTTTCTCACAGTCATGTCGAAAACATGCACGAGAATCCAGACTTTTTGCTGTTTAGTGCAAGTACATTCGCTCCCATGCAGACCGCCCCATTCTGTTAAATCGAATCAAACGTCATATTATAAGTGTGGGCAACTTATTTTTTGACGGTGGCTGCCCAGTAGCCTGGAGCAAACTATTTGGAGTACAATACCTCATTGGACAGATTTGAAAACACCAACCGAGTGTAAATTCCACCCAGATAATAAATCAAGTTCAGTGTGAAACTGGAAAAAAATGTATTTAAAAAAAAAGTTAGTAAAGAGACTTCTGGACTAAAATAAGAAACTGCGAGGGGAAACTGCACTCTGAGTGTACGCGTCGAAATTAACCTATGCCGTCCATCATCTATTTCAACATACTGAAGACAAATTATTAACCTTTCAACAGAGTCCTGTAAACCAAGAATGTAACAAATTTGTCACAAACTCCCAATAAAAATAGACTGTGAATACAGAAGACACACGTCACAAATCTATTGAACTTGCACAGGTGAAAATGATTACAATAGTTTGTTCAATTATTAAAACATGTGACAATAATCTTTTAATAAGACTGTAACAGGAGGAGAGATAAGTGCGGGAGCGGGGTTGGAACCGTCGACCTCTAGCACACAAAGCGATCGATTTACCACGAGACTAGGAGATCAGGACCAACCGGGCTGGTTGGTAAATGGCCTTTATACCTCGACAGCTACACTACTCTCCCCTTCTTTTGAGATTCACCACATGTGAATCTCACCCAAGTTCCTCCTCAGAGCGGTCGAAACACCCGCAGTGCCACCTACTGCTGAGGATCGGACGAGCCCCCAAATGTAACAGAAGGAGAGATAAGTGCGGGAGACGAGGTTCGAACCGTCGACCTCTAGCACACAAAGCGACCGATTTACCACGAGACTAAGAGACCCGGACCAACCAGGCTGGTTGGTAAATGGCCTTTATACCTCGACCGCTACAAGAGTCTCGACAGAGGTATTAGCGAGCAGTGACATAATCAAACTACTACACTGCAAAAGTATAGGTTCTCTTTAGAACCAAAACTGGTTCTAATCTTGTCCCTGAGATGGAACCAGTTCTGTTTAAACAGTATTTATTTCAAATCAAATAAATTTACCAAGATTAGCATTCAATTTTAACAGAATATTACATGAATTGAAGTAGATTCAGCAGTAAACTTGGAGCTTATTCAACGCAGTCGCCAAACATTTTGAAACAAAGAGGATATGAACAGCTGGCATATCGAACCAGTTTTGGTTCTGTATAGAACCAAAACTGGTTCGATATGCCAACTGTTCATATCTCCTTTGCTTAATAATGATTTGAGACAACCTCGTATAAGCTCTAAACTTACGACTGAAACCACCTCAATTTATGTGTAATTCTGTTAATATTTAATGTTAATCTTTCTAAATTTATTTGATTTGAAATAAATACTGTTTAAACTGAACTGGTTCCATCTCAGGGACAAGATTAAAACCAGTTTTGGTTCTAAAGAGAACCTGTATTTTTTACAGTGTACTTGTTATTGTTTAAAGCTTCTATTGTTCACCGACTCTCAGCAGCCTATTGTTTTGTACATGCTAACTTCAAATTAATAGTCGAACAGGATCACTTGGCAATGTGAATAACCTAACTCTACATTCATTTAACAAAAAAAATTAGTTTTTAAACCTCTCTCTCTCTCAGTTTATAAGCTTGGGATAAACTTCAGGAAAAAATCAACAGTGGAGGTGGGGAAGGGGCGATGAAAGTCACGAGAGTTTGGTAAGTTTTTTTTTTTAATTTTTTTTGGGGGAGGGGGGGGGGGAAGGATGCACGTGATGAGCAAGAACTTTGATACGCGTTGATCTTGCAGGTAATTACTAATTAAAATTGCTGGTGGTCTTTCTTTTTGGGGGTTGGGTGGGTTGATGTGGGAGTTGTCGTTGGAAACTGTAATTAATCGATTCTAGTTTATGAAAGCGAACAAGATGTCAAAAAATCACAAGCACAGTTCCGTACTAATTATAATGAGGCGTCCAAAACCCGGGTGATTAATCTCAAGCCTTAATTCGTTGATTTTCCGGCAAGTGTTGGATCGCTTTGGAGAAATAGGTAGGGTTTACGATAGTATTAAAGGTTGGTGGGAGAGTCCTAATTTTTCGGAGGGGGGGGGGTTGGGGGTTGGATGTTGTCAACAGCCAGTAAATAGAGATATACCCAACCTGTATATTCTTTGACCTTCCCCGGTTTATGTAGGTCATAATGTGTACCATTAACAGGACTCATCTTTTGTTTTTAAAACTTATTTCTAGTAAATTGTAGATTTCCGTTATACGCTTAGAGTACCAGTATTCCCGTATTTATTTGCGTGAATGTGTCATTTACAACGATGTTTATCAAATTTTCACCTGGTGGGCTTAAATTGTAACGAGTGCTGCCGACCTCTCGATAAAGTTTTCCGTTCGCACGTGCATATTGTTCCACAGATTTAATAAAAACAGAAGCGCGAATGAATTTAAATGAGCGGCATTGAACACAAACACAACCAATTAATGTTTTTCAAAGATACACATTTGTGCTGCGAGTGCAAACCACCGTGGATCGGCGCTGAGACGTTCTACGAAATTTTTTCTTACAGAATGCAGTGAGCATTGGTGGGATGTCACACATATTTGTGCCGGCGCCTCATTGGTTGGTAATATTTAATGGGCAGGATTACGGTCATGTCGAAAACAGAATAAAACTCCGCGGGTTAGGATGACGTATTATTGACACTTTTTCGACGCGTAGGACTGCCAAATTAATAATTTTCTTATGGTTATGCATTTTCGAACAAAACAGGTTTCTTTTGATTGATTCAAATCTTGCCTGTTCGACATTTAGTTCGCGAGTTGTGATTTTTTTGTCATACTGCACTGATAGCGAGGTTATTTGGTTACACTTTGTATTTTCCCAGTGCTGTAGATAGTAACGCAAGCCGGGTTCGTCACCCCTAGTTTAGCACTAGAAATCAGGGGTGATGGAAACCGCGTCTTTAATGGACTGTACACGTAATGCCAAGTAGGCAGGGTTATGTTAAGTTTTGACAGATGACGTGATCGTCCACAAATAGTCCGTCAACAATTTCTGTTCGGCACATGTGTGTGGAACGGATTTTCGTTTTCCGCATGGTTCAGTGTTGCTGCAGATGGGGATTTCATAGAACAGGCGTGCAGTAAACCTTTGATACACACAGATGTTTTCGTTATTTTTTTCCGAATCTATAATTCTTTTTTTTATTATCTACCGGTAGATGAGTACAATTTCACTGTACCAGAAGTATTTTGATTTCAATGACGACACTAGTAGTGTTATGGGAGCAAAATCATACTCAAGTGGTGTGGGCATGAGTAAATCTCACCCTTGTTGGATGATAGTTGACCCAAACACTCGACAGGGCTCGTGTCCAAGTCAAATAAATATCTTCCCCATGCCCGCACACCACTCGAGGGCATTATCAGAGTGATGGGTGGAGATTGTGTGTATGCGCTGCGTGTGTTGTCAGAGTGAAATACATAGAGAGCAGTCTCCGTAAACTGGTCATAATCCACGCGTGGACAGGGATGTCCACGCATGCGTTTACCAGGTAATAAAAATCATCACCAGCAAAATTTTAATGAATGAAACACCGGATTGTACCCGGTGCTTCATTAATTAATTTTTTGATGCTTATTCCTATAGTTAGTGTTTGGAATCTAATATTATTGCATCCGTTGAAATATTTCCCACCCGTGGAAAGTGGCCAATCCTCGGAGACTGTAGTGTAAAAGTGGCGCTTTGTGTGATGGCAATTAGAGTGATGAAGGCTATCGCGATTCAAGGGGAGTGTTTCGAGAGATGTACTAGAGGGGACAGTAGATGTTCGAAATGCCTTGATTCGGGATACTTTTGTATTTTGTTTCAGGTAGGCTTGTGTATTACACGGTGATAAGACAGGACCCTCGGTCCTACATGAGGTGTTTCTATCAACTAAAAAGAGAAAAGTAGGTTACCTCCTGGTGTTGTGGATCTGGTTGATGTTGTTGTATCACTTTGTGTAGACAGGGCAGTGGTAGGAACTGTCGAGGAGGGTGTACTCGACCCGGTTATTGTGGTGGTAGAAACTGTGGTGCCAGGTGTACGCGTCGCCGACGTTGTGGTAGTAGTATCAGGTTCGTTTGTTGTTGACGTAGTTGTGTCGTCCTGCGTAGTCAATGCGATGGCGGAAACTGTAGTGTCAGGTGTACTCGCTTCCGCCATAGTGGTAGTCGTTTCATGTTCGATTGTTGCTGTTGTAGTTGTGGCGTATTGCGTGGTTATCAAGATGGTAGAAACTGTAATGTCTGGTGTACTCAATTCTGGTGTGATGGTAGTAGTATCAGGTTCGTTCATTGATGTAGGTGTATCGTCTTGCGTGGTTATGGTGGTGGTAATGGTATCGGACTCGTTTGTTGCTGGTGTATTTGTATCGTCTAGAGTTGTCGTTGTGGTGTTAGAAAATGTAGTCTCTGATGTACTCGGTCCCGACGTGGTGGTTGTAGTGTCAGGTTCGGTTGTTGATTCAATTGTATCGTCAAGCGTGGTTATTGTGGTAGTAGAAATATAAGGTTCGTTTGTTGTTGATGTAGTTGTGTCGTCTTGCGTGGTCGCTGTAGTGGTAGAAACTATAGTGTCTGGTGTACTTGCTTCCGGCGTGGTAGTAGTAGTATCAAGTTCGTTTGTTGTCGATGTAGTTGCGTCGTCTTGAGTGGTCGCTGTGGTGGTAGACACTGTAGTGGCAGGTGCACTTGCGTCCGACGCGGTGGTAGTAGTATCAGGTTGGTTCGTTGTTGATGTACTTGTGTCGGCTTGCGTGATCGTTGTTGTGGTAGAGACCGCAGTGGCTGGTATATTTGCTTCTGAGATTGTCGCAGTAATATCAGGTTCGTTTGTTGTTGATATTGTTGTCTCGCCTTGGGTGGTTTTTGTGGTTGTAGTAGTATCGGGTTCGTTTGTTGTTGATGTAGTTGTGTCGTCTTGTATGGTAGTAGAAACTGTTGTGTCTGATGTACTCGCTTCCGACGTGGTGGTTGTAGTATCCGGTTCGTTTGTTTTTGTTGTTGTTTGGTCTTGCGGGGTTATTGTGGTTGAAGTAGTGGAGTCTGTGGTCTCTGGTGGACTTGTTTCAAGCACAGTTGTTGTAGAGACAATTTCGTTCGACGATATAGTTGTATCTTCAGTTGTGATAGAAATCGTGGATTCAACACCAGGTTCTACAATGACAAAAATATTGTTACTGGTTGAAGCTAAGATTTCAAGCGCAAATTGGCAAGTGTGGAGTCAGATGGCAACTTTAATTACAGAAACGAGTGTAGTCCCAGTCGGAAAGTTGACCAGAAGAGCGGAATTGGTTACTTCATATTATGATTACAACTTTTAACTACAGTTAAAACTAAAAGTCCTGTCACGAACTGTGCGCTTATCTAGGCTTAGTTACGCGTAGAAATTGCGCGCAGTTCCCATATCGAATGTCATCCAATGCACGGCAGGTTCTCCTGGTTAGTCCTAGCAAACACAGGCAATCTTCTGCCAATGGACCTCCGGGTTACCCGGAGGTTCATTGCCTGAAACATTGCTTGTCCACAGGCCATATGTACAGAATTTGATAAACCTTACTATGGTCAAGACGCGTAGATTAACGCTCAGATCGACGTGCTATTTGTGCGCATTTCATGACAGGACTTTTAGTTTTAACTGTAGACTATATAGAAATCGGAAGCTAATTCCCAGAAGTCATGCAACGAAACACGTCCATCACCGACTCGGCCCCTATGAAGTTGAAATTATTTTTTAGTGAATGTAGCAAAAGCCATGTTAAGCGTTCTTGAAGTGTTGAAAAATTAGAAAACTGTTATCTCTAACTTTTGTTACGTGAACAACATACGAAGATTCTAAAAAAAAATTCTTACGCATTTCAGCCTCGGACCCTGTGACCCCCTTATGACGACACACGTGACGTCGATCCCCTATAACGTAATAGCGTTAACAATTTTCCGACAAGTTTGCTGAAAGTGCACACAACTTGCGCTCAGTTACCTCTATTACCGACTGCGATACTATTATAGTGCTGTATGATGTAGTTTGTGGTCTAGGGGTGTCACTAAATGAGAGGGGTAACACCTGCCGATACTGACGTCATATATCCGGAAGTTGAAGTCTGATTTTCAAAAAGTTTCAACTTGTTAATCCTTTACATAACACGAAAAGCAGGCGGCACTTGCAAACAAAATTCTTGAATAACTAAATATTTTCATTTCTGGCATCAAAAACATAACTTATGACACCTCATTGGAACGAGCTCGTTCCAATGAAGGGTCATAAGTTATGTTTTTTGAGACAAAAAATGAATGCAAATTGAATGGTGATTTTGGTGAATAGCGCTGGCTGGTTCTGACCGTTACAGAGGGTTAATCTGGATCACAGCTTCTAAAGGCTCCCTTAACCCTTTACCCAACGCAGAAGATATCAAAATTTATTATTTGAAATATCATTTTTAAATTTTCTTTAACAAAATTTCATTAAAACCATATCATGTGACCCCTCTTTGGAACGAGCTCGACGAGCTCGTTCCAAAGAGGGGTCACTTGATATGGTTTTGTTGAAATTTTTCGAAAAATGATATTTTTTCAGCTGCTGAGTTTGCATATTACGCTGGCGGATGTGGGCGATTCGTTGAGTAAAGGGTTAATTTCAACTTTCGGCAGTGCAGTTTAATTTTTACGTTTCCTGACTTCGATCGCTAATAATGTTATAGCGTTAACAATTTGAATGAAACTGCACACAACATAGCGTCAACTGTTTCTCTTGCTGTATGTTATATTCCTATCGTGCTATCTTATGAAATTTGCGTGCGTGTTTGTGTGTGTGTGTGTGTGTGTGTGTGGGTGGGGGGGGGGGGGGGAGGGGGCACCAGATGCAATGGGTAGGGAGGAACTTGAAACGTTAAAAATCATGACGTTGATTTAAGATCCAAAAATAATGCATATGTTCATATTTATGATTTTTTTTAGTTCTACCACAATGTAAAGTTTCATAAAGTCGGACATAATTAAAATTTTTGTGATGTTGGTGTGAAAGGGTCACCCCAAAAATCGGTCATAATTGTTGGAAATTTCCCTTGGTGGTACTACATTTTTATAAATGGTTTTTGTGATACAGATGTCGATATTAATGGAGGAAGAAAACGCGTATTCCTCTTGCTGAATGTATATTGGTATTTTGCTTTGTAATATAGTTTGGGGGTTAGGGCTGTCACCAAAAAGTGTGTGTGTGGGGGGGGGGGGGGAACACCTGTCGATATTGACGTCATATCTATCTCCGGAAGTTGAAGTCAGATTTTCAAATTTTTTTTGGCAAACTTGTTATTCGGGATAATAAGAACTATAAGTGTCCTTGATTTAAACGTTATGCAGTGAAATTTAATTTATTTTTTCCGACGTTCGATCGGTTAATAATGTCGTAGCGTTAACAAACTTCCGACAGTTTGGATGAAACTGCACACAGCGTGACTTGATGTATTCCTCTTACCAACTATGATATTAGTATAGTGCTGTGTGATATACTTGAGTGCTAGGTCTGCCACCAAAAAGAGGGGGGGGGGGGGGGGGGGGGGTAACACCTCTTGGTATTAACGTCATATATCCGGAAGTTTAAGTCTGATTTTAGAAATTGTTTCAACTTGCTGAGACAACGAATAGTAAAAGTTTCCTTGATTTCAACTTTATGCAGTAAAATTTAATTTTGACGTTTTCCGGCTTCGATAGCGATGACGACATTGCGATAACATTTTGCCGGTAACTTCGATGAAACTGCACACAGCATTACTTCAGCTATCCTCTGTCCGCGGGTAATATTATTATTGTTGTGTATTATGTAGTTTGGGGTGTAGGGCTGTTACCAAGTGGGTGGGCTTGGGAAACGCATGAAATGACGGACGTTAAAACATCGAAGATGATGTTAATTAAAAAATTCCAAAACACATATATTTTTTATTTCTTGTAGTCTTCAACAGAATAAAATTTCATGAAAGTCGGAGAAAATTTAAGCTTTTGAGACGTTGGTGTGAAAAGTTTCACCAGAAAACTCTGCCACGACCGTTGATATGAAATCAATTCCCTTGGTCGGAACCCATTTTCAGATAAGGATTTTTGTCAGAGAAGAAATTGACAAAAGTTGATATAGGGTGGCTTGATTCAGGCGTGGGTGTCAAAGGATCAAGAAAAACGCAGTAATTTGGTATTGTTTTGAATAAAGTTCGAAATATAAAAATGGTAAGAGAAACAAATTTGAGTCACAATATCCTTCAATAAATGTGCCTAATTTCGTAAGAGTGAGTTGATAGGAAATATCCTAAAAGTCGCCTGGACGAAAAAAAAAAAAGAATTGTTTTGAAATCGCAAGTCATCTAACGAAACACGTCCATCACCGAATGGGCCCAACAAAGAGAAGGTTCATGCTGCATTTTAACTTAATAAACCGCTGAATAATGCGCCCCACGTTGCATACGGTCGTCTGAAAGACAAGTATATCTCACACCTGAATATCAGTCCCGTCCACTATTTATTTATTTATTTATTTATTGCGATGTAACGACACATTCGGCAGTCAGGGTCACCTCGTGTCGGGCCGTTTTGTGAGGGGAAGAAGCCAGAGTGTCCGGCGAGAACCGAGCAACTGCCAGACTCCCCAACGTACTAACTCCGCACAAGCAGGGTTAGCATTGGTTGAAGACAAGTGCATAATCGACATGCAGTACGCCTCAGCACACAGCGCGACCATGCCCCAACATGGGCAGTCGGGATGAATTCCCTTTCCCAAGGACACAACGCAGTAACCCCTGGCGGGGATCGAACCATGAACCTTTCGGTTTGAAGTCCAAGACGTAACCACTGAGCCACCTGGCTTCCTCCCATCCACTGACAGAAAACTGTGACCAAACCTGTGGGAGCGGCTTCTAAAACATTTCAGTGTTATTTGCAGGGACGTGGCTAGAGGTTTCCGGTTGAGGGGGTGTAGGGTAGTGAATTTCCAACAAGAGGGAGGGAAATTCACTACCGAGAAACCTTTTGGAAATGAAGCCATGAAAGGGAGCATAAAATTGATTCTAGTAACTGAATTGCCAATACATTTATGACAGAATTATCAGGTTATTATTATTTGGTATTATTCTGGGAACTGAATGTGTGAAAACAAATGCTGAAGCTGAGAACTTTGAGCAATTCACACTGTTCTAACATTAAATCAGATCTTATGCAGGAATGATCAATTTTCGATGTTTCATCATTTTGTGAATGGTGGAATTAACACGGGATAACGATTTTACATGATGTGATTTTCTTGAAGTGCATTTCTAGGATTTCTTTTTATTACGATAAGTAAACATACTATAGAAATCTCGTACCGATTGACATCATGCATACTTATGAAGCTCGATATTGCGTACACTGTAGTTGTAAATAGTAACAGTTAGAATTTTTTCCGATTTGAATTTTGGGAAGTAAAGGAGACATCAGCATCACCAAAGAAGCTCTAAAATCCAGATAAATGGAATTTCAACTACTCATGACTTGCCCTCAGAATTTCCAACTATAGGACATTTTGGCCAGGATTGGGGGGGGGGGGGGGGGGCGAAGGGGGGGGGGGTGACACCACCATGCCGCTACGTCCCTCGTTATTTGTAGGAAACTTACCGAACACGATCGTGGCATTTTGAACTCTTGACAATGATTTTAATCCTTAAAATGCTAAGCGGTTTTAATAAAATGTAAAGAATGGTCAAAGTTTGAAGCAACATAAAAACGTCAGAAATGGCAATAAACGGAAAAACTAAAAAAACCATCAATCTCTAAATTTGTTGAGCTCTACAACATACTAAAACTTCATAAGAATCCGACGTGGTTTAATTTTTAATGACGTCAATGCCAGTAACTTCACCATAAATTCGGTCATAATTATTGGGAATTCCGCTTGTCAGTACCGACATCGTTTTTATTGAAGATGCTATATCCAAAATTTGAAAGGAGGTGGGTGGATAGAGGCGTTGATATCAAAAGAGTACGAAGAGACGTTAAAACTGACGTTGTTTTGGATAAAAGTTGAAATTTGAAAACACGAAAATGGCATGGCCAAGATCTCCCAAGTATAGACAAGATCATATTACGTTTTATAACGAGGGAGTTATGGGTGTCGCCGTTTAGGCATTTTAAGTTATAAAAGATAAAAACCGCTAAAACATCAATTGACGTGAAAACGTCAAAAATGGGATAAATCGAAAAATTAAAAACAGTTGTCCCCATATCCCGATAAATTCTGCCTTTTGATTGGTCAGAATGCCTTGAAATAACCATAACAAAGGGTGCACGCAACATCCACGGTATATGAGAGAGGGCAATATCCAGGGTATATGGGCACGCTAAACATCGGGGGTATATGGTTTAAATGAAAGGTTTTCACTTTCGCTCGCCTCGATATAAAAATTGAACCAAAAAGCCTGAAAATAGTCACAAATATCATCAGATTTCTAACAATTCGATCATATTTTGCTGTTATAAATTAAATAGTCGAATAATTAAATCAAACAACTTGAGAAAAATAAATAAGAGCAAATCTGTTAACAGAATAGTCCCCAATGTGCATTATCGATTTTTTCAAGAGTTATTTTTAGATTAAAATTATAGTCGCTCCAGTGTTCACGAGCTTGGTCCAACTGATTGCGGACTTGTTTTCACTGTGTTTCTATTGTGTTTCAAACGGGACAAAAAACGTTATCTCCGCCAACATGCATGGTACATGGAAATTTAATACCTGGATGTCTTATTTAAACACCACGCCTGCGGCTCGGTAATTAAAACCGACATCCAGGTATTAAATCTCCATGTACCATGTTGGCGGAGATAACTTATAATGACGCTGACGTCAATAACGACACCCTATATTCTGTCCGAATTATTAGGAATTCCGCAGGTCGGTACCGAATTTGTATATATGTTTTTTGTTGAAGATTATATATCCACAATTTGAAAGAGGAAGGTTTGATACAGGCGGCGATATTAAAATAATAAGAAAAACAAAACGTTGAAACTGACGTTGTTTTGAATAAACGCTGAAATTAGAAAATATTAAAATGCCATGCACTAGATCTCACAAACGTGATTAAGGTTTGTTGTGTGTCGCCGTTTTGGCTTTCTAGGTTATAAAAGGTAAACAGTGCTAAAACTTCAATTGACGTAAGAACGTCAAAAATGGGGATAAATCTAAAAACTAAAAAAAAACAAAAAAAAACAAAAAAACAAAAAACAAACAGCAGTCTCCAAATTTGAGTTCTACAACATACTAACATTTCAGGAGAATTCGGTATCATTTAGTTTTAACGACTTTGGCGTCAGTAACGTCACCCTAACTTCGGTTAAAACTATTGGGAATTCCGCAGGTCGGTACCAAATTTTTAGATGTTTTTTTGGAGATGATATATCCAAAATTTGAAGAGGGAGGTTTGATTACAGGCGTCGATATTGATAAAAGAGTAAGAAAACCGTTAAATTGACATTGTTCTGCATAAAGGTTGAAATTAGAAAATATTAAAACAGCAAGCACTGGAACTCCCAAGCGTAAATAAGGTCACACAGCTCAACAGCTGTATGTATTGTTAAGAGAGGGTCATGCGCGTCGACGTTTTTGGCCTTTTAGGTTATTAAATGAAAAGGGTGTCAAAACTTTAATTGACGTTAAAACGTAAACATAGGAATATATAGAATATACCCATAGTAGCTTTGTGTACCAAATGTTCACCACGAGTGGTGAACATTTGGTACACCAAGCTACTTTGGGTATATTTTATTTATATCATGATCGTCAGATTATTAAGAGTCGCTATTATTTCTTCTCGATTTTACTGAGAACAGACATACATACCAGCGAATCTGTTTTTGTTTATACGAGCATCGGTAGGCGGTACTTCCGCTGCCAATTTTATCGCCGAAACGAAATGAAAAAAAAGAAACTGAGCCTTTTGCGTTCTAATAACATAATAACATACTATTTCGAGTTATGCATGCTTTATTAGCCTGAGACAATGCATGTTTGTTAATTTTTGGCATCTTATGTGGTAAACCCATTTAAAAACGTAATAAATAATTGCCACTTCCATTTCACTCTTCGCGAGGCGACGTGCGATAAATTTAGACAAGTTTGCATTCAGGTCGTCGTCACCAAAGGTCAACGGGGATGTAGTTCTAATGGAGGTGTAAATTTTTACTATTGAAATTCCATTGCTTGCGTGTTCACCAACGTTGGTGTGTAAAGCTAAAATTTATGTCATAGTCTTTTCGTATATAGTAGAATCGGTAATCATGGTATAAAAAACGATAAACCCCCCCAAAACAAGCTATGTCTTAATTTTAGACGACGTTAACGTCAATAACGTCACCCAATATTCGGCTATTCTTATTGGAAATTCCCCAGATTGGTACCGAATTTTTAGTTATAGTTTTTATTAGAGATGATATATCCAACAATTTGATAGAGAGAGGTTTCATACAAGACTTGACAGACTTTGACATTAAAAGAATAAAAAAAGACTGTTAAAACTGACGCTTTTTGAAGAAGGTTCAAATTAGAAAATATTAAAACAGCATGAACAAGATCTCCCTAAAGTGATTAAGGTCTTGAAGTTTCATAGCTGTAAATAAGGCAGGGAGGGCGGTATTCGTGTCGCCGTTTGACCTTTTAGGTTTAAAAGGTAAAAAGTGCTAAAACTTCACTTGACGTAGAAAGGTAAAAAATGGGAATAAATCGAAAAAATAAAAAAAACATCTATCACCTCATTTTTTAAGCTCTATAACATAATAAAATTTCTGGGGAATCCGACACCATTTAATTTTTAATAACATTGACGTCAATAACGTCAACCTAAATTCGGCCATAACTATTGGGAATTTCTCAGGTCGATACTGAATTTTTAGATGTGTTTTTTGTTGGAATTGATATATCAAAAAATTGAGGGAGGTTTGACACAGGCGTTGCTATTAAAGAGTAAGAAGAGTAAAAAACAACGTCAAAACTGAGGTCGTTTTTTTATTAAGGTCGAAATTTGAAAATATTAAGGCGGCAGGTGCCAGATCGTTCAAGCGTGAACAAGGTCACGAAGTTTCCTAGCTGTAGATACAGTGATGAGAGAGTTTCGGCGTTTTGAGGTTTCAAAAGCTAAAAAAGTTCTAAAACTTCAATTGACGTAAAAAGGTAAAACATGTGGATGAATCGAAAAATGAAAGAACCGAGCTTCCACCTAATCGTTTGTGCTCTAGAACATACTAAAAAACATTAAGAATCCGACGCTATTTAATTTTTTATAACGTTGACGTCAATAATGTCACCTGTCAATTCGACCATAACCATTGGGAATTTCCAGATGGGAACAACATTCCTAGATAATGTTATTGTTGGAGGTGAGATATGAAAAGTTTAAAGATGGGAAGTTGATATCCAAAGAGTAAGAAAAAACGTTAAAATTGACGTTGTTTTGGAGAACGGTGGAAAACTGAAAATGTTAATGCGATTTTAAAACCTGCCATTAGATGTCAATGAGTGTGCCAAATATCATGGTTGTACAGTACGTGTAGAGTGTATTATCACTAAATCACCGCGGAGTGGACATTCCACCCAAGCAATAATTGCAAATTTGTTGCAAAGCATAACAACCACAAGCAAAGTTCCGGTCAATGGACTTCCGGGTTAAAGCCGGAGGTCCATTGGCTGAAACGGTGCTTGTGTTTATTGTCCACATGTACATAATTTGAAAGTGATACTTTGGGTGATCACTCCACTCCTCGGGTGATTTTGTTACAATCCACTCTCCACGTTCTGTGGATGATAAGTACCTTAAAATCGGGTATTATGGAAAAATTCTTACGATCGCTTTTAGTCATTCCAACTTCGTTGGATGACTTAATTAGTTTAAATATTAACAATGTTTATGCCGACACCATCGCGTGACCACGAATAAATCAAAGAACAATCATCACGCCTTGAAATAAACCACGAACTACCGTTTAGGTTAGTGTGAGTTGTAGAATACGCGAACGAACTGCAGGCTACGACAAAGTAATAGAAATAATTTTAATATCCCTTTACCCAACGTAAGGGCCAAAACCGGCCAGCGCTATTCTCAAACATCACCAATTAATTTTCAATATATTTTCATTTTTTGTCTCAAAAACATAGGTTATGACCCCTCGTTTGGAACGAGCTCGACGCGCTCGTTCTAAAGAGTAGTCATAACCTATGTTTTTGAGACAAACAATAAAAAATATTAGTTATTCAAGAATTTATTTTGCAACTGTCGTCTGCTTTTCATGTCAGGTGAAGGGTAAATAACTAATCCCACGTGTCTTACCAGAAAGACCTGACAGTCTTTCGAAACTATCTCGACACAAACTCAAGGCTCAGTATTGCATCCACAAATGAATAGAATGGCATGATGTTTCCATCGAAAAAAAAGGTTCCGTCAGAATAAATATCAGCAAGTAACGAGGCGATCTCGTTTCAGCGAGATCACACGTTAGTTGTTAACATTTATACAGGTTGGGAAACCCCGTTGAGACGAAAAAACATGACCGGTGTAATAATAATAGAGAAGGCAGCGAAGCATCACAAACCTTTTTCCTATTGGTTACCACTGTGCTATGTGGTGTAACCTGCCAATGGCTTACGATAGAAGCCTTTATTCATCAGGCTTGAATAATACGTGACATAAAATTGATTAATGAGCGTATTTGAGGCTCCCAGTTTGGAATAATTTTTAATATATCAGGTCCGTGAAGTTCATTTATCTAATTATAACGAGGATACGTTTTGGGAGCAAATATGTTAATATGCTAATTTGTTGTTGAACGCGGAGATTTTTTTAAAAGAAATCTATAAATTGTGTTAACGCTTTACCCACCGAATCGGCCGCACCAGCCCGCGTAATATGCAAATTCAGCAGTTGACAAAATATTATTTTTCAAACAATTTCAACAAAACCATATCATGTGACACCTCGATGGAACGAGCTCGTCGAGCTCGTTCCAACGAGGAGTCACATGATATGGTTTTGTTGAAATTTTTTGAAAAAATGTAAAAAATGATATTTAATACAATATATTTTGATATCGTCTGCGTTGGGTAAAGGGTTAAGTGATATTTATTAAAGAAATGGTCATCCTGATCAATACCAACGACGCGTATTTAATATGTTGGAAACGATTTTAAATGAATCTGAAACTTACCCAAAATCCTACCACGCTGAATGTTAGTATACAATCATTGAATAATTTATTAACCTTTAGAACCCGAGAAGCCGCATTTCCGACTAGGAACGCGGTACGTCATAACGTCCTTAAATAGAATGGGTGTTCAGTAAATGTGTGGGATAGAACAATCAATATTGTTAACGTTTAGGCCCCCAAATAATGAATATGGACTCTTCTAACGGTTGCCATTGAATTGGAATGGAAGATACCACCAGAGTTCAAAGGGTTAACTCCGCAGCTAAATCCGAGCAAGCATTTTCCTTGCTTACGTTCCATTAAATTATATTAAATCATATGTATGTCCATAGTCTTGTTCTCTTTGCCCCTATTGAATTATTTATTGATTAGTCCTTAACGACACATCAGCATCTAAAGGTATATCGTGGCGAGAAAACGGTAAATATTAAAACACGTCATTGTCAAGTAAATAGAGGATATGTAATGAGTGTTTTTCTCATATAATATTTATGAAACGAGTCTTAGAATTTTCCGTTTTGTCGAGCCTCTGGCGAGCCCGAACGGAAAATTCGGACGAGTTTCATAAATATTATATGAGAAAAATACTCATTTCATATTCTGTTTATCATATGACACATACACGAACAAATTAGCCACTTAGTATGACTTTTTAACCCATCACCTAACTTGTGTTGCAGACGGCACTTGGAAAAAACATCCTCGTATAACTAAATATTTTCATAAGTGAAAATATAAAAAAAATGAATGGCGTTTTTCTTGTGGGTAAAAGATTAATACAATATAACCCACCCTTAATAGGACAGATGACGTAAATTCTCCCTACTGAAATTATGTAAATGTGACCCAGTTGTATTTTGTTTAGCCAATCAAATTGTCCAGTTTTGAAATTGACCAATGAAAGCTCCCAACTCTAATTATGCAAATTATGAAAATGTGGCCCAGTTGTATTTTGTTGAGCCAATCAAATTGTCTAGTTTTGAAATTGACCAATGAAATTGACGGAAAGCTTTATTTATCACTGATTAATATGAAAACAAAATATCAAATGTTTTAAAGTGAACAAACGGACGAGTCATGTGATATAAATAAATATTGAAAAAATAGGAAATAATTACAATAGAATTGTCAAACACATGAGTTTAGGTTAGTGTGTGTTACGTCCATTCTAAAATACGCAAACCAACTACACGTTACGACAAAGTAATAGAAATAACTTTATAAAATAACTAATCCCGCGTGTCTTACCAAAAAGACTTGACAGTCTATCGAAACTATCTCGACTCAAACTCAAAGGCTGAGTATATTTTATCCACATATGAACAGAATGCCATGATGTTTCCATCTTTTAAAACAACTTCCGCCGAAATAAATAACAACTAACGGGTCGATCTCGCTTCGGTGAGATCGAATGTTGGCTGTTGATATTTATAGATGTGGGAAAATCCCATTGAGAGTAAAAAACACGACCGGTGTAATAAAAGTACAGAAGGCGGCGAAGCATCCCAAACCTTTTTCTATTGGTTACCACCGTGCTATGTGGTGTAACCTGCCAATGGCTTACGATGTAACACAAAATTGATTTATAGACGATTTGAGGCTCCTATTTTGAATAATGTTTAATACATCAGGTCCGTGAAGTTCATTTATGTAATTATAATGAGGAAATGTTTTGGGTCTAATATGCTAATTTGTTGTTGAACGCGGAGATTTTTCAAAAATTAATCTAAAAATTGAGTTGAGTGATATTTATACAAATGACGTGAAAGGTTTGATATCCTAATCAACACAGACGACGCGTATTTCAAATGTTGGAAACGATATAAAAGGAATCTCAAACTTACCCAAAATCCTACAACGCTGGGTGTTAGTATGTAATCAGTGAATAATTTATTGACCCGCAGCTAAATCAGACCAAGCATCTTCCATGCTTACTTTCCATTAAATTAAATTAACCCTTTACCTAACATGAAAAGCAGACGACACTTGCAAAACAAATTTGTAAATAACTAATTTTTTTCATTTTTTTGTCTTAAAAACATAGGTTATGACACCTCGTTCCAACGAGGGGTCATAACCTATGTTTTTAAGACAAAAAAGGAAAAAATAATGACAATTAATTGACGATTTTTGAGAATAGCGTCTGCCGGTTTTGGCCGTTACGTTGGGTAAATGGTTAAATAATATATATGTGTATAGTCTTGTTCTCGTTGCTCCTATTAAATTATTTATTGGCCCTTAACGCCACATCAGCAGCTAAGGGTATATCGTGGCGAGAAAACGTTAAATATTAATACATGTCATTGTTAAGTATGAAGTGAAGTATTGAATAAAATAGGAAATAATTACAATAGAATTCTCATAGACAGGAGTACTTGGAACAGTAATGAGTGATGTTACAAGAGAAGTTAATATTTTATGAATCAACCTGATGATCTGAGACGATTTGGAGAGTCCAGTTTAGAAGAATAGAAACATTAAACAGGTTGATTACTTTCAGAATTGAAAGGATTTTGTGCAGGATCGTATGATAAAATAGACCTCCTAAAATCATATAGTGAAATACTTCCCTCTGACGTGATTAAAACCAGTGCAATGGACGTGATTAGAATCAGTGCAATGTAAAGGAATGTGTTCCATTGAGAACACCTGCCGACAAGGAACACACACTGGTCGCATATTACCTTCTAACAAAAAGGAATGAGTAAGTCTTGTGTGACCAATGTGGCATCGTGTCAGAATTGTATGATCTCTTCCACAAAGGTTACTGGACTGGAAATGGTAAAATAAAGAAAATATTTGGTCGGAAGCGATGAAGCTTGTTATTTGTTGCTGTATCCCATCCATCCTGCCACACAGATTTGATGTATTTACTGATATGTGGCTTGTAATCACTGAATGGAATCTTGAAAGCAGTCGCAGGCTTGTTTAAAATCTGTTTTGCTGCACTTTACTGCTTGACACTGCAAATACAGCCATTCTAAATACATCGGCCAAGATATCGAGTTATCGACTGCCATCATCCAGGAAGCAAAAACACGAATGCCATCGAGCGTAAACTTCAGCTGCGCTTAAATAGAATTCAGAAATGAGCAACAAAAATGTTTTTAAGTTCTCAAAGACCCAAACCAATTGTGTCCATTTCTGTAAGCTTCAGAAACATCACCTCGATCTTCAGTTGAAAATGATGGGAGTACAATTAAAGTTGTTAAAGAAGCGAAATTCTTGTGTTTATTGTTTGACCATGAACGGAATTTCTCTTATCATATAAAACAACTAAGACTGAGATTTAAAACGACACTTGACCTCCTCAGGGTAGATGGTAGCATTGATTGGGGTGCTGACCAAAAACAACAGACCATCTGTATAGATCACTTGTTAGATCAAAATTAGATTGCAGTTGTGTGGTTTACGGTTCTGCCTCAAACTCAAACTACTTGATGCAGTTCATAATAGTGGAATTATAATCAGCCTAGGTGCTTTTAGGACAGCATCAATAGATTGAGTGTTTGGTGAAGCAGCGGAGCCTTCTCTTGAGAAACGCAGAATTAAACTGTCACTCCAATCCTTTTCTAAACTTTTGACTAATGCATCAAACCCATGTTATAATCGTTTCTCGGCCCTCAAAATGTTGAATTTTTAAAAAGACACCAGAAACATATTCCTCCGTTGGGAATCACAATTAAACCCCATATGGAGTCTGCCACACTTGAATCTCGTTCGGTAAAAGAGAACCGTGAACCCCATATCTCTCCTTGGTATCTTTAAAAAAACTACTGTTAAGACCTTGCTTCTTCCAAAACTTCTGAGACAACCTCTTTGCAATTTAATCAAAAATATATTGATATAAAACCTATTTTGTTTGGGACCTTGCTTCTTTCCAATAGCTCGAGATAAATTCGTTTCAATTTAATCAAAAATATGCTGAAATGAAGTCCAAATATTGTGCATATGAAAAGGATCTATACAGCTGGATCTAAAGATGGAATGTGACAAAGTATCAGCAGTGGTTGTTACTGGTGATCAGATCACCTCAATCAGAATTCCAAACAAAAGTTCTATTTTCACAGCTGAAGTTACAGCTTTACAACTAGAGCTTGAACACATCGAGAATGTACAGGAAAAGAAGTCGATTAACCCTTTACCTAACATGAAAAGCAGATGACACTTGCAAAAGAAATTCTTGAATAACTATTTTTTTGAATTTTTGGCTCAAAAACATAGGTTGTGACCCCTCATTGGAACGAGCTAGACGAGCTCGTTCCATCGAGGGGTCATAACCTATGTTTTTGAGACAAAACATAAAAAACATAATGAAAATTAATTGGCGATTTTTGAGAATAGCGCTGGCCGGTTTTGGCTGTTACGTTGGGTAAAGGGTTAAATCTTCCGACTCTCATTCTTCTTTGTTAGCTTTACTGAAACACAAGTTACAGACCCCTCTCATTTTGGAACTTTGTGACAAGTTGCATACTCTCATGTCTGACAAATATCATGTCGTGTTTTGATGGCTGGTATCGCCCATAACACTGTGACCCCTGTATGCCAAGAAGTAAACACTTCAATCAAAGCACGCTCCGATAACCGAAATAATTTGTTCCTGCTGAATCCTGCCCAGTTAGCCGGATAATAGCCCTCTCATTACGATGAAAGTCATGAGAACATCACAACCACCTCCTTCGGTAAGGGGTAGTACCGTTTCTGAGAGGACCACCCTCACATTGGTCCCCACCTGAATGAATCCGGGCATTCTCAGATGGATTCCACTCAGAAGAAGAAGAAAATAAAGAACCCATCAATCACATATCACGAGGCGCGACGCTTTGAGGAAAGGAAGAACGAGGAGACAAGAGAGAAGTACACAATACTCCTGTAACTCCTACCAGAACCCCGGTTCATTTTCATAGGGGTACACTGGAGGTGGGGGTGTCGTTACTAGTGAATCAGAGATAGCCGCTGAAACCTTATCGTCTTCCGCTTCAAACTCTCCCCTCCTTCTTGATCAGGGCTCCAGTGAGAAAACCTATGGACCTTTGACAACTGCGGCGGAACTCGCCCCCAAACAATACAACGAAGTCCTGGCAAGGATTCGACGCTAAGAAAAAAAAGCAACCGAAAAGCTACCTAAACCAATATCGCAGATCAACAGAATTAAATACTCCAACCAAACCAAAAAGCAGGAAGATAAAGAAAAAGTCACTCTAATGGTAATACGTGTGTCTGTCGTTCATTCTACATCGGCATTTTTTTTTACTATTTTTAGCTTTTCGAGCCTGTCATGGCCACTCATGACATTCGATCCTGCCCCAGCTATCTCCAGTGTTGACTCCGTCCTATCGCTACTGGAATGTAACTCACTAGAGTGCCGAATTGTACAACTGCTACGGGATTATGTCCTCAGTGCAGGCACTCGTCACATCTTTACTGTTAACACTATCTGCTGAAATTACCAGTCTTGTTATCTTTATCCGACAATAAAACTGTCACTATGAGTTCTATGGTGGATTTCCATTATAGCATAAGACTACTAAGGCCGAACACTCGGAATTAAACCTTATCGGACGACTACTCGACTCATCTGGGTATTGAGGAGACTATCACATGGTGGTGTACTATTGGAGGATACTTATCCGGTCGGATGATACTGTCAGTAGAAACATATGGCTCTTACAGCTTTGTTATTTGAGGGCATGGTGACATGAGGTTAGACTTCAATGAGAGATAACCTATAACCTTTTTATTACAAGTCTGTTCTGTGAAATCCCCATCTGCAGCAACGCTAAACCATGCGGAAAATGAAAATTCGTTCCGCACATATGTGCCGAAAGGAAATCGTTGACGGACTTTTAAATACAAATTGTGAACCACAATTACAACTGGAATCGATAGAGATAGCTAAAATAGTAACACGGGTACCCACGCAAATTTGGTTGGCGATAAAATGTGTTCTTTTTGTTGGTAGTTCGTCTCCCGAGTTCCAATGTGTTCTATGTGCCTACTGGCACATAGAACACATTGGAACTCAGGGGATGAACTGCTGTCAAATGTATTGCTGAGTGTCCTTCTAATAATTGCTTTTATAGATGTGAAGGTGTGAAATAAACACAGAACGGCACACGCGTGTGAATGCGTTAATCGATATGGAACTTGTGCCATCACGAAAGGATAAACCTCGAAGTCCTCAACGAAGGATAACCTATACTCTCATCTGGGTTTCGAGGATACTTACGGCATGGTGGTGAAGTATATGGGAATAGTTATGGGAGGGTAGTACCTTGTAGTCGTGTTGGTATGACGATCATTAGAAGAGGGGATTGAATTTAGACGTACTTGTAGAAGACGCCAAACATAGGACTGCCAGGATTTATCAGTAGTTTCGTCTTAACTGGATATAAGGACACTTTCAACAGACAGGGTCACAGCGTATCGGATTATCAGTAGTAGTGATTACAGGTAGTACTTAGTACATTAGCAAACAAATTGGTAAACAGAGGTAAGGGTTATCAGTAACTGCTGTAGTGATAGAAGGTAGGTCCGCAGAGCCACGCTAGGGCTGACAGAAGTGATAGTGTCGTACCTTTAGAATAGATACGAACTGCAAATAGACGTAATTTCACAAGGGGGATGAAGAATTGAATTACCTCCCTTTGACAGGGTCAAGCATTTACTCGACAGACTCTCAACTGAAGACATCTGCGATCTCCGTCTTGGACCGATTGATCGACATCTCTGGTGAGATACGCAGTGAATCAAATTACAGGTATACATTGATTTATATCGTTATTCCGATATTTGGCGACGGGTAGTAAACAGGTAAGCGGTATAAATGGAAATTCAATGTTAAATTCAGTTTAGATTGGAAAGGAGAAATTATTTCGCAATTTTCGGCTACATCAGTACATGCAATAGTACATGAACATAATACGAATGGCTTCTTTTAAAATTTGAGAGGGAGGTTTTTATTGATTCCACTTGATATCTAAATTATTTTTGTTTTGTTAATATTATTTTCTTCTCATTTAAAAAGCAGGCGATTTGAATTGCCGCCGTTTCCAAATGCAAACAATAACCGGAAGTTGCATAACTGATTGTTAAGTTGTAAATAAATTTGCTGATTATTATTCCATATTACACTAAATCATGAACATAGAAAATATAAAAAACTTAAATATCAAATACATTTGGTGATTGTTATCCCATATTATATTAAGTCATGGACTTGGAAAATATAAAGAAAATTAAATTTTATTATTAACAGCATGCATTTTTGATTAACCCTTTGCTAACATGAAAAGCAGACGACACTTGCAAAAACAAATTCTTGAATAACTGATGTTTTTTATTTTTTATCTCAAAAACATAGGTTATGACCCCTCGTTGGAACGAGCTCGACGAGCTCGTTCCTATGAGGGGTCATAACCTATGTTTTTGAAACAAAAAATGAAAAAAATAATGAAAATTAATTGGCGATTTTTGAGAATAGCGCTGGCCGATTTTGGCCGTTACGTTGGGTAAAGGGTTAAAATCGATTTAGTCTTAAGGACGCACCCGTAGCTTCACGGCGCCAAATTCAATTTGTTCGCCAAAAAAAGAATGAATCGCTGGAAAAATTCTCAAAGCGGGTCCATTTTTTAACCATGAATGGTTAAAAAGCAGCAAGTTCAACAGCCATTCATCAAATCTTTAAAGAGGCTTTCTTAAGGGGATGGCGTGACGAGGATGCTGCAAAATCGGTAATGGAAAAAGAGTCCGAAACCATATATCAAGCTCTAAAGTATTAAAATCTTCACAGGCTAACCAACGGACCATATTTGGATATCGATGGGTTAATTACGCTCATGCCCTACCACATGATGCATTCTCAGAGCAAGATGTAAGATCAGACCTCGCTGAAAATGATGAATACCAGATCAATCAGGCCACTGTGAGAACACTTGATCAAGAGAAAGAGGTTAAGGAGTTAAAGTGTATGGCAGAGAGCTTGACTTCTGTTGTATTGAAAAATGCTTCACAGACCTCTCAATAGAAATTTTATACCACAAAGTCCAAATCGACCCTCTGGCAATAGCTATATAGTGGTAACAGACAACAAGCAAACAGTTTTCAAAGAGCTCATCTATCTCAACGACCAGCCCCATTTAGTGTCCCTCCAATAACCCAGGAGGTCAACGGTCACCATCTCCTAATCTCAGGCCATCTAACCCCCATGTAGCTAACAATTTAGGATCAAATTCTAGCAACTGGAAGTTACGCCCAAACATTTCACCTAAGCCACAGGGCCAATGGCAAAATAAGTCTATAAGCCTCAACATCCTAATGTCAGATTCAAGCACTAATACTACTAGTGCACCTCACACTTCGTTTTCTGCAGATTCGGAAAAAGATCAGGGGGCAAAGTGGGATGGCCAGCCCTTGGTCCCAGGGCCGGACCATGTAGATAATGTTGAATTAGAAAAGTCATCATCCAAAGGGTTGCAGGGTCAAGTTTAGTTGTAGATATTGCTGTAAATAAAAATGTTACACCTGCTATTTTAGATACCGTTGCCATGTTAACCCTTGTGTCTGAGAAATATTTCCTCGAATGTTGTCCTCATGGCAAACCTCGTAGATTTGTTCGACTAAGGGGGGTTACTCGTCAGCCAGTGTTGGGAAAAATATTTACGGACAATAACCTACAACTTGGATCAAAAAGTATTCAATGGGATGTATGTGTAGCACCCTTGGCAGATCGTTTTATCCTCGGTTCAGAGTTTCTTTGAGGGAATAACTGTATTGTAAATCTGAAAAAAACAACCTATCAGTTTTGTTGTTAACCCCCAAAATGTTGACATTTTCAATGTTTTTCATATTGGTTCCAATGATTCCGACTTGTCTACTAAGTTATCCCAATTAAATCATGAAATAGAGAGTAATCGATTGACTGGACTGGTTACGTGAAATAATTCCTGAGAGGTGAGGGGTGTTGTACAAACACGAGTGCGCGAATGCGCACGTGTGTTTTTGCAATATAGTCCCTCGCCTCGAATGAATTATTTCACGTAACCAGTCCAGTCAAGCGATTACTCTGTTTGTTACTTTTCATTATTAACGATAATTATATTATTTAACCCTTTACCCAACGTAACGGGAAAATCGGCAAGCACTATTCTCAAAAATCGCCAATTAATTTTCATTATTTTTTTCATTTTTGTCTCTAAAACATAGGTTATGACGCCTCATTGGAACGAGCTCGTCGAGCTCGTTCCAATGAGGGGTCGTAACCTATGTTTTTGAGACAACAAATTAAAAAAATAATAGTTATTCAAGAATATATTTTTGCAAGTGTCGTCTGCTTTTCATGTTAGGTAAAGGGTTAAAAAAAACCCAAAAACAATGAAGACCCCATTACACCCACGGCAAAGCGTCTTTTGCGTTTGCGCGCACGGATACATGACCCAATTGTTGATTGCATAATTCACTTGTGAAGTTATCGTTTATAACCAAAACCGGGAATCCCAGTAAATCACACTTTGGAAAGTAATAAATTATGAAATACCACCACATTTGAAAGATTAGTTTGATCGCTCCAGTAAAGCCTTGACTCTTGAGAAATCTCTTCATGTTGGGGAACTTTTGCTCTCTGTTCAGGATATATTCTAGAGACATGATTTAGACTTGGGATGTTTTTTCCGCTGTTAGACAGAAATGCGTCGGGCTCCCATCCACTTTCAGGATCAAGAGAGAAAAAACGTTAGCTGCTGGTGTTACACGCCCTTCCTATTCTGGCTGGGCTTCAGCCCCTGTATTGGTTAGGAAGAAAGGTGGGTCAGTTCTCTGGCGTATCGTCTATCGGGCTGTGAATAATAAAACTGTAAAAGATTGTTTCCCCTTGCCTAATATTGAGGACTGCCTTGACAGCTTATATGGCACTCAGTTTTTTCAACTCTTGATATATCCTCGGGTTATTATCAGTTGCAAGTAGCCGCTAAAGACATAAAAAGACAGTTTTTATAACTCGTTGTGGGTTGTATGAGCACACCCACATCTGGCGATTGCAATGGGTCAGCCTCACTCCAGCGCGCCATGGAATTAGTCCAACGTGGATTAACTGGGTAGGAAGTTCTTGTATATCTTGACGACATTGTGGCTCTAGGTAAAAACTTCGAATCGGCTTTAAAAAAATGAGAGGTTGGTTTTATGCGGTTCAGAGAATTCAATCAGAAACTGAAACCCAAAAAGTTTGTTTTTTTCAGGGAAGAAATTGAATTTTGGGGAAATAAGTAACGGGTCTCAGTTGCTGAACGCAAGGCCGGGGCTGTGCTAAATTGGCCTGTACCAACAAAGAAACAACAACAACTTCTTCAATCTTTCCTTGGTTTTATAAACTACCATAGAGACCACATTCCAGAATTTTCTAGACTTACCTCTATATTATTTGAATTGATCCACAATAAAATGATTTTGTTTGGATGTTAGCGCATCAGGAGACTTTTGAGAAATGGAACAAAAATAATGACCTCTGCTCCAGTTCTTGCATACTCCTCACCAAATGGATTATTCAGCCTTGACACTGATGCTTCTGGGGGAGCTATAGGGGCAGAACTGTCACAGCTGCAAGGTAACTAATTAAACGTCATATCGTTGCCTGAGTGCTAGAATGTTCTATGTCCCACAGGGGACAGAGTACTCCCATAGAGGACAGAGTACTCCCATAGAGGACAGAGTACTCCCATATAGGACAAAGTACTCCCATAGAGGACAGAGTACTCCCATAGAGGACAGAGTACTCCCATATAGGACAGAGTACTCCCATAGGGGATAGAGTACTCCCATAGAGGACAGAGTACTCCCATAGGGGACATAGAGCATTCTAGCATTCAGGTGACAATATGTTATGCGCGCCACATATTACTAAAGCACCCAGAAAAAATATTGCATCACCCAAAAAGAGTTATTGGCTGTTGTGAAATTTTTGTAGGCACTTTAGGCATTATCTCCTTGGAAGAATTTTCATAATAAGAACCGATCATGGGAGTTTAGTTTGGCCGATGCGGTTCAAACACATTGAGGGGCAGTTGGCAAGATGGTTAGATGAGCTATCCCAATTTGACATGACAATAATCCATCGGAACGGTAGAAAACATTTAAACGCTGATTCGCTATCTCGATTGCCATTGTCAGACCAGAATTGTGATTGCTATTCAACAGGCTGAAATCCAAGATCCCCACCTTGTGGTGGATGTTATTATTTCCAGCGTGTCCACGTGTGAACCTACCAATACTGAGGCCCACTTGTGGCTAGAACCTTATACACATGAGCAAATCAAAAAATTTCAACTCGGTAATCCGGATATAAATCCAATATTACTGTGGATTGAAAGTGGAAAAGATCCTGAAGATCAAAAAGTAAAGATGAAAAACATGAACTCTATCTGTCCAGTCCATGTATTAAGGTTTTGTGGTTGTGCAAAGACCAGTTGCAAGTAAAACATGGAATTCTATATTATCGGTGGAAACAACCCCCAGACACAATCATATTTAGCTTCGGTAACACCCAAAAAGCTACAGAGCGATGTTTTATCTATGTGTCATGATATAAAAAATACTCGACATTTTGGACAAGATAAAACTCTTGCTAGACTAAAAAAATAATTTTTCTGGCACAAAATGACAAGTGACTGCACCGACTATGCGAAATCATGCAATACCTATAACCAGAATAAGAACGCGACAGCTAATGCTAAGTCCCATCTAAAATCTTTTCATGCAGGTTTTCCTCCAGAAAGGGTACATTTGGATATCCTAGGTTCATTCAACAAAAAGTGGTAACCGATATGTTTTGCTAATGGTTGACCAGCTCACAAAGGGGGTTGAGATTGCCGCTCTTTGAGATCAACTAGCTATCAATCTAGCAAATCAATTTTTAAACCATATTATTATCCATTTTGGGTGTCCTTTAGAAATTTTAACTGGCCAAGGGAGTAATTGCTAGGGTAATTTATTCCAAGCTTTATGCAAAGCATTACAGATTGCCAAGAAAAGAACTACTCCTTACCATCCGTCAGTGAACGGGCAATTTGAGCTGTACACCAGAAATCTCCTCCAAATGAATAGGTGCGCGATAGAGAACAAAAATCAGGAATGGGATAAAGATCTGCCAATATTAGCAATGGTATTACACTCTACCGTAAACAGGAGTACAGGGTACACTCCGAACCGTTTAATGCTTGGTAGAGAGATAATTCAACCTGCAGACCTACTGCTTGGCAGAGAGGTAATTCAACCTATAGACCAACTGCTTGGCAGAGCGGTAATTCAATCTGTAGACCTACTGCTTGGTAGAGAGATAATTCAATCTGTAGACCTACTGCTTGGCAGAGAGGTAATTCAATCTGTAGACATACTGCTTGGCAGAGAGATAATTCAATCTGTAGACCTACTGCTTGGTAGAGAGGTAATTCAATCTGTAGACTTACTGCTTGGTAGAGAGGTAATTCAATTTGTAGACATACTGCTTGGCAGAGAGGTAATTCAATTTGTAGACATACTGCTTGGTAGAGAGGTAATTCAACCTGTAGACCTACTGCTTGGTACAAATCTACCAACTAGAAACATTTCAGATGATTGGGTCAGAGGGTTGGAAGAATCCCTTTCCGCAGCCCATAACCTGGCTCGCCATCGCATAAGGAAAGCCAGCACCGACAATAAAAAGACTATGACCTGACAGTAGATGAACATACCTATGAACCTGGGGATGTCATATATATATCTAGACTCATAACCATAGTTGGGAAAAGTAAAAAGTTACGCCCACCATGGACTGGACCTCACTTGGTAGTTGAAGCCAAATCACCACTTTATAAGTACAAGAGAGGAAGAGAACCTATTATACTCAGCGCGGTCGAATATGTGTCATGACGGAGAACTTCCCATATGACTACGTAGACTTCGACATACACATTTTGAAAATACAAATATTGATGTCGACACAACCGGTACTCAAATTCCAGCACCCATAACTTGACCAGTCCAGAGGCGGTGAATGTTTCAGGCTCTCATAGTCGCTTACCTGTCGTAGATTCACAGACTAATCAATTCCCCTCTGGTACAAGCTTAGATTCCCAATCAAACGAAAACCTTCAGGGGCGGGTAAGATTGCTGGCTCTGATGATGTGTCCTGCAGGGTGAAATCAAGAGTTAATACCCTGATTCAGGGACAAGGGGAATCTAAAATTAAAACCTCAGCTTTCAAACTAAGTTAAAATATCCTTGGTAATACAGATAAAGGAGACTTGATGCGTCTTTTTGAGAGGCCCAACACAAAGCCCAATGTTACTGTCAGAGGACGGAAAATTAAACGTCCTAAAAGACTTCAGTACTACGATTTGGAGTAGGCTCATATTACTCTGCACTGACAGTTCGTTACTTTTAAAAGTTACAAATATTAATCATTTATGTAAATAGTATTGCACATAAGAGAAGCTCTAATTTCCATATCATCACTCTTTCTAGATGGATTTAGATGATCTGAATGAAGCCAATTTCTTTCCCGTTTACGATGAGAATTGTGATTTTGATCAAAAGCCTCGGAGTACTGCATGGGATTTTTCCCATAATGACAGTTATCAGGAGGGTAATCATCGGGAAGTATCTTTAAAAAAGATCTGAACAATCTAATACATTATCAGACACTAGGGTTGCAATTACAAGCCAGGCTTTAACTAAAAGCTCTAAGTGTAAAAAGCAAAAATGCCCATTGTGAGGAGGCAACTCGAACCACTTAAAACGTCATGTGATCCGTAGCAATTTTCCCCTGTATCTCGGTGATCAGACTGCTTGTTGGCACATGACTGCACCAAAAAGACAACTCTTAGAAAACAACCCTACCCATGACATTAATACTTGGTGGGTTTTGATAAATGGAATATTTCATTTTTTTTTCGTCATGAGCTGGGATTATCTAATATTACTAACCTTTTTCAATTTGTATTGAAAGCAAATCTGTTTCCTCCATTTGATAAGTCTGCTGTTGAATGTATTCAAGAGGAAAGATATGTCATGATATGTATGAGAAAGATCATGCCTGTTTGCAGACAGACGACGAGGCAGGTTTCAAATTATCACTTCCAAACGATGTAAGTTGTAAGTTGCATTGGAGAATTTTATGTGGTCTATTCACCTACTTGAAACCAAAGCAGGCTGATATCTTAACAGACTTTAAAGACCTTTATTCTGCAACAACTTCCTCTGGCATTACTGTTGAAAACTGATGTTCCAGCAATGACTATTGAATTTGTAGATTCACATTTTCATACTGATCAGGTATTAAAAGAAGTTCATTTAAATCATTCCTCGAGTTAGAGATGGTTTTAAATACACCAAATTGTCAACTGTTGCATAGGATTGCTAATTTTGTCTTCGCTTGCAGCTGGGAACTGTTTTGTGAAGTACGAGTCAACCCCCGTCTTCATGTAACATTTGGAGTCCATCTACATTTAATTGTTCCCAAACATGTTAATAAATACTATTCCATGCTGGAGCATCACGTGACTACTACTAACTGTGAAGGGATTGGGGAAGTAGGAGCAGATTTAACAACCACCTGTAGATGTGTTCCCTCGTGCAAAAATAAAACATTTCGCCGTATTAATAAAATAAAGGCACAAAAGGAATTTCTGAAACTCATCATTCCACTGGCTGATAAAAATAACAAAGTTTTAGTTTTGCATTGCAGAGATGAGCTCACCTGGGAGGCAGCTGAGGCTGTGTTACACTGAAACAAGGAATTGATTTGATTGATACTTGGAACAGATAGCGTCTTGCAGTCTAATTCAGCTAGCGGGTTTCTAGTCCAAACATGGCCAGAAAGTCCGTAATATAAGTTTTTGGTTTGGTACGTCCTTTGAAAGGACGTACCAAACCAAAAACTTATTTTACGGACTTTCAGGCCATGTTTGGACAAGCGGGTTTCATGCATCAATTCAAGGTGAATACGTGTTGAATTATTGCTGGAAATGATCGGTATCCACTCAAAAACACTAGATTTACTTTTCATTATACGTTTTTAGAACAAATTGATCATTTCCAGTGATAATTTGACTCGTATTCACCTTGAGGTGATGCTTTGAAAGCCTCCATATTGAATGATACCGTGAAATTCTATATCTTCACAGTGGAGGATACGATTTCTACCTTTCCGCAATTTCTTCGATAATCTATCGTTTAGCGTATAATAAAACAAAGTTTTAGTTTTACATTGTAGAGACGAACTCACCGGATGGAGGAGGGGGGAGAGTGGATGGGGAGGGAGTGGATGGGGAGGGTGCAGCTGAGGCGGAGTTACAGCTTATTACTGATTTAGAAATTAAACATTTACACATCCACCGTCACAATTTTGTGGGTTCCTCTGATGAACTATTAAACTGGAAGGCTATATTGCCAAATTGTTATTTTGGTTTTACCTCTAAATTCATCAGTGATCCACAAACCAAGGATGCTTTACTTCACACCTCGATTAACAGATTATTATTAGAATCTGACTCTCCACATCCATCAGCTATTCCACATTCTAAAAACAGTTCACCATGGAATACCCTAAGGTTCAGCAAAGTTACTGCAGATTTAAAAGCAATGGATTTGGGGTATCTCTTGGAAAGCACCACAAAAACCCACTGTAAAGCTTTATCATCTCCACTAATTCACACATTGCTCTATTACCTGTATATCTTTGTAGTATTCCAGTTCTGATATAGGGAATCAATCATGAATGTACATTAAATCTAGGTACTGTTTGACGGGAAGGTTTACATAATTGCTTTCTTGTATCATTACCTACATGTAGCCTCATTGTTTCTCAACAAAGATGAAACAAAAATTAATTGGTGTCTTGTGGGAAGGTTCGCTAAATTGCTTGCTTGCTAGACAATAAATTTATTGGCAACACGTAAACCCATAATAGGAAATTCTTAATAATAATAAAGCATTCATGTGATCCTATATCAAAATTCTACTTTACTGTAAATATGTGTAGTTATTGTAAATAATCTTTGGCATACACGGGGACAAGTTACAAAATAACATTGTCAGGAGGTTCTAATTGCTTCTTGGCTTCACCACATTATTGATATAAAATCTACCGAAGCTGTCATGCCTGGCATTTTTTTGAAGATTCAATAGCCTTTTGCATTTAAGAATGCATTAAGTTCACCATTTGTTTCCACCCAAATGGCTACATTAACATTTTAAAATTAAGTAATAATTCAAAACTGGCCAGGGGCGGATCCAGGAATTTGTAGAGGGGGGTGGCTAACCATATGATGCGAAGCATCATCCGAGCTGCGAAGCAGCGAGCGGGGGTGAGCACGAGAGGGGGTGTCCCCCTCTCGTCGTTCGGAAAATTTTGAAAATAGCAACCTGAATGGTGCATTCTGGGGGGCCTTCGTGGGGTTTATCTTCATTTTTTCAATAGCTGATCTGAGTGATCTCCCCCACCAATACCCTTGACATGAGGTCCACATACATGCATAATCCACCCATACAAGTCAACGAATGTTATGGGGTTTTACAATTACCCCTCAATCACACACAGTGGTCCAGGTTACCTGGACCACTGTGTGTGATTGAGGGGTAATTGTCTATGCCATATCAGACAGTTTTGATGGGCTGGTCACCTGCGACACCCAAGGACATGGGGCCGGGAAACCGGGTTATGGGAATTAAATGGCCTCGATTGAGTCACATCAACTAACAGTGTAATGAATTTATATAACTTCTATAATATGTAAGTGATTAGCAAGGCATGGGATGGATTTCCCTACAGTTTAACTGTAGGGAAATCCATTCCCATGCCTTGCTAATCACTTACATATTATAGAAGTTATATAAATTCATTACAATACAATCGTTAAGGATGCAATAAGATTGAAAAATCTACACAACTAGAAAGTTTTATTTCAATGTGATCAGGATTTCAATTAGATTATGTTGATTCTGATTCTCATTATTATTACTCAAACAACAGGGACGAGCTCTGCATCCTACGGGGGTGTGAAGCAATGAATCTCTCTTTCACGACATTCACATCAACATCAATACTGAAGCCATGCATAGCCAATACAGCCAAATCGGACAGTCGAGTTGTAGACATGGTTGATCTTAACCAAGAATGGATTCTTCTGATACACGAGAAAGAACGTTCCGCCTCCGTGCTACCGATAGGCAAAACAGCAAGAATTTTCAGCAGCTCTCTGACATTAGGAAAAAACATTTCATCAGCGCATTGTTCAATCACGGTCGTGATAGGAATGTCTTTATTTACAATCTCTCTTTCACAAAATTTTTTCCATCGCGCTAGTTCACTTTCAAAATTTGAGGGCGAGGGTAGAACATGATCCCATTTAGAAACAAGAAATTTGCCAGTGGAAGCTAATGTATCGTCATCAGTTTGAACGATGCTCTCCGGTACGATTGCGGTCAAATGATAATGCGCTCGTTTGTCTTCGCTGAATCTCTCACGGAGCTCGCTACAACATCGAGGAAAGGTATAACAACCGTACGCTTCCTGTATTCAAATGGAGTATTCGCGTCAGTATTCGGGCGAGTCGTCTGACGTTTGCATATACGTGGCATTTTCTCTTCTGAACCAACTTTTTTGGCCAACGTTATCGCTTTAGCATAAACACTGTCGAACCACGAATCCACGTTCGCCCGAATGTCATTATATGTGTCAGTTACTACACCAATCTTCTTAAAGCCAAAAAACACTTCTACCATGCGCCCTTGCAAACATTTTACTATCGGTAGCATGGGTTCCAACATATCTTTCGCGCTAACGAAGGATACTATATGGCCAAAATCAAGGAACATATGACGAAGTCCATTTGCCTTAACCTTCGTTGAGGAATCCCAGTTCCAATTCTCTGTTTCATCGGGGTACAATGATTCATCGTCGGTAGGCTCACATATTTCATTGAGAGTTAATACAATGAGCTCATAGAGGTCGGATATCACCTCAAATGTGGAATGTCGTTCGACCCAACGGGTCTTGCACAAGTTTTTAAGTTTTAGTTTTTTGGTTTCTGGTGCGTTGGTCAAGATGACTAACTCTAGAAAGTTTTGACGTTTCGGGGAGTTGTCGAAGAAACTGAATAATTCTCTGCATGCATCCATCATATTCGTTATGTGGGTGATTTTGCACCCATGGCAGATCACTAAGTTAAGCGAGTGGAGACAACAACCTTGGTAATCGGCATCGGGGGCATGTTTTAGTATTTCAGCATTCATGCCTTTCGACTTCGAACTCATCGACGCCGTGGTGTCATATGCCTGTCCGCGACAATGTTGAATGTTAATCTTATTCTCATCAAGAGACATGAGCAATTCTTGGGCGATTGATTGACCCGTGGTTCGCGTCAATGGTCGCATGTCGATTAAAACTTCTCGCTTTAAAGGTGTACTTCCCGAAATAGTGTCTAACAAGCGCAGACAAACAGAGAGAATTTCTTGACCATTGGACGTGGTTTCATCTCCAATAAGGGAGAAATGTGGACATTTCTCAATACATTTACGGCAATGCTCTCGGATGATGTCCGCACAAATATGAAGTATATCATTTTGAATTGTCTTACTAATATAACGTGCATTTTTTGGACCTTTTGTGAGATAGGTTTTCAATTCCGGGACCTTATCAGTCATAAGACGCATAACTGCAATGAAATTACCCTCATTACATGTAGCTGGAACATCGAATTCGATTTTGTCGTCTCTGTGTCCCCTCAAAGCGATTTGCTGTTTTGCACACAGAAGGACTGCGTCGATTATATGGCACAAAACAGAACTATTAACTTGCATGTTTTTCGACGTTTGTTCAGACATTTGTACATCAATTCGACGTAATATATCACCCTGTTGTGCCATCAACATTTCAGCTTTCTCAACACAAGATGCATGATAAATTTTACTTTCGTGTTCATCTAACAACTCCTTCGACTTATTGTAATTTCGGAATGGTGTTTTGACGAATACTCCGAGCTTATTTTTCTCTTCTCTCCGGAGAAAGAGGGTACATGGCAGACACCAACCGCCCCTTAGTTCCGCGTGGTCGCTGTATGCTAACCATTTCCGTTTACTTAACCAAGATTGTTGGAAACATACAGTTTTCTTTTTGATGTTTCCACCCCCTTTTACTCGATGTTCATAAACCCGGCTGTCCAACTTGTCAAAATTAGCATCTGGTTTCCAGCAGTTTTTAAGCATAAATGCTTTTTCTGAATCTGTCATACCGCTGGTATTGACAAAATTGGCAATATCATTTGGGGAGATTGTGTGTATCGCGGTTGCAGCTTGATCATCTCCAGGAGATTCAGCTGGGGGCACCTGCGGCTCAGAATTGGATGAACTGCATGTGGATCCGCTCGTTTCTGCATGTGTATTTTCAGACGGAATGTTCGTCGTCTTCTCTTTAGGTTGAAAAAAAGAATCAATAGTGGTTTTCTTCATTTTCGGTGGTGGCTCACCCATGATTGCGATGGATTGTGAGGCTTTACAATTTCGAAAATATGACCACACCAAACTTAAACAGGAAACATTACGTCAGAGTGCAAATCTATCCCGCGAATCGGTAGTATATTCCACGGAACGGATCAAAGTAATTAGGAGAAACCGGTAAACTTACTGCAGTTACGATATGTTACCGCACCGAAAAGGTTGTGCCGTTGATATCCGGCTTGCCAACTTAGCAAATGCTTGAAAAAAAATTTTTGTCATCCCAAAAGAGGGGGGTGGCTAGCCACCCCTTTCACCCCCCCCCCCCCTGGATCCGCCCCTGCTGGCAGGGAAGGAGTGTGGTACCTCTAGAATGGGCACAAAGACGTAATTTCACTTGGAGGATGAAGAACTGAATTATCGCCCTTTGACTGCGCAGAAAGCATTCACTCGACAGACTCTCAACCAAAGGCATGTCCCATGGTATAAATATATTCATTTATATCGTTATTCCGATAATAGGAGACAATGATAACCAATGAGATGTATTAGTCAGCATGGATAGTGTATTAGGGCTAGAAAGTAATAGCAGGTGTGAAGGGTATTAGTACGACTAGGAGATAGTGAGAGGGATAGTTGACAGTGACAGTTGTTTAGAAGCCACGGAACCATTGGCTATCTAGTAGGTGGGAGTCTTGGCATGGCCTTGGCGCTTGTCCCTCATCAGTCCACACTAGTCCTCACTAGTAGATAAAGACTAGTCCTCTAATCAACAGTCTTCACTCCCCAAAGGTCTCCAGATATCCACATGTGCCCATGTGCTCAATCTTGTTGAGGGCCATTGCAACCTATCACATACAAACATCTCATGTTTCCTTGTGTCACATGCGTTGTGCTGGATAGCCAGTTTGTGAGCAAAATTCACACCCGTGCCAACTTGGGCAACGGAGTAAGGTAGATATGGGCTAAGGAAAATGAAGCAATTTGACTGGACCTAATAACTCAGTTGAAGACAGAGGTGGTCACTAGAGATAGATAGAACTAGATCGAATGGTAGGGCCAATAATACCCAGAAAAGGCCAGATCAACTAGAAAGAGAAACAAAACACGGATTCTACTGAGTCTGGGGCTTTTCTCTGGCGGAGTGTCTTGCCGGACAAGTCAATAGAACCCTTGATGACACCTTACTTGGTTAATGACCTTATAGCACTACCTGCTCCTCAAGATAGCAGTCAAGAAAAGACGCTGAAGGTAATTTATGATAGTTGCCGTGTCGTTTGAGGTAATTATTTATTCTCGTATTCAATCGAACATAGCATCCAAACAAACTCCCACGTCACCCAAGTCCTTCTAGGGTCATATATACCACGTGCCACCAAAGCAATCATGATGGCGGCCTCCATCGTACAAAATGGAAGACGGAAACATGCGTTAACCAACAGCACGCGCGGCACATGCACACTGCCATCACGTATCACCACGGTAATGATGTCAAAACATAGCAACAAGGAAAACAAGAATGTTATTCTGAGTTCCATTACCTTTTGAATATTTTTTGCCATGGTAGCCGGATAATCACAGGATCAGCAGAAAACATAGCCGAGGCGATAGACCTCGTTCACGATGAAATTTGTTCTGTATTACAATTCTGCTCTTCTATTCGTATAGTTTCTGAGATTATTCGCTTGTAAGTACTTGTAGAAAATGGTGGTCGAATAATAATAATAACCAGATGGTTTGAAATCGCAAGCGGATTTCCCGAAGTTATTCAACAAAACACGTCCTTCTCCGAACGGACCCCTTCCAAGATGAAAATGTTTTTCTTAGTTTAAAGTGACAAACGCCTTGTCACCCTTCTTGAATTGCATTTGTTTGCTGACCACTAGTTGAAGTAAAGAATGTGAAACAGTTTCTTTTTTTTGCGGCCCTGTCCTGTTGGCTTCTGGGAGTAGAGGTTCTTAACACAACGAGGGAAGGGGAGGGGTATAACATTCGAAGTTGTTTACGTCGACTGTCGGATATTTGACTTTGCATTTCAAAATGTTTTCATCGTGTTATTTGTGATGGTGATTACAAGTTCCTTTGTTTTCAGCTTTATGCAATGTAATTTAATTTTGACGTTTCCAGATCCTCGATCGCCCTAACATCCTATCGTTAACTATTTTACCAAAATGTGGATGCAAATGTGACAGTCAACGCCCTCAACTATTCTGTTTGCTACCTGTGATATTATTATAGTGGTATGTTATGTACTTTGGGGGGGGGGGGGGGGTAGGTTTGTCACCATATAGGAGGGATAACTCCTGTCGGATATTGACGTCATATCTCTGTATCCAACGTCCGCATTTCAATTTTTGTCAACTTAGTGCTTGGGACCAAGAGGAGTGGGGATTGATTTTGACGTATTCCGACCCCGACTGCATTGAAAGTCGTAGTGCAGAGGTTGATAGGCAAATGTAGGCGAAACGATTACCATCAACGAATTCTGTGTAATGGTATGCATGATTTTCATAACCACATGTTCAATGGTTTCTTTTTTGTATACAGCTGTTATTAGATGAAACGGGTCATTTAAGCACTTTTTGACGTTATGTGCATTGTAACTTCAAACTTCTTGGGTCATTTGCAACGAAATTCGGCAAAAATATAAGTTATTGTGATGAATTAACAGTAACATGGCCTAAGGTTTTCGGCCCAGAACTTTTGTTCAACCGAGACACCTCAAACCATTTACCGTCAATTCATCACAATAATGTATATGCTCCAATAATACGCTACCATCGCCCAAAATCCCACGTCGTGAAACGAACAAGGCAACTTTTATCGATTGCATGCCAGTAAATAAACCGTTCGTGTGCCCCACGACTTGGCTGGACAAATAATCAACAAATCAGATGCAGATCAAGATCACGCCATCTTAGTTAAAATCGTGATTTGTATTTTGAGCAACACTTCAATCAGAACATCGTCTGCTGCACAAATCTAGAAAAATGAAGCCGTTTGCAAGTCACTCATGGATGAAATAATTGCGAAACTGGCCATCTCATTTCAATTATTTCGTGTGGTGACGTCAAAGGATCACATATTCTACTTTAGACGTAAACATAGAAAAAAGTACGCGAGGTCTCGTCTTATCAGTAGGGCAGGATTTTAGTCTGATGGTAACATACTAAAATTTCATGAAAATTGGACGAAACCGTATTTTTTGTGACGTTGTGAAAGTCCGGCCATAACCGTTGAGAATTTCGCAGGTCGGTACCACTTTTGGGGATTTGACTTTTTGTACATGAGATTTATAAAATATGACACAGGGAAGCTTGATACAGGCGTTGCTATTAAAAGATCTAGAAAAAACTCGTAAATTGGGTGATGTTTTGGTTAAAGGTAGAATAAAAAGAGAGTAAGTCTCATGATCCGTTCATGGCCGATGATACGTGTGCCAAATATCATGACTATAGCTTGATGTACTATGGAGAAAATCCACGTAGGACGAAGAAGAAGACAAAAAGACAGCCTAATGATCGCTATAGCTTCACCAGCGGAGTGGAGATTCCACTTAAGCAATAATTGCAAATTGGTTGCAAAGCACAAGCACAAGCAAAGTTTCAGCCAGTGAAATCGCCCAAATAGTTCTAAACCTGGAGGTCCATTGGCTGAAACATTGCTTGTGTTTTTTGTCCATATGAAGAGAAGTTTGGAAGTGATACTTTGGGTTATAACTCCACCCAGGGGTGATTTTTTCACAATCCACTCTCCACTCCGACGAAGCGAGACCGGTTCTCATTAGATCACCGAAGTTAAGCAACTTCGAGACCGGTTAATCCTTGGATGGGTGACCACTGAGCGATTGATTCGGGTGCTACCCAAAGTAGTGGCTGGTGTGCGATCAGCGAACTTTGAGTATGTGACCCTGCATCATTGAATCTCGTGCCAGCTGTAGACACTGGGAATGTTCACCAGTACTACGCAAGCATCATCGTACCTAGGTGTAAAATAGGGACCCTTTGATGTGCCCATGTGCGGAACGCCGTCAGTATGCTCACTTGAGTTGAGCTGAGAATGTCATGGAATGATCAAAGGGTGTGTACGCCAATGATATGGGGTAATAATGTAAGTCGGAGAGCACTGTTGTGGATTTTGAACGTTATTATTACATGCCCATGCAGTCTCTCTTATGCAATACGGCGTGCAATACGGCTGTGCAATACGGAATTCCGTATTGCACACCAACCTGTTCCAACCGGGACTTTTTTAATGCAATGCGACTGCATAAAGTGCATGGTGTTTACCACCGTTGATAGAAAAGAAAATTAGGTCAGTAGGTGCTTGGGTCAGGTAATAAATACAAAACCACATGTATGTTTCAATGAGTCGTTTTGTATTCAATTCGTCAGATGTGCGTAGAAAGAAAACGTCTCGACCTTCGGTCTCGACGTTTTCTTCCTACGCACATCTGACTCATTTAATACAAAACGACTCATTGAAACATACATGTAGTTTTGTCTATATATTGCATTATTATTAATTAATATTACATACTGTATGTTGAGTGAGATGTAAACAGAAACAATTCGGCGGAAAACGTCGTGGACAAAATGTTTTATTCATATTTTATGATACACTCTAAGTACACTTACATTCTATACTGAGTCAAAAAAGAAAGTATAATAGAAACAAATGTGAAAAAATAGCATAAAGGATGGAATATAATAGTTCTAATGTTGCATGTTTGTGTACAAGAAGTCGTGCAGAGAGTTTGATGACATGTTGTTGTTGTCCACCCAACCGTATATAATTTTGCTACGGATTTCAAAATAGTTCGTGCTACCCGAGAACGTCAAATTGAATGCGTGACCGACGATTTTCATTGTGTTATTTTGTGCTAGAGAGCCTGGGTTATTGAGAAAACACGCTAGTTTTTGTCTTCCGACATTTTAAAAAATGCCAAGGATAACCGAAAATCAGAGGTTGCGTACCATTGGTATGCACGGGGCTGGGATACCGCCAGATGAGCTCGCTGCTGTGTTCGGAGTCACTGTGGCCACTATTTAACGTCTCATTGCAAGGGATAGAAACACTGTATCTACTGCCGTCCGACCGCGTTCAGGTCGACTAAGAGTGACGACCCCTGCACAAGACCGACACATCAGGACTTCTCACTTGCGGGATCGTTTCCTTCCAGCGAGGAGAACAGCAGCAATTACTTCTGGTAGAACTTACAATAGAATTAGTGCACAAACTGTCAGCAACAAACTCGCTGAACGCGGCCTCCGAAGTAGACGTCCATACCACGGACCAATCCTTACCCAACGTCATCGTACCGTCAGAATGGAATGGATACGTCAGCGTTTTCGCTGGACTCAGCAGCGTTGGAGCACAGTTCTTTTTAGTGATGAATCCCGATTTTGTCTACGGCGCGCTGATGGTAGGGCAAGAGTGAATCGTCGACGAGGAGAACGGTTTTCTGATGCCTGCGTGCGAGACTGCTACCGTTTCGGCGGGGGTAGTGTAATGGTTTGGGCAGGCATGTCCTTGCACCATCGAACGCAATTGATCTTCATCGATGGTAATCTGAATGGACGGCGATATAGGGACGAAATTCGTAATGGTGTTGTTGTCCCGTTGTTCAACGCTAACGTCGGATTGTAGTTATTCCAACAAGACAATGCCCGATGTCACGTGGCGCGTATCTGTCGTGACTTTCTTGAGGTGCAGAGCATCGAACTTCTTCCCTGGCCCCCACTTTCGGCTGATATGTCACCAATTGAGCATCCTTGGGATCAACAAGACCGTCGTATACGACTTCATGATCTTCAGACGTTAAGCGATTTACGTAATGTTCTAAGGCAGGAGTGGAACGCAATACCACAGGGTGACATCCAGCGACTTATCATGACCATGCGCCGTCGATGTAGGCAAACGGTGGACATACACGCTATTGACTGTATGTGTGAATTGCGGCGTCTTGAAGTGACGCTGGCAGCAGTAAGGACATGAAATTATGCAAATTCATACAGCTAGGATCGAAATATGAATTTAAAATAATTTGTTTGGGATTAAAGTCGATAATACTAAAAAAAATTCTCAAAGTTTATTACACTTTGTTTTTTGACTCAGTATATATCAAAAATAAAATATGTTGAAGTCTCCAAAAAATTGTTTTAAAATCTAAATATTTAATAAACTCACCATTAAATACTATTATTTATGGCACGCCAGTGCTCTTATTTTCATAAAATGCACGTTTCTTCTGCAAAAACCGAAGCGAACAAGAAATGTTTTTGTATTGTCCTTGAACAATACCGATCATGTGCGCCGACTATTTGGCTATTTCTTTTTCAACGTTTTGGTTATTTTTGGCAATAATTTGTGTTTTTAAAAACTTTTTAGTAAAGTGTGGGCATGCAATAATTACAGAACAGCATATGCGTTCGAACTGTCATTTTTTACCGCACGAGATTGATTTCGGGTGCAGGGATAATACTGAACAAGAAGCCGAAGGCCAAAATCAATAAGTAATGTTTTAGTAAACTGCAGGTGTGAATAAATACAAAACGGCTTTCGCGTTCGTACTGTCATTTGTACCGCTCGAGATCGATTCTCGTTCATTTTATCCCTCCGCCCAAATCGATCTCGTGTGGTAAAAAATGACAGTACGAACTCGAATGTCGTTCTGTATTTATTGCACACCAACAGTTTACTAAAAGAAATAGTAAAAACAAATTATTGCCAAAAATAACCCAAACTTAAAAAAGAAATAATTAAGTATTCCAATCACGTGATCTGTATTGTTCAAGGACAATACAAAAAAAATTATTGTTCGCTTCGGTTTTTGTAGAAAAGCGTATATTTTATGAAAATAAAAGCATAGGCGTGAAATAATGTTATATTTCTCCTTCAGTTCAACCGGTATATTGAAATTGTATTTATGTGTGCACCTAAACCACGCGACCTAAAATAATCTTCATTCAGTTCACATTCCTGGGATCATACTGATTGTTCCTTGGATTGCGTCGTTTTCAACATAATAGTACCTGTACTGAGTTAAATACTGTTGTTGAAACCATTATTGACTGAAATGACACACCATACGATCTAGACAAAACTCAACATGGCGGACTTTGTTTACATCAGCTTCTTTAACATATTTTTTTTAAAACGTTTTAACCCTTTACCTAACATGAAAAGCAGACGACACTTGTAAAAAAATTCTTGAATAACTATTTTTTTCATTTTTTGTCTCAAAAATGTGGATTCTGACCCCTCATTGGAACGAGCTCGACGAGCTCGTTCCAAAGAGGGGTCATGACCTATATTTCTGAGACAGAAATGAAAATTAATTGGCGATTTTTGTGAATAGCGCTGGTCGGTTTTGGCCGTTACGTTGGGTAAAGGGTTAAACGATATTTCTTTGTGGGACAATACATAAACGTTTCAGGCCTCAGCTCACATATACAAGAAAAAGACAGAATCGTTGATGTTGGTTTTGTCGAGGTTACCATGATCATCATAACTTTAAACGTGAATCTATTGAATATTTAAACTGTTAAGATGAAAACTATAGTTTATGGGATGGGGCGCGGTGGCTCAGTAGGTAGAGGTGCAGGCTGCAAGCCGAGAGATCCTCGGTTCGAATCCCACCTGCGGCAACCGCGTTGTGTCCTTGGGCAAGACACTTCACCCCCATTGCCCACGTGGGGGCACGGTATCGCTGTGTACTAAGGCGTACTGCACGTCGATGGTGCACTTGTCTTCAACTAATGCTAACCCTGCTTGTGTGGAGTTGGAGAGCTGACAGTTGCTCGCCGTTGCTCGGTGGTTCCCTCTGGGTACTCCGGCTTCCTCCACCTGTAAAACTGTCATGGTCATGATTAGCCACTGTGCAGAAATATGTGACCTTAAACACCAATTAATAAATAAATAAATAAATAGTTCATGGAATATATATTTTTCTATAGATTGTAAATAAACTAAAAGTACACCACAAACTGGAATTAATAAACCTTTTTGATCTCTGTGCTCTTTACCCCACATTGTTTCTATTTACATTTCCCCAGAGAAACGTTGAAGCCATTCCTTCTATTTAAAATGCGTCGGAGCAGTTTGAAAAAACTTATACAGAATGATTCTCCGATGTTATCTGTGTGGTCAGGGCTCAGTAGACGGTGAGTTTTACACAGCAACTTTATCAGCGTTGATAGCTTGTGTACACAATACTGGTGACTCTTGACATGAAAGCACTGCTAATGGATTTTATTTCCAAATGAAACAAAATACTGCATTTTGATTGGCTGAGGGGTACGGTGTAACTTGCAATCGCCAGTGGCTTTTTTACACCGTGTTTTACCACGGTGTAAAAACAAGAATATACAAGAGCAAGCCATATGGCTAAAAAGTACACATTTTTAATTATTAATTCATACCTTGTGCTCGATTATGTTAGAACAAGAATAAAAATACAGGAAATTTAATATTTATGTGCAATAAAATATTACAGATATGGATGTCATTGGAACTGGCTCATTGAGCCAGTTCCAATGACATCCATATTTGTCTGGTTTTATTTAAGAAACTTGCAAGGTACAAATTTTCTGTCAATTTTTGCCCACAATGTGGGTTAAAGTATTAAGTATACCAAAATTCTTGGAAATAAATCTGTTATCCTTGTGTTTTCCAGGGTGTATGGGAATTTACACCGGTTTTGGGAACTCATACACCCTTCGGCTTCGCCTCAGGGTGTATAAGTTCCTAAACCCGTGCAAATTCCCACACACCATGGAAAAAACAAGGATAAGTAATAATGTCAACAACACTGGACATTCTGTTAGCAATGATAAGCAGATGAGTTGAATATGTCCCAACACGTTCAGTCACTTCACAAAGTTATAAGGGTCTTACAGCCGCACTTACTGGTAATAACTTTCTAAATGGCCGCGAAAACAAGATGGTCGTCCTATACAACACCTTCAAACAAGATGGTGACTACAAGATATTAAAGACAGCGCACGGGAAGCATGGTGGGTAAATTTGCCTGCAAGATGGCTTTCATAAGGGGATTAGCCACGTAGGTCCGAATGTAAAACGAGATAATGACTTACAAAATGGGCACGAAAACAAGATAGTCGTCCTGTACAACCCATTCAAAACATGATGGTTGTCAACGACGAAGCATGCGCACGTGGACCGTGCTGGTAATCTTGACTACAAGATAGCTTCCATAAGGGGTTAGTCAGGTGGCCCGAATTAAAAGAAAAGATCTTACTCCATAGAAAATTTCAAATAACGAGAATGTACAGTTAAGATGGCTGAATGGACAAGGCATGGGCTCGTGGTGCTTGTCGGGTAATCAAGCCTACCAGATGGTTTTTATAAGGGGTTAGTCACGGGTCTCGAGTTTAAAACGAGGTAATGACTTACAAAATGGCCACGAAATCAAGATAGTCGTCCTATACAACACATTCAAAACAAGATGGCTGTCAACGACAAGGGGATTATTCACGTGGCCCGAATTAACCCAAAGGATGTTACGCCATAAAAAAGATAAAATTTCAAATAACGAAAGTGTACAAACAAGATAACTGTCAATGATAACGCTTGGGAACATTTCTTTTTTTATTTTTTTAATTTTTAAAAAAATTTTTTCTCTCTCTCTCTCACACTCTCTTTTATTTCGAAGTTAGATTTTCTTGTATATAGTTTTTACATTTCCCACATTTGTGTGTTTCGCCATTGTATTGATTTGCTGTATCATGTTAAAGGAGCGGATGTTACACTAAATGGAAAGCACTTGTCCTCCTATCCCAATTTGCAACCTATTTTTGGCAAATAAAAAAAATATGTTTAACCTAACGCATGGGCTCTTGAAGCATGTCGGGTAATCTTGCCTACAATATGGCTTTCATCAGGGGTTTAGTCACGTGTCTCGAACTTAAAACGAGGTAATGACTTACAAAATGTCTGCGAAAACAAGATGGTTGCCCTGTGCAACACACTCAAAACAAGATGGCTTCAACGACAATGCATGCGCACAGGTAGCATGTCGGGTAATCTTGCCTACAAGACGGCTTCCCTAAGTGGATAAGTCACGTGACTTAAATTGGAAAGAAACATGTTATGTCATAAAAAATTAAAATTCCAAATGATGAGAATGCACAAACAAGATGGCTGCATGTGCACATGGAGCATGCTGGGTAATCTTACTTGCAATATGGCTTCCGTAAGGGGGTTAGTCACGCGTCTCGAATTTAAAACGAGGTAATGATTTACAAAATTGCTGCAAAAACCTGATGGTCGTCCTATACAACACATTCAAAACAAGATGGTTGTCAACGACGACCCATTCGCACGTTGAGCATACTGGGTAAACTTGCCTTCAAGATGGATTCCATAAGAGGGTTAGTCACGTGGCCCGAATTAAAAAAAAGAAACGTATTACGTCATAGAAAAAAAATCATAATTAAAATTTAATACTTGAAGATAAAATTTTAGTCCTACTTGTAGTTCAAAAGTGTTTTACGAAGGTAACACAACGAAACCAGAATTTAGTTCCGCAACAGACTAATTTGTGAACACCACTCTTATCCAGACATGGACGATGTTGACCAAACGAGAACTACCGATATTCCTTTCTTTCGTTTAATTAATAGAATGACAGGTAAATACATCCCCAGAACGGTTCATGACATATTTAAAACAGGTGTGTATGACATAATTACTGCGTAAAACACCCCGTGAGATTCGAAAATATATTGAGGCATCGCGCACTGAAGGATAAAAGCACGCATGGCGTTATGCACCAAATTAATAATTAACGAGCTTCGGAATCTAATATTATTGCATCCGTGGAAATATTTTTTTTTTTTTTTAATTTTTTTATTCAGATAAAAAGTGATAAACATATATCTATACATATAGTCTGAGTGTACATTGAATTCCATTTTATACAGAATATAATATATAACTTTTTCTACTCTAAGTTTAATCGATGCACAGAAATGAGATTGTTATTGTTTTATCCGACTTGTGTTGCATGTAGCCTTCTCATGAGAATGGAGAGAAAAAAAAGCAAAACAAAAACGTCGAGGGCTATTGTCCAGGAGATCGAGGGCTATTGTCCAGGCGATGTGTGGTGTTATGTCGGAGGATAAAATAGGGCTTTTGGAGATTCCCACCTGGTATTTATTTGGTCGTTTTTTTGTTAGAGTAGAGGTGACGGGAGTATTTCGGAGCATTTCGACGAATCCGTGGAAGCTAGGTTGACATTTTCTCACTTTGGAAGAATAAATGAACTTTTTAAATATAAGAATTACTAAGGTGAGGGTATATTCATGTGTATTATTATTATTATTATTATTATTATTATTGTTATTATTATTAGAATTAATATAGCCAATGAGGGTAAAGTGCGGTGTCAGTGGTAATAGAATACCACATTTCTCCTGCAATCTATCTGCAAGTTGTAACAGGATTGTCTTTGACACTGAACATTCGAAGAATAAATGTTGCTCTGTCTCTCTAGTGTTGGAACAAAACGTACACAGCTCAGTCTCAGATAATTTACATTTGAAAAGGCGAGCATTCGTAAATAAAGCTCCGTGTATGATTTTATATTGCAAAGTTTGGAGATAGGTGTCATCAGTAATTAAAAACGGGCTCTTGTATATCGGTCTCCAAGCATCGCAATCGAGACTGAGATGCAAACGCTCGTTCCATTTCTTCTGAGACTGAGCTGGGTACGAGGCCGCATGCTGCAGGAATAATGGGTAAAAAGTTTTGTTTACGGTTTTTGTTACTTTTAATTTTTCTATCAACGGACTTATGATAAAGTCGGATTTTTTTTACTGTTTATTTCATTTTGCCATCGTTTTGAAATCGCCTTTCGTAACCCCTGGAAGACAGTGAAGGGAGTTTTGATATCAAATTTTGCAGAGAAGGCTCCAAAAGTCAGAAAGCCCCCCGCTCTCACTCAAGAGGTCGTTAAGAAAACATATACCTCTGTCGCACCATCTTTGATTGAAAAATAGTTTGTTGTTAATTTTTATATTTTTGTTGTAGAAAATAGGTTGAGAAAAAATTTCTTCAGGTACTGTTGAAGATTTGTTGTCTAAAAGAGCCCAGGCGTTAAGGACATTTTTCCAAAAACTGTTTGAGTGCTCCTCCCCCCCCCCCCCCCCCACACCTTTGTTAATCCCTATTTGTGTAAAAACCAAGTTTTGTAATCTCCAAATTTTTCGAAATTGTCCAAAATAAGAGTTTTTCAGGGTGCTATTATGCCGGGATCCATTAATTTCTTAATCCAAACCATTTTTAAAGAATAACTGTATGACCGAATGTTAGGAAATTTAAGACCCCCGCCGTCCGTTTCGTTAATAAGAACATTACGTTTGATCTGTTCACGCTTTCCGGCCCACAGGTATTGGAATAAACGCGATTGTATAGAATCCAACATACTGTCAGGTGGATTTGGGAGAACCGATAGACAGTGTATCAGTATTGGAAGGGCCAGTGTTTTTACAACAGTCGTTTTTTCCAATTAGGCTAAGGTTTCTAAACGACCAGTCATTCAGAAGTTTTTCCATTTTTTTCATTTTTTCGACGTAATTATTCATTATGTAGTTCTCACTGAACAGATCATACGTGATACCTAGGATAGTAAATTACGATTTGTAGCTACCTTTTCACTCGATCCCTGTTTCGACCCAATCCATATAACCTGTGTTTTCTCAAAATTTACTTTTAGGCCTGACTGTTCAGCGAAAGAATCCACAGTTTCCAAGGCTGTGTTCAACGAATGCCCATCATCACTCAAAAATAACGTTGAATCATCTGCGTACTGACTTATGAGATATTCCTTTTTTTTTATTTTAATACCATCAATATCGGGGTTTTACTTAAGTGCGGCACTTAATATTTCTACACTTAAAATAAAAAGATAAGGGGTGAGTGGGTCACCTTGTCGTATCCCTCTCTGTAGGTTACATTTTTCCGAACAGTGCCCGTTATTTAAGATGTAACTGAAAATATTGCAATAAAAAGTATTAAACCAGTTTATAATAGAAGGTCCGAAATTAAGGAACTTCAATGTTTTTTCTATGAAGGACCATTCAAGAGAGTCAAAGGCTTTTTCGAAATCTAACAAAACAAGAGCTGCAGCAATATTTTCTTTCTCACATTTTTCTATCAGGTCAAATGTAAGTCTAGTGGACTCTCCGATGTATCTTCCTTTCATGAACCCAAGCTGAGTTTCTGAAATTAGTTTTGGTAAGATCGTTTTAATTCGATTTGCAATAGCCGTTGAAGCAATTTTTGTGTCGACATTGATAAGTGAGATAGGTCGCCAATTTTTTATAAATTCCTTGGGTTTATTTTGCTTTGGAATGCAGGTAATAATACCCGTTCGTTGTGGATTATACAGCTGTTTAACGGTATATCCATAATTCAGAGAATTGATCAGGAATGTACCAATATCTTTCCAAAAGAATTTATAAAACTCTACAGTAAAACCGCCAGACCCAGGCGTTTTATTATTTTTCATTGGTTTCAAGGCTCTTAAACATTCGGAACTTGTTAGAAGACCCTCCAATGAATTACTTTCCTCTTGATCTAAAAACTGTAAAAATGGATTAGTATCATCAAAAAATGGGTTATTGTCGATTGAAACATTTGCTGGGTTTAGTTTAGTGGAGTACAGGCTTTCAAAGAACAACTTTTGTTCGTTTAATATTTCAGATAAATTTTCCGTCGTATTACCGTTAGAAGTCACTAGTTTTGGTATTATTTTTTCTGTGTAATGTCTTTTCTCTAGGTTACAAAAATATTTAGTTGGTTTTTCTCCTTCTACTTTCCATTTTGCTTTTGCTCTTAGAATTATACCATTAATTGTTTTGTTTCTGATAGTTTGGAATTAAGTTTCGAGAGACTCAATTTCAGGACTTACTGACAAATTGCCATCGTCCAGTCGGGAATTTAATACCTCTAGTTTCTCCTCAATTTTCGCCAAACGTTTGTCAGTTCTGCGTTTTACCTGGGCCGAGTATTCAATGGTTTTTCCTCTAATCATTAATTTTAAAGTTTCCCAAAACAGCTGGTCATCAATAATGAATGATTGTTGACAATTATTATTATTATTATTATTATTATTATTATTATTAGTAATAGTAGTAGTAGTAGTAGTAGTAGTATTGTTATTATTATTATTAATATTATTATTATTTGGAGTGGAGTACTGACGAGCTGTCTCTGCAATTATGGATTTTACTGCTAATATATATTCCGGGTCGTTCAAAAGACTGTTGTTGAATTTCCAGAAGCCTCTTCCTCTTGGTTGACTGATGAAGGACAAGCTTTTGGCTATAGGGTTGTGATCAGATCTGTAGCGTATGTGAATGTCTGACGTTTTGTGGAAATATTGCCCACCCGTGGAAAGGGGCCAGTCTACGGCGGCTCCACTGTAGTGTGACATAACGAAATAATTTAAATAGTGCTGAACAGTCGAAACCAACTAATTTTCCGCACTCAAACGAGGAAACATTCTCGCGTCTGAGGCATTTATCGAATAGTGGTTTATAAGGAGTGAACGTCAATGGCTATAATACTGGAGACCCATGGGGCCAAGAAGAGGGAGAAGGGGCACCTTCTCGCGTGTATATGTGGCCAGTCCGCATCTGGTGAATGGGTGTCTTATGTATCCGTTTGTTCTTACTTGTAATCATATACAGTAAGTGGAGGGTGGATTGTAACTAAATCACCCGTGGAGTGGAGTTATCACTCAAAGTATCACCTTCAAATTATGTACATATGCACAAAACACAAGCAATGTTTTAGCCAATGGACCCCCGGGTTTATCCCGGGTGTCCATTGGCTAGAACTTTGCCTGTGCTTGTTGTTCTTTACAATAAATTTGCAATTATTGTCTGCTTGGAATATCCATTCTTCGGGTGATTTAGTGATATTTCACTCTGCACGTACTGTACTTTGTTACAAGATTAGATTTCATACTTTGACTTGTGTCACACACAGGCGGCCAAACAAATATAGATCTGTGGTACCTCACAAGGGGATTTGGTGGGTGTCTGGCGGGCGGCAGGATTAATTTTAAGTACGGTACTTGCTGAGTAAATACGCGGTGGCTCAGTGGTAGATTGTTGGACTTCTATGCTAGAAGTCCCGAGTTCGATCCCCGTCCGGGACGACCCGCGTTGTGTCCTTGGGCAAGGCACTTTATCCCGGTTGCCTACATGGGGGCACGATGACGCCGTGTACTAAGGCGTTCTGTACGTCGATGGTGCACATGTCTTCAACCGCTGTAACCCTGCTTGAGCGGAGCTTGAACAGAGGTAGAATGCTGAGGAGTTGACGGTTGCTCATCGATGCTCTGTGGTTCTCTCCGGGTACTCCGGCTTCCTCCACCCTTAAAACTGTCACGGTCACGATTAGCCATTGTACATAAATATGTGACCTTAAACACCAATAAATAAATAAATAAATAAATAAATAAATAAATATGCTGAGTAAATAACAAGTTGGGAAGCCCACGTGTCAAGACTATTATATGTATTTATATACAAAAAATGTCCAAGAACTCTCAAGTTTGGAACTGTAATTGAAAACAGACTAATTTTCCAACTTCGACAAAGTTGGCGAAATATTAGTTGGGGTTACTGTTCACAACTCAGAGTAAACAAGCGCATACTTACCTTCACTCTCACACAATTTAGGTCGTGAGAATCTACAGTCCTCGGCGGACCACTGAAAACTCGCAACATCAACATACACACAGTCGTACTCTGGCCACTTCGGTTCATGTCTTGCCCATGGCTGGTACGCCATACTTTCTCCGAATATTGAGAGAAAAGCACCCTCAGTTGTTCGATCGTTCACTCCAATCCAGGCAGTTGTAAATCCACGAACTGACGGGACCCTGTAATATATTGTTCTCTGAATGTAAAAAAATATTAATTTGAGGTTCGTCAGTTCCTTTAGACAAGAGAAAGACCCCCCCCCCCCCACACCTTACTGAATACAAATGCTTGGTTTGCGATAGGGGACTCGGGCGTGCCTTGAATATAATCTCAAAACATGAAATAAAATGTATATACTGCCAATGTCTCATAGCCCCGAATTTCATCAATACCGGGAGTGGCTATCAAACCCTCGAATGAAAGTTTTTTTTTTTAAAAAAGTAAAACTTGGAGGGAAATATTTTTGTTCCAGTTTTATTCTTCGTTTTAGTGGATAATGCAATTTTTGGTGATTAAGGTCACAGATTTCTGCACAATGGCTAATCGTATGACGATATCAACTGGGGCTAGAGTGCGAAGAGGACCCTCCCTAATTTATAAATGTCTGTGTTTGTGTGTTTGTTTGTCTGTTGGGTCCAACGACACTAGCAACAAAGTCCTATCGCGCCTGACAGTTTTACGGATACGGGGGAGGTAGGACTTCTTGTGTGTGTGTGTGGGGGGGGGGGGGGGGGAGCTGTCAGACATTCCAGCTTATTTACCCAGGACAAACAGGGTTAGCAGCGGCTGAAGGTAAAATGCACCTTCGACGTCGTCCAGCACGCCTTACTACACAGCGCCACCGTGCTGCCACATGAGCAATCGGGATTAAGGGTATTGTCGAACAAGACAACGTAGATTGCGTGGGTCTGGACTGATCCGTCGACATTTCGATTTAAAGTCCATTGCTCTTACCAGCAGGCCAGTATGCTCCTTCCCAGGGACCGACCTGAGCATTTAAAAATAAGAGCGAGACTTGGAGCCTACTTTTGAAATCGACAAACAAGATTTACTTCTTAGCCGGTAGAGTGCTTAATTATTGTTGATTGTCAAAATTTGTTCATGTGTTTTCCCTTGTTACAATTTATGGGAGAGTGCCTGCACTCTCCCATAGGTTGTAACAAGGACAATCTATACAGATGATAAAATGTTACTTCAAAGATAGTAGGAAATACATTTACAGAACATGGAGTGTTTATGTTGTAGCACCTTCACAAAAGCATAAAGCCCAAATATGGGCATCAATCACTCAATCAGTCATCTGTAGTTATATTACTCTTTGATAATGATTTTCTTGTTTGAATCTTTTAGCTGTGTAGAACATACATTTTTTCATTTAATTACTTTAGTTTTTGGCATAATTAAAGTTGTTTCTGAAATGCTTGAAAAATATTTTTATTACACAATAACTATTCATTTTCACAATAGTTCTTGGCTGCCTGGGTGAGCGATGGAGGAGATATGATCTTACGGTTAAAAACCAACTTGGAAACCGATGTTTACGATGCAGGGGCCAGATCACAACTTTAGGAGTCTATTTCACTCTGGCTCCTTACTAGGTCGGTCCCTGCTCACATCATGTCTATGTGTCATTGAGAACAGAAGAAACTAATGGGGTTGAAGATTATAATGTTTCCTGGTACAGTAATGAACCTTAATACCTTTAATATAGGTTATTTGTTCATTGGTTGATAAACTGTTTGGTTACAATTTACTAGAGGGTTCCCACGCCCACTGTGCCGTTTAATAAAATAAATGAGTCTGAACAAAATAATGTTTGCTGCTGACAGATTATGAAGCATGCACCCCCAAGAAGCTTTTATCGTGGTTAACCCTTTGTCCAACGAAAACGATATTATTAGTTATCCTTGTGTTTTCCAGGGTGTATAGGAATTTACACCGGTTTGGGAACTCATACACCCTGAGGCAAAACTGAAGGGTGTATGAATTCCCAAACTGGTGTAAATTCCCATACACACTGGAAAACACAAGGATAACGAATTTATTTCCAAGAATTTTGGTGTACTTAATACTTTAACCCACATTGTGGGCAAAAACTGACATAAAATTTGTACTTTGCAAGTTTCTTAAATAAAACCAGACAAATATGGATGTAATTGGAACTGGCTCAATGAGCCAGTTCCAATGACATTCATATCTGTAATATTTTATTGCACATAAATATTAAATTTCCTGCATTTTTATTTGTGTTCTAACATAACCGAGTAGAAGGTATGAATTAATAATTAAAAATGGGTACTTTTTAGCCATATACCCTGCTATTGAGTATTCTTGTTTTTACGCCCTTGTTAACCAAGGCGTAAAGAAACCACTGTGGATTGCTAGTTACACCGCATCTCTCAGCCAATCAAAATGCAGTATTTTGTTTCATTTGGAAATAATGAGATTTATGCATTTTTAAATAATATTTTTTTCAAATTAAAAACAAAATATCAAGCAAACCGCATCAGGTGATCCCTCATTGGAACGAGCTCGTTCCAATGAGAGGTCACATCATTTAGTTTTGTTGAACTTTAATTTTAATTTGTGAATTCGTAGGCGGAAGAGGCCGATGAAGGGTTAAAGCTGTTTTTGGTAGAGAGGTTGGAAATCGCTGAGACGAATACAATAAACACTTAATCTGTTTGAGCAACAAAATAACTCTCTATCACAAAGGAATAGAAGGTGACGCAAGATCATTCTTGACACGTACAACACCATTCTTGAGTAACCCTTTACCTAACCTGAAAAGCAGACGACACATGCAAACATAATTCTTGAATAACTATTTTTTTTTTCATTTTTTGCCTCAAAAACATAGGTTATGACCCCTCGTTGGAACGAGCTCGACGAGCTCGTTCCAACAAGGGGTCATAACCTATGTGTTTGAGACAAAAAATGAAAAAAATATTGAAAATTAATTGGCGATTTTTGAGAATAGCGCTGGCCGGTTTTGGCCGTTACGTTGGGTAAAGGGTTAACTAAACATTTTCAATTTTCCTCTTAACGGCTATTTATGATTTTCACTGGAACGAGGTTAACGGGCTTGTCTTAATTAGGGGTCATAAGCTATGGTTTTCAGACAAACATTGCAAAAAGGCGATTTTGTGAATAGCACTGACCGGTTTTGGACGTTACCATTATTTATTTATTTATTTATTTATTTATTTATAAATTTATTCATTTATTTATTTATTTATTGGTGTTTAAGCTCACATACTTATTAACAATGGCTAATCGTGACCGAGACAGTTTTACGGGTGGGGGAAGTCGGAGTACTGGGAGAGAACCACCGAGCATCGACGAGCAACTGTCAGCTCCTCAGCATCAAGCTCCGCCCAAACAGGGTTACAGCGGTTGAAGACATGTGCACCATCGATGTGCAGTACGCCTTAGTCAACGGCGTCATCGTGCCCCCATGTAGGCAATCGGGATAAAGTGTCTTGCCCAAGGACGGAGATCGAACACAGAACCTCTAGCATAGAAATCCAACAGTCTACCACTGAGCCACCGCGCTCCGGGGACGTTACCATTGATAGAGAGGTAACTGCATGTATATAAGATATCTGACATTCCCCGACATATTGAGCATTTTCCCTAACAGCCTGACTTTAAGGTGATGTAATGGATGAGAACACTATAAGGCTGCAACAGGAGTAGAATATCAGGTTTATATCTGACGCCTTTTGGTGGACATTGGGTGTCGTCATACCGTGGTTCACGCTGGGCTGGTTATCGTTGTAGACCGCTTCATCGGTCAAATTTTAACGCCATTACCAAGGCAATGCATGACGTCCTGCGCACTTACAGCACATGTTGTTATGTTAGAACGTGTTTCCTTCGTTCACTTTGTTCTTTGATAAGACGCCATCTTGAATTTTTATGCTGTAAGAAAGTTGATATGCTGGCGCGTTGTGCTATGGCCTTAAGCATGAATCCTAATGTTGTGTTCGACTGTATGGACATGGTATGATAGTATTATATGGCTGGTCTGTACACCTTTTGAATTCCTTTTTATACGTCCGTTTGAAAAACGGTCGTATTATGCAATCAGCCTGTCCGCCCATCTGTCCGCCCGTCCGTTACCATTTTTTATCTTACAATCAACATGTATTTTGTCTGTATTAACTCCGCAACTGCCGTGTATCCGAACCCCTGACACAGATGTTTGTACCAGGGGGTCGGATACAAGCACGTTCCTTTCGCGTGAGTTCCATTTTTTTCTTTTTATTCATCCGTACAAATAAATAGTTCGTTATATATTCGTCTACATTCTTGACTTATCCCCAGTATATTGTAAGATAAAATGATTACTACCATTATGTGGATGTACAAAATATGTACCCGAGTCTTGCTCCGGATTCTAAGGGTAGATCACGACGAGTCGAAGACGAGTCGTGATCTACCCTTAGAACCCGCAGCGAGACTCGGATACATATTTTGTACATCCACATAATGGTAATAATCTCTATATATGGGTGGTCTGTACACCTTTTGGAATCCTTTGAAAAACGATCGTATTATGCAATCAGTCTGTCCGCCTATCTGTCCACCCGTCCGTATGTCCGTCCGTTAACCTTTTTGACTTCCGACCGATAACTCTACATTTGCCACCTAGTAATACAGGCCAAGTTCGAATATGTGTTCCGTCCAATTAATTTTTTGCATGAGTTACGTCCCCTTTTCGACCGTCTGTTTACATTTTTGGTTTCCGACCGATAACTCCTGTTTAGATCATTTGATTTTCAACCAAAGTTGGTATGAGTATTTTCAAGCCAATAATACAGGCTACGTTCGAATATGGGTCCCACCCATTTGAATCGGAGTTATTCTAGACAATTTGCAGTTACGAGTGACAACTCTGGAGACATTCTAAAGCTTATCAAGCAAAAAGTTTTCACACCCCACCACCAGCGAGTTACAGTAATCAATGCGACTCGTAACGAAAGCATGCACATGCTATTCAGCATTTTTCACATGAATAACTGGTCGTACCATGCTGATATTTCGTAGATGAAAAAATGCGAGCGTCAAACCTGCAAGACATGTTTGTCGAAGTGAAAAAGTTGGTGAGGCAGTCCTATGTATATAATCTCAGTCTTATCAGCGTTCTATTTCAGATAATTACTGTTCATGCATTGATTGATGTCAGCAACACATTCTTCTAACTGGGCCCTTTATGCGACACAACTACCATATTTGACTTGAAGTGTACATACAACTGAGTATCTTCAGCATAAATGTGATATTGAAGACCGTGTTTCGAATGATGTCACCTGGAGGGAGAATGTATATCACGTAAAGTGGAAGTCTGAGTACAGAGCCCTGAGAGTCCCCATATTTTAATGTAATTTTGGATGACGATGAGGCATTTATAAAAAATCTTTGGGAACGATCATTGAGATAAGTTGCAAACCAATGAAGAGCACTGTCGGTGATGCCTATTCTAAGTTCTAATCCGTGGGGAAGAGTGTTGTGATGATCGATAGTGTCGAAAGCAGCACCCCGATCGAGCAACACAAGACAGGAAATGAGATGCAGACCCATCAGGACAGTATTTTGCAGCCGACGGAGGCCGTCTCGGTACCGCAGTTATTTGGTCTATATACAGATCGGAAAAGTTCAGACAACCCATACTCAGACAGATGCTGACTTGCATGAAGCGCAACCGCTCAACAGCCTTCTAAATGAATGAAAGGTTGAACAGAGCTCGGCATTTTTAAAAATATTTCTGGATCCAATCCAGGTTCTTTTACAAAATCGGGGTAACGAGGTTCTTTGTCATACCCGATGGAAAAACTCCGGAGACTAAAGAAGAATTTACAATCTATAACAGCCATGGACCAATGTCCGGTAAGGGATTTACAATCTTTAAAAGCCATGGGCCCATGTCCGGTAAGCGCCCTTTTGAGCAGCCAAGTGGAGGTCATTAGAGGCGGCATTGCAGACTGCAGTTATTATTTTATCCTCCCTGTATATTGATATTGGACTGCCCCATCTCACTGTAAATGTACACAAAGTCGTTACGATGCCAGGAAAGGATGGTCCAAAGTGATTTCTCTGGTGAATGTACATTTCCCTGTGAACACAAAGTTTGAAATTCCGCCACTGTTGCTCCCATTTCCGCGTAGAGACTTTGCAAGTCTTATATCATCCCTGAACCATTGTATGTGAGGCCAAAAAGTTATTGTCCAGGTCTGAAAGGGGCATGTAGATCGACAGGTGTATGCATAGGCGATGTAAAGTGGTTAAGCATTTCATTGACACTCTCATGGAAGCTTGTGGTTGTTACAATATTCAGCTTGATCTCATTGAAACATAATACACGTGCGTATCCATTCTGTCTCATATGATCCCAACACACTTTATTCTATGATTTAATCTTATTCTTTGTAACAGTAGATTGCTATAGTTAATTTTAGAAGTTAATTTTATTTCTGTTATAGGATAACCCAACCAGGTGTCTTATATGTGTTTTCAGATCTCATACGCTAGGTTTCTTTCCAGACATCCAGTATCTTCCATAACATGTGCTATACACTATGGTGCAGGGGTAAATGTCTGAATGTCATATTAACTCAACTGATTCCTTATTGACAAACTTTTACACCATTGTGTAAACAGTTTGTTAACAGGGAATAAGTTTCCCTGTTGACAAACTCGCTATCAATAAGATATGATGTCCTGACTATTTGATGGTTCAGCCTTTATTGACAGTTTATCACAAATTGAAGGGAATTGGTTTGAAGGCTACCCCGTAAGCCCAAGGTTTGAATGATCAATAACAACTCTATATGTTGCTTATACGTGTTTATCATATGACTCGTCCGTTTTGTTCACTTTAAAACATTTGATATTTTGTTTTCATATTAATCAGTGATAAATAATTTCAATTTCATTGGTCAATTTCAAAACTAGACAATTTGATTGGCTGAACAAAATACAACTGGGCCACATTTTCAAAATTTGCATAATTAGAGTTGGGAGCTTTCATTGGTCAATTTCAAAACTATCATGTGACTCCTCGTTGGAACCAGCTCGATGGGCTCGTTCCAATGAGGGGTCACATGAAATGGTTTTGTTCAAATATTTTGAAATTCCTTTTTTTTTTTCAACTGCTCAAATTGCAGATTACGCGGGCGGACGCGGGCGATTCCTTAGATAAAGGGTTGAAGTCTCTCCTAACAGTGATGTTATATTAGAACTTACAGTGTGGTTATGATAAAATTAGCCACTGCTTCACTGTCAACCACGGCAAGATGTCCACCTGAGTCCACACATTGCTGGTTGGAGATGTCGTAGGGATTTTTGGTTCCGATAAACCAGAAACATCGTGTATTGTAAACTGTTCCAGGACACACACTTCCTGAAACTGAGGACAAAAAGAACGGTTAGAATCTTATATATCTGTTATAAAAACTGAGCACTTAAATGTAGAAGGGGAGTGGTCGCTCTCCTGCCATGGATTTTGTCTCTTATTTCGGATTCACTAAATTGTCGCCTAAAGTGGTTCACCGCCTTCTGATTGAGGATGATCAAGACTATGAAACAGAAGTTAGTGGTACGAACACTGGCAGCAGAATTGTGATGGAAACAGAGTCTATGCCTCCCCCACACACTTTTAAAGATCATCCGATCACACCACCCCACCATTTTTTTTATAAATAAACCTGCCCATGGACGTAATTAGCTCTGAAAATCAGAGTCCGTCTGATATCCTTTAACACTGTATTCACGATTTCTTCTCCAAAAACCTATGAATCGATTTCAGTGAAATTTGAGGGAACCATTAATCAAATGACGTTACAAAGTTCATAGTAAGGTTCCATTTGGGGTCCTAATTTTAAGTTAGTAAAGTATGGGGAAAATCCTTTAAAAATCTTCTTCTCCGTCTCCACCGGCCAAAATCTTTTGATATTTAGTATGTCACATCTCAAAGGGGAGAGGGGTAAAGGTCAGATTCAAGTTTTATTTTCAAATCAAGTCCCTTGGTTCACATTTGGATTCACTTTGAGAGCCCGAATTTTAACTTGATGTGATATAGGATATATTCTTTAAAAATCGTCTCCAGCTCCACCGGTCAGAATCTTCTGGTAATCAATATACCACACCCTTATGGTGAATCAGATTCAATTTGTTCAACTCAGGTCCTTGGGTTCACATTTGGGCTCCGTATGCGAGCCCAAGTTTGAATAAAACGAAGAATCTTCTCATCCACACGCAAAAGTCAATAACTTTTGATATTTGGCATAAATCATCCCTAGTGGGGTGCTGATTCAAGTTTGTTCGCGTCACGTCTCTATGCTCATGTTGTGGTCCTCAAGGGCGCCCGGATATTAAATTAGTGCAATGTGACATTTTTAAAAAAAACTTCCTCTTCAGATCCATGGGTCAAAATCTTTGATATGTGGTATTCTGCATCACAGGGGTGAGGCTGTGGAGAGGAGGTGCCAGATTCAAATTTGTTCAAATCAAGTCCCCGGGTTCTTATTTACACTTCTTATGGAACCCGAATATTAACTTCGTGCAATATGAGGAATAGTCTTCAAAGATCTTGATAGCAGATCCAACAGGTAGAGTCGGGGGAGGGAGTAGTGGTGAAATATAACATAGTAACCTATAGAAAATTTAATTTTCGTCCGTCCCTTTACCCAACGCAGACGATATCAAAATTAATTATTTTAAAAATAATTGTTTTAAATTTTTCAAAGAATTTCAACTAAACCATATCAGGTGCCCCCTCGTTGGAACGAGCTCGACGAGCTCGTTCCAACGAGGGGTCACATGATATGGTTTTATTGAAATTTTTTGAAAAATAATATTTTTTCAACTGCTGAATTTGCATATTGCGCGGGCGGATGCGGGCGATTCGTTAGGTAAAGGGTTCTGTCCATAGGTGATCAAATTTAGTTCGGTGCGTATATGGTTGGATTTATTTATTTATTGAGGTTTAACGAAACTTTGACAGCCAGGGTCACCTCGTGTCGGACAGTTTATTTTAAACAAACAATATTTATTTCAGAAAAATAATAAAAAGTAGCGTTACAAATAGCACATGGAGTCGTTGATTCGGCGGTAAGCTGGTAAGCTTATAGTAACCGACTCCACATGGAAGACAAAATACATGTTACACACGACTTGAAGAAGGCGGGTAGTATTGTATTTAGCAGTTCTTAGCAGAAATATTGGCAGTGTAACTTGAAGCGAGTGACATCGACAAAGAACCAAGGAGCAAGGACCAAGGCATCGAGAACAGTTTTACAATGGAGGAAGCCGGCGTACCAGAGAGAACCACTGAATAGCGACTATCAACTGTTAGACTCCCCAGCGTACTAACTCAGCACGATCATGGTCAGCATTGGTTGGAGGCAAGTTCACCATCGACGTGCAGAACGCGACAGCACACAGCTCACCGTGCCCCACGTGGATAATCGGGATTAAGTGCCTTGTCCAAGGACGTAACTCAGTTACTGTTGGTCAGGATCGAAGCGTGAACCTTTCGGTTTGAAGTTCCACGCACCTATCACTGACTCCGTATTATCCGCACCCCAGTTAAAAACACGGTTTTGAAATATGGAGGCTTTTTAATGAAAAGTTTGCTGTCTACCCTGGAAACCGCAAAAACAGAGATTTAAAATTTCATGTCCTAAAACAACGGTCCATTTTAGCATTACTGGGAATTTGGGCCTTGTTTCGATGGTAGCATCTGAATACAGTACGGTTGTCGTGGAAAAGTCAAAATCCACGCGAGGACAATATTTCCACGCATGCGTTAACATTGAATCTCCGACATAAAAAATGGAATCGCCATCAAATATTTAACGAATGAAGCACCGGGTGTTGCTGTAAACCACCGATTATTAATTGAGAAAAGCGCCCGAGGGCAACACTGCACACGCATGGAGTTTGACCATTCCACGGCGACTATACTGTACTACATATTGAACTATTTCTACCCCCTGAATGCGCATGCGTGTAAACTATGGTAAAGATGACAATCTAAATTACAAAAGCGATCTATGGGAGAAAAATGAAAAACTTTCATTTGCCACAAATTTCATTTTTTACACATAATGGATGGACATGTGATCAAATATTTTATAACATACTTTTTAAAATGGTATCAAATATGTTTCGTTAAAATTAGTTTTTAATGGTTCCATTTTTGTTTGAAATTTTCACTTTTTATCCCAGTACATCACCTTATTAATTTGTTAGAAAAGGCTGGGGATGGGGGTGGGGGTGGGTGGGGGGGGGGGGGGTAACTTGAAGGTCCTAAACATGTCCTAAATCCTTATGAGAAAATTTGGACGGACATAGATGAAAGGAAAAATTGGTTTTCTTTGTTCTATAAATATATTTTGGATATGTTATTGTTCTAATGGTTGAACTTTGAAAAGTGGTCTTTTTTCTCTATTTATGACCTTACGACAAATAATACCTCTCCTGCGTGGAGACACTTGCACGTGAAATAAGACCAAGTGCGCGTTTGTGTCTGGAAAATGACGGGAGATAACTCGAAATTCTCACCCTTACAAAAGGAGTAGAAATAGTTCAATATGGAAAAATCATCTAACATGGACAAGATTGTTAAAAATAATTACCTGACAGTGGTGTCGACAAGCCATAGGTGCTGAAATCAATTCTTTATAAACAACTCTGTCAGGAGAACGCCTCACTCCCCTGGGTCCTCTTGTTTTAATCAACATTTAATTTAATTTTATTATTTATTTTAAATATTATTTTATTTACCCTCTACGTGAAACCGTGCATGTATTCATTAACAAATAAATTTCCAAGAACTCTTTCTTGAACAATAAAATCGACTGACTAATATGCCAGCTGCCTCATCAGCGTATCACTGATGATAGTGCTTATCAACTGTGGCACAAGCGCCCAGCTGGAATCGGGACAGTTTATTTTGCTTGATAAAATATAACCACACTTCAGCCGATACATTGGAGTTCGTGCTCTGTCTCAGAGACGACAGGACCTGCAATCGTCACATCGTAATTAACGGGCGCTCTGGACAGGTCAAAACCGTGCAAGGGGAATGTTGTTCGCAGTCAACAGTCGGTTGTTTTCGGTAATTAGTCAGTGAATGGAGCGCCGGGTCATGCACTCATTGAAGCTTATATTATTATTATTATATTATAGACTCACAGCTATAGCGCGTGTAGAAAAAAACGCTCATGCGCCGATCTCGACCCCCCTCCCCGCCACACAATGACCGCCCATATTGCCGACAGACGAGAAGATAGTGTTGATTTTCAACACGGCGCACCATCCCACATCGCCCGCATCTCCCCCTGCTCATAGCAACCCTCAGAAAGAGGTATTTTGTTACAGTCAACCACAGATTGAGATCGACGAACATTATCTGGGGGGCCAAATTAGACGAGATAACTAGACAAGACAGCTAGAATGGCACAAAACGTTAGGTTAATGGAGTTCAACATTGCTTGAGAAATCATCGTGCCACATCCTAATAAATTTAGTTAACTCTAGCAAGACCGTCAAAGTGACTCAGATAAAGCAATCGGGACGGTAAGGATCGTTGCATTCAACGCTGTCGGCATATGATGCTAAGAAATTAAAAGTCGCACTTTTTGAACATATTTCTGTTTTCTTGAAGACGAATTTCGTTGTCCAAATCGTTCAACATGTTTGGAAACGAGCACAGTGGAAACTTCTTCAGGGATCGAGTCGCTGTTCTACTTACACGCAGAAGCGTAGACTGTCTGGTGTTTCTGTGAGGCTGAGTACTGACAATATGTGACAAAATCGCCAAATGAGGCTGGGAGATTAGACCTTTTCCAGTCGTAGAAGAACAGAGCAGCATAGAGTTCAAATAAGTCATTAACCTTTAGGATACGAACTTTAATGAACAATGGATCAGTATGGGCATTGAATTTTTTATTATTGATACTTCGTAGGGTCCTTTTCTGTATTAACATAAATCTGGTAATCGTTCTTGAGTTACCCCGGATCTGAATTCCATAAAGTAAGTGACTGTGTACGAGAGTGAAATATAGAGTCCTCGAGGAATTGTGTGGAAGAATGGCTTTAACTTTATTGCGGGCAAAATTTGCACGTGCAATTTTTGAGCACATCTGTGTGATGTGGGTTTTATACGATAGTTTGTCATCAATGTTGATCCCAAGAAATTTGGGGGACTTTTCAGATTCTTCGACGCCTACCCTGTTTATTTCTTTGACGTCGATACAGACACTCTGTTGCGTGGATTTTGTTTTTGCCTGGGTTAATTAATATATATTTAGTTTTCGTTTATGACCAGACGCTTTACAGAACATATTTGGATGTTTTTGCAGTTCATTGTTTTCGTAGGTTTTCAAGTTATTCTCGCAGGCACTTGATGCGTATACTGTAGTATGGTCCGCGAATGATAACAAGGTCAGGGTAGTTGAGTTAAAAATAGCATTAATATACAGTAAAAAAGGATAGGTCCTAATATAGCCCTGCGGTACGCCGCACGCAGTTTGAACAAAATCTGATTTGTGTTCACGATAAAGAACAAATTGCTTTCTGTCAGATAAATAGTTTTGAACCAGTCATTGCTAATTCCTCTAACACCGCAGTGCTCAAGTTTCTGTAACAAAGTTTCATGGTTTATTGTATCAAATGTTTTTGTAAGATCAAGGAAAACCGCTAAAGTGGAGTCATTAGTAGATTTATTGTTTTCTTCAGCGATATCTGAATTGTGGAATGTTTTCCCCTAAATCTATATTGATGCCCAAACAAATTTTAAAGCGATCCAGGAAACTAGGGAGTCTCTTCGACATGAGTTTCTCTAAAATTTTCGAAAATGTGGGTAGGATACTAACTGGTCTGTAATTTTTGATTTTTTGCACATCACCAGATTTAAAAATGGGGATCACCTTGGCGATTTTTATTTTATCGGGCACTATGCCGTATTTGAATGAGTCATTGATTAATATGTGTGCCAGTGGTGGGGGCAATAAAATTTACAGTTTGCTAAAGAAGGTCTGATGTGATACTGTCGCAGTCAAGGCTTGGTTTGGATTTAATTAATTTGTCAACATTAATAATTTTGTTAGGAGACGTCGGTTTCACAAATATTTTTTTCGGAACTAACCATTCAGGTAGTTTGTGCCTTGTTCTAAGATGTTGACTAGTAAGTTTTCTGATATTCACAAAGAAATTATTAAATTCCTTTGTAATTTCGCGCGGGTCCTTAATTTCCTTGTCGTTTTGGAGAAAGAAGGAAGGGATCTTGGGCACACGTTTTTTTTATTAATACTTTCATTGAGGATTTTCCAGGTTTAGTGCATGTCGTGCCTATTTTCCGCCAAGATAATTTCATAATAGATTGCCTTACTTTGTTTCTTGATGCGGTTAAAGATTCTGCAATATTTTTTACAGTTCCGAACATGTTGGTCAGTGGGTGCTTTCAACTGTTTGTAATAGAATGTCCTTTATCTTTTGACCAGGTTAAGAGGCCTTTCGCCGTCCAAGGCTGAGGCTTAATTTTACTTTCACTGTGATTTGGATTATGGGACTGCAACGTCAATGACACTTTGATAAATTTCCATAAATGCATTATAGGCCAGGTTAGGGCATCTCATATCCATGGCGCAAGAAAAATCACATTCAGTCAGCAGTGACTGAAAGTGAGCGATACTCCCAGGGTTAATCCTTCGTTGAAATGTCGGGGTTGAGGAGTCTCTCGTTGGCAACCTATTCTCGGTATAAACAATGTCAAAATGATCCGCTTCATCAATCAAGACAATGTTAGATGAAGAAGTCGATGCAATGTTGTTGGAGTAAATGTGATCAATTAGGGTTGTAGAATAACTTGTTACCCCAGATGGTTTGGCTATGAGAAGGAGGAAGCCTTGAATGAATATTAACCTTTTACCCAACGTAACGGCCAAAACCGACCAGCGCTATTTTTCGAGTTACCTTGTGGAGGACGAGGGTCATCAGGTGAGTAATATGCACACTCCCCTTTAAGGTGTTGAAATGAGGGCATCGACCTCGTCTCCTGAGGCATGTATCCTACCGATATACTGGCTGATAAAATCGTATTCTGCTTTTGTCTGGATCTCGTCCAAAGTTATGCTACCCGTCATTATCCGACAGAACCATAACCCGTCTCACAGTCACGGAAATTGATTACACTGTATACTAAAGATAAAATTGATACAAATAAAGGGTGTTAGTTCAAATGCGAATCATGATAACTTCTGTTTAGTGCCGGTCTGAAACAATGTCAATAAAAATAGCAAAAACGTGACAGGTAGCATGCTTGATGGTATTCAGTACAGTACAGTGGTCTTATTGTACCTTGTTTATTGTGATGGCTGGTATATGTGAAAAAACCCCAATCCTATAAGCGTCAGTGGTAGACGTCCAGGAGCCAATACTATGAAACCCCTGCAACGCCCCCCTCCCCCACCTAGAATTGTATCTTCTCCCTATTAATATAATTGACTAAGACAAGTCAATATCAGTTCAAAAGATATAGCAATTTGTCAGTTGGCATATCGCCAGTGCTCAAAATAACTTTTTTTCTATGCGTAGCAAAATGCTACACATTTCCAAAAAATCAATAGCATTTTGTAAAAATTGCATAGCTATTTTTGTATACCGGAGTTATGTTATGCTGTTTTGTATTGAATTCTTCTAAGTGGATAGAATAGTTTCCATCCATTTCTGGGTATTTCCAAATGATCTGCAACACATGAAACATTCACTATGTTTTTTTTAACTGAACTGCCTTTAAGGGTTGCATGGACTTGGATATTTTCAAATGACGTCGTGGTTGTTTAACAGAGTTCTCAAAATGGAAGTTGGGATTTTTAATTTGATGGGCTTGAAGTTATTTTTAATGGACATTTTATGCAAAATGTTGTAAAAACAGGAAGAATTTAAACCAATAGAATTCATCTTACATAAGAAGTTGCTAATGATGCTTGATGGAGAGTTTATCTGAGTTATGCCTGGAATGCTTCACAATCAGAAGTAAAGCATCAGTGAACTAGTTTTCAAATTTGTTTGCAAATTTTCATTTACATTTTGCGAGACAAGATAATCAACTGCAGCCTAATAGGCTGCAGTTGTTTATCTTGTATCGTAAAATGCTATACATAATTGAACATTGTGTAGCTTTTTGCAAGTTTTGCATAGCAAAAAGCGACGCGACACCGCTTATTTTGAGCCCCGCATATCGCCAAATCTTTGAAAGTGACAATGGTTCATTTTAACCTTTCTAAAGTCTTACCTAGAAAATACAATTCCAGAAAATATAACTGCAAAAGGTCTCCAGCACGGATCTCTGGTTGTCGAGACTAATCATCTCCCCGTTCAAACACACGTGCAGACGGATCTCTGTGAGCGCGTGTGTGTTTGTTAACCTGTGCGTGGGACACGCCTATCTAGAAATACCCCTTACCCGAAACAAAGGTCGAAAGTAAAGGGCTGGTAAGGAGAAAAAAGGGTTGCCCAGGCGTCATGTGAGAACACGAGCCCACGTGTATGCGTGTAATGGTGTGTGTGTGTCGGAGGGGGTAACGATGAATGTGCATGTGTGAATGAGTTTGTTTGTCACTGTGTGCGTTGGTGTGCGCAGCCCCTAGCGTAGTGAACACCTTTACCAAGTGCAAACACGATGGTAAATGAGTGTTTCTTTTAAAGGGTGCACAGACTCCGCAATTTAGATCGGGGAGAGGAGGGGAATCTTGAAATAGGTACATGTATAGTTATTCAAACATGCACTAAAATTATCAATCGGAGAGTTGAACATAGCAGTAACGTATATATAGAATATACCCATAGTAGCTTGGTGTACCAAATGTTCACCGCGAGTGGTGAAGTGGTGTTAACCGCGAGCCTTTTGCGTGCGGTTAACACCACTTCATCGGGGGCGCGGCGGCTCAGGAAGTAGAGGTGCAGGCTGCAAGCCGAGAGGTCCTCGGTTCGAATCCATCGTGCGGCAACCGCGTTGTGTCCTTGGGCAAGACACTTCACCCCCATTGCCCATGTGGGTGCACGGTGACGTCGTGTACTAAAGCGTACTGCGCGTCGATGGTGCACTTGTCTTCAACCAATGCTAACCCTGCTTGTGTGGAGTTAGTATGTTGGGGAGCTGACAGTTGCTCGCCGTTGCTCGGTGGTTCTCTCCGGGTACTTCGGCTTCCTCCACCCGTAAAACTGCCATGGTCATGATTAGCCATTGTGCAAAAATATGTGACCTTAAACCCCAATAAATAAATAAACACCACTTCATCACGAGTTGTGAACATTTGGTACACCAAGCTACTTTGGGTACATTTCATTTATACCATGACCGTGCGAATCTGTTTTTGTTTACACGGGCATCGGTGGGCGGTACGGCCGCTGTCAATTTTATCGCCGAAACGAAACGGAAAAAGAAACGGAGCATGTTTCGTTTTAATAACATAATATTCGAGTTATGGATGCTTGATTAACATGAGACAATGCATGTTTGTTAATTTGTGGCATCCGATGAGGTAAACCCATTTAAAAACGTAATAAATAATTGCTGGTTTCATTTCATTCTTCGCGAGGCGACGTGCGGCAAATTTAGACAAGTTTGAATTCAGGTCGACGTCACCAAAGGTGAACTTGGATGAAGTTCTACTGTAGGTGTAAAATTTAACTACTGAAATCCCATTGCTGGCTTGTTCACCACGGTTGGTGTGTAAAGCTATTTTTATGTCATAGGCTTTTTTATATGCAGTAGAATAAGTAATAATTATATAAATACAAATAAATTGGGAAATACGAATATACTATTCCATAAAATAGAGGATATCCAAACTGATGTTGATATTTTCGGAAAATGGTATTGGATACGCGTGATTGGACATATCAATATGTTACCAAGTTTAGTGTGGATCATGAATGTCACCGGCCCACGAAAACTTCGTGCAGGTTTTTCGCACGAGCGCCGCGTTAATGTCTGTGGGGTACGTTTTGTGTTGGACGGGCTTTTTGGAGGTTTCATCGTTCTTTTCTTGGTATAAACTCATTCATGAATAGTTTCTGGTCGAAACGTGACTTTTGAGGTATACGAATACTGACACCTGACGGACGTTTACGTGCCGTTGTCATGTTGGAAGCTGGCAACGGACTGTAGTGGCTCAAATTATCAACGTTACTCAATCGGTGATTAGCAGGTTGTGGTCTCGCTACCGTCAGACAGGCAATGTTAATGGCTGACGTGGGTCAAGTCATCCAAGGGTGTCAACTGCTAACCAGGATCGTTTCATCCGAACCACAGCATTACGAGATTCACATCAAAGTGCCTCAGAAATAGGACGGATATGCTGTTGATTTCCCAAGAAAATAAGCTAAAAAATAGTGAGAAATTATCGAAGTTGAAAAACTAGATTTTAGTGAATTTTTTTTCTCACATATATAATTATATACAGTACGTGGAGAGTGTATTATCACTAAATCACCCGCAGAGTGGAGATTCCGCCCGAGCAATAATTGCAAATTTGTTGCAAAGCATAACATGCACAAGCAAAGTTTCAGCCAATGGACCTCCGGGTGAAACCCGGAGGTCCATTGGCTGAAACATTGCTTGTGTTTTTAGTCGATGTATACAAAATACGAAAGTTTTTGTTTGGATGATAACCCCACTCCGCGGGTGATTTAGTTACAATCCACTCCCCACGTACTGTACTATTCAAATAAGTAGGGGATATCTAAAGTGATGTTGATATTTTCGGAAAATGGTATTGGACTCGCGTGATTGGACACATTAATATGTTACAAAGTTCAGTGGGGATCATGAATGTCAGCAGCCCACGAAAAGTTTGTGCAGAGCACTGTGTTAATGTCTGTGGGGTTTGTTTTGAAATTTTCATTTGCACTGGATGGGCTTTTTCGGAGGTTTCATCGTTCCTTTCTTGGTATAAACTTGTTTATCAATAGTTTCTGGTTGAAATGTAACTTTTGAGGTATGCAGAGACTGACACGTGACGAACGTTTACGTACCGTTGGCATGTTGGAAGCTGGCAACAGACAGAATGCAGTGGCTCAAATTCTCAATGTTACTCAATCGACGATTAGCAGGTTATGGTCACCCTACAATCAGACAAGCAATGTTGATGACAGACGTCGGTCAGGACATGCAAGGGCGACAACTGCTAACCAGGATCGTTTCATCCAAACCACAGCATTATGTAACCGCCATCGAAGTGCCTTGGAAATTGGACAGCAGCTGCACTGAGCGACATATGTGCGAGTCAATGGTCGGACTATTCGAAATCGCCTACACTGCTGGAATGTGTACCCTTGACGACCTCGAATAATTCCACGTTTGACTTAACGTCACATCGTAGCAAGGCGAAATTGGTGTGAAGCACGACAGCTCAGTGGCAATCGTCGGTGAAGCAACGTCATGTTTTCCGATGAATCGAGGTTCACTCTCGACTTCCACGACATTCGAAACAGAGTGTGGCGGAGGTGGCGGAACGAACAATACCATGACGTAACCGTTAGGCAAGTCGCTCGTTTTGATGGTGGATCGGTTATGGTGTGGGGAGGCATAACCTTGACAAGCAGAACAACATTACATGTCATCCAAGGGCGTGTCACAGGGCAGTAGTACCGTGACATGCATGTCAGCAGCTCATGTGGAGCCATTTGCGCAACGTCACGGCCGTCGATTCATTTTCCAAAATGACAATGCAAAAGCACACGTGGCCCGTGTCGCTGCAGAGTTCCTCCAGGAGCAGAACATCACTACACTGCTTTGACCAGCGCTAAGTCCAGACCTTTCACCAATCGAGCACCTCTGGGATATGCTTGGCAGGCGCGTACGACAAAGCCAAAAGACTCCTACCAATGTCCAGGAACTTGCTGCTGCACTGTGGGAAGAATGGAATAACATTAATCAAGCTGATATTGGACGTTTGGTGAGGGGTATGCCACGCCGGATGCGCGCTTGTCTCGCGAACCGAGGGGGATTTACATGGTATTGAGGTCTTGGACTGAATGCGATAAATTCTTTGACTGACCGTCCATGTCTTCTACAGCTCAGTGCGTGAAATGTGTGCTTGTCAGCACCCAGCTATCGCTGAAATCATTCACCATATGTCACAGTGCAATGCCTCAACTCTCTTTGTGATGAAAATATAAATATATTTCTTCGTATATCTAACTTGTATCAAATATCCCCTACTTTTTGTAATAGTATGTTTAATTTGTTGGGCGTGGCGCAACTCATTTGTCACATAGAATTACTGAAGTTAAATTGTTCTTGTATGGAAAAACAAGCTTCATCATGTAAAAATCTCATTATTTTGAGTTTTTCAAACTGAATACAATATATCTATATGAACTTTTGATGTATAACATAAAGATTTTCTTTTTTGTTTATATACAATTTTCCCACTAGTATGTTAGAAATAAAAATCTTTTGTAAATACAGTAATCCTCAAGTCCGCAGATTATTTTTAATTTAATATCGACTGCGTATACACATACACAGCTACAGATGACTTGATAGTGTTTCAACATTATTGTTGGCTGCCTGTACAGGCAGCCAACAATGATGTAGAACCACTGTCAAAATAAAGGCATCCTACCCGTCGAGTTCTTAAGGAAGAATACACTTGGGGCAACTTTTTCCAAGCAATATAAAAGGGACAGTTTGTGGCTGAATGGGGACTTGAGGGTTAAAACAAAGCGAATTTATAGTAGTAACTGTTTGAGTATAGATAAACAATAACCATTTATTGGTTATATAGGGTATCACATAGTTAACCCTTTATCTAACATTACTGCCGTATCTGCAGTGTTATTCACAAATTTACAAAAAAAAAAGTTTATATTTTTTCCACCTCAGTTTCCACATAGAATCCTACTCATAGTCACTAACCTAGTTTGTAATCAAATGGTCGAGACAGGGAAATGAGGGGCCAATATTGTAACCCGTTGGTGTGTTACGCCAGATTTCATGCCCTCGGGAAAGAGGGACTAAGGTGTTTGTCGGCCTTCTCTGGTTTTATTAAGCCAGTTGTGCTATTTTAACGTCCAAATGGGATTCTTGCCCATATTGATATCAACAACAAATGTGCGATCTCGCCGAAGCAGTATTGCGCGCTAGTTCTTTCAATCGATTCCCACCAGGGCAGGGAGCAGTTAACGTATCAAACGTTAATGTGTTAAATAATTTTAACAATGTTAAATAATTTTAACCACGTTAATAACGTTTAACTTTGAAGATTATAATTGTATAACATGTAGCATTGCGTCGTTATCTTGTGTTTACCCAAACTGGATCGCGCGTGCCGATGACGTCGAATTTTGCGTCATTTGACGAAATTGAAGAACACGAATAATTTAGATGTCCATCAATTATAGACGACCCATTGATTTGGTGGAGAGACCATGAAGCCCTCCTACCAATGTTGGCGAAATTGGCCCGCCGATATTTGGCGATACAGCAATACCAACTTCATCCGAACGCCTATTTTCCATGCAAGGACTGGTATTCGAGCAACGACGGATGTCTCTTTCTAAGGATACGGCCGCAGCGATTGTATTCTTAAATGAAAATATCGCTGAATGTTAGAATTTACGATAACCTGAAAGAACTATATTCACTACTCGTCCCCTGAGTTCCAATGTGTTCTATGTGCCAGTAGGCTGCCAGTAGGCACTCCAGTAGGCTGCCAGTAGGCACATAGAACACATTGGAACTCAAGAGACGAACTGGACGTAAGTTCAATCATATTCAAATTCAAATCAATAAAAATGGGCGAAGTTATTAAAATTTTGTTCATTTTAATATTTAACGTCATTTATCCCGTTCACGCAGAATTATTTACACGTTAACGTGTTAAAGAAAATTTTTAACTCCTCTCAGCCCTGATTCCCGCTGGAATTCTTCTAAGTTGGTAATTCAGTTAGTTATGCTGGATTACTTTGTTGTGACCTGTTGCAGCCTGCTGTGGCCTGCGGTCCGTTCTCGTATTTTATAATTGACGCAATCCACACACGACCCAAACGGTCATTTCATAAGTAAAATACATGTATTGAGCTACCTATTGTGAGATATGAGAAAGTGAAAATAATGGACAAGTCATCGGAAATAGGTACAGCAGGTGGGATTGTATGAGGGGTGGGGGAGTGGTGACAGAATCGTGCTCACATTCGTTATATTCGTTTGTAATGGAGTGTTCCAGGTCTGGGAATAAAGGGTATATATCATAACTTGTTGGCAGGCTGCGCCATATATCAAGCCCGCAACTCCAAAGAAGATGAGACTGTTATCTTTTCCGGACTTCGCTGTCTTACTATGCCAGTCGGTTTTTTTTCAACGTGCTAGTGGAATTTCTTCCTATACAGATACCAACAGCGACCGTGCCATCTCTCCGAAGCGGCATCACACGTTAGTTGCGGGTATCTACAGTACGTGGAGAGTGTATTATCACTAAATCACCCGCAGAGTGGAGATTACACCCAAGCAATAATTGCAAGTTTGTTGCAAAGAATAACAAGTACAAGCAAAGTTCCAGCCAATGGACCTCCGGGATCATTGCTTGTGTTCTTTGTCCACATGTTCAGGATTTGAAAGTGATACTTTGGGTGAGGTATACCCTCGGACAAAATACCCTTAGGACATAATACCCTCAAAAAAATACCCTTAGGACATAATACCCTCAATGGGTAGGACAAAATACCCTCGGACAAAATACCCTCAGACCAAATGTATATAAAGTTGGATTTTTGGTGTTGGGGGGTTGGGGGCGGGGGAATTGCATTTAAGGCACTAGCTGGTGTTTTGTTTGAAATAACAAGTACCAATATTTTTAATTTTTTTTATTAACCCTTTACCTAACGTGACGGCCAAAACCGGCCAGCGCTATTCTCAAAAATCGCCAATTAATTTTCACTGCTTTTTCATTTTTTGTCTCAAAAACATAGGTTATGACCCCTCGTTAGAACGAGCTCATCGAGCTCGTTCCAACGAGGGATCATAACCTATGTTTTTGAGACAAAAAATTAGTTATTCAAGAATTATTTTTGCAAGTGTCGTCTGCTTTTCAGGTTAGGTAAAGGGTTAAACTAAATAGATATGAAGCACAATACCAATGGCAGATGGCAATTGAATATGAAGCACAATATAAATGGCAGATAGCACAGAACATGAAACAAATATGAGGGTATTTTGTCCGAGGGTATCTTGTCCTACCCATTGAGGGTATTATGTCCTAAGGGTATTTTTTTGAGGGTATTATGTCCTAAAGGTATTTTGTCCGAGGGTATTTTATCCTACAATCTTTGGGTGATAACACCACTCCCCGAGTCATTTCGTTACAATCCACTCTCCATGTACTGTATTCTGGCAGAAATTCTTCAGAGTTAGCTGTTCAATAAACTTACGCTTCGTTACTTTGTCTTGCCATAACCTGCAGCCCGTTCGCGTAGATTTTTCTTAATATTTAACGTAATCCATACACAATCCAAGTCGTCGTTCACGAGCTGTTTCCCAACTTAGTCCTTTGAACCCTAGCGGCCGTTTTTCCGGCCATGAACATGATACGTCACAACGCCATTAAATAGGATGGCTGTTCAGTGAATGTTTGGGGTTGACCAATCAATATTTTCAACGTGCAGCCCCGAGGCTGCACGTTGAAAATGTTGATTGGTCCACCTCAAATAATGAATATGGACTCTTCTAATTGCTGCCATTGAACTGGCATGGAAGATACCACCAGGGTTCAAAGGGCTAATAATCGTAAGTAAGACCATGTACTTGGCCTACATTTTATCAGAAAGTGGTACGGAAAATCCTTAGGGACAGCTTTACACACGCCGCCGACCTTGGATAACCTTAAAATGACACTGCGAAATTTAAACATTGAAATATTGCGTAATTTTCCAAAACGGGCGAATTATTCTCCAAATTAATTTTCTGATTAACATTAGTATTCAAGTTTGCATTCTAGTATGTTGTAGTTCGATAAGACCCAGTGAATGTGTCGGCACTGTACATGTTGTTAGTGTTAATAATGTTTATATCACCTGTTTTCGTGTGATGATTTAACGTTTTTTAATATGTTTTCAGTATTGTGAAGATCATGGAGACGGGTTTAAACCAACAGTTCTGGTAAAAACAAGAAGACTAATAGTTCCTGGTTAGTTCACTTGACGCGTTTATAATGCAATGGGAAAGTGCACATCTACTATTTATAATTATAATTCTTTGAAACATATTCAGAAATGGCTTCAGTAAGTGAACTATATTTACTCCTGCCTGGAAACTCCTTTGCAGTAGGATGTGGAATATTTGCATTTTTCCATCACATTATCAAAGTTAAACCTCATGTGAATTAACATGGGACTATTTGTCTTCTTGTTACTACAGAGGCCAAATTTCTTGGATCATATGGTGTGGCATCTAGAGAGAACTGATATAGATCCAATGTTGATTTTACATCTGTCCAATATCGGCTTGATGTGGGAAACATCGTTGGTCCGATATTGAAATCTGATGATGGGTCGATATTGAAAAAAAAAATTGGTCCAATATAGTTTTTATATCAGTCCAATATCGGCTTGATGTCGGAAACAATGTTGGTCCGATATTGCGTCAACTTTGCAAAACTGATTAGAGCTGTCACGATTCTTGAATTTAGGAATCGATTAATCGTCGCAAATAATCGATTATAATCGATTAATCGTACATAGATGACCCCGTCCCCACATTTCCCTCTCTTAAAGTCGTTAAAAATGAAGTTCAAGTCAGTTGACCTTCCTCAAGTAAACAACGAAGACGATCCTCTTTTAGGTGCATTCAAAGGTTTGATGTTCTGAACTTTTGAACCGTCAGTGTAATAATCAAGACCGGTCGTCAGTTGCGAACTTCGCAAGTTCGCAACTGCCGGCCGGTCTTGATTATTACACTGACGGTTCAAAAGTTCAGAACATCAAAGCTTTGAATGTTCCTAAAAGGCAAATGCTTCTAATGGCTTCTTGAGATTTAACGTCGACGTTCTTGACCCTTTGCCTTAAGAAACAATAGTTTTTTTCATTTTTTTTTTAATTATTAAACGTCTAAAACCGGGTAAAATTTACCGATTCTTCGACAACGATAGATACTAATCGATTTCGGCGTGATCGATCAGCAATCGATTAATCGAATAATCGTGACAGCCCTAAAACTGATGGTGGCCCGTTATTGAAATCTTATGATGGACCGATATTGATAACAATATCGGTCCAATGTCGGCTTGATATAAAATGTTTGCTGGGTATGTCGTTAACCGTTGGTGGCAGGCTGCTCCAGATAGCATGCCTGCAGCCTATACGAAAAGGGGACTGTGATTTTCCCGCCCTTCACTGTTTTACTGTCCCAATCGTGATCTTTTTAACTTGCTATTGTGTTTCCGGTGTGACAGGAATGATAGTCCGTAGGAACGTCAGTCCCTCTGGACTATTATTCCGCGGAATTATAGTCCTAGGTCTAACATTCCTAGGAATAGTAGTCCACCGGACTACTATTCCTAGGAATGTTAGACCTAGGACTATAATTCCGCGGAATAATAGTCCAGAGGGACTATCGTTCCTACGGACTATCATTCCTGTAACACCGGCCTATTTTGATATCAAGAACGAACATGCGGTCTCGCCGAAGCCAAATCGTACGCTAGTTGCTGCAATTTATTCTGGCAGAAATTCTTCTGAGTGGGCAGTTTAGTAGCCTGGCTTTTGAATGTCACGTTCATCTGAGCGTAGATCCCTAAACAGAAGATCTACGAATTATAAGTGAGCGCATGCATTAAGCTACCTTTTAACAGATACAAATATATGAAAATAAAGGACAAATCATCGACATTGGGCCCACCTAGTGGGATTTTGTGATATTTTATAAGGGGGTTGGGGTCTTGTGACAGACCCGTACTCATTACCACCGTACTCATTTGTAATCGAATGAGCCAGATCTAGAAATGAAGGGCCTATATCGTAAACCGTCGGCAGGTTGTGAAAAACCATTTACGCTATGTTTGGCCTTTGTTTTTTGTCCATCAGGAAATAGACAGAAACAAACGATCATTCCTTATAATCAAACTTGAGGGGCAATAAATTTAAACACTCTCTACTTTGCGGAGTTAAAATAAAAACCAGGTCGCATCATGCTTCCAAATCAAAATTCCCGTAATTATTATGATCGGCCATTCTTTACGTTTGATTTGAATAAAACAATGGCGTGGGGGCACGATGACGCCGTGTACTAAGGCGTACTGCACGTCGATGGTACGCATGTCTTCAACAAATCTAACCCTGCCTGTGCTGCAGTGCGGAGTTACGATGTTGGGGAACTGGCAGCTGCTCGTCGTTGCTCGGTGGTTCTCTCCGGGTACTCCGGCTTCCTCCACCCATAAAACTGTCACGGTCATGATTAGCCATTGCGCATAAATATGTGACATTAAACATCAATAAAATAAATAAATAAATAATAAAACGATGAACGCAGGCGATCACCTATTGCGAAAAAATGTTGAACACTGAATAAAAAGATGATAAGGATTTCACTGTTCCTTAAATTTTATTTTGAATGTCTTTTTAATATGATGAAATAAATATTAATTACTTTTTATTTTGAAACAATATAAGTGTTCAGGAATTCTTTTCCATTCACACTGTGCAACATAATTTTTACGATTGACATTTGGGGACGTGGTTTAGGGCAGGCCTAAATTCGTTTTTTTCAGTTCATTGTGTTATGAAAAGTAAAAAAGAAATACTTTAGCCAGTCATTTTGACTGAAAACGCATAAATAGAAAAAAGATTAATTATACGAGAATAATTCCGAAATTAAGCGGAATGCAGCTGTTATCTGACTACTGATGTAGTTTTCAAAATGATAAACACGGTGTCTCGTAATTTCGGAGTTTCATCACTTTTTATCTTCTTTGAGATTGTTTGTTTATTGGGGTTTAACGTCTCTTTCAACAGCTAGGGCCATATCGCGTTGGACACGTTTACAATGGAAACAGCTGACGAACTTGGATAGAACCATCAAGCAACGGTGAGCAACTGTCAAACTATCCAACTTACTAATCCGACACAGAGTTAGCTACTGTTGAAGGCAAGTGCCCCATCGACGTGCAGTACGCATTGGTACCTTGTAACCGTGTGGGTAACCTGGATCAAGTGTCTTGCCCAAGGACACAGGTCACTATCTAACTGGCCACCTTTCGATCTCAAGTCCAATGTTTTATCCAATGAGCCATCGCTGTCCCACCTTCTTTGATATGTTCAGCCTGAATTAGGCAAATGGGATTTGTACCACCTACTCCACACGCAGACACCCGAATTCGTTTTAATGCATTCACAATCACTGACTTTTGTTTCCGCGATGACATCAGACATTGAAATGAAAAAGGGTGCTATCGACGGCTGTCACACACCAGTTGCGAAGTCGTGAGATGATGTGTGTGAGTGTGGGGGGGGGGGGGCGTTGTTTGCACTTAGTAGACACTGCTTCCTAGGCGCCGCACTCCTATTTTTGTAATCAGGGCATTCGCGTGTCCATAACGAAGTACTTTGCATACCTTTTTGTTTTAGTCACAATACCTCCCATTGCGAATAACCCAATGTGTATGGAAATAGCAATGAATGCCCCAGATTTTGGTGAAGTGTCCACCCAGACAATAACAGTCGATTCCTGTGGTAATGCATGAAAAGGACAAGCACAGTTTTAGCCAAGGGACCTCCGGGTTCTACCCGGAGGTCCCTTGGCTGAAATTTTGCTCGTCCTTCTAATTTTTTTCTGGACAAGGAATTTTTATCTGAATGGAGACACCACGAGTAATTTAGTAACACTTCAGTCTCTGTGTACTGTAGTTACATCAGCGACCTAATTTGTGTCATGAATAACACAAAATTGAAGGTATTATTTCTTTCAATTAACAGCACTGTTAATTTTAATACATATGCCATTATCATAAACAATTTTTATGAACGTTGAAAAAAAATCCCATTGCTTGTATATTCATGTTTTTACACCGGGCTAAACCAATGAATATTTCAAGTGGGTGATGGTATTATTAACATCGTACCTGTCAGGTAATCAAATCAACATATTTGTATTGTTCAGTACTTCCATACAACAAGGACGTGTTTTATCGTCCAAGAGTCGGAATTCTGGTTCAATCGCTTAAGCGCCGAGACGCACAATTCACAATAGGACGACGGGTTTTATTTGCGCCACGCTGACCATTCAGAATATCAGCCCTGATGACATACGACGCCATGAAGCCATCGATAGAGACACCTGTTTAATCTTAGCTGAGCAGCCAGGAATTTCCGAATGCCGCCACCAGTTCCAAGAACATTCCCACTACACACTCAGATGAAAATACACCTCGTTTTACGATGGTAAAACAGACAAAGGTGCATGCAAAATATTCATGTGCGTGATATTCTCTCGCAAAAGCACCGATGTTACCTGGTACTGGGTAGTATCGAGAACTGTCGGTACAAATGACGTAGAACAGGTACGGCGTTAGTACAGGCATGTCAAAGTAACGCCGGTACCAACATAACCGGAACCGGGGCGGGACAGAGCCTGTCCCGTCGAAACCGGTACCAGTACCGACACAAGTCAACAATTGGGTGACATCAGAATCAGATGGAAAAAATTCGTATTTAAACCGACCCAGTCCCCAAGATCGCAAAGACAAACAAGCCATCGTACCAATTATTCTGCGCCGACATCAAAGTAATAATAAAGCACGAAAATCGTGCTTTATGATTACTTTGATGTTGCCACATAATAATTTCTTTGAAGTAGCCGATGACGGTGCTTTCATTGACTTACGTTTGGAATGTTCAAATGATCGGCCTTATCGAGGTGGTGGTGCAGACAGAACATGCCCTTTTAGAGTGTTTGATATGTTCATTCTCAAATTAGCTAAAATTATGTCGTGTAAGTGCGCCATGCACAATTATTAGCCCGTTTACCCTCGTTCAGTTAGGAATTTCCCCATAAAATAATTTTGTCCCGGTACCGGCGAGACAAAAGCTTCAGTACCCGAGCCGGTTGTAGCATGAGGGAACCAGCGGTACCGTTTGACATGCCTGGTTAGTACCTGTTGAGAACCCTGGTTTAATGTAAATTAGACAAGTGGGCCCAATACTATAACTACCCTGCAGATGTATACAGCTACGAATCTTAACACACTTTACTCATTTATACAGAGTGTATTCGTAAATTATGTTGCGAATTCAAACTTGTTTTTTAAAAATAAATGGTTTCAAGTAGCAGGTCGTTTACAAATCGGCCAGAACGAGTGTGCTGTTTACAAGTGCTTATAAAGCGGGTGCAATGCAAAATAAAACAGTGCGAAAATAATATAGGATATGTTTGATGGATTTGTTTTGTCGCATTGTGCAAGAAAAGTAATTGGGGGCATGGGAGTCCAACCTAGTCATCCAGGGAACCGGGCAACTGATGTCAACCTGGAGCCAATACTATAAAACGTATACAATTGTATTTTCTAGAATTGTATTCTTCCTGTTCATACAACTGACTAAATGAATCATTAGCATTTTTAAAACTGCCGTATCGCTGAAAATGCTAGTGATTCATTTATACCCATTAAAGCCATAACTAGAAAATACAATTCCAGAAAATACAATTGTACACATTTGATAGTATTTGCCCCTGAAATTATATGTTTTTACTTGTCCCTTATTCATAAAAAAACAGCATTGTACATAATGATACTATGTCGAAATATCATGGGATACCATGGTATTTTGGAACAATACATGCTGTACGATGGTAATATATGTTAACCCTTTACCTAACACAAATATAAGATGACACTTTTGATCGTTACGGCAGGTAAAGGGTTAAAGAGCTATTTGGTGCATTCAGAGTCATTTTGATGCACATGAGGTTATTTGCATAGGGAAGTATTAGGACAAATGTTTTTATAACAATAAATTTGAAGATTATAATGTGACTATTTAGTTATTTATTTATTGGTGTTTGAGGTCACATATTTCTGCACAATGGCTAACCATGACCGCGACAGTTTTTACGGGTCGAGGAAGCCGGAGTACCCGGAGAGAACCACCGAGCAACGGCGAGCAACTGTCAGCTCCCCAACATACCAACTCCACAGAAGCAGGGTTAGCATTGGTTGAACACAGGTGCACCATCGACGTGCAGTACGCCTTAGTACACAGCGTCACCGTACCCCCACGTGGGCAATGGGGGTGAAGAGTGTCTTTCCAAAGGACACAACGCGGTTGCCGCAGGTGGGATTCGAACCGAGGACATCTCGGCTTGCAGCCTGCACCTCTACCAGCTGAGCCATCGCGTCCCCCTATAATCTGATTACAGTTCATTGAAGAAAAAATATTGATAGGCAAATTACTTCGTTATGGGAACATTCTAAACTTGATTTATTTATTTATTTATTTATTGGTGTTTAAGGTCACATATTTATGCACAATGGCTAATCATGACCGTGACAGTTTTACGGGTGGAGGAAGCCGGAGTACCCGGAAAGAACCACCGAGCAACGACGAGCAGCTGCCAGCTCCCCAACATCGTAACTCCGCACTGCAGCACAGGCAGGGTTAGATTGGTTGAAGACATGCGCACCATCGACGTGCAGTACGCCTTAGTACACGGCGTCATCGTGCCCCCACGCGGGCAATGGAGATGAAGTGTCTTGCCCAAGGACACAACACGGTTGCCGCAGGTGGGATTCGAACCGAGGACCCCTCGGCTTGCAGCCTGCACCTCTACCAACTGAGCCACCACGCTCCCCTAAACTTGATTAAAAAACAGAATATGTTAGGAAGGGGTGGGTACTGGATGCTTCCCTTCCTCGCGTAATTGAGTCGCCGAGAACATAATTTTTCACATCAGTTATTAACCACGACTTCACTGGAACAAAAAATTGGTAATTCTGAATGCATTAAAAAGTGTGCGAGTTTCGGTCGTCGTGTGTTTGTGTGGATGAGGTGGTGGTCGCGATCCCATTTACCGAATTCAGGCTCAACATCTCAAAGAAGATACAAGAAAAATGGCGAAAATCGAAAGTTACAAGTGTTGCAATTTCGAAAACAACATCAGTTGTCACGTAATGTCACGGCATTCCGCTCAATTTAGAAACTCTGATTTGTTTCTTAACAATTCTCGGGTCAGTAATACCGACATTCGTTCAAATCATCGTGCTATTGTTAGAATATTCTCTGGCCAGCAAAAGATATATATTTGGATACATCTCCACAATAAATGGAATAATCCTGTCCACAAGTTTCATTGTGTTTGTTTTTAAACAATGGCAGTTCCTCCCCTTTCAACACTGAGCCCATAAATGGTATCAACACACAGAATTATGACAGCGAAGTGGACGAATCCGATTCGTATACATATGGAGGTTCAGTTAAGAACTGAATGCAATTTTTATAATCTTTATTGGAGTATGAACGTGCGGGAATGGGTACAAATTATGTATGAATCCCGAACGTTCATACTCCAATAAAGATTATAAAAATTGCATTCAATTCTTAACTGAACCTCCAAATGTATACAAATCGGATTCGTCCACTTATAATTACATTCCGTAACTGTTTAAACTACTTTTTACCAAACAACAAAAGTAGTATATCATGTACCCGGACGGGCCTTGTTTGCCGGACCTCGGTGCCGGACCTCGGTAGTGACGTCATGTTACGTGACGTAGTGGTGCCATGTTGTGTTGTCATGGTAACCCGCGTGAGCGGCCATGTTGTGACGTCATCTCCATAGTGATACGTTGTGTGAGTGCGCATGCGCAGCGCGTGTTGTTAGGGTGATACGTGTTTCCGTCGTCCATTTTGTATTCTGAGCACCTGTTTTCGGCATTGACCCAAATTTATCAAATTGCCGTCTTTCGCAACGAAACTTGGAATGTTCAAAACAATTTATTTAACATACCAATAAACTATAATCACTGATAACTGCGAGAGGCGCTAAAAGTTATAAACCCGCCCAAACACCGCCCGAATTATATTCTGTCAACTGAGCTCAACCGTAAATGCGGGTCAAAGTTCGACCAATTGTATTCATTGGAAAATGAATTACATTTGGTCATGACGTTTTCATCCAGCTGACCAATGGGAATTGAGTATTTGGACCCAAAACGTATAACTACATTAGCAATGTAATTAATAACAATTTAATGCTATAGCCCTCTAGGTGTGTAGGATTAATTCCGTGCATGCTGCTGGAGGATATTCATGCCCTGAACGGGAAATTTCTCGCCCCTAAAATAAATAAAGTTTTGGGCACTTGAAACCAAAATTGGCCTCTTTGAATTGAATTAGCATTTCAACCAATGATTTCTTGAATTAATTTTTTTATGAATCTTTCATTAAATATAGTCTTGGCTGCTTCAAAACAGCCAAGACTAGATTTGAGAAAATATGTTTTAAATACTAGGCGGGTACGCATAAAATTATTACGGATCATCCTTACCAATTTGTTGTGCATTGTCATTGTGCCATCGAGTAGTACTATTTCCTTCATGCTTAATGGTGGAAAAGTTAAATCACGTGATAACCTACCTGAGCCAATAGTGTCAGGAAAAACAAGAACCTGCCGCTCAGTAGTGAGAGGTTTATTTATGTGTGGTTTTGTGTGACGTCGGCTGAAATTCTCTTTAACTGGCTGAGTGCTGGAAGCCCATTTGTAGCCTTTACTTTGAAGTGCTGGTACGTCAACTTAACCCATAAATGTTAAAGGCTTCATATTCAGTAGATGGGCTTCGTAATATCTTTGAAATGAAATTATTCAGTCAGTATGGGTTTGCGTTATTGGAATTTATTGGAGAGTGCCTATAAGGACTTTCCCATAAATTGTAACAAGGAAACTAGAGGTTAACAAACTTTGATAACCCCCCCAAAATTTTGCACACTGTCCGTTAAGCGTCACTTTCATGGATACGTTGTCGCTCTCTGGGCTTCCTAGTCATAGGCATATAGAAGCGCACGCTATCAAATACCCACCAGCGACCAAGCACATGCTCACCATAAACATAAGCCTGAATAATGTTTCTTTTTTCTGGTAAATATCTGAAATCATCATACCATATTATGTTCTTAATTCCCCGTGGGAATCCTGCGAATAGTAGCAGTGTTTGTTTAATGAAGTAGACCTGTTTAATTTTACACAACACTAGGATAGGACACGTTAACCAACGTATGGCTGATAGTCGTCTAAGGTAGACAACAAAATTATAAACGATTAGCAAAACTTTATTTTATCACTGTGTTGTGTTCATGATACAACTTTAAAGAAGGAAAGTGACATTAAATCGCAATAAACAGCTAAGTAATCGATAGTTACAGTCTCTGAGTCAACCCTTTACCCAACGCAGACGATATCAAAATTTATTATTTTAAATATCATTCATTTTTTAAACTTTTAAAAAAAATTTCAACAAAACCATATCATGTGACCTCTCTTTGGAACGAGCTCGACGAGATCGTTCCAAAGAGGGGTCACATGATATAGTTTTGTTGAAAGTTTTCGAAAAATAATATTTTTTCAACTGCTGAATTTGCATATTACGCGGGCGGATGCGGGCGATTCGTTGGGTAAAGGGTTAACACAATCACCACATATCAGATCCTACATTTAACATCAGTTCTCTGGCAGGTTTCTTTGATATTTCCTTTGAAAAACTACTGCTAATTTAGAGGCAGAAAATCACATTTAAAACATAAGTAGTATGTCATGCACGTTTCAGGTCATAGTCGGGGGATCTCATCGGGGGATCTCATGTGACGTCATGTCACGTGACACAGTAGCGCCATGTTTGGTTGTCATGGTAACCCGCGTGAGCGGCCATGTTGTGACGTCATGGACGAGCTCGTTCCAACGAGGAGTCATAACCTATGTTTTTGAGACAAAAAATGAAAAAAATAATGAAAATTAATCGGCGATTTTTGAGAATAGCTCTGGCCGGTTTTTGCCGTTGCCTTAGGTAAAGGTTTAAAGTAAACATATTATAATAAGGTCGGGAAATATTTCATATTTTAAGCCAGTTTGACGAACGACATTAAGGAATTTCGTGAGAATCACTATTCTCTATCAAAGTTCCAGTGCTGCACAGGTTCGATACTGACAAGACGAGATATCTGCATTCGATTGTCGGAAATTTCTCGTGAAGTCGGGTTTACGAGACTTTTCGACGGACTGACTAAAAATCTCCGGCGGGGGGGGGGGGGGGTGGGGAGGCTGGACCTCTCCGACGGGGAGGGGGCTCTAGCCCCCCATGACCCCCCTTGGCGCCTCCAGTGCTTTCCAATAATTAAACAGATGATAGAGTTTCAAGTATGTTATGAATCTTATTAAACTTCCTCTCGCATACAGACGTACAAACTGGTCCTCCATATATGGCTAAAGTGGGTTAAAGAACAGAGCCAGAATACGCAATGACCTCTACTTCAGGGGCCGCTGAAGAGACAACTCATACAAAAGCAAAGAGTCATTTCTGGAAAAAAACGTTCGTAGTCCCTGGTTCGGGCAGTTGTTCATTCCGTTCCAAAACTGAACAGCCTTTCATCTTTTCACGAAGTGCTGGTCGTCATTAAGACATTTTTTAATGATCTTCATCGATCTGTTGGTACAAGACCTAATTATTTTCATCATCTTAGTGGAGACAATTGTCTTATTGTAAGAATCATATGTCATCTAGCAATACCCGCAGTTATTCTAAGTTGTAAGTAGGTGGTTCGTGGTGGCGTTTACGAAGTACATTGAGAATAAATCAATCGTATTTCATTGAAGAGAGATTGCACTTACAATGAGTTTCATGTTCATTTCTCTAATTGAAGTCCACTGCACGAAACTAAACAAAAGCCAAGCGTTTTAGTCTTCGGCTAATGGAAGTGTAATAAAGACATTCTAATGATGCCCACTGTCACCATTATTCATTCTTTCTCACGTTAAAAAAATCTTTGAAACATCTATAAAGTGATGAGGGCTTTGGAAATTATATTCATCCTCGTTCTGTGTTTATTATATGCCTTCACGTCTATAAAAGCAATTATTAGAAGGACACTCAGCAATTAATTTGACAGCACTTACTATCAACAAAAATAACACATTTTATTGCAAACCAAATTTGCGAGGGGAACCCGTGTTACTATTTTTAGCTATCCCTAGGGATTCAAATTGAAATGTGGTGCACGATTTGTAGATAATTCCAGTGAAATTACGCTTCTATTTAAAAATAGTCTGTCAACGATTTCCGTTCTGCACATGTGTGTGGAACAGATTTTTATTTTCCTCATGGTTTAGTATTGCTGTAGATGGGGATTTCATAGAACAGGTGTGTAATAAATAGAATTCTGGTTAAACTTTAAGTCCTCATAGAGCAACAAACTGTACATATTATACTACTCTGCAAAAGTTGTCTCCAGTGTATTGTTTATTGAGAACTCTATTGGTAAGAAGCATTTATCTCTACAGGCACCCCAACAATAGTGTAGAAACATTGCTAAGTCAACTGCAGCTGTGTACATGTGTACATGGTAGTTATTTATGAAAAATTAATCTGAAGACTTACTAGTAAGGGTTCAGTGCTCAAAATAACTTTTTTTTCTTTACGTAGCAAAATGCTACACATTTCCAAAAAATGAATAGCATTTTGTAAAAATTACATAGCTATTTTTGTATACTAGAGTTTTGTTATGCTGTTTTGTATTGAATTTTTTTAAGGCGATAGAAGTTTCCATCCATTTCTGGGCATGTCCAAATGATCTGCAACACATGAAACATTTACTATGTTTTTTTTTTAACTGAACTGCCTTTTAGGGTTGCATGGACTTGGATATTTTCAAATTGCGTCTTGGTTGTTTAATAGAGTTCTCAAAATGGAAGTTGGGATTTTTAATTTGATGGGCTTGAAGTTATTTTTAATGGACATTTTATGCAAAATGTTGTAAAAACAGGAAGAATTTAAACCAATAGAATTCATCTTACATATGAAGTTGCTAATGATGCTTGATGGATAGTTAATCTGAGTTATGCCTGGAATGTTCCACAATCAGAAGTAAAGCATCGGTGAACTAGTTTTCAAATTTGTTTGCAAATGTTCATTTACATTTTGCGATACAAGATAATCAACTGCAGCCTAATAGGCTGCAGTTGATTATCTTGTATCGCAAAATGCTATACATAATTGAACATTGTGTAGTTTTTTGCAAGTTTTGCATAGCAAAAAGCGACGCGACACTGCTTATTTTGAGCCCTGTAAGGGTTAACTGAATATTCTTGTCAATTGGGGTTTTTTATAGTTAATTCAATTGATACTATCTACAGTATTAATATTTTATTTTCTTGATTCAAATTCTTTTAACTTACTTCTTACAAGTATCAAATTTTATCATATGACTCATACGTTTTGTTCACGTTAAAACATTTGATATTTTGTTTTCATATTAATCAGTGATAAATAAAGCCTTCCGTCAATTTCAAAACTAGACAATTTGATTGGCTGAACAAAATACAACTGGGCGACATTTTCATAATTTGCATAATTAGAGTTGGGAGCTTTCATTGGTCAATTTCAAAACTGATCAATTTGATTGGCTAAACAAAATACAACTGGGTCACATTTGCATAATTTCAGTAGGGAGAATTTACGTTATCTGTTCTATTTAGGGTGGGTAATATTGTATTAATTGCTGGTAAAATAGGACCCAGTCACCAGTGCTTGTGGTGGAAGTCATATAAAATATGCAACATTGGGTATAAACGTTTCTCTTGAGTTTTGTTGTCACTTGATGTTGACTGTGTGTTGTCAAGGAAATACACACAAACATGGAGATAACTAGCTATGTCAGTTGTGCTTGCAGCGCTTTGCGGGAGAGAATAAACTTGCATTCTTCGTTATTTTAGAAAAACAAAACAAATGGAAAAATGTAGACAATCGGGTCATGTAATAAATAAAACCACCTTCATTTCGTGTCGACGTTTTGGGGTTTTTTTTACCCTACACGTATGCATCTGACGTGGTGATTTGTGTCATTATGAATACAACGCCCCACACAATGTAGTTTGTCTAATTTATCCTATTTCTTCCTCATCTTTCTCTGCTTCTCGTCAATTCCAAATAGGCCTATGTTTCAAGTTCATCAATGTCATGCAACAGTATTCTAAATATGCTTCAAGTTCATCATTATCATCACACAATATAAGCTGGCTCTGACAATTACATGCTGATATTTTCATTCTCGAATTCACTTCCGCAATTGGTACAAGTTAATTTAGCTCTTTTCCCAGGGGAATCCCCAAGAATTAACTCATAATTACATGGCAACGAACTTAAGTTCTTTTCTAAGAATTATTCGGTGTATGTAAAACTAGGAATGGGGCGTCATTTCAAGATGGATCTTTAATTTTTCAAAGTTAAGCAGTTCACTTAGAAATATTTGCAATCTTAGCTTAGCAGTGTGCTCAGTTGGTTTATGCATAACATCTTAAGTACGTTGCTCAGTAAAGAAAGTTATTCCCACACTTAAGTAGAAATGTAAGTAAAATCTTAGAAGTTTTATGAATATCACCCCAGATGTTTATTTTCCGCATGGTTTAGTGTTGCTGTAGATGGGGATTTCGTGGAACAGGCGTGTAATAAAAGCTATTTCAGATAGTTGGTAAGCTTGTGTCAATATTTTCTCCAAATAAACAGATTCCAGATTCAGGGCTTTTTTGGGGAGGGGGAGGGGGATATTTTCAGGCAGGTATAATACTTTGGTATCTGGCCACTACCAACCTGCCCCTTTGTCTGAATTTTTTTTCTATCCTAACAGGTTTTTCCCGACTATGACACAAACCCAAGACCATTGCGCTAAATCCTTTTTTATTTGTTTTGTTTAACTTTCTCTCCCCTCCTCTCCTCATATTCTTCGTGTCCTGTCGTGGACGGCTATTACCTTGGTCACCATCATAATGTATTTACAAAATATCCGTAAACACATACTCAGATGAATGTGTTAATAACGCTTGATGAGTGGTTATTTTCCCTGGAACAGGACACAATTGACTTGTTATTTATTTATTTATTTATTTATTTATTTATTTATTTATTTATTTATTTATTTATTTATTTATTTATTCGTGTTTAAGGTCACATACTTATGCACAATGGCTAATCGTGACTGTGACAGTTTTACGGGTGGTGGAAGCCGGAGTACCCGGAGAGAACAACCGAGCATCTACGAGCAACAGTCAGCTCCTCAACAATCTAATTCTGTTCAAGCTCCGCTCAAGCAGGGTTACAGCGGTTGAAGACATGTGCACCATCGACGTGCGGTACGCCCCAGTACACGGCGTCATCGTGCCTCCATGTAGGCAATCGGGATAAAATGCCTTGCCCAAGGACACAACGCGGGTCGTCCCGGAGGAGATCGAACTCGGGACCTCTAACATAGAAGTCCATTAGTTTACCACTGAGCCACCACGCTCCCAATTGACTTGTAAACAAAATTAGAACATTGGTTTTATCTTTGTATTTTTAAAGATCAAATCATTTTCAATCTTGACATGTGAACATTTACAACGCTTCGTTAATGAGTAATTATTTTAATATCTCATTCATATATTGAGTAGTTCATGACTAGCAGGAATTGCAAACCCCTTTTGGATACCTACGGCGATAAAAAGTCAGCTGATAATAAAGACAAGTTAAAGGTCTTTACGTTCTGCGTTTTTTGTTTGTTTTGTTTTCTTACCTTCCATTCCAGGTGGAATATCGACTTCCATGTTTATAAAAGCCTCTTCTGAAAATAACGCTTTGGGGGCATTTACACATTCAACGCGGCGCGTGCGCTGCAAAAAAAAGTATTAATCAACACTTTTACAATTTTGACAGGCTGTGATACCTCAACGTTTAGCCTTGTAATGGGAAAAACACCAAAATATCCACACTGAGACCATTGTGCAAAGCAAACCACAAGATCAATGAACATACTTTTGACACATCGAACCGTTGCCTCAAAATTATATTCACTGAATTTAAGTTTGACTTTGGACATTGGACTCAGTAACTTATTGTCTTTGTTCGTCGACATGCCTCAAATTGAACGCATCACACTCCTGGATATTGAAATTGAGATATATACATTACTATCATGACCATGTGCATGTTCTTTAATTTGTATCAGATTCGAAAATCTGATAAAATTACAGGACATGCACTTTGTCCTGATAATACATTTATCTAACAATCCCTTTGCATGAGGCCCATTTCTCACATTTTGCAGTTTAAATTGGGCTGAAATTGGTCAAAATTTTGAATTTCAGGAACTATAGTTTAACGCGTCATAACACTGCATATATGTGAAGGTTTACCGGAAATTGTATCCGGGTGGAGGTGCAAATTAAGCTGATTGTGACATAACAAATATCATTAATTAACTATTACTTTAATGCATCGCACGTATCGTTCACACCGACTCCAAGATATAATGTTCTTATTCGGTGCAGCGCTTGTTTTATGCAGTAAACGCTCTCTTGATGAGACTAAGACGCACAATGGCCGTTCACGTGGACAATCTTGACCGCAAAATGAATCAGCGTCCGCTGTTGCAATCAAGTCGTTCCAGAAATCCAGTTTGGGACCAACAAGTAGGATTGGCGCGGTCCAGAACATGAGCTAGAAATATAATGGCATTTAGTATATAACAACCATAAACAGTTCTTCAATACCGCTGTAGCTCACTACTCATCAATTCTCGTTCTCCGGAAAAAGAGACTCTTAATTTTTCCAAATCCATATCATGCGTTTCTCAAACGAGGCTCAAGTTACATCATTAACGTTCGCGAATTTTCTGGGCGACAATTTTGCAAACGCGAAATAAAAACTCGATTGCGCTGAACACTCTGTACAAACATTCCATACTTTATTTTTCTTTACATTTCATGTGTTGTATTGATTTTTGTAAATACCCACTGTCATAAAATGAATAAGTACAGTACATCCGCCGTGAACTGGCCACGTCCCATCGGTGGGCAATATTACTAGCAATAATATTAGATCTGAAAGACTAATCAGAGGAATAAGCGTCAAAAAATTAATTAATGAAGCACCGGGTGCATCCCAGTGCTTCATTAATTAGAATTTTCCTGATGTGATTTTTATTACTAGGTGAACGCATGCGTGGACATCACTACCCACGCATGGATTACGACCAATCAGTGGCGACTATAATGTAATTACAGCACTCGATCAATCCCGTCGTGTTGCCGAGCCGAGGTACGTCGGATCAAACACAACACTTTGATGTGACTAACCTGGTATCGTCAACACGACATGATATGACAAACCAGATCAATTGAGTTGATTGATTTATTTATTGGTGTTTAAGGTCACAGACTTATGCACAATGGCTAATCATGACCGTGACAGTTCACGGGTAGAGGAAGCCGGAGTACCCGGAGAGAACCACCGAGCAACAACGAGCAGCTGCCAGCTCCCCAACATCGTAACTCTGCACTGCAACACATGCAGGGTTAGATTGGTTGAAGACATGCGCACCATCGCCGTGCAGCACGCCTTAGTACACGGCGTCATCGTGACCCCATGTGGACAATGGGGGTTAAGTGCCTTGCACAAGGACACAACGCGGGAGTCCGAATCGATCGCTCAGACGGTCACCCATCCGAGGACTAACCGGACTCGACGTTGCTTGATCTGACGAGAAAATTGAGTTGATTGCTGTTATGATTTGTGTAATCAATGACAGTCTAGGTGAAATAGTCTGCATTCACTGGACCTAAAGGTAAACTAATTTTGTGACCTTGGTTAGATTTGTCGATGATCTGAGTTCTTGTGCTGTGCTTATGTATCCTATTCCATAACTCCCCTTGTTATTTAACCCTTTACCCAACGTATTGGCCACATCCGCCCACGTAATATACAAATTCAGTAGCAGAAAAATATAATTTTCCAAAACATTTCAGCAAAACCATATCATGTGACCCCTTTTTGGAACGAGCTCGTCGAGCTCGTTCTAATGAGGGGTCACATGGTATGGTTTTGTTGAAATGTTTGGAAAAATTTAAAAAAATGATATTTAAAATAATAAATTTTGATATTGTCTGCGTTGGGTAAAGGGTTAAGGACCCTTTGACTTATAACTTCTTACTTCATTTATTCGCCACTTTGACTGACTTAGTGACTACTTAAAAAAACCCTTTTCATCAGGAAGTCTGCGGCGTCTTTTGCAGATGTCACACTCAAAACATTCATTTGTTCATTCATTCATTGTTTATTTCCATTTATCAATAAACTGACATTTGAAAAAAATACATTATCAAATTATTACAAAATATAAACAATGCGTTGAGGCTGAAAGGACACAATGCAATTTACTTATGGTATTGATACTAGTATTAACCAAAGACCTCCCTGGATCGTCGACTGTCTCGTTTAATTAAATGCATTTAACCCACTTTAAAAACAGGGATTAGGATTAAATTATTTTGCGCTAAATCCATCTGTATTAAAATATAACTGATATAGATATAATTTTGTCTATACTTCGCGCATTTTGTATATTTAATTTTCTATTATATTATATACTAGCAGGGTTACCCGGCGTTGCTCGGGCTGAGGAGAGTATTAAAATTACCTCTAGTAGACCCCTTTGAAGACCTATATCGGTGAGAAAAAAATGGTCATAACTGTTGATGCCCCTCTACACCCCCACCCCACCCCACCCCGGCACTTTTTTAAACCTCACCATTAGATTCCTGGTAAACAATTACCCCTAGTAGACCCCCTTGAAGACCTATATCGGTGAGAAACATTTTGCTCATAACTTTTGGTGCCCCCCTACACCCCCACCCCACACACTTTTTTAAACCTGACAATGACCTCTACCATAAAAAAAGTATTCCTAGTAGACCCATTTTGAACACTCGGGGTGGCCCCATATTCATTTCTATAGCGGACAGACAGATAGACATACGTACAGACATTCTAAAATATAGTATAGATAAGCTCAGTAGGAGTAATAAGTGGGCAAACCCCAGATTATCGTTCCCCTTCGTGAATATCAAAAGTTAACATCTTAACTATCGGTGCTTTTCAGCGTGGTCAGTGAAAATTCTTTTTAGTATAAGTGAAACGTGATGGTGGGCCATTTAAAATTTACAATCCTCTACCTCCAGGCAGCAAATCTCAAATTTCAAATTGTCCAGCCTTTCACGTTAGAAAAGCTTAAAGTCTGAATTTTCATCATATGTTGACTTTAAGGGGTTGTCCAACATAACTTTAGACATCCTTTTGAAAATTTCCACAATGCCCTAAACACGAATTAAAGCGGAGAATAACGACATATTAAATACTAAAATAATGACAGAAGTTCACAAAACCTGAATTTATCGACTTTTTCAAAATTTTAAAATTTTTGTTTACATTTGATGACAAAGAAATGGCTTGCCGCATAAGTAACCGACAGGATTAACTATGAATAGACCGGTAATTCGAATGTTGAGTTGTAAATAAAAGACTCCACACTCCATACTCGAAGTAAGCATATTTATCATTTCATCACCAACGTGGTGAGAACGCTCAGAGGAAAATGGATGACCACAAACTAGGCATTGTGTTCGGACGACATTGCTTGACATGCTCACGTGGTTTTCTGGCCAAGTTGGGAAACGAATTGATTTCCTAAGATCTGAAATTTTCAAACATTTCGAACCTGAGAGGCGATGAAATGTACAACACACGATACATTTAGAAGAAAATATTCAACTGACAATGTGATAATTGTGAGATACAGTCCTCAGTAGCGCTGTTGATTTGATAAACTGTACAATGTGACGCAAGTGTCAGCGAGGAATTAATACGTCACCGATTCGAACTCCAATTATTTAGTTGGTGTCGATGATCAAACAAAAAAGGGAAAATTATATTTGAAAACAAAAATACATTCACATGAACATACATTGCAGTCCTCACAATTGTATATTTACGACAAAATAATTTTACTGTCGCCGAACTATATTAGTGACGTAAAGAAGGCTTGGTGAAGTCTGTTAGGCAAAACGAAAACCAATCGTCCCCTGAGTTACTGGCACATAGAACACATTGGAACTCAGGGGATGCAATGTCAAGGAGAATTTTCGAAAAGCTTTTTTTCCTGTTCACCAAATATAACCAAATGTCATACCATCGTAAATTTAAATGTCTTCCTCGCACGACGCATTGTGTGTAAGATTGATCAACGTCACTTTTGATCGCTATTGGCACCAAAAGGTCGCGGAAATCTATGTATGTTGACAATCGGTAGACAGAAAGAAGCTGCCTGGTGGACAAAAAACACACGAATTTCCGAAATGATACCACAACGTCTCTTATTTATTTATTTATTGGTGTTTAAAGTCACATACTTCTGCACAATGGCTAATCATGACCATGACAGTTTTACGGGTGGAGGAAGCCGGAGTACCCGGAGAGAACCACCGAGCAACAGCGAGCAACTGTCAGCTCCCCAACATACTAACTCCACACAAGCAGGGTTAGCATTGGTTGAAGACAAGTGCACCATCGACGTGCAGTACGCCTTAGTACACAGCACCACCGTGCCCCCACGTGGGCAATGGGGGTGAAGTGTCTTGCCCAAGGACACAACGCGGTTGCCGCAGGTGGGATTCGAACCGAGGACCTCTCGGCGTGCAGCCTGCACCTCTACCTACTGAGCCACCGCGCCCCCAACGTCTCTTAAGTTTTTAGATAAATGAGTTTAATAAGATTTTCCGATATTGTTCAGGCCTGTAATCCACGGCCTATAAAATTAGTATTGGTAAGCAGATCTGTTATTAGTGTTCTTAAATCTTACGAGAAACCAACAGTCAAGCCTCTCCAATCAGAAACTACAGAAGGGTGATAGTTTGAAAACAAATGACGCATACTAAACCATGTGCACAGATGAATTAAATGCTATGTTTTTTAACTTAACGAAGCCGATTGGTGTAAGTATTCTGCACGCAGGGCACGTCATGCTTTATTGTTTTGGCCAAACTTGAGCATTCAAATGACACTCTTGGCAGCTTTCATTGCAACCCCAGAAATGGATACAGATACTACCAAATGAGGAAGTCTGGCAGTTTTCCGTTTTTTTCGTGTATCAATCGCATCTTCTTTTACCAATTTCACTCAGATCTCATGCAAAATGGCATAGAATTGTGGGAAGGGGGGGGGGGGGAGGGGTATGGTCACAGATGACTGACAAAAGCCAAATTGGACATTCTTTGTTTTACATGGATGCACTCTCTCATGTCTCCAAGGTTGTTCTTGTGAACTATGTGGATTTGACCCTTGGTGAACTTCACAAAAGGTAAACAAACACAAGAAATATGGCAACACTTTTGAAATTTAGTCATCCTAAATTACAATTAGTCTTGCTGTCCGTTCCTTGAAAGAATGAGATAATGATTTCTCCGAGTCTGTAGGATTGCAGAATGTAACTATTCAGTAAATTTAAGGTATTTTATTGTATAATATCTGGTCTCTTACTTATGCCATAGCAGACTTTCAGGTTTCTGCCACATAGTAACGGTTCCATGGCAAATATTAGTTTCCACAAAGTCTATATTTCATTTCAAAAAAGTGATATATCATTTATTGGAGTCATTCCTTTCTGGCCTTCTCTGGACTTTGGAGAAAATTACCTAAAATTTAGGTTGGACGTCCCTTTAAAGCACGACTACTGTATTCGTTACTGGAAGGCAAGGGTCATGAAGTGGACTTCCAGGACAGCGCAGTTAGTGTCGGATGATCCAATGTGTCTTGTATCAGAATTTTACACTTCATGCATTGAATCATGTGTCTTCTCTACGGAGTAAATATGACTGCCCGACCTGCCCTGTCACCCACACATTCGCTGCTGAGACCCCATCCCATTAGTTGGGAATGAAATTTTAAGCCCGGTGGCAAATTGTTTTTGATCAGAATTTTGTACCATCACGCGGACACACACACACACATATACATATACTCGCCCAAAAAAGAAAGTGTGCTTTGCAGAAATTGATCAAACTCCACGAAAATAATTTCGTAGGTGTAAAGAGTGTTAACCTGTTCATGAATAAGTTATATTGAACACAAAAACAGCTTTCCCCGTTAAAATTGCATTAACGTTAAATGACGTGCTGCACGTTTGTGAAAAGGCATGTTTTGCACGTGTAGAGTCTGAAAATTCACGCAGCAGTGTGAATCCTTGGGTATTTAAACACTAAAGTAAGGCCTTCCTATCGTTCACATTCAAACTTGCGCTGCTGTTAAGACGACTCCCCATTAGCCTGCCAAGATTGACAATGAATCAACATCTCCTTGCCCAGGGTATGATTAGATCTGGCAGAACACACAGAGAGGTTGCCCAGCATTTGAACTGCCACCGTAACACTGTAGACAGGCTAGTCCATCGACATGCACAACATGATGACGTTCGAGATCGACCCCGCTCCGGGAGACCCCGAGTTACCACCCCTGCACAAGATCGGTATATCCGTGTCGTCCATCTCCGGAACCGGCAACAAACGGCAACGACGACAGCCAGGAACATCCCTAAACCTGAGACGGATACATCCTCGAACAGTAATTAACCGGATGAGAGAATACGGCTTACGTCCTCGAAGACCTGCAATTCGTCCGATTTTGACGTTACGTCATCGTCGTGCTCGACTGCAGTGGTGTAGACACCATCTCAGGCATCCCTTACTCTGGTGGCGACGTGTTTTATTCACAGATGAATGTCGTTTCCATCTTTCATCATCAGATGGCCGCCAGAGAGTGTACAGACGTCGAAACGAACGCTACGCAGATCCATGTGTCGTGGGGCGAAACTGTTATGGGGAGGGTCTCTCATGGTGTGGGGTGGCATCACTGCCCGTAACAGAACTGAGCTGGTCATTATTGATGGCAATCTCAATGTAACCAGATATCGTGACGAAGTGCTTACACCTGTTGTTGTCCCATTTCTGCAACGTCACAGCCCCGGCGTCATTCTACAGCAGGACAACACCCGACCCCACGCAGCTCGTGTTGTTCAACAGTATCTGCAGCAACAACAAGTGAATGTTCTTGCCTGGCCCGCAAATTCGCCCGATATCTCACCCATTGAGCACGTATGGGACGAAATGAAACGTCAGCTACGCCGGCTTCCCCATGCTCCGTCAACGCTTGTGGAACTCCAAAGACAGCTTATCAGAATATGGAACAACATCCCACAACACTTCCATGCTAACTTGTTCGCTCTCATGAGACTAAGATGCACAGCAGTAGTCGATGCAGACGGAGGTCATACCAGATATTGAGTGTGTGACTTTTGTGTTTGACCCTTAGTGTCTTTGACTCTCCATGGCACCAAGAGTATTCGTCGTAGCGTAATGAAATTTCTCGTGTTGACCACAAATTGATTCATCTGTGATTGAATAAAATTTCCATGAATGAAAAGGATATATATCTTTTTTTAGTGTTATTTTTCAGCATGCACTCTTTCTTCTTTGGGAGAGTATATATAACACAAAACGGCCGTCAAAGACAATCAGACCCGACGCATCTCGATGCATTCATTCCTTCAGAAATAATAACATCGTTTCCGAAGAGATGAATAAACTGAAAAAAAACATCAGGTGAAACCATCCCCGACGACCAGTCAGTGTCAAGAGTGTATCTTCTGCATGGATGTTGCTCATGTTTCTTTAGGACTACATATACATAGAAATACAGTACGTGGAGAGTGGATTGTAACTAAATCACCCGCGGAGTGGAGTTATTACCCAAGCTATAACTTTCAAATTTTGTACATATCGACAAAAAACACACCCAGTGTGTCAGCCAATGGACCTCCGGGTTTAACCCGGAGGTCCATTGGCTGAAACTTTGCTTGTGCTGGTTATGCTTTGCAGCAAATTTGCAATTATTGCTTGGGTGGAATGTCCACTCTTCGGGTGATTTAGTGATAATACACTTTCCACGTACTGTATATACATACATATATCATGAAAAATACTTCAGCACACAGTTTAACAACGAGTCACGTTAGAAAGAGTTTGGGTGTTTCGGTTAGTAAACAGTTGCTGAAGTTTAAACATATTAGGCTTCTTAAAATAGTACTGTTTATGTATTTTTGACGCAATGTCCCAAAAGTAGGGCATTGTAAAATAAAGTAGAATTCGTCGCCAACTGTATCATGACAATATGGACAAACCCTGTCAGATATACCTCTATTTAACCATGAGCCTGTTTCTATCGCTAATTTGTGATTTCTGGTTCTGAATTTTAACAATGTATTTACTAATTTGTCCTGTTTTAGGGAGAGGTAAAAGTCTATTTCAAAACAACCCTTTAAACCTCTGTAAAACAAGAATTTATTTGAATTTGCCATTCCACTATTCCACTCCTGTATCAGTTGGTCACATAATCTCCGCTTGGCAGATTCTGTAAACCATTTACTGTGATAAGAAATTCAGTTCTACCACATTTATGACATGCGTAAGTCATTTAATTTGTCTCCTACCCATTTAATATATGGGAATTTCATATTTCCGCTCAGGATACAACTTATGCATGGCCCAGTAAAGTGCACATGATAATTTATTAATATTTCCGTTTACCAGAGTCGCCAAAAAATTGAGACATCGAAGTTTTATCTTGATGTCAACAGGAAAAATCCCCAACTCTCCGAAAATAAAAGCAGAAGCAGTAGACTTTCTAAGCTTTAACATAAATTTGAGAAACCATAACTCCAGTTTTTTTATGGAATAAATATTTCCAATTCCCCAAATTTCACACCCGTAGATAAGTATAGGCACAATCGAAGTCTCGTATATTTCCACCAGAGAAACCACTGGAAGTCGATGTTGTCTACACTTATTTAGCAAACAGTACATTGCTTTTTTTGCAGCTTGAGATCTCAATTTTTTTCCAGAACGAAGCTTCCATTTCGATGAAATATAGTACCCAATCACTTTTTAGAGTCTACTAGTTCCAGTTACTCGGTATTTAGTGAAAACATTGGTGTCTCAACAGTACATTTGCGGTGGACTGGCCACTTTCCACGCGTGGGCAATATTTCCACGGACGCAATAATATTAGATTCCAAACACTAATTACAGGAATAATCATCAAAAATTTAATTAATGAAGCACCGGGTACAATCTGGTGCTTCATTAATTAAAATTTTGCTGATGATGAATTTTACTACCTGGTAAACATATGAGCGGACATAACTGCCCACGTGTGGATTACGACCAATCCACGGCGACTGTACTGTACCCCTTCCTTACTATTGATCATTATTTGACTTTTACTGAAATTGACATTTAATTTCCAAATTTTACAATATTTGTAGTAGATATCTAAAGCTTCTTGAAGGCTTTCAGTTGATTCCAAAAGTAATACTGCATCATTTATAGGAATGATTTTACATATATACTTAAGTCTGCTCCTGTAAGGGTTAAACTAGGACACTGATTTTGAATCATAAAGTACTCTACAGTTAAAACTAGAAGTCCTGTCACGAACTGTGCGCTTATCTAGGCTTAAATGCGCGTAGGGATTGCGCGCAATTGCCATATCGAATGGCATCCAAAGCACGGCAGGTTCTCCTGGTTACTCATAGCAAACACAGGCAGTGTTTATGCCAATGGACCTCCGGGTTACCCGGAGGCCCATTGGCTGAAACATTGCTTGTGCACAGGCCATATGTACAGAATTTGATAGCCTTACTGTGGCCATAACGCGTAGATTAACGTGCAGATCGACGTGCTATTTGTGCGCATTTCATGACAGGACTTCTAGTTTTAACTGTAAATCATTTATAAAAATACAGAACAAAATCGATGATAGATTGTTACCTTGTTTAACCTCTAAGTTGCAGGGAATGTACGCAGAATATTCTCCGTTGACACGCACACAAAATTTAATCCTTTTATACATGGCTGTCAAAACGTTAAAAATTCTCCCCGATATATTAAGATTAATAACTTTGTTCCACAAACCATCCACCACACCGTATCAAACACCTTAGCTAGATCCATAAATGCACAAAATAATCGTTTATTTTGCGATTTAATCATGATCAAGCGTTGAGTAAGTTCTGCGAAAACCGGTGTGACAGGAATGGAAGTCCGTAGGAAAATTAGTCCCTCTGGACTATTATTCCGCGGAGTTATAGTCCTAGGTCTAACATTTCTAGGAATAGTAGTCCGGCGGACTACTATTCTAGAAATGTTAGACCTTGGATTATAATTCCGCGGAATAATAGTCCAGAGGGACTAACGTTCCTACGGACTTCCATTCCTGTCACACCGGCCTGACTTTCACTTACGAAATTATTTTCTTCCAAGAAAATAGATAGGAGTTTACTTGATATACTATTAAACATTTTGCATAGACACCTATCAAGGGTGATTTTTCTATAAAGTTCTCGTGTTAAAATTTATCGCTCTTTCCTTTGAAAATTCGTTTTATGATTCCTGTTACCCAATCTATTGGAACTCAGCCAATGTGTAAAACAATGTTGCAATTTTTAAGTATATTAGTTTAAAATCTTCAGTTGTGTATTTTATATACTAGCTTTTAATCTTATCAATTCCACAGGCTTTATCATTTTTTAGTTTACTGACTGTTTTTGTATTTCAGACAGTGTTATGTCATCGTTTAACGCACTCGCATTCACCGCATCCATCAACGGCGTAGTTTCCGAAGGGGCTGCCGTCTCTTGAGAGGACCTGCTTGATTCTTCTCGAGAAAAATAACCATGGAATTCTTTTGCATTTGGGCAATACATATCCTGGTCGCTCTTTAATTAGTTTCCAAAATGTTTTTGCATCATTCCGGACCTTTTTCAAGTTCTTTGAAAAATTCTTATTATACTTTACGTTGCTTCTTCAAATAATAGTTTTGTACAAATGTCTGTAATAGTTATAATTTCTTTTGTTTTGTTCATTTGGTTGTTTTATAAATAACTTTTTTTACGTTTTCTTTTCTAGCCGATATACAGTCGAGATTATACCACGACATTGTTATTTTTCTTTCGGTCTTTACTTTCTTTACTTTTTGAATTCCAAACGTCCAAGTAGCGGCATTAAATTGCCTTAATTCTACTGTAAAACATTTCGTTGGTGAACATCAGTACCCAACGCACAATAAAGATCAGAGTACATCTGCTCTAAAGAAACTTTATCACTATTTGCATGAATTCCTCCCGCTTTGTATCGTCCCATTTTCTCACATTGTTTACTACATCGCCGTGTGAGAACCGTAAGGTTCTATCTTCCACAGGAAGATAGAACCTTATTGTTCTCACGCGACGACATTTCGTCCCCTGAGTTCCAATATGCTCTATGTGCCTACTGGCAGCCTACTGACAGCCTACTGGCAGCCTACTGGCGTGTCTACTGGTGGCCTATTGGTGTGTCTACTGGTGGCCTACTGGCGTGTTTACTGGTGGCCTACTGGCAGCCTACTGGTGGCCTACTGACAGCCTACTGACAGCCTACTGGTGTGTCTACTGGTGGCCTACTGGCAGCCTACTGGCAGCCTACTGGCGTGTCTACTGGTGGCCTACTGGCAGCCTACTGACAGCCTACTGGCACATAGAACATATTGGAACTCAGGGGACGATTTGTCTGGATATCATCTTTTCTGCTTGGCTGAGCTTGCGATCTCCACATGTCTAACCCATTACCCGATTTAGTAGAGACAAATAGTGGACTATACCCATCAGAATATAGCTCATTGAACCCCAGAACAGGAAAGTGTTCAATAAATGCCGACAGATCGGGTCTGCAGACCATGTTATCCACCACAATAACCCCTTTGCAGGTTACAACACCTGATAATTTGGGATTTCGAATTCTGACATTAGCAATAAGTAATTTACAGTTCTAACGCAGTTCAATCAATTTATTCCCATAATTATTAGACACTTTATCATCTGTAATTCTATTAGGACTCAGAGAATCTATGTTATATATTTCCTTTAACCCTTTAACATACTTGACGTCACTGTGATTACCTGTTCTAGCGTTAAAATCACCAACCAGAGCCACATTTTGACACAAATCTAGTTTATCCAAAATGGAAATACTAAGCTGATCAACACATTATCAGGGCAGTATTTTGACCCTTACAAAATACAGGAAGTCTGTCCCTATTTTTAACCCTTTACCTAACGAATCGCCCGCATCCGCCCCCGTAATATGCAAATTCAGCAGTTGAAAAAATATTATATTTCAGAAAATTTCTACAAAACCATATCATGTGACCCCTCGTTGGAACGAGCTCGTTCCAACGAGGGGTCACATGGTATGGTTTTGTTGAATTTTTTTGAAAAATTTAAAAATTTAAAAAAATAATGTTTAAAATAATAAATTTTGATATCGTCTGCGATGGGTAAAGGGCTAAATAACACCAATTGTCAAGTTCCGAAGAATCGTTAATTATCTCTCATAGTTTTCCATATATTGGTCTCGGATGGCTACGCGGAGCCCACCCCTCCTCTCCCCCGTCCCGACCTATATTATGGCTCCTTTATCCTATTTTTGATTAGAGCTATGTAATACCCGTCGGTGACAACAAGATCAATGTAATCAGTCTTAGTTTCCTAAAAAAAGTAGCAAGTTATACATAAGAAATTCAGGATCGCATAGTCTATTCTGCAAACCACACAAGTGATAGTACCCTTAGTTCATTTAGTCTCGAGCTTTCCTATTGGCTGTCCACGTACATTGCTTCTGAAGTAGTCGGAGTTGCTGAACAGACCAAATAGTCCGAGTTTACTGTATCTTGACCTCCAGTGGTTTTCTTTTTGTACGGTGGTGGCACATTCGGATAATGTCTTTTGTTGTCTATGTAGATTTTGTCACCGATTATTCAGACGGCTTTACCATTAGACGTGGCCGTTTTTTCAAAAAGATACAGTACTGTTTTTCTATACTCATTAACATTCTGGGAAAATTGCTCGTTTATGTGAAATGACGTACCTTTTAAAACGTTACTTTTTGCGGATAAACTCCCTCTGTTTATAAAATGAAAATTTGGCAACAATAGGGTGTGTTTTGGCATTCAGTTTATTACCCATTCTGTGACCCCTTTCGCATTCTATGTCGTCGTTTATTTTCATTTCGGTTTTTATAAATTTTAGTACTGAAATGGTTAATCGAATAATCGGTTTGAAACCAGCTAGCTATCTAACCGATTAGAAAAACCGTCAACCGGTCATCTGAAATACCGATAGTGATCATCATTCCACGTTTAAAACGTAGTAAATCTGCCTCTTCTCCTTTGTGATAGATTACACCTCGAAGCCGCATTGTGTATATTGAGAAATAATCGACTTTGGAGTTCAGGATTTCGTTAATGATCGGCAGTTTCCGTGAGTAATAAGTAATCGCCGAAACTATTCCGTAGTGTGTATACAAACGAACGTTGTCAAGTACTCGACACCGTTCGTTTGTACACGCACTACGGAATAGTTTGATACTACTGCTTTCCAATTCCTATAGTTCTGATCCCATAATCGGTGAAATAATGGCCACGTATAAGTGGATATTATCCACTTATAGCTCTCTGTTAGACGGTAACGAAATGAGCCAACCGTTTCAGGCCTAATAAATTTACGAAGTACATCCTCGGTTGAAACACCCTGTTTTTCTACTTACGTTATGCCCGAGAACATCAGATTATCCGTCATAGAACGTTGCAACTCTCCTCTCTATTTCTGGTGTTGATCTCTATATCTCGTTTAGTATTGTCCAGCTGAAAGCAAACTATCCTGTTGCCCGCTTTTATTTCCTGAATTTCATGTTCGTTTCTATAACCTCTGTTTTCAAGGTCCGCAACCCTAATATCCAACTTGCCTACTAATAACTCAATGTCAGATAATTTTGAGTTTATCTACGAAATGTCGGACTTGACCACATCCAATGTACTAAGTTTGATATCTATTGAATATAACATGTTAAATATTTTGTCAATATTAATACTGGAATTATGTTCCTCAACATTCCGGTGTTCACTTACGTTCACACTATCCTTATCAACACGTCCAAATTGTTTAAAACTTTTCTCTCCTTCACGGCTCAGATAAAAGTTTGTAAAACCTTGAGGGTTATTCGAATTATATTCTCCTACATCGGTATTACGTAGCTCTAAAATATTTGTACAGCAACTTTCAGAATTCACCATTTCAAGACTCTTGGAAATAATTAATGGTAAGCCATTTAAGGTGCTATATAAGTAAAAAAAATGTTTTTTGTTTATTTTGAAATACCCACCTCTGATATTCCTTAAATCCAAATTAAATATACACATATAATAGAGCAAAATGAAGGATGGGAGGTATAGAACACGAAAAAATATATGAAATCAACTTATAGAATTGACAGCAGGCACCACTGGTTCCTGAAAGTCTGCTACCGTATTCGTATCAGAGCTAATAATACAATAATATTTCCCGAGAACAATGTGTTGCCAAAGTGGTTCACTTTTTCGACCAACTGAAATATTCCAGACGAGTGAAACTAAACATATAGAGCGCCTCCTTTCGGGATTTAGGCGATGACTTAGTTGAGGGCTAGGCTGGTCCTAGGCCACAACGGTATTTAATTTCTTACAGAAATAGTTTGATGGTCTAAGAGCTTGGGTCTGGTCATGTTTGGGTCTATGTTTGAAACTTCAAGCACCTTCCAATCTGAAGTCTACGGGGTGGAAGACGTTTATAGACTTTGGCCGTACCGACTGAAGGTTTGGCCGCATGCAACAAAATCTATTATAATATTAGAACGTTCCTTTTCATGTTCTATCGGTCGATAGTACCTGAGTTTGTGTGATTTCTGAAATAAAACCTGAAGCAGCAAAGCTACTGAAGGTTTTATTTCGGAAATCACACAAACTCAGGTACTATCGACCGATAGAACATGAAAAGAAACGTTCTAATTATTTTATTATGCCGAACAAAATATGACTTTCATTGTTAAGCGTTAACTGCAACAAGCCATCGATCTTGTAACAACAATGTAGTCGAATCCAAAAACATGACGTCATTTCGAATGAATGACGTCTCTTCGAAAATGATTTGTCACAAGTGCCGTCGCTTTGGGAGTTTCTTTATCAACAAATGCCAATGTTAACAACTGCATCATGCTGTTCGTGTTATAATTCATTGTTAATGCTTGTATGAAAAGTGATTTAAATTAATGGAATATAAATTCATGTTTCTCGGACAACAGTTGATAGAATTAAACGGAGTGAAACAAACACAAGTCATAACTGAGATTCATATTCAGGATTCACTGAAGTGGTCAACAACACGTGAGTGAGTTTTTTAATATTTCTGATTCTTTTGAATGCTTTGTTTGCAGTTAAAATTGAAAACACACCCACTGAAGGCGATATATTTGTTGGTAAGTTTGTGTCTACCGGTGTTGAAAAAGCTAAACGGACACGGAGCCAGCGTTTGGTGTTGAGAAATTCGACGCTGATCAATGGAAGTGGCGCTTACATTTTCTTCGTTCTCTTGTCTCCAGGGTAAAACGTTCCGATAGTACCCGTGTTTTGCCCCAAAACTCCAGTACTATGACTTTTAGAAGGTGTCATTTTAACCAATCACGGCTGATGTTACAAACGTGAGGCATAATAATAATATTTTCAATTAATATAACACAGTAATGTATGTAAACTCCCATTTTTAAACATAATGTGTCAGCACAATACTTATCGTCTGAAAAAATACGCGTGTTTCCTTGTGAGCAGCGATGCACCTGTGACCCTCCCCACCCCTCCATGCCCCGGCGTCTCTGAATGGGTGATGACATTCTCTGAAATTCTTATAAAATTCATCGCGTTTCTCAATCCATACTTTTTAGTTCTACATTGCTGTACTGGAGCGAGATCAACGACAACCTTTCAGAGAACGGATTATGCAATGGAAATAAATCGGACAAAATGCTGCTGTATTCTTGGATATATCGTTGGGCAGTTTGATTATAACGACAAATGCGAGAACATCGGGGACCGAAATAATTTCATACAGCCGTTTATTTATTGAGGTTTAACGACACTTACGACAGCCAGGGTTACCTCGCGTCGGAGAGCTTTACCTTTGTGCAATATGAGGAAATGTCTTAAACCACCTAGCGAATTAATTAATTGTCTTGTAATTGTTAAGTTAAATCCCTCCCCAAACCTGCTGTGTTTGACAGTGCCACATTATTTAATGTTTCCCTATTGTGCGAGTAGATTCTGTTTGTCGAGTACTTTCAAGTACTCTTTATTTTATTTTACTAGAATTTACTATAGGCTCTAATGCCCCCTTTTAACACTTTACCTAGCATAAAATCTGCCACTGTAATCTGAATTTCGCAACACAAACCCTCACATTCCGTCACACTAGTCAGGACGTTAAGTATTAGAAAAATGCCGTTTCTTTGGGAAAGTTTTTCAAATTTTCTTTTATCTTGCCGAGTCATAGTGCCCCCCTCCCCATACACACATACAGTACAAGTCAAAACAAGTAGTAGAATAACCACTATAAACTATTATCTTTCTCTTCCTACGCTGATAAGACCAGAAGCTGTCATCATTTTCTGGAAAGTTCTCATTGAGAGCTTTCCAGAAAATAATGTCAGATTCTGATCTTATCAGTGCATGGGGTAGCAATATACTTAGTTTATTACGATTATGCTTCAACTTATCTTGGCTTGTACTTTACACATTCGGCGACCTTCTGCAGCCTCCACACACTTTCCAGTAAAGCATTAATACGATTTCGGGTTTAATTTAAATATTCTTGTCATTAACTTTGAGAAGCGGAGCACTTATAAATCATTTTTAAGACACTTTTGGAATGACAAAACGTTCTTATGTTTGATTCCGATCAATAACATTTTGGAATATACAGACCACGCGTGGTCGGAACTCATTTGTTAAACGTATTGGAAGTTTCGGTCCCTCAGCTTCTGTCAACCAAGGCACTACCGTTAAAACAGTTCATAGCATAGTCCTAAAAAACAACAACATAGTATTGTCAAATTTGCTTCCATATCCGAATTATCACAACTAATTATGAAATACAGGAGTAATCCATATTCGTATCTTTACCTTATTCGCGGAATAACTTCAAAAAGTATTTTTGTGAATTATTAAAGAAAGAGGAGGTTTAAAAGTTACATTTTTGTAATCTTGTGACGAAACAAATCTCATTAAACTGTTGGTAGGAAATTGATGTTATCGATTGGAATCACGAAAAGGGAATAAACAGACGAAAGAATAAATTAGATGAATTTACAGATTGTAAAGCATATATATATATTATTAGTAAGGGAATAAACAGATGAAAGAGTGAGATAAATAAAGTACAACTGCAGATAATCGACGTAAACACAAAAGGACACACGCGTGTGAATTGGTTATTCAATATGGCAGCGCGGAAGGATAAAACGAGAGACCGCAAGTGCCACATCGATTAACCCATTCACACGCGTGTGTCGTTCTGTGTTTATTACACGCCTTCACGTCAGCAATAATTAGAAGGATACTCAGCAATTCATTTGACAACTCATCCCCTGGGTTGCAGTGTGTTCTGTGCCAGTGGACGAGCTATCAACAAAGAGAACAATTTGCGAGGGGAACCCGTGTTACGAACGATTCAAATTGTAATTTCGTCCCCCGAGTTCCAATGTGTTCTATGTGCCTACTGGCACATAGAACACATTGGAACTCAGAGGACGATTTTCAGCTATCGCAATTGTAATTGCGTTGGACTATTTGTAGAAAATAACAGTGAAATTATGTTTATATTTAAAAATAGTCCGTCGGGGGCGCGGTGGCGTTGCGATAACCGGTTCTCGTCAGATCACCGAAGTTAAGCAAAGTCGAGCACGGTTAGTAGTTGGATGGGTGACCATTTCAGCGACTGATTCGTGCTCCCGCGTTGGGTCCTTGGGCAAGGCACTTAACCCCGATTGCCTACCTGGGGGCACGATGACGCTGTGTACTAAGGCGTACTGAACGTCGATGGTGCGCTTGTCTTCAACCTATCTAACCCTGTCTGTGCCGCGGTGCAGAGTTCAGAGTTACGATGTTGGAGAGCTGATAGCTGCTCGTCGTTGCTCGGTGGTTCTCTCCGGGTACTCCGGCTTTCTCCGCCCGTAAAACTGTCACCGACATGATATGACCCTGGCTGTTAATGTGTCGTTAAACCCTAATAAAAAAATAAAAAAAAAATAGTCCGTCAACAATTTCCGTTCCGCACATGTATGCAGGACAGATTTTTATTTTCCGCATGGTTTAGTGTTGCTGTGGATGGGGATTTCATAGAACAGGCGTGTAATAAAAATGATTCTCAAGCTTTTGCCACTTTACCTTTGAATATTGGGTGGCACGTAATTTCAGTAACTGATTGTTTCAGTGTTGACAGGGAGGATAGATTTGTTGTTTTTTTGTTGTTTTTTTATTTAGTGAAATTTAATAATACTTTCAACAGCCAGGGTCATATCGTGTCGGTAAGTTTTACAAGTAGAGGAAGCCGGAGTACCTGTTGAAGACCACCGAACAACGGGGAGTACCTTTCGAAATCGCCAATTTACTGACCCGGCACTAGCAGGTTAGCTTTGGTTGAAGGCTTGTGTATCGAAGTCGTGCTCTACGCCTTATTACACAGCGCCACCGTGCCCCCACATAGATAATCGAGATGCAGTGCCTTGCTTAAGGACACAACGCAGATGACATGGGTCAGTATCGAACCGTCCAATGTTTTAACCAATGACCCCGCGCTCTTCCTGTGTTGATTTGAATAGAATAATTTATTATTTGCGTGGGTCTTCTTTAAATAGATAATGGTTATCGTGCACTAGAAAATGTTATTCTGAAACTATTCATTGTAAGCGAAGAAGCATTTGATACAAAAATCATTATTACATTGAAAAGAAATTGTTACTGTGAAAGGGATTAGTGTGAATGGATGTATAAACTTACAAAAAAAATGTGTTTATGAAATTTCAAAAATGTTATAAACTTAATTTACACTTTTCAATCGGTGTACAATAGAAATATATCTCATTTCTTGTCAAGGTTGTAATTTCATCCATCCTCAGACCGAGGGCAGTTGTTTTGTTGTGGGAGTCTGCACATGCACATGGGTGGTGAATTATTGCTATAACTCTCACAGACTGGAGTTTCCGCCAGGGTAAATAGGAATATGTCATGAGAAAGCATCAGGGGAACAACCAAACTGGTTTAGCGAAGGACGGTACGGGTGAACCTGGAAGCCATTTGGTTTAAACTCTGTTTACAGTACTGTGTCCACTAACAGGGGCACCTGAAGCACTTCAGGGCAGAGAGGGGGTCAGAAACAGGAAAAGGGCACTTGCTCGCACTCGCAGCCCCGCCATCACATGCCGAAGCATGCATGTCTCGAAGGATGAAGGCTCAAGATGGGGGAGGTTGAGAGAAGGTGTCCCCCTCACCTCCTCCCAAACTCCCCCAACTCTCCCATTGAATTTTGAAAAGCTCCAAGAACGGATTTAGTGTGTATTTTAGCTTTACTTCGAGCATAAATCATTGAAAAAATATTGAGTTACGAATCTGGGCAGGGCATTGTCTGATCGTCCGAAGGCAGGGAGGGCAGCTGCTCCTTCTGGCCCAGTACTTCTGGAGTCCTTGTCCACAAATGGTATTTTTCTTGCTCAGATCACGATCGGACGAAACATATTCGTGTACCAGTAAGTCGCGTTTTCGTAAATAAAGCACCTCAAAATCATGAACGAATCACGACAAATGAACGAACGGATTTGATGTTCTTGCATTTCTTTTCCGAGAGGTAAGATTCTACAGTGGGAGAAAAAGTGGAAACAGAATTTCTACCGGATCGCGACCCATTCTCTGCCCGACTTTTTTTTATCACAGTATTGTATTCGTGTTTCATAGAATATTACAATAACATGAGTTTGGAGGGCGTTACGGTTTATTAACGATCCGAAAGTAATGAAAAACTGCCCGATGGGTTTATTACCGTTAATGAGCCAGAGGGCTGTTATCCAGTCCTCAAGGTCCGTAAATAAACCGGGACGCCTGACAAAATCATGTTAATACTATTATTACCGTGAACGGAAGCGGGCGGTGGGCTGTGGGCTGTTAATGAATTTTGTTTTCATTAACGCCCACCGTTCGCTTCTAGTTGCATGACGTCGTGAATTACTTGTCCCACTAAGCTCCGTTAATATACTAGAGAACGCCCGCTAAAGTGGTAATAATAAGAGTTATTGCTTTGATTCAAACCCTGCTTAGTGATGTTTTAGTAGTAATCCACCCTCCGACACTGCTGCAATCGAAATAGCCATCAGTAGATTCTCAGCTCAAAACATAAAGTACACACCAAACATTATCCTCACCTGCACACATTCGACCTTTCTCTGTCTCTACAAAAACAGCCGTACTTCATTATCGAGAGCTTGCGTTTGTTAAGAGATACTGACGTCATTCTGTTCCATCAATTACGGTATTTCCATATTTGTAAATGGAAAGACCAGGGCCCAGTTTTATATCTAACACCAGTTTTACAGTTAACACATGGAAAATTTAAAATAAAAAATAGTTGATGGATTATTATGAAATTTGTTATACATTTCCCCCAGCATTTGTCAAATTAGGACCCTGCAAGTCACATATTTTCGATTCCAATCGAATATCGAATCGAATCGAGTCTGTTATTCGAAATCGAATCGAATCGCGAATCGAATACAGGCATCTTGAAGTCCCGACTGATAAAATATTCCAACTACATCATTAAGGCAGGCCTTCTGCGAAGGCTTGCCTTGATGATGTCGTTGGAATATTACCCAGTGAGAATTATTTTTGAAAAACTCAAAACGGGTGCGAGAATTTTGTACTGGGCCCTGCACGGGACTAGCTCTTCGTCGACATTGCTTGGGAACTTTAAATTTACTTTTCAGCAGTGGTAGTGACTAGTGAAACTGAAATTAGCATGGATGCTGTAATGAGTACAGTTGCTTTTTATGTTAATATGTCGGAAATTACAGTCAGTCTTTATTTTCAACAATATTTATGTACAATTTCTAACTCAGCTGTACATTTTGTGAGACCACTTAAGATGGTTGATACCGAGCCAAATTCCAGTGAAAAAGATACGAAGGAAAACGAATCGGACAGCTTATATCGAATCGAACCGAATACCAGCCATTCGAAATCGGATTGAATGTCGAATGTTCGCAGGGTTTTATGTCAAATAAACACAATGAAAATCACGATGCCTGAAGATTTCATACAATAGTGATGCTCCTTTAATTGTTGAAACATATTCATGTTGAACTTGATTTTTCACAACTTCACCAATAATTGATGGACCATAATGAAATTTAGTTTGTGTATTCTCCACCGTATTCCAAGTACACGCAATGCAAACATGTGATTCTGCAGGATTCCCTACAAGAGTTGTTTGTTGATCCATTTTGTGATACACTTGTTTGGAGTATTTGAAACTAATAGTGTCAGGTTTTGAAATGTGACGAAATAAAAGCTGTATATTGCTGTTATAACGAAAGTAAAACAGCAAGAAATGTTCCAGCCTCTAAGTGACACTGGAAACAAAGTTGTTTGAATTAGTGAATTAGCATTTAACATATGTTCTGAATTTGATATTTCTATCACATAAATACTGTATTAAGTACATTTCAGAACTATACCAGTTGGTGGTACATAATTGTTTTAAAAATAAGAATGCTTTAAGAATTGGACAACCTGTATGTTGTTTTAGTGCGAGCATGAGAATGTAGGATTTTCAATTTATCACATGACTATTGTAAAGTTCAATGAAAAAGTCCATCTGATATTCTTCTATATGAGAACACGTGTAATATGACCTGCAAGGATTTTCATTGGCTGAATTTTAAGCCTCATCACCTAATTAATATTCATATTGTACCACTCCATTGTTTACAAACAAAACATGTCGCGTGTACTTAACTATCGAGTGAACGAAATTGTGAAAATAGATGGAAAAGGAGAAGGGGAAATTGTTAAGATCATTGATTCCACAAAAGGCTTGTTATACACTGTGAAAATAATAGGTATCGACTTTGAAGTGACTCTGTCGGCAGAACGTTTGAGCCCATTACACGATGAACGCTACGAGACGCTAGATTGCCAAGAAACTGTTGGCGTTGCTAAGCAAACGGACGCTAGTCAACAGCGTCGTTTTGTTAATATCAGCGGTGCAGATATAGATGGATTTGTTGAAAAAGAAACAAATAAAAACACTTTAAGCAAGACCTTTTATGATATGAAGTTAGTAAGAAATTTTCTTCAAAGCAATAATATAAATGAGCATCGTGAAATTTACAACATACCGCCCAGTGAACTGTGTTATTTTATGCAAAATTTATCCTGTCAGTCAGAAAATCTGACGGCTCTGAATATGAATCAAGCTCGTTGCGTGGATTTATTTCCAGTATTGACAGAAATTTAAAACGTTTTAATTATGGCCACACAATAGTTAGCAGTGTAGAATTTGTGAAAGTGAGAGACATATTGAAGGCCAAACAACGACAACTGAAACGAAGTGGCTTGGGCAATCGGGAAAAGAAGGCGGAGCCAATAAGTGACAATGGAATTGACATTTTGTGGCAAAGCGGTCAACTGGGTTCTTCGACACCCGAATCTATAATAAACTCCTTGTGGTTTTTAAACACTATTCACTTTGGTTTACGGGGCTCAGATGAGCACCGTAAAATGTGTTGGGGGGATGTTAGTTTGCACAAGGACCCAAATGGCCAGGAATATTTACAGTTTATAGAAAGACAAACAAAAACTCGCCCTGGTGACAATGTGAGAGATGTTCGAAGTGTGCCACCCAGAATGTGGTGTAACTTTGATTTACCAGAAAGGTGTCCTGTGAATATTTATAAAAAGTACTCTCTTTTAAGGCCCTCTGGTTACAGTGACGAAAGTGACCCTTTTTATATAGCAACACATACTAAACAAGATATTATGAATGTCGGTGATCAGTGGTTTAAAAGACAGCCGATTGGAATAAATAAACTTACCTCCATCATGAAGCGCATGGCAAAAGCAGCTGGTCTTTCGCCGGAAAAGAAACTTACAAATCACAGTGCTCGCAAACATCTTGTTCAGAAACTTAGTGAAAATAACATCCCTGCTCACCAGATTATGCAAATCACAGGACACAAGAATATCCAGTCAATTAACAATTACAGCCATATCAATGAACAACAACATAAACAAATTTCTCGTGTGGTATCTAACTCCAATCTTCAAACTGAAAATAGGCCTCAATATCCTGAATCCATGGACACAGATGTAGTTTTTCAAAACCAGTCAATTTCTAACACAAATTCCACTGATCGAAACACACAATTTGCGGGTAGACTACAGAATATGTTCACAGGCAATATTTATGGTGGGCACTTTGAAATACACATTCATAACCCAGAAACATCATCAACCCAACCCGCTCAGAAACGTAGGCACATCATTGTGTCCGACAGCGACTCGGATTAAAGTTTATAAAATATAGAAATTGCAAATCCCTTCTTTGGATTTGCTTCTCTTATTGTTGACAATTGAATTACTAATGAGGGTTTTGTTGCAGTCTGTTTATTAAATGTCAATAAGACCGTTTGTTTTGAGAACTATTTTGTAAAGCGGAAGTATTGAACGCATTCAGTCAACATGGCGAAAGTAGGTTAATTTTCTTTTTTTATGTACGGGAACACAGACTCGTTAAAAATAAATCGGTTCAAGTTCGTTTGTGTGTGTCATGTGATAAAAAGAATCTGAAATTCGTTTCTCTTTGACATAAGAATTATGAAACTCGTTTCGACAATTTTATTTTAGCTCGCCAGAGGCTCGCTAAAATAAAATTGTCTACACTCGTTTCATAAATCTTATATCAAAGAGAAACTCATTACAGATCCTCTATTTATGTGGTTTGAATTTTTTTTGCACTGTCACACACCATGAACGCCACAGAAAAGAGAGTGAAAGAGAGTTATGACTAAAACTTGGGGTGAGGGTTCAGCCCAACATACAGTTATAGTTGCTGAGAAAATGCACAAGAAGCAGAAGCAAGCTGTCATGAACGGTTACGATTCAGAAGGGGCGTGTGCCCCTTCCTCCAACCGCTCATAATCCGGAAGGCCACCAGTTTTAATATAAAAAATTGTTTTGAGGCAAAAAATACGTAAATTAGTATCCTTATTTAGATTATCATAAAGTTGACGTCTCTCTGGTTGAGTTACCACTGCCTCGGGGCGTAAATCCATGGGGCACCACCTCCACATCGTTAGGTGGATCCGCACCTCCAAAAACGTTTGTTCGAAAACTGAAGGCTTCTCGGAAACGTTTTAGGCCTATAATATTGGTAGATACACAATGATAATTCATAAAACTGAAATGGACGTAGATAATTGCCAGTAATTACTTTCAGTTAGAATTCAGAAGACTGTCCTCTAAAACCAGTGGGGTTAAAGTCAACACAAATCAACTAGGTTCAGTAAATATGAACCCAATAGTGGTCATATTCACTCAAACCAGTTGGTTTGGGTTGATGTTAGAGTGTGTGTGTTGCAGAGACCCATTGTATGTATATAAAAACAAGTTTGTCAGGTGATGATGCACACCAACTAACAGTAAATACGGGGATCGACGAAATCAAATTTCTGACAGAAATTAGCGACGCAAGCCGTCGCCACGTTGCACACATCGCACGCAATGATGCTGGGCATCGCTAATTTTTGTCTCAAATCTTATCGTGTCTCCACACCACCAGAAAACTATCTGTACACCACCATACATCCTCGTAACTTTTCATAATCGTACAAAAACTGTTTTAACCCTTTACCCAACGTAACGGCCAAAAATGGCCAGCGCTATTCTCAAAAATCTTCAGTGAATTTTCCTTATTTTTTCATTTTTGTCTCAAAAACATAGGTTATGACCCCTCATTGGAACGAGCCCGTCGAGCTCGTTCCAATGAGGGGTCATAACCTATGTTTTTGAGACAAAAAATGAAAAAAATTAGTTGTTCAAGATTTTGTTTTGCAAGTGTCGTCTGCTTTTCACGTTAGGTAAAGGGTTAATATTTGAAATCTATGTTATTATATTTCAATTGAGATCTATATTGGCCTCTGAAATTGACTTTAATTTTCGCATGACTTTCTTGCTTTCACCGGGTCTTTGCAACTGCCAACAGGGTTACCTTTAATTGGACCCAGGACAACTCGCCGTTATTCTCGTACTTCGAGCTCGCAGATATGCTACTCCGAAACACAATAATATCAGCACTGCTTATATTTGAAGTTAGCCGTCTCTGATATATTAATATAGACTTTTGTGTGACTTTATATGGTTTATAAGCGCAAAACATTCGAAACCTGACGTTTGGCTTGTACTTATTGTTTGTTTTCTTCAAAAATCGGAATAACTGTCGGACTGGAATATTCACCTCGTAGTGTTCGTTTAGTAATACATTTTGCTCGTATTGCACGTCAATCAATTTTAAATGAAACTCACCTTTTATTTGCAAGACCAAAGTAGCTAGAAATGCTAGAGAGATTCTCATAGTGATGTCACTCCTTCCACATTCATCGCACTTCTCTCCGGGGTGTGAACTTTATTATATATCTTACGTCTGGTGATCAATATTTTGCTCACTAGAAATTCTCCAATACACCATCACGTTACAGTTCTGTAATTATAAAGATTTAGTATGGCAGCGTATCAGAGATCATTTCTCAGAGACCAAGTGATGTTGACTTGTCGAGAGAAAAAAATCCACTGGGTGGGTTGAATTGGAGAAAAGCCAACTAAGTATTTTTGCGGACTAGAAAAAAAACAAATTATAAAAACAACACGATATTCAAAATAAAGCAATACTTGAAAGAACACAAAGCAATTTTAATGAACTTGGAAAATTTTACCAAAATCTGTACAGGAGTTCAAAATTAGAGGTCTGCAATCTGGACCAATTAATCGACAAAACAGAAGTGCCTGTTGTGATGGAAACTGAATCACAAGGCGTCGATGACGACCTGTCATGGTTGAAATAACAAACTCACCCAGACAAATGAAAAATGAGAAAACGCCAGGGATTAACGGGTTTACAGTTGAATTTTTAAAATATGTTTGGTCCGATTTAAAATTACACTTTTTAAATTCAATTAATTATGCTCACGATAAGAGGAAATGTCAATTACTCAACACCACAGCATTCTGAAAAGTATACATACAAAGGATAGAGACAAACCCTCACTGACAAATCAACATCCATTCACTCTTCTGACTTTCCCTTACAAAATACAACACAACCGCAAAAGCAAATCGTACAAATCTATTTCTCCATAAACTTATTAGTAGCAATCAAATAAGATTCATCAAAGGCAGGTGTATAGCAGAAAATAACTTGTCATTCAACTTATTCCCAAATTATTTAAATTATTTATTTTCAATATTATTTTCAATGTATTCTAAAACATCATTGCTATTATTAACCCTTTACCCAACGCAGACAATTTCAAAATTTATTATTTTAAATATCATTTTTTAAATTTTTAAAAAAAATTTCAACAAAACCATATCATGTGATCCCTCGTTGGAACGAGCTCGACGAGCTCGTTCCAACGAGGGGTCACATGATATGGTTTTGTTGAAAATGTTTGAAAAATAATATTTTTTCAACTGCTGAATTTGCATATTACGCGGGTGGATGCGAGAGATTCGTTGGGTAAAGGGTTAAGGGTCTTGTTTCCCATGCAACTATGCAACAATTCAATATTAGTTCAAAAAGATCTGTATTTCTTTCTTCCCGACTGTATACTCCGTCTGATGTGATGTTGTTCCAATTATATTTTCTACATTGGGGGATAGCAGGAAGACATCCTATCTGTCTATGCTGTCCCCTGACGGTATGTATAGGTATTACAACATTATTCTGTAAATGTATTAATTATGATATTTCACATACCGTTAAATAAAAGAATAGAATAGATATAACTGATTATATAGAATTTGAAAACATTCCTGGAAATTTGCTTGTAATTGATTTTGAAAAGGCTTTTGATACTATAGAATGGAATTTTATATCAAAAACCGTGATTTTCTTTACCTTTGGAAATTCGTTCCAGAGATGGATAAATACAATTTATAACGATACATTCTCCACCGTGTGACAGTCCGGTTTCATATTGGACTATATCAAGAATGGGGTTGTGGACCCTTTATCGGCAGCTTGTTTATCTTAGGCGGTGAAATACTGGCTCTTTTTATTAAACAAAATATCGACATAAGGCAAAATATCGACTGAAGGTATAGCTAGAAAGTACTGCTACAGGTCAATAGTAATGGTTACAAGCTCTAATAGTGGTAGAAGAATATTGTATTGGAGGACCAAAAGTAATGGTTGAAGGCTGCAAGAGAGGTAGAAGACTATAGTATTGGGTGACTGCTGTAGAAGCTAATGATAGGACATATGCTGGTAACTATGGACAAGTCAGTAGTAGTGGCCTTGGAGCTATGAAGGTGATGGATGGTCTAGAAGCTGTACAGTATCCATAACTTTCCTCAGATAGATATCATACAAAAGGTATCCTATAAAGGGTGTCTTCTAATAGTACCATAGGTATCTACAAATACAAATATGAAGCTAAGAGGGCTGGTAAATTAGACCTCAATGAGGGATTTCTTATGGCACTCATGGCCTCATTTCCGAAGAAGGGGTTCCGAAGGCCAGACATTTTCCAAAAAGGCACTCTCAAAAAGGAATTACATGGGACTTGGCTGTTAAATACCGAGATGAGGGTGAGAGAGATGGTAAATTAGACCTCATTGATATATTTCCTTATGGCCCTCATGCCCTCATTTCAGGAAAAAGGGGTGCCGAAGGCCAGACATTTTCCAAAAAGGGATTCTTAAAAGGGTTTTCATGGGAGTTTTATGGCCATCACGGCCTCAGCCGAAATGAGGCTAAGATGGATAGTAAATTAGACCTCATTGAGGGATTTTCTCATGGCCTTCATAGCCTCATTTCAGAAAAAGGGGGTGCTGAAGACCAGACGTTTTCCAAAAAGAGATTCTTAAAAGGGGGTTCCGTGAGACATGGCCGTTAAATACCGAGATGATGCTAAGAGGGATAGTAAATTTGACCTCATTGAGGGTTTTTCATGGCCCTCATATCCTCAACCGAAATGAGGCTAAGAGGGATAGAAAATTAGACCTCACTGAGGGATTTTCTCTTGGCCTCATTTCAGAAAAAGGGGTGCCGAAGACCAGACGTTTTCCAAAACGGGATTCTTAAAAAGCGGTTCGTGGGACATGGCTCTTAAATACCGAGATGAGGCTAAGAGGGATAGTAAATAATTAGACCCCATTGAGGGATTTCTTATGACCCTCATAGCCTCTTTTCAGAAAAATGGGCGCCGAAGGCCAGGCATTTTCCAAAAAGTGATTCCATGGGATGATGAGAGTCATATAGGCTTTTGTTGTACACAGGGGAGATAACTCTGCAAACACGTTATGGGAAAGGAAGCAATCTGATTAGTTAGTTAGTCACAGTAAATTAAACGATTGGATAAATGAAACAAGAACCGAATTACTTGAAATTGTAACCATTAGAGGCCAGAAAAGCTAAATATAGTAAAACTGTTCCAATTGATAGGTTCTGCTTTTCTGGAGTGTACTCCAAAACCAACGAACAGGGTCGGGTAGACAAAAACTATAGCATAGATAGGAGGAGATTCAGAAAGACTCAGATTCAGATTCAAATTCTTTTTTCACGGTATACATAATGCAAGATATTAACAAAAATAAACATTATGCAAAAGTAACAAATAGCATACCGTGGGAGTGGCATAGCCAGATTGGCTGTCTACCTGCCACCACCTAAAGGAAAGAGAACGCGCGAACAGACTGTGACTAGATGGTTAAACATGGAGCGATCCATCTTATTTATGATAGGGATGCCGTTTTTCCGTTCCTTGGGTCGAAACTATGTTCTAGTGTAAACAGCCAGGGTAAAGAGACAGCGGGAGGGTGGTGTTTCTGTTTTGGCAGAGAGCAACCTGCTTGCCAAATTACCATCATTGCTCCGCGTAAAGTTCAAGAGCCACAATCAGTCAAATCGAGTGGTTAATATCGTTCCAACTTGAGAAGATCATGCTCTTTATAATTGGGCGAGGGGTCTATATCGGCGGTCGCACCATGGGGGCGAATGCCGTAAACTAACTGACATCATTTAGGTGTGGGCTAGTTCACTGCATGTGACTCCTCAAGATTAGCCGATCGACTTGATCAAACATTTGATTAAATACGTGTTCCCGAATGCATATCTTTTCCCCAAGAGTATTGTTTACAGCTTCTTAACTGTGTGTGCCTCTACACGAGGTTAGTATGGCAACTAGAGGGAAAACGCAGCAGGTTGCATTGGACGAGGATGCAAGATTAGGACATATCGCACGACTAGTGTGTTTCTATTGCGCATTTGTTTAACTTGCTAGTGGTCCATTATGATCAATATTTACTAAGTACAGTCTGGGCAGTAGGGATTATAGCAACGGACATATAAGTCGAATATGACGAAATGAATGTTAAGGTCAATGTTTTCTTAAATGTATCCCTGTTACGGATATTTCGAACTATGTCGTCTAAAGCGTTCCATAGTTTCGGGATGGCGAAAAGATGAAGTTTATCTATGGTTTGTGTACGTGTTTTTTCTATGTATAGATGTCCCGACTGCCAGGTTGTCCTACCAAGTGGCTTGTCAGCAGCCTTGAATGCATCGTTCAAAGAGGACAGTAAGCTGCCATTTTGCCAGTCATGCGCGAACAGTAATGCATGCAATTTGAACAGATCATCTACTTTGAGTATTTTATTTTCCTTAATTGAGGGGTATGTATGGAAATTGTATTTTTCGTTATTTCTTATTCGTAATGAGCGCTTTTGCATGATAACTAGTTTATTAATAGCTCTTGAATTGCCCCATGCTAAAATCCCGTATATCAGATGGCTATGAGCCAGGGCGTAGTACAAGGTTTTCAGGACTTTATGTGGGAGAATATGTTTTACTTTTTTATCGAGCATAACCTAGATATATGAGCTTTGTAGGTTAAGTGTTTATCAATGTTTATTCCCAGAAATTTTAGAGATTTTTCTGTCTCACTTCCCCCGACTTTGCTTATCTTTTGATTATTTATTTTTTATCCCTTGACAGAAATTATTACTCTTACTTTTATTTAGGTTAAGTATAACATAAGAGGTTTTTTATAGCATTCAATAGCAGTTGGTTCGCCGAGCACCATTCAAATATGTTTTGAACTTCATTGTTGAAATAGTGTGTTATAGCATTCCCGTCCGGACAGGAGCAGTGTAAAGTGGTATCATCCGCAAACAATAATAAATTGAGTAATGTTGACTTACTGATATCATTGATATTTTAAAAAAAAGAGCACAGTGCCCAGCATTGAGCCCTGTGGGACACCTCAGCTTTGTTTTGCTGAGTCCGATTTGTGTACTTCGTACATAACATACTGAAGCCTGTCAGACAGGCAACTTCTGAACTAATTATTTGCTTGGACCATACTTTTCAAGTTTACCTAACAGAATTTCGTGATTTATCGTGTCGAAGGCCTTTGGCTAAAGTGCTGTTCTTTTCCTGTCTATTGTTTTCTATTGCGGTGCTTTTTAGAAGTTGGAAGATTTGGTGAATGGTGCTATGGCGTTTTCTAAATTCGTACTGGTGGGGGTATAAAATATTGAATCTATTTAGAAAATTTGTAAGTCTTGTTTCCATTAGCTTTTCCAGTACTTTTGAAAACGCGGGCAGTGTACTAACAGGTCTGTAATTGGTAAATCTATGCTCGTCGCCTGTTTTGAATATAGGTATCGCCTTTGCAATCTTCATCCTATCAGGTAATTTGCCAATAATAAAAGCATTATTAATAACATAATAACATGTATGAGGGGATTCAGTACTTCGTTTATTGTTTGTTTAAGAAGACTGCTAGTTATACTATCGCAGCCTTTTGAAAATTTGGGCTTCATTTTATTTACTATTTGACTGACGTCTGTGGGATCTGTGGGTAACAGAAAAAAAGTTGTTGGAGATATTGGTGTTCATGTAGTCTAAATAGGACTTGTTTGGTTTCGGAATCTGGTCGGCTACAGCTTTTCCAATGCTAATAAAAAAATGTTGAATTCGTTTGCTATGTTATTGGCTTCTTTTATTTCTATATCATCCTGCATAAAAAAAACTATGGCAACCCTCTTTCGCGCTTTTCCTTATTTATAGCTTCATTTAAGATTTGCCATGTTCTTCGCTTATTGTTTCTATTTTCATTTAAGATGTCTCTATAATAAATGGTTTTGCACTGCTTTTTGACCTTGTTGAAGATTCTACAATAGTTCTTTTGTAATTTAATGCGTTCTGTTCGTTGGGGGCCTTAAGTTTTTTGTTGCAGATTTTTTCTTTATTGATAGAGGATATGATAAGCCCCCTTGACATCCAAGGCTGCTTCTTAATAAATTTATTATTCTGACGAACACGTTTGTACGGAAAAGCTTTATCGTAGTCTTTCACATAGATGCTAAGAAAGGTTTCGTATGACTCGTTGGGACAATTCGACTCCATTACCGGGGTTAAAATCACTCTCTGAGAGAAGTGTTTTGAATTCGGCGATTCTTTCCTCGCTTATAATATGTTTCAGAGTAAACCGTGGTGTATTACATGTTTTGGGTGTAACTTCAATGTGAAAAAAAAACAAACAAAATGGTCTGATACATCCAATAAAATTATTCCCGGTAGTGTTGTTTGTGAAGTATTGTTAGTAAAGATATGGTCTTTCAGACCAGCAGAATGTCTAGCAACTCTCATCGGCTTAGTAATATAAGATAAAATTCCTGGCTAAACATGAGATCAATAAATTCTTCTGTCTTGGAGTGTGTGGATGCCTTTAAAAAGTTAAGCTTCAGGTCTCCCATAATGTAAACTTTCTTATTTTCGGAATTCAAAACATCCGTTATTTCAGTTACCTTTGATGAGAAGAGATTGATGTCAGCTTTAGGTGGGGCACTGGGTCGATATATGATGCCAATAATTTTAGAATTATGTTTATCTTTTATTTCTATAAATAGGGATTCGAAAACATGAGGAATGAAGACTGAGGTGTCTCTTCTGACTTTATATGTTATCCCTTCTTTAATGTATATCCCAACTCCACCCAGCCATCATCATCATCATCGGGTTTCATACATTTTATAGTCGCGGCGTAACCCTCAAGTTTAAACGAATTGTCTGGAGGAATACGGAATATTTCGGTAAGTCCTATTATTGAAAGATTTTTTCCTGTTTGTAAATTGCATACCAAGTTTGGAAGGGAATGCCTGTGCGCTTTTAGACCTTGGCAGTTGATGTGAAATAGAGAGAATCCAGCGTCTAAATTGTTAGTCTTAGACCGAAATTCACTAGGCGAAAAGTATTTACAATCGTTTATGTGGTTTTTGAATGGGGATTCGTCATTTTCTGGTAGGGAACATACTTTTTCATTGTAGACCCGGATAAAGACGTACTCCGCTTCCATTTGCTCCACGTCGAGTGCAGTGCTACCCGCCATTACGCGTCGACATATCGCCGTACTCTCCCGCTGGAAAATAATACCGTATTTTCCTTGGGTGTTTTAATTCAAGAATTACTCCAAGGTAAATATAGTTGGAGTTCAAGATCCGGACGCTTTAGCAATGTATAAAGGGGGTTGAATCAGTAGACTAAAATTTTCTTATATTTGTTGTCACAGTCTGTTGCAGTTTTAACATATGGTTTGGTGTCAGATTGGGGACACAATAACTCTGTACAAATACGGTAAAAACACTAAAATATGTACATAAATTTGCTGGGTTCAACATCGCGTCATTTGGTGTCTTTGATGGGTATTTTGTGTAGCTGGTGAACTTAGTGGATACTGTGAGGATAGGAAGAAGGGACTAAACTTTAAATGGAAGCCTTACAAATTCACTCTCTGTGTAGCTTTTCTCGAAGAGTAGGTGAATGGGTGAGTGGCAGGGCGCGGGTCGTTAGATGCCTATCCGGTGAATAATTTATAAATTACTGGAGAAAATAAAGTGTATGATATCGCTAATGGGTCAACATGATAGTAGAACTATATTTAGCATGATAATATGGTTAATCAGAATAATGCAATATTGAGTGTGTGTGTGTGTGGGGGGGGGGGGGGAGGGGGGGCTGGGGGGGGGGGGGGTCAATGGATTATCGGGCTTGGAAAAGTTTTTCCAAAATTTAAGACTAAAATCCAAACAAGTGAAAAATAGAAAATAATTCCTACGCATCTGAAAGTTAGTTTCTTGTATAGTGAACATAAGGTGACCTCATATTTTGTTTAGTTTATAACTTGTACTCTGGACTAGACTGTGAGCTGTTGGTATAGTCTATATACCACATTTCATTTTAGCGCACTTCGGAGAACATTCCCACCTACGTACCGTAAAGAAATAGAAGATATGGAATGAGTGTATTTGTCACTCCATATTTATGAAATGAGTCTAAGAATTTTCCGTTTTGTCGAGCCTCTGACGAGGCAAAACACGAAATTCGTAGACAAGTTTCATAAATATCGGGCGGTCAAATCACGCATTTCATATTCTATTTATCATATGACACCACAGTTACCAAAAACACGTCTTTTATAAAAAAGGTTAAAGAATGGAATTTCACCTTGAACGTCATGCATTGGACTGTGACGCGTTACAGCTGCACTCACGCCATACGTCATGAATCAATATAACATAAGTACAAGAATGTCAAGATAATTTTTAAAATAGCCTTAATTTAACCAATCAGAAAGCGTTCTTTCGAAATTGACCAATCAAATCAACTGAAGGTCTTAGGAAGAACTAATTAATATTTATTGAAAATATGAAATGTAATGACCCGAGAAAACGGAGAAGTCGTGATAAAATACGATCTAAAATAACAAAAAGCACAATTACAAATAACCATACAAAGAGTATATGGTGGTATGTGTAGCCTTGAATTTGTGGAAAGGGGTTGTAGGGCCTGGAATGGCGGGGGGGGGGGGGGGGAGCGGGGGGGGGGGGGCGTCCAAAGACATACTCCTTAAGATATTGTTTCCACCCCGGAACAAGTCGTAATTCAATACCAAAGTTATGAGCATTGTTACAAAATTACAGTTCATGTTTACTGGATGAGGGTAATAAATTCAGTACAGAAGTGGTGAATTTGGTATCCGTTTTATCATACAAAGATGTGGTATTTAATCGGGAATTTTGGGAATACAAGCTAATATTACAATCAAAGTACGTCAGCACTTTTTGTTCATCTTCAAATACGCTGCGTTTGAGCGGTAGTTACTTCTTAAGGGATAAAATATTATATGATAAAATATCATGTGATAAAATCGAATATTGGCTGTTGTTAAATAATGTCGTCTGTACCAAACTTAGTTTATCAAATGAAATACTGGTATTGTGTTGAGTTCCTCTTCCACGAAGTCCGTCTTTGAAGATGACAAAAATTCTCTCGAAACCTGGCTTAAAGAATTGAGCTCGTTCCAATGAGGGGTCGGATTTATGTTTTTGAGACGAAAGCGGAAAATATCTAGTTATTTCAAGAATTTTGTGTGCAAGTGTCGTCTGCGTTTTGTGTTAGGTGAAGGGTTAACTTAAATAACTGTAGGAATCGATTCGATTCGAATCTTGTACCTGATCTGTGGCTATGTATCTTGCAACTCATCTTGAAATGGTTAAGTCAGATAATGATAGTATCACCGGGGCGTGTACAGACCATGATAAACTTTCGAATCAAAAACACAAATTTACTGTTATTATATTGCATTCAAAATCTACTATTCGCGTTTTGTCCAATTTAATTTCAATTGTTTCAAACTTGGCATATTTCTTCATTCGTCGTGTGACAGCAAGCCCTTCTTATAGAAGTTGTTAACAAGTTGCCGCTGTTCATTGTTTTCCTCCATTGCTTAAGCTCTATTCACTAAGTTAATAATAAGGCATATCATTAAGACCCAGTGAAAGCTTACTTTAATCTTTATATCAAGTAAACTTGTTATTACATGACGCATTTATTATATTGTATATATAGCCTGGATCACAAGTAAGAATTCAGTTATAGTTTGGATTTCCAAACGTTACTCTGCTTCATTTTATTGGGAAATCCCATGAGCTATTGCTGTAAAATTGTTCGGATATCCAACAAGTCCGGTTATTAAATGTTGATTGCTGTTAGATATTTGGAATACCAGATTCGCTATTAAATTGTTATCATCCTTAATTTGACTCCGATTCATCAGATGAACACTATTGTTTCACAGCAGATATCGACGATCGTTCGCCACGGTTATAATAAACTGATAGTGACTAACAGGGAGAGTTTCAAGATATGTATTGTCCTAGATCTTACAAATCACCTTGGATTGGATAAGTCTGCACTGATATGCATGTGCATGTGTTCAACTGTTAAAATTATTTCATGCATGATATTTGCATGTAATGTAATGCTTGTTTGTCTTCATATGTTTACATGAATGTGTCGTGAAGTGTGAGAGTAAGTCGACAGACATATTTAAGAATTGAATGCAATTTTTATAATCTTTATTGGAGTATGAACGTGTGGGAATGGGTACAAATTGTATGAATCCCTTCAATTGCATTCAATTCTTATAATTACATTCCGTAACTGTTTAAACTACTTTTTACCAAACAACAAAGCAGAAAGACGAAATTAATCATGTACGAACGAACGAGGCGAAAAACCACCCTCACACAAAAGACAAAGCGCACAATCTGAGTTGAGCGCCGGTTTTTGGCATTGACCCAAATTTGTCAAATTGCCGTCTTTCGCAACGAAATTTGGAATGTTTAAAACAATTTATTTAACATATCAGTAAACTATAATCACTGATCACTGCGAGAGACGCTGGAAGTTATAAATCCGCCCAAACACCGCCCGAATTACATTCTGTCAACTGCGCTTTACCGTAAATGCGGGTCAAAGTTCGACCAAACGTATTCGTTGGAAAATGAATTACATTTGATCATGGCGTTTTCATCCAGCTGACCAATGGGAATTGAGTATTTGGACCCAAAACGTATAACTACATTAACAATGTAATTATTTATATATGACTGTCATCCATGAGTAACAAATAATTATTGCCTTTAATAAATTATGAATAGATACTCCTAGTTTGTGTGTCTAGGCAGAGTAATTACCAATTGGATTTTTGCGTACTTGTGTCAATGTTGTTCATATGAGTTGATACTAATTTTTCGCTATTTTTTTTTTTTATCAAAATCATTTCCCCGTCGGATTATTGTTAGAATTCTTGAAAAAGACAGTTTCACAAGACACGTGACTTAAGAAAATACTCAGATCCGTGCTACTCTAAATACACGGTCCAAACTAAAGACAGGAACTCATCTGAATGACAGCATGCATCATTCTAAGACTTTCAACCTCTTTGCGCCCATTATATTCATCGAAAATGAAAGCATTAAGCCCTTTGCGTGGTCTAAAAAACTTGTTTTTACAACTTTAAGAAATCATGCAATACAACCCTGTGTCCAGGATATTTGTGGACACCCAGCCCTGTTCGCCTCGAGACCTTTCTGATTTCCTTTTATTGAAAAATGATATACCGTGTTGTGATTACAAAGGCGGGCAAAGAATTTCGACCGTAACTTGACTGATACGGTCAAAAATCTCCATGTAGCACTGAACTTGTCGAAACGAGATGCGAGAATAACGAATTTCAAATGATATTTCTGTTTGTTTATTCGCGATTCGGTCTAGATTTTGCAATACTGTATTTACAAAATTTCGACCTACTGGTATAGTTGTGTCGCAATCTGGGGCCAATACTATAAAATTTTTACAATTGTATTTTCTAGAATTGTATTTTCTAGTCATGACTTTTATGGGTTGAAATAATCTGTTACCATTTGTTGACAAATTGCCATAACTTTTAAAATACTAGTTATTTATTTTAGTCAGTTATATTAATAGGTAGAAAATACAATTCTAGAAAATACAATTGTAAAAGTTTTAGGGTATTGGCTCCTGGCCAATTTGAGGTGAAGAAAAAGTCCGCTCTTGCGATAAAATTATTGTTATGTTCGATCTAAATACAGAAATATGCAGATATGCTTTAGATGAAGAAAAGACGTGGGAATATGAACTGAAATGGAGTGGCTTGTGATCGTCAGGTCGACGGGTGCCTAGTGTTGAATTCCGTTTCATTGTCCTCGTTTTACAGCAAGGTTGCTTCCCAGGTTCCTTTTGGAGGTGGCGGTTGCCAGAGGACTGTTCGGGAAGGAATACAGTTAACACGCAAAAAACGTGTATACAGTTTCTACACTATTTATTCAAGATAACTTCAGCAGTGGTTAGCTCTCAGAGCACCTCAAATACAGTTCCTCATATATACTTCGGCATCAGTACACCAGGACATCTCCTTAATGATAACTGCGATAGCGCGGCCTAATAATTCATCCGATAAAGTTTTATTTGGGCTTTTTAGATCAGGCAACGATGTCCTCTCAGACCGGAGCTTATATAGGGAATGGATGGGGTGGTTAGGTGATGTATATCAGCCGTCCCTATCAAAAGCTGTCAAATTCTGCCGATGTAAGCATCCGCCATCTTGTCGCTTGAGGCACCCTTTAGCCGACAGAACTGGACAGGTGGCGCCATCAGCCAACCATCCATGCCCCCCCCCCCCCCACAGTGTCGCCAGTTGGGAATGGCTGGTACAGTGGTCGGGCACAAAGGCAGCTAAAACTGGTCACGTCAGCTGGCCGATGTCAGCGCTGGCCGATGTCAGCTTAATGGAATGTTCTAATAGCTCATGAAATATGACAACTATACAATACAAACGGTGAGAATGTATCTAATATCTATAAACAATCGATAAACATTTACAGTGGAAACTATCAACATGTAGGTTTTGATAGCATTTGTTTGTAGTTATTGTAGTGTATACAGTTGTGTATCACTACCTTGTTTCTAAGGAATTTCTAAACATTGACATATTTGTGAGTTCAGTCTGTTTGAAAGTCTCGTACTCTTGTACTTTAATACATCTTATTACTTTCCAAAGTGTGATTTACTGGGATTTCCGGATTTGATTATAAACGATAACTTCACAAGTGAATTATGCAATCAACAATTGTGCCATGTATCCATGCGCGCAAACGAAGACGCTTTGCCGTGGGTATAATGGGGATTTCATTGTTTTTTTTTTAATCCTTTACCAAACGGAGAAAAGCAGACGACACTTGCAAAAAAAATTCTTGAATAACTATTTTTTTCATTTTTTGTCTAAAAAACATAGGTTATGACCCCTTATTGGAACGAGCTCGACGAACTCGTTCCAATCAGGGGTCATAACCTATGTTTTTGAGACAAAAATATGGCGATTTTTTTTAGAATAGCGTTGCTCGGTTCTGGCCGTTACGTTAGGTAAAGGGTTAAATAATATAATTATCGTTAATAATCAAAAGTAATAAACAGAGTAACCGCTTGACTGGACTGGTAACGTGAAATAATTCATCCAGGCGAGGGACTATATTGTAAAACACCCATGTGCATTTCGTGCATTCGTGTTTGTACAACGTCCCTCACCTCTCATGAATTATCTCACGTAACCAGTCCAGACAAGCGATTACTCTCTTTTTATAGTGAATTCTGTCTTCCCACCTTTCGAATTAATAGTACCATCTTTCTGTTTAAATTAAATATTTAATAGAATTAAAAGTCCATTCTGACCAACCACGAGTATGTGGTAACGTATGTACTATCTAGATTAGCCTATTCCCTACTATTGTAGTCGCTATCTTCTTAAAGTAGAAATCCACGAGAGGGCTTATGACCCTCCATTAACCCATTGTTTAACCTCGAGTAGGCTGCATTTCGTCACATAAACCAACCCCACCTAAGATCAAAACCCAGAGGGAGTTTGATCTCAACAAAATTAGTTCAATAACGAAATTAAGCGTACTGGGTTCTATGAACAGATTGTAGTACGAGTTGAGTGGATTCAATCCTCCTCGTGTACTTTTCCTGGTTAAACGCTGAAACAAAATTACAACACATGTTGTTTATGCTGCATGACCAGGATTAAATGTCACGATGGTGATTACTCTCATATATGTATCGATCACATCCCCTGTGATATGGCATTAGCTTACGGCGACGGCTCCTAATATACATGAGTTGGAATCTGTAAATGTTAAAAACGATGGGGATTAATTTTTCGTGTTTCACTCCCCAATACACGTTCTCTCTGTAGTATGGGTAGGATTGTTCCGTAACATCCACGTCTCACCAAACACTTGTGCAAGCTCTGGTGGCACCCGACATACACAAACTTTCGTGGAATGGCGATGGATTTTGTATATAAAGACAAATACAACACGTTGATCCATCCCCGCAGACAAGTTGGGGCTGGATTCGGGCTTGACGCCTAGCCTCAGGACTTTTCACGGCATCCATTAGCACAATATATTTGGGATGAGCTCGTTCCCACTCGTGATTTTGTTGGACATTCTAATGATTGATAATAATTAGAGTATTATGGAACCAGGAGTCTTTCTTTTCTGGTTGAAACTCACTTTCTCTAAATGGACGAGCCATCCCAGGAATGGGTTCCGCTTCACCCTGTCTCTCTGCACATGTGCCTTGTCGATGGTCGACATACCGTGAAAATCCATGGGAGGGTTTACCACCCTCCATTAATCTATCGGTTAACCCCCGAATAGGCTGAATTGCGCTACAGAATAAGCCACCACCCTCTCAATGTGATATTTATTTATTTATTTATTTATTTATTTATTTATTTATTTATTTATTTATTTATTGGTGTTTAAGGTCACATACTTCTGCACAATGGCTATTCGTGACCATCTCAATGTGATAAACCTATTAACTATATACTTGTGTCCAACATGCTATAGCATATTTCCAACTGGAGACATTTTCCCTTCAAATTTACTAACGAATGTAGATATTTCAGCACAGGTTCAAACAAAAATAATAATAGAAGTGTTTGGTTTAATATTATTCTGAGAAATTGAAAATTTCATTAATTTAATTAATATTTTTCAACTCATAACAGAAGGAAGTAATCAGACAAATTTGAAATTTTATCAGATATTGTGGGAGTGTGGTGGCACATTGGTTACGGCATTGAACTTCAAACCTAAAGGTCAACGGTTAGATCTCCTCCAGGGGTAACTGCATTGTGTCCTTGGACACGGCACTTAATCCCGATTGCCTACAGTACGTGGAGAGTGGATTGTAAGTAAATCATCCGCGGAGTGGGGTTATCACCCAAGCTATAACTTTCAAATTTTGTTTATATCAACAAAAAACACAAGCAATGTTTCAGCCAATGGACCTCCGGGTTTAACCCGGAGGTCCATTGGCTGAAACATTGCTGGTGCTGGTTGTGCTTTGCAACAAATTCGCAATTATTGCTTGGGTGGAATCTCCACTCTGTGGGCGATTTAGTGATAATACACTCTCCACGTACTGTACGTGGGGGCACAGTGGCGTTGTGTACTAAGGCTCACTGCTTGTCGATGGTGCACTTGTCTTCAATCAATGCTAACCCTACGCGTGTGGAGTTAGTACATTGGGGAGACTGATAGTTGCTCACCGTTGCTCAGTCTTCTCTCCGGGTACTCCGGCTTCCTCCATCCGTAAAACTGTCGACACGAGGTGAACCTGGCTGTCAAAAGTGTCGTAAACCCCAGTAAATAATACATAAATAAATATTGTGCATGTTAGGTCAACTTACGTTCCTTGTTTAACATGTGGATGAAGGCCGTAATACTTCCTACAGAAATTATCAAAACAATGCAAAATAAATTTCAGTAAATAATAAATAAATAAATCGATCAATCAGTCAATCAATCAACCAGTCAATCAATCAATCAGTAAATATTGTGCATGTTAGGTCAACTCACTTTCCTCATTTAACATATGGATGAAGGCCTTAATATTTCCGACAGAAATTAGCAAAACAATGCGACACCGTTTGGGGAACTTGATTCGCTAATTTCTTCCAGCGCCAGAAAAAATGTCCTTCACTGACGAGGTCGTCGGTCGCAACTCGAATAATTTCGTTTCTCCGTCATTACCTCGTCTGGATGACCGATACTGCCATTTTATTAAATAGTTTTCTATTTCTGTATTTAGTTTTCGTGTGTTGTCACGGAAGACTCCAGTTAGCCTTAGAACATATTTTACGACCCAGAACCACTGCTTAAATATCAATTGTAAATTTGAGGCGCCGCAGAAAATGGAGTTTTTCACTTCGCCAATCTGTTTAACTGAAAAGTTTGTAAAATTCGGCCTTCAGATTCTTTTTCCGTGCAGGCTGCACTAACTTCGTATCTACACTGACAGTGAATATAAATTTCCGCTTATACCTTTATGAATTATATCACTAAACAATGTTTCAACAACGTTTGTTTCGACCTTCCAAGTTTTCATGACATCAAATTTCTAAACCCAACCCTAACCAAAGGAAGGACAGAGTTGAAGGACACAGAGAAGGGAGAATATTTTTTTATATAAATTTAGGCTATCGAAGGAATACGTACTACATTCAGATAAACTTTCCTCTTAATGTACCTAGTTTGTGGAGTTTAATCTTTTATATACGGTTTAAACATGTCAAAAAGTACTTCTCGTTCAGCATAGTTTTTAAGGAACGTATTTACATTTCAAACTGAGTGGTCAGGTTTTTCTTGCGAAAAATTGTTTTCTGGTCATGCACCCAGGTCCTCTGATGAGAGCGAGAATTAACAGATCGGAACCAAATATGACCGCCGGTGAATATTATAAAACTTTTACAATTGTCTTTTCCAGAATTGTATTTTCCGCCTATTAATATAACTGGCTAAAATTATCCATTAGCATTTTAAAAGATATGGCAATTTGCCAACTGGCAAATTGCCACATCTTTGAAACTGCTAATGGTTCATTGCAATCCATTTAAAGTCGTAACAAGGAAATATAATTCTTGAAAATGCAACTGTAAAAAGTTCTATAGTATTGGCCCAGGGTAGAATGGATCAGTAATCTTAAAATTACTGACATGTATTGGTAAAGAGATAATTTCTGGTAGAAATGTGGAACTGCGTTCAGTTTAAACAATATTTATTGAAAAATACAATTTAACTGCATCCATGCGAACAATTGTAAATGGATTGAATGTTTTGTAGAAAACGTTCCGTGAATACAATTAACACATAATGTATCAAACTAAATTGTTGTAGTAGGGTATTCGGAAGAAAGCTGAAAGCTTGTGTGAACCATGTATACCTCCGGAACGAGCAAGGTTTCATATATTTTTGAACAATACATATAAAATAGTTTCCTGTCGTACTGGTGTTAGGCCGCGATCTCCAAGTGAGTCAGTTCCCAAAATGTTGTTGATCAATGCTGATGTCTTGTGTAGTCAAAGTGGCCTTTTCCAAATGTCTTACTTCTCTTTCACTCGTCCTATCGTTCTACTTTCTTCGTTTGTGTCAGTGTTTAAACAATATCCAACCAATCCACCCGTTCTGTCTGTCTAACTGAAACTGTGTAATCTTACAGATCTGGGAGACGGTTTACATAAGCGTTCAGCTTTCTTCCGAATCCCCTAGCACAACAATTTAGTTTGGAACTGCGTTTGATTACGAAAAGGACGCACATCTGTTTTTGCACTAAGCAGTTTAGTCAAAACCACCTGAATACCAATGATCGACTACATGGGTGTCATTGAAGGAACCAAAAAACTCAAAACATAAAATCTTCCTTGATAATTCTTACAGGGATAACAGTCTGGACTTGAATATCTTTATCACTTCTCTTTCATGTTTATTTCATATTTTTGTTTATCATTTCTTTTTCAATTTTTAAGAACAACCTGTGATAAATATACATTATCATGACGATATGCATGTCCTGTAATTTGTATCAGATTCGAGGTCGTGTTTACAATCAGATCACAACGAGCCTGATACAAATTACAGGACATGCATTTGGTCGTGATAATACATTTATCTAACAATCCCGTTACATGAAGCCTGTGTTTACTTTTTTCAGTTTAAATTGGGTTGGAATTGATCAAAATTTTGAATTTCATATTTAATGCGTAATAACAGTGCATATAATGTTATTATTTGTCATAACGCGGTGTTTACCGGAAGTTGAATCTATGTGATACGGAATCAGAATGAGTCGTCTATATGATACGGAATTGGAACACATTATATGATACGTACCGTTTCTCCTGATTATCAGACCCAAATCTATATGATTGTTAGATAAATTTAGATAAAACATTTTTATTTGCATGTGTTTAAAGTACTCCTCTCTCCCGATATATATCACTTATCACCAACATATAACACCATAATACACAATCAAATAATAATAACAAATTAATTATAACAAAATGTAACAAACAAATTGCGTTTGTTAATTCTCGAATATTCGGCGTGATGAATAACCAAATATAATATTTCCTAAATGGCATGTACGTGTAGCATATGTAAAACATTGGCCGAGCCTAGTTTTGGCCTAGCATTATCACAGGAAACCCAAATTAACTGTCCCCTATTCTGTAGAAGTGTGTATACAATTTAAATACTGTGGGTATACGTAGAAACCTCTGTTGAATCCGTTTGATAAATGGTTAAACAAAGATTAGATGACCAGTTCATACAAGCACGATCTTTTCAAATGCGAGAGTCGCAAACACCTTGCACATATGGTAAATTTAACCTTTTATCTAACATGAAAAGCAGACGACACAAGCAAACAAAATTCTTGAATAACTATTTTTTCATTTCTTGTCCCCAAACCATAGGTTATGACCCTTCTTTGGAACGAGCTCGTCAAGTTCGTTCCAAAGAGGCGTCATAACCTATGTTTTTGAGACAAAAAATGAAAAAAATAATGAAAAATAATTGGAGATTTTTGTGAATAGCGCTGGCAGGTTTTTGCCGTTACGTTAGGTAAAGTATTAAAAAATTATTTTCCCAGGAGAAGTATTTAACAACCCTGAATAAGGAGAACGCAATTCTGTTCTTGAGGTTCATAATCTCGAATCACAACCTGCTAATCCGATGGGCTGGATTACAGCGGGAGAAAAGATCTGTAATCCTTGTAAAAATAATAACGGTGATGAATATCACCATATCTTAGAATGTAAAGAAACCTCCAAATATCGTAAAAAAAACTCCTAAGCGAAGTGTACAGTTCAAGGCCAAGCACAATTTAGAACGCTCAAGTCAAGTGATTACCCTCATTCATTAAATTCGTTGTGTAATTTAATTCAGGAAATAAATAAGAACATTCCGAGATAGATGCCTTATATAACTGATTGAAATTACAGACCCGACGCCACCTCCCTACCCACCCTCACCCGGGGCTCATCACCTCCCCAACAGGAACCTTCAGTGCTGACGATTCAGTTATCCTAAAGTGCAATCATATGACTATGACCTAGAAGTCCCGACCGATTAATGACAGCAACTGTGAATTCTGAGAGCCTGTGGTATGCAAATTGTGAATTAATGAACCATTAGGATAATTACTTGGACAAAACGGCCTTTTTCACTCCTTCTAGATATAGGGTGGGTCAATTAACGGTCTCCAACTTTATACTTAGAAAGTGTAGGTTATGTCGCACTCTTGGTGCGACAGGACGCTGTCGGCCGTGCTCTGGCATTGCTGATGGTGCCTTGTTGCCCTCTTAGTGCGACAGGATGATGGCGGCAGTGTTCTGGCATTGCTGATGGTGCCTTTAGTGGGGCGGATTGCTATAAAAATAGTTCAGTTTGTGATACAAGCAGGAAAGTTGGTTTGGAAGTCACTTTTGGTATATAGAGTACTTTAGGATAGTTGGCCACGAAATATCTTATCATTTTCAAGATGGCCACCGGAACTGAAAAAATCTGCACTATTGGTGATGTGAGTGCAGCATATATGAGTGAAACATATAGCATTAAAGCAATTTTTCTGCTGTTATATCATTCCTTTATGCAAACCAAGACTGAATATGAATTGAAATAATGAATAGCAACGACAATTGTGGTTTAAAAGGCTGTGGAGATATATGGCAAGGGAAATAACTCTGTATGCTCAAATGTACAGTTACCAGGGATTTGTTTCTTTTTTAAACGTACACGTATTTTCAAAATAAACCTCATAATCTGCAATATCAATGCCAATGTTTTGTATCTCATGCATTTAGAATCGATGCCCGTATATATCACAGGTGTATTTGTTGATACTAACTACTTTCTTGGCAGTTACAGGAGCAAAGTGCAGTGCATGACAATCCTGTGCGGTAGCATTTGCAATTTCCAGTACATGTTGAACGCTTGCAGCAGCACTTCTGTAGTTCTTGACAGCACTCTGCTATAGCAGAGAGTGTAGTCCAGTGTGGCTCCCACAAATTGTTGTGTTTAAGCCAACCCCAGCTGATAGGATCTGGTAACTGTTGCACTGGAGAAGAAGCCTGGCCCCAAATATGACCCGCTTGGAAAACTGCCCTTTTAACATGCTCATATACGGATGCCCTAGTTGGTGGTATGCCATTGTATGGACGTTGCTTTCGAGCGAACAAATCAAGGCGACATTCGTCTACTCTGCATGTTGTGCTTGAACGGTCGTACATGACAACAACAAAATGTTCCAAGATATCCATGTCTGCCTCTGTAACTTCATTCTGTTGTGAACTGAGTCGACAGAAAACCTCTGTTGCAGCCTCATACACATTCCATGACCGCCAAGCAGATTTCTTTCCTTTTCCCACAAAGGCAGACACTGTATCACACCCTGTAAAAGCATGAAAGAAAGGTAAAGCACTTGACCAAGGTCCAATTGATTTGGTAATGTCGTGTACTGGGAGCCAGCGGAAGTGTTGTCCCTTCCCAAAAGCTAACCACATTGAATTAATCTGAAGGTCAGTAAACACGGAGATGGCTATAACAGCAACACCTGTGTCGGAAGTAACAACAGTCATGCTATTAAAACCTGTAACAACAGTCGCATGTTTGGCATGAACAAACTTACGGGTGTCTGCCTCTTCGTGGTTACAGGGTGACAGCATATCTGTGTTCAGTTCCTTATTACAGGCAACATCATCCCCTTTCGTGACAACTTTTAGGCTGTTTGTCTGATCATTTACAATTCTATCTGCCAGAAATCCAAACAGTTCAGTTTTGTTTTCATCACACCTCAGGAAATTGCTCCACGACTTTGGTACGTTACTCATACCGGCCACTTTTCTTCGAAACCCAGCACCCCTTTTCTGTCGAGTTCCTGCTTTGAGGCTACTTTCGAGGTATACATCAAAAACAACATCTACTCTTGTACATTTTTGTGCACATCTTACAATGTATGGTATAATAACCTCAGCAGCATAATCATCAAATGTTTTAGCAGTTCCAGGTGGTTTTGCATTGACCATATCCGCACCATCTATAACCATAACTTCAGTATGAGGCTCTTCTACTCGAGCATCTATCCCTGTCTCTAAAATGTCCATCAGCTGTGATTTTACTCCAGAGTTGAGCATACCACTGTGTGATAATGATGGTGGGTACTGTTGGTTTTCATGTTGAAAAACGTTTTGAAGGTCACACTGTCGATTTTGGCACGATATAAAAAGTCGTGAAAAAAGTTGACAGTCATTTTTTAAACTCTCTATTTTCAGATTCCCTACCGTAGTATGAGGCTTGATTTTTTTGCTGAAAAGGGAAAGCTTATTTTTTGCCAAGGGTTTATGAAAACTTTCTTGTCCATTAGTTGTCGATTTTTTCAGGAATTTATCATACTGTTTTCTGCCAACAGGTAAAAGCTGAGCCGTCGACTCGTTTACTTTTCTATCCGCAACTTCTTTGACATCGCGGGAATAAAGGTCTTGTGAATATTCTTCAAATGGACTGCCATACTCAGATATTGTTGAAATTAGTCTACAGACTTTTTCCTGAAAGTCCTTCTGAGCAGCAGGTGTATCATCATGGTGTCTTCTGTTTCGTTTCAACTCTGATTTGCCAGCTGCATCTGCAAATACATCGATAACCCTGCTTATTTCTGGCCCCGCTATCATCCATCGCCTCAGTGCTGCTGGGTCTTCTGTTAACCAGACAGCTCCACCGTCACCCTTAACTATGGCATTATTTTGATCGTGAGCTTGATCGATTGCGATACCAGAGAACACTCGTTCAGTTTTGTGGACAGCAAAATGACTCTTGCAAAATTCTGTATATATATCAGGATGTAAAGTCTCAAGCCCGACCATATCACGAAGGTGAACTGGGAGCCACCGGGCATAATTTATATGGTCCAGGGAAAAGAAGTAGGGAATAAGTTCTGCTAGTGATTCTTTGTATAGTAGGAAATCACTTTCACGAAAGGAGCGGACAAAACAAAGTATCAGCAACTCTAGTTTTAGAATTGTGGACCAGAACTGAAACTGTGGGATCTTTTCTTGATCACCACACCACTGCATAAAAACTTTGAACTCCTCTGCTTTGTCAAGAAATGGACCTTCACTCTTATTAAAAGCAGTTTTCATGAGACTGAACAGAGCAACGAATGTAACCTGATGTGCGTGCCTAGTTTTCAACACATTTGAAGCTGACAAAAAAGAGTCAGCAGTTCCGGAAGTAGCAATATCTGCGACTGTCAATGCGACTGTCCAGCCACTACCTTTCAGTAGATCACCTAGGAGTCTGAATGCTGCCATTTCAACATGCAAGCCACCAAACTGTATGGTGATTTTATCCTCACCATATGCATCTGGCCATTGCCACTGAATCTGTTTGGCTAAAACAAATAGTGGTTGATCAGCTTCCATGACAGGTGTTTGCCCAGGATTTAAAAACTGCGTTACTTCCTTTATCTTTTCCATTGAGTGCTTTATGGTTGCTACTGAATGTGCTGGTTCTTGCAAAAGAGGCATTAAGGAAGAAACACTCACACACACGCTTGGACCTTGGTGGCGTGAGGAGTGATAGGATGACCAAGAAACAACATCAGAATTTACAACATCAACCGTCAAATGGATAAATCTTAACTATTCGTACTCTATGTCAATGTGTTTGATCTGAAATAGTTGGATATAGATTGTGGGCAGTTGGCTCGGGCTTACTCTTGAAATATGCCGGCTTAACATTTGTATATGATTCAGGAAGCACAGAAATAGTTTTTGACTTTGGTCTTTCTAAAACTACATTAAATTTTCGCTCCCCACCATCTGAATCGGTATTTGGGTGCTGGAAAATAGAGATACTTGTGCCATGAAACGATGACATAGCTGTTGTAGCCGATGGATTGTGATCTATGTTATCACAGGCTGATGTAGTAAATACACCCTTGCGCAACGCAGGAGGGCAGACAAGCCCTTCTTCTAAATATTGGTTAACAACCGCTTCACCTAGCTGTGTTGAAATTGCGAGAGTTCTGTCATATGAAATACTTATTCCATACTGAAATAAAGTATCAATAAGCTGTCGCTTTCTTGTTTTTGCAAAAAGAAGAAGACCAACGTAAATGGCAAATGGGGTCTCGTGTTCAGTTGAATGTCTCTGGCCTCTAACATCTTCTTTTACCACCTTTTTATGACAGTTGAACTGCAGTAGTTGTGCTATTGCTAGATCAGACTTTGTTGCCCCTGCTCAATTTGGGATTCAATATCGGGCCCATGCTCAATCATAAAGACTAGTTCTAGCAAGCTTTGTGGTACGGAATTTTGGATGTCGCCTTCCTCAAACGACCCTTTAAACGCTGATTTATGTTGTAGCATATCTCTACGAACAATTCAGCTGTTCTTGCTAGCTGTATTGCATCTGTATCAGAGCACGCTGAAGCTAGAGCAGGTCCAACATCTTTTTCAAACGCAAGGAGAACCGCTCTTCCCTTACTAAACGTATTCATTTTTGGAACTTTGGCGAGTATCTTTTCTTTGAGCCGTGTTTTATTGACCGTAACATGTTCGGTTTGAAATTGCTTTAAACGGCTTTCATACAGACTACGGAGGTCGGCAAGCTTAAAAAACACATCGTGCGGGACTATTTCGTTGAGTTTCCATGATGTGAGTAATAAGCTCAGCAAGAATCAGATCTTCAGCGCTATTGATTTCAACAGCAACATTCTCCTTACTTTTGGCTGTTTTAGTTAAAACAGGCCTCTATCTGTAATACAATGCCGTAAGGCAGGCTGGTGGTACTTAAATTCCTGTGCTATAACATCACCAGCACTGAGCTTTGCAAGAAGTTTATCATCTTGAAGAACTTGTGCACAGTGATTAAGTCTCTCATTCAGTTGCATGGTCATTGGTTCCCTAACTTTTGAGCGAGTGGCCTGTTTGTCACAAATAAAACAAACAACTGGGGATTCGTCAGTATCTTCTTCTGAACTTCTTGTAAATTTAGAAGGTTCGCTGACCACAGAGGATTGTGAATCTTCCTCAAAACCTCTCCGTTTGTTTGCTCTTCATAGCTTTGTATTGTTAAATCTAAGCCTACATGATTCGTGATACTTTGCATCATTTTTAACAAATGTGCTCTCTATTCCACTACCATCACCCAAACGACGTAAATCAATTGCCATTGGCATTTCGTTCAGCTTATGAAACTGAGGAATATTAGTGGCAAGTGTTGCATACCCACTAGCCTGATAAGTCTTTGGTGGAGACCTTAATGGTTCATCTGTATCTGCTTGACACAAGGCACATTTTGACCAGTCTGTATTCCACAACCCGGTGTGGCTATATTGAATTATAGATGAACAGAATAAAAAGAAACAAATTAGATGGCGCTTCCCGTGACCATTAAAACATCAAATATACAAAATACATGAAATCTCTGATTTGTAAGTAAACAATATTATGGCTAGTTTATTGTTTCCAAAGGGATAACCTCACCAATGGTAGTAACACACAACTCTCGTTCCCTGCGTCGTTGTCACCGTTAGGTATCAACAGGGTACAAGCGTGCGATTAAAGAGAGAACTGATTAACGTAGCAGAAAGGCAAACTGGACTCCACAGAGTTTGAAACGAAGTGGCATCAACGCTCTTTATTTCGTGCGATTAAAGAGAGAACTGATTACTAATGTATTAGAAAAGCAAACTGGTATGGACTCCACAGAGTTTGAAACGAAGTGGCACCAGCACTCTTTATTTCTGTATTTACGGCGTGAAGAGAAACCTGAGTATTGACGAAGCAATAACGCGAGCGTCCCAGTGTGTGAAATAGAGCCGCACTAACACCTTATTAATACCACACTTTAACCGGGCAGCAATTGATTGTATTTATAGGAGTTAGAATTTTAAGAAATTTATTCGCCTTCAGCCGGTTGTGATTAAATAGTCATCAAATTAAAGAACTATCGTAACTGGGAAATGTTAGCATACGGAATAAATTTGCTATGAGCGTTAACATCAGTATCATTTTGACGAATCTACGTCGAAAACTCAATTAGAATTTCCTAGTTTCGATAAAAATGGTAGTTTGCTTCAATGAGCTGTAAAAACCTAACCCCCCACCCCACCCAATGCGAATTTTAGCAGGGGAGAAATCTCTCTTTAAAATGACACCTTTGTTGCAAATTTCCTTCAAGTAGAGCCTGATATCAAGTCACCACGGCCAGACTATAAAGCCCTGACAAAACTTCATTGACAAAAACATTATGGCCGCCCATCTATTTTTAGAAATGTCGGCCATCTTGAAAATGGCGTAATTTTCAGTGGCCAACTGTCTCAGGTTTTTCTACTATATCTAAAGAACACATGGTGAAAATTTCATGCTTGTATCATCAAGTGAACTATTTTCATAAAAATTCGCACTAATCAGCTCCACTACTTGATGCACTCTCGGTGTGACAGGATGATGGCTGCAGTGCTCTGGCATTGCTGATGGTGCCTTGTTACACTCGGAGGATGGTAGACTTTGTGTTATTCTGTCCCGATATGGTATGACCACAGTTGTTGAAAGTGTAGTTAAACCCTAATAAATGAACAAATTATGTGTTAAGTCAGGCGTTACAACAGAAAAACTGAGAATAATTATTTAAAGTTGTTTAGTATTGTTTGCACACTGACCCAGATGTGTATTTCTGCTTTCAAAATACCATGGACAGATTATGAAATCTATTCAATATGACACAATTGGGTTAACAGTAAACTGTCTACCGGTCGGGTAGTCAGATATCATCCTTGGTTGGTAGTTTGGTTATGTGTAACACTAATTCGAGACATGTGACCGGAAAATTGACACATGTGCCCAGGGACCATCTGTGCAAATAGGAGCTTTCGACCCACAGTGGTAATTATCATATATGAACTGTTATATTGATGACAAAAACATTGCGCAAGACACATTTCCTACTGATTATAGCCTGTGCTGTCCCCTTATTCTGCTTTACCCACCTTAACACGTTTAGCGTACTGCAATTAAAGTTGGGAATACAAGTTTATTATTATTATATTATTATTGTTGCTTCGGGGTAAGAACACCCAACGCATTTTCCCCCCTCACAAATTTCGTCCCGTAGGTGAGACAGGGCGCCATGTGCACGGTTTGGACATTGTAGACGGCGCCTTGTTCCACGTGAGGGATGTACATACACGTACATATACCTATAGCCATTTAATTATTTACCCAATGCAGACGATTTCAAAATTTATTATTTTATAACTATTTACCGTCTCATTGGAAGGTATATAACCACTGGATCTACTGCCGACCGACCGCGTTCAGGTCGACCAAGAGTTACGACCCCTGCACAAGACCGACACATCAGGGCGCCTCACTAGCGGGGTCGCTTCGTACCGGCGACGAGGACAGCAGCAATTACTCCTGGTAGAACTAACAATAGAATCAGTGCACAAACTGGCCACAGCAGACTCGCTGAACACGGCATCCGAAATAGGCGTCCATACCACGGACCAATCCTTACCCAACGTCATCGTACCGTCAGAATGGAATGGGTACGTCGGCGTGTTCGCTGGACTCAGCAGTGTTGGAGCACAGTTCTCTTTTAGTGATGAATTACGATTTTGTCTTCGGCGTGCTGATGGTAGGGCAAGAGTGTATCGCCGACCAGGAGATCGGTTTTCTGATGCTTGCGTTCGGGAATGCGACCGTTTTGGCGAGAGCAGTGTAATGGTTTGGGCAGGAATTTCCTTGCACTATCGAACGCAGTTGATCTTCATCGATGGTAATCTGAATGGACAGCGATATAGGGACGAAATTCATAACGCTGTTGTTGTCCCGTTCTCCAACGCTAACGTCGGATTGCAGTTATTCCAGCAAGACAATGCCTGATGTCACGTGTCGTTACTTTCTTGAGGAGCAGAGCATCGAACTTCTTCCCTGGCCCCCACTTTCGCCAGATTTGTCGCCAGTCGAGCATCTTTGGGATCAATTGGACCGTCGGGTACGACTTCATGATCTCTAAACGTTTGGCGATTTACGCAATTTTATAAGGCAGGAGTGGAACGCAATACCACAGGGTGAAATCCAGAGACTTATCAAGTACATGCGCCGTCGATGTCTTGCCATCCAAGATGAAACGGTGGACATACACGCTATTGGCTGCATGTGTGAACTTTTCATTTCACCCCATGTCTGAATTGCGAAGTTCTGACGTGACGCTGGCAACAGTAAGAACACGAAAGTATGCAAATTCATACAGCTAGACCAGAAATATGAATTTGCAATAATTTGTTTGGGATTAAAGTCGATAATACTAAAAAAAATTGCTCCTCAAAGTTTATTATACTTTCTTTTTTGACTCAGTATACTATAGCCCCATAATCTAAAGAAGCTTCGAGTGGGCGGATCGGGCGGTAGACAAGATAGCCTCAAATGGGTCCTTTAGCAAAATAGCGAGCTGGGACAGAGAGTAAAACCCATAAAGAAATTCGAAAGCGGCCTGAAAAGCACTGTTACTGAAACACCGATCACTATAGGTGCTTTATATGACTTTATTTCTCGTTTGAAAATCACGGCTCGATCTGTATTTTACATTATTTTATTCCATGAATATCAACCCACTGACATACAGGTCTATCTCGGCCTGATCACGACATAACCGAAAAAATGTCATTTGTATTACCGCAATATTGCATGAGTGAACATGAATAAACGTATATTCTGCCATCAGCAGCAATCCCTTTGCGGTTGCTTCTTCCAGCAATGCACCTCTTGTGAACGCTGTCAGAGAAATATACAAAATAATACTTGAAACAGACAGACAGAGAGAGAGAGAGAGAGAGAGAGAGAGAGAGAGGGGGCGGCACCGTTTTGTCTCTGCTCGAAGACACCTGTAAATAATTTAAAAAAAAACAAGAGACAGAGAGAAAACAAACCCGGAGGTGACGCATTGAAAGTTTCGATCGCAGGCTATGTTATATCTTTTGTTATTTTCACTTTCTCTACAACTTAACAGTCGTTTAATTGTGAATAAAGCTATTGAATTGAATTTAAAGCAACTTTAATATTTGTAAAAAGGAAAAGATACAAGTTTAAAAAAAATTCAAACAGGAAAAATTCACTACAATTCACATTTTATACATTATATACAAATAATTTGATCGTATTTACACAATATACGATACAAATCCCATCGATGTTTATCCTAGAAAATGGTCAGTTTCGGTCACTCCGCACACTTGAAAGGAGGTGTTCTTGATACAGGCCGATGGTTTTAGTAAGTGGACTTCACGGTATCATATCAGGCGAAATGCGAACAATATTTGATGAAACCTCGCCGAACCATCTATTGTCCTACTTTGCCTCAAATCACATCGTGTAAATCAATTAAATGCCTGTAATATTTTTATTATTTTTGCCACTATACTTGGACAACACTCAAGTTCGTTTGATGGAAATTGTCAAAGAATCTGCGAAGCTTAGTTACACAACACTGGGCTGAGTAGAGAGTCGGTCATACTTCCACATTACATACAAGTCTGTCGATGCCGCTCCAAAAGCGAATCGACAGTTTACCCAAAATGCATTGCTACGTTTTGTGAGTGTACACATCGATTCGAACTGTAAATAGGAATTACACGTTTTTATCAAATTCACATACAAATTGATTTCCAGTTTAGACGTCGAAAACGCTGATAGAGAGAACATTGGAAAATCAAAAGCAACATGATGATGAAGAATGTGTTCAAGCAATGTCAACAACACAGACTAAACTTATCACGGGAATGATTTATAAGTTATCAACTACAGCTGAACATCAGTGCGGATAGTTCTGACTTGCTTCTTGTGTGGATGCCTTCTCACTTGGAATTATATCTAACGTCTTTGCATGTAATTTGGTCGAGTGTTAACTCAATTAAGAATTATACAGTAAAATCTGAAAGGGGACAATTTTCACACAAAACCGCCGTGCTGACCAGAGAATGACACGACGTCAGAGACCTAACATTAAGTTGAATGATGGGTCTTGCGTCATAAAATTGGTTTGTCTCAGTCACCTGGCAAGATACAAAATGGCACAAGTTATCCTACGTGGAGAAACACGAGCAATACATGTCTTTGAGCGAGCGCTGCAATATACTAACAGACCCTTTGTTTCGCCGGTCATGTTTTTTGTTCTTCCCATAATCGAAGTGGGTGGCAATCTGACATATACTGGAAGTTTTAACAGGTAGATTGTGTTTAAAATTTCAGTTTCCATTTGTTTTTTTTTTCCAACTCTTATTGAACAAAGTAGCTACTTTCCCTTCCTAATGCCCACGATTGTCCGCAAGGATATACTTCATACGGACGTGCAGATATTTAGATAGATTTACCAGAAAGTTTGTAATTTAAGACGACGATGTGTCATTAAGTATTAAAAAAACTGGACGTTAACGGTAAACCAACAATTGGTTAATTGGTAAGAACTATTGTAATAATTATCGGGTCGTATTTTTGAATTTTCTAGAATTGTATTTTCCAGTTATGACTTTAAATCTGTTGAAATGAACCATTAGCATTTTCAAAGATGTGGCAATTTGCCAGTTGGAAATTTGCCATATCTTTTAAAATTCTAATGATTTATTTTAGTCAGTTATATTAATAGGTAGCAAATACAATTCTAGAAAATACAATTGTAAAAGTTTTATAGTATTGGCTCCAGGCCAATTTACAGTCGAGGAAAAGTGTTCTCTTGAGATCAAAATATTGTTATGTCCGAACTTAATCCAGAAATATGCAAATATGCTTTATAGGTGGGAATATGAATGGGCCACCCCCACCCTCTCAATGTAATAAACCTGTTAATGCTTTGATCACTGGTGGTATATAATCCATGTCAGTTCAATGGCAGCAATGGAAAGAGTCCTTAATCATTATCTGGGGGGGGGGGGGGGGGTAGATCAATTAATATTTTCCACGTGCAGCCTGGGGCTACCCCACACATTCACCTTGCAGCCATCCTACTTGATGATATTATGAGGTCTAATGTTTCGGGGCCGGGAAAACGGCCTCTTTTGTTCTAACGGTTAACTCTATATTGCTGCCCAACGTAATGTAGTATATTTCCAACTGGAGATATTTTCCCTTCAAATTTACTTAGGAATTGTAGATATTTCAGCACAGGTTCGAATAAGAATAATAATATAGGAGTTTGGTATTATATACCATATTATATATATATATAAATCGAAAATTTCTTTAATTTAATTAATGTTTTTCAATCTGTAACAGAAAGAAGTACTCGAACAAATTTTGATTTTTTTCCGATATTGTGCATGTTAGATCAATTTACTTCCCTCGCTTAACATATGGATCAAGACCGTAATATTTACGACCGAAATTACCAAAACAACGTGACACCGCATGGGGCACTTGCATCGCTAATTTCTGTCGATCACTTATGGTTTCCGGTGCCAGAAAAAAGTATCCTTCACTGACGATGTCGTCTGTCGCAACTCGAATAATTTCGTTCCTCCACCATTACATCGTCTGCAGGACCGATGCTGCCATTTTGTTAAATAGTTTTATATTTCTGTAGTTAGCTTTCGTGTGTTGCCACGGAAGACTCCAGCCAGCCGTAGAACATATTTTACAACCCAGAACCCCCTCTTAAATCAGCAAATGTAAATTTGAGGTGAGGCAGAAAATAGCGTTTTTCACTTCGCCAATCTGTTCATCTGAAACGTTTGCAAAATTCGGCCTTCAAATTCTCTTTCACTGCAGGCTGCACTGACTTCGCATCTACACTGACAGCATATATAAATTTTCGCGGACACCTTTATGAATTTTATGAATTACATCACAAAACACTGTTTCAAAACGTTTCGTTTCGATCTTTCAAGTTTTCGTGACACCAAATTTCAAAATTCAACTCCATCCAAGGCAAGGATAGAGTTGAAGGACACAGAGAAAGGGGAAATTGTTTTGATATAAATTTAGGCTATCGAAACAATAAGCACTACATTCAGATAAACTTTCCTCTTTATTTTCACACTTTGTGGAGTTTAATATATGGTTTAAACATGTCACAAAATTACTTCTCGCCGTTCAGTATAGTTGTTAAGGAACGTATTTATATTTCAAACTGAGTGGTCAGATGATTCCTGCGAAAAATTATTGTCTGATCATATCACTCCTTTCATGCACCCAGGTCCTCTGACGAGAGCCAGAATAAACAGATCGGAACCAAATATGACCATCGGTGAATACTATAAAACTTTTACAATTGTATTTTCTAGAATTGTATTTTCAATCAATTAATTACTAATTACTGACTAAAATTAATGATTAGCATTTTAAAAGATATGGCAATTTGCCAACTGGTAAATTGCTACATCTTTGAAAATGGTAATGGTTTCTTTCAACACATTTAAAGTCCTAACTAGAAAATAGAATTCTAGAAAATACAATAAAAGTTCGATATTGGGCCCGGGTAGATAGGATCAGTAATCTTTATATTACTAACATGTATCCATAAAGAGATAATTTCTGGTAGAAATATGGAACTGCGTTTGGTAATGAAAAGAACACATATATGTTTGTGGTACTGAGAAGTGCCAAAATCACCCGAATACCAATGATCGCCTAAATATATGTAAGTTGAATGAAAAAACACTTCAAAAGATAATATCGTCCTTGATAATTCTTATAGGGATAAAGATCTGGGTTGGAATATCTTTAGCAGTCCCTTTCAGGTTTATTTCATTGTTTTTGTTTATAATTTCCTTTTTCATTTTTAAGAACAACTTGTGTGTGATAATTTTAGATAAAATGTTTTATTTGCATGTGTTTAAAGACTTCTCTCTCCCGATATATATCACTTATCACCAACATATAACACCATATTACACGATCAAATAATAATAACAAATTATTTATAACAAAGTGTAAAAGACAAATTGTGGTTGTTAACGCTCGAATTCGGCGTGATGAAAAATCAAATATAACATTTCTCAAATGGCATGGAGCATGTGTAAAAACATTGGCCGAAAAAACAACTTTAATATTTGTAAAAAGGAAAAGATGCTAGTTTAAAAAACAATCAAACAGGAAAAAATCACTACAATTCACATTTTATACATTATATACAAATAATTTGATCGTATTTACACAATATACAATACAAATCCTATGGATATTTATTCTAGAAAAATGGTCAGTTTCAGTCAATCCACACACCTGAAAGGACGTGTTCTTGATACCGACCGAAGGTCCTATTTTGCCTCAAATGACATCGTGTACATCAAATAAATGCCTGTAATATTTTTATTATTTATTTCACTATACTTGGACAACACTCAAGTTCATTTGATGGAAATCATCATAGAGGCTGAGAAGCTTACTTACACAACACTAGACTGAGTGGAGAGTCGGTCATACTTCTAGATTACACACAAGTTTGTCGATGCCGCTCCCAAAGCGAAACGACAGTTTACCCAAAATGAATTGCTGCATTATGTGAGTGAACACATCGATTCGAGATGTAAATGGGAATTACACGTTTTTATCAAATAATTCACTTAAAAGGATTTCCAGCTTATAAGTCTATAAAGCTGATGGAGAGAACATTGGAAAAATCGAAAGAAACACAATGATGAAGAATGTGTTCAAGCAATGTTATCAACACAGACTAAACGCATCGCGGACATGACTTATAATGTATTAACCACGACTGAACATCAGTGCGGAATTATACCTAACGTCTTTGCATGTAATTTGTTCGAGTGTTAACTCAATGAAGAATTATACAGTAAAATCTGAAAGGGGAGAATTTTCACACAAAATGGCCGTGCTGACCAGAGAATGAGATGACGTCAGAGACCTAACATTAAATTCAATAATGGTTCCATGTCTATCGTTATGAAATCAATATTTCTCAGTCACCTGGTAAGACACAAAATGGCACAAGTTATCCCACGCGGAGAAACACGAGCAATATCTGTCTTAGAGCACTGCAATATACAAACATATCCTTTGTTTCGCCGGTCGTGTTTTTGTTCTTCCCACAATTGGAGACAGTGGCAATCTGACATGTACTGAAAGTTTTAACAGGTAGACTTTCTTTAAAATTTCAGTTCCCATTTGATTTTTTTCCAATTCTTAGCTACTGTGCCCTCCTAATGCCCACGATTATGCCCAAGGCTACACTTTATGCGGTAGGGAAGATATTTAGATAGATTAACCAGCAAGTTTGTAATTTTAAGACAACGATGTGTTATGAAGTATCAGAAAAACAGCAGCTAACGCTAAACCATCAATTGGTTAATTGATAAGAACTAGTGTAATAATTAACAGGGCGTATTTCGTCAATTGAAAATACAAAAGGCCTGTCAGTGTGATAAGCTAAATATTCACTGATGAACTTATTTTACCCCCAAATAAAGTGGATTTTTGTCACCCCCAAAGCCCCCAGAAGGCTCCATTTCGTAGCAAATTTTCAAAATATGTCTGCGGGAATCACCTACTCACGACTATTCCCCCACGGCACTCGCAGCATATTTGCGCTGTGAGATGGCCTTTGCGAGAAGTTTAGTTAAGTCCCCTCCCCGACGCACACACATACTTCAGAATAGAGACCTACAGCTGTACCCTGGCAGATGCGGTAGTATGGGGTTGTAGGAGAGACGTTAGCGTTGCAATCTTGTTTTGTTCACGAGAGAACGGCAGAATGATTGCCGACGGGGAAGTTTAGTACTGTTAAGCCAGTATGAACAATGCAAAATGCCCATCGAGAGTTATTTCTGCACGTGCGACTTTGTGAAATCCAACAACAATGCTCGAGTTCACTCCCTTGATGCGGATGCGACGATCCACTTGCATCAAAACATTTCTTATTTTCAGCACTTGAAAAACTGTTGTGTCAAATTCTAACTGGTTGGGTGTTTCCACTGTTTGAAAGGCGTCATATTTTGCGCATGTAATGTACAACATACTGACCTAAAAATAACATTTCGATCACGTGGATTTGTCTTGCTTACTGGCGATCTTCATTAAATAAAAGCAAAATTCACCTACCGAGTGACGAGTTAATAGAAATACCTTCCTCTAATATTTGAGTGTCCAATCACTTTGGGCAAAAATGTATCACACTTCTCAAATCTCCAGCAGTGGTTACGGCCCTCCCTTGCCCCAAAGCAGTAAGAGTTACTTTATCGAACGAAACCCATTCTGCTCAGGACTGACGGCCTTCACTGCAAAACATACCAAAAACATATCGTTCTAGTAGAAACCACGCCTTCATCTTCTATTAAAAAGCTTAGACCTGAAGCTGGAGTCCCGAGAGACCAACAGCGCCAGGAAGAATGTATTAGAAGAAGACAAAAGGAAAAGACCGGCGTAAGGACGCTGATAACAATGAAACAGACGTGCAGCATGCACCTTTTTCTTCGAACGCGCTAACTCAAACGAACACGAGGACTCCAACATTCTACCAATAGAGACCCACCTACATGTAGCAGATCCAGTGAAACCAAAAAGAATAACGAAGAAAGTGTGGGTTCGTTAAATACGGCACGCAATACTCGATCGAATGGAAAAACCTTCCGTTGGACAAAAATACATAGGTGAAAGCTGACGAGTTGAGCTAAGCTATATTGCACGCCAGTATATAAAAGCCAACCGTCGGAATATACCTGAACCCCACTCTAATCCACCAGTAGTGCAAAGTTTGACTCATACAAATGACACTTCTCTTTGTCATGAAAATATTTATATTGATAACCAGGTTATGACCACATTGAGCAATTATGGCGGGTCAGAAGGGATTGTATGAGATCCACACAAGACTGGATAAGTTCCTTATGAATACACCGAGCTCCATTCTGTGATTAAAAACTTCAGCACGTATTGTTACTATTACAACACTTTCGCTGCCGAAAGCGACAATTGTCTCATATTTTATGATAGTTGTCTGTGCGTTATGGTATGCGAAGATCAAACCTACCATCTCATTACTTGTTGGGAAGGGCTCAAAGATGATAGAGTTTCAAGTATGTCATATATTTTAATAAACTTCCAGGCATACAGGCGTACATAGAGGTCCTGCATATATGGCTAAAGTGGGCGTGGAAGTGCAAGGGTTAATGTGCTCTGATATCAGACCGTTTTGATGCACTCTCTCCAATTTTTGTCTCATTGACAGACTGCATTTTCAATCCATCAGTTCTAGAGAGAGTTTTTACCTGTCTATCGATATTTAATAGCTTTAACCTCTATTTGAATAATAGTGATGTCATGAGGCACCAGATTCGTGAGGCGTAGCATATTATCGCTGAGATAAAATCGGTACCATCTCAGGTGGCTCATAAACTATTAATACTAATTAACACACCATGTAATAAGAGTCAGGCGTAGACGGAAATTCAACGGCGTACACCGAAATGCGACGGCCTACACCGATATGTAACCGCTTAGATCGAGTGTCGACGCGATATCCGGCGTAGACCGTTACTATTTTTAGTATCAATAAACAATAAAGCGGAGAAAGTTTGAGAGATGTATTTTCGAGGTAAACTTCCTAAATATTCTGTTCTATTAGGCTTCACCAAGTGGCATAATCATTCTCTTGTTACAAAGAAGACAATGCACACGTTAGCATGTCTTGAATACTCACACATCGCGATGAAACATGCTACTCTCAGTACACCCGCCCCACGTAACATACCAGATAAAACGATCAGTTAGCTTGTGGTAAGCACATTGTTTCCAGTGTCCCTCGTTTGCAAACAATATCCCTTGTCACCTTTTATGAAATTGATATTGTTTTTTTCTCTAACTGTCATCAGAATAACTCATATGAATCGATATAAAATGCAATATTCAGCAAGCCAAATGCAACGACGTAGGGGAAAAAATACATCGGTGTAGTCCTAAATCGAAGAGTAAATGATCTTCAATGTGTTCAACAAAGTACCAGCAACTATCTGTTCGTATGTTTGTCGTTTAGAATCACAGAAAATTTGATTTACAATGTCCTTCGTATGTCTGTTATTTCTAAAAAAATGGAATGCAATGATATGCTAGAAATGCTAAGGCAAGAATGCGGGGTGCAGCCCATCAAGGATATTGCCACGTCCTCCTCGGCGACCGCCGCCCCCACCCTCCCGACAGACCAGCGCCACGAGAGAGTCCACCATAAGGATTTCAAGTGTGTATGTGGTTTCTGAGGTCGTGGCTTCCTACACTGTAACGCGTACTCTGTTCTCTTAATACAAAGAAGGTTCTTTCTATATCCAGGAGGCATCACAGACTAAACGTTTTAAAATGATGGCTCTATGAGTTAGTTTTTTATTTGAAAATTTTCCGACAATAAGCTTGAGAAACAACCTTTGAGCGTTTGTTGAACTTGTTGCCTGAACCTTTGTAATGAACTATCGTAAACTCTGCACAAGTTATGGAATATTCGGTGGTGCATTAAGGGAGTTCTGTTGATACAAAAATCAAGAAGGTTCATTATGTGTCGCCAGGAGTTTTAAGTATTGCCATCACAGACCACATGTTCAAAAGAAGGATGCCATAACTTAGTTTATGATTCGAGAATGTTCGGGCAATGAGGTAAACGAAAATCCTTTGGTCGTTCGTTGAACTTATTGTCTGAATATTTGTAGCGCATCGCTGGTAATACATATCTCCAAATCCGACTTTGGTTTTCTCTCTCAACCTAACGCTCTACGCCGTTGTAAGTTTTCGTATGCGCCGTTCTCAGATTTTGCATTTTGCGTTGCCCCAAACCCGCAAATTTCGTTTAAAACTAACTCTGCGATTATCTGAACGTTGAAAGAAATGTCCACTTTCCCGAATAAGTTCACTTCCAACTAGACATTCATTTGAAACTCACTAACATTGAGTTCCCGGACTGAGATGAACGAAAAACTCAACAGACAAGCATTTTTGCAAGGCATATTCGAAAATTACGTAAGCTTGAGTTCGCTATTTTTGTAATTTTGTGCAGGAAAATCATCTCGCAAGTTGGTAAATATATTATTCAAAGGCGCCCAGCAATTTTTATCCATGAGTTTGATTACACAGTGTGAATTAAAGTAATTTCTATTCGAACATTCCACTCATTTAATAAGGTAAGTTGTTATAAGCTATTGTCAAACTTACATTAATTAAGTAATTTTCCCAATTGTGCTGTTAAGGCATTGTGCATATATAAACTTTGTAAACTGCTGTAAAAGTTAGTCTGGATAGATGATTTTTAGAAAACGCCTGACAGAATTTTGTGACCGGCTCTTGTTCATTTTCTCATCGCATGTACGCCGATGTACAGTAAATCGTTATTAAACTTGTTAAAGCCCCACAAAGTAGATCGTCTGTTTCTCGGGCCATTTTTTTGCAAAGTTGCATGTGGGCGCGCGGTTTTTCATTTTATTTTTAATTTTTGTAATTATTTCTTTGCCATCAAAAGTTCATGTTCTTGGTTTGTTCTGTGTTTTATGCCTCATAATCTTCAGAATAGCCTGAGTGGTGGTGTATTCCGTCCCTTGAGTGCTAGAAGGCTTTGCAATGCTAAAGCATTGCAAAGCCTTCTTGCACTCAAGGGACAAATTTATCAATTGTATTAACTTGGGCAAAATATCAGACATGAACCATATTTTTTATTTGTTTTAAGAATTGCATTGGTTATAAAAAGCAGCTAAAAGGATCATGTGTGAGGGCCTGAGAAACGGATTTTTCACTGTTTAAGGCCTAAAGTGTAGAGACGTTTAGTTTTCGTATGTTTCGAAAAATCCCCGGTACAAAATATCTCTGACCAGTTCCTAGGTCACCAGTAAATGTGTGAGAAACTGAGAGTGCTAAAAGCCACCAAAAGCAAGAAACGCTACACAGCAAAGTGAAGTTACTTGAAACGCAATGGAAGTTTGCTAGGATAAGAGCATTATCTGTTACATTTACAATGTACCATATTAAGATTCTCACCACTATCTTTATAATAAAATATATTATAATATACAGTAAATGAAATATAATAAAATGAAATGAAATAAAAATAATGGAACCAAGCTATATATAATGTTTTATGTATAAATTATAGATCCAAATTCATGACTTAGAGCCAGTGTGAATAAATTGGTTCTGAAGAAAATCACATTAAAATATTTTGGGTGCTACATACAATCCAAAAGAATCATTTTTACAGTATAGCAGTGTAGCAGCTGCTTCTAGTTAAGTGTCGTTTATCTGTTCATGCAGACAACATCTGAAGAGAGACAATTACTCAGATTTTATGACTCACTGTTATCCGGATCATCAGTGCCAGAGTACCTGTAATATTTCATGATGAGTGGACCCGGCCTTCTCATTTCTAACTGTTAAAGGTCACCGACAGAAGCGGGTCACAACAGCATACTATGCTTATAGTACTACTTTTTTCAGAATCTGAAAAGAAAAAGATGGTTCAAAACTGACATTATTTTCACGTCACTACCATATAGAAAACTAGATTTATACCATGATCACCTGTTCTACTATATATGAAAAGCCTATGACATAAATTTTAGCTTTATACACCAACCGTGGTGAACACGCCAACAATGGGATTTCAACAGTTAAAATTTACACCTGCAGTGGAACTACATCCAAGCTGACCTTTGGTGACGTCGACCTGAATGCGAACTTGTCTAAATTTATCGCACGTCGCCTTGCGAAGAGTGAAATGAAAGTGGCAATTATTTATTACTTTATTACCCCATAAAACACCCCAAAATTAACAAACATGCATTGTTTCATGTTAATGAGGCAACCATAACTCGAAATAGTATGTTAATATGTTATTAAAATGAAAAAGGCCGCTTCTTTTTCTCTTTCTTTCGGTGATAAAATTGACAGCGGAAGTACTGCCCACCGATGCTCATGTGAACAAAAACAAATTCGCACGCATGTACGGCTGCTGCTCAGTAAAATCGAGAAAAAATAATAGCGACTCCTAATAATCTGACGATCATGGTATAAATAAAATATACCCAAAGTATATACCGCTCGTTGTGAAGTGGTTGTTAACCGCGCGCCGAAGGCTCGCGGTTAACACCACTTCACCACTCGTGGTGAACATTTTGTACACCAAGCTACTTTGGGTATATTTTATTAAAACTATGGGTATATTCTGTTTATATAACATTGATATGGAGTATATCTAATGAATCACAGTTTAATATGAAATCTCTGAACCTCGTTCTCTACAAACGCTCTTAACTAATGTTGACGGGGGCGGAAATCTATTTTAGTGATTGGGTTTAAGAAATTTCATATCAAATCATGACGAATTTGATATTCTTTTTATCACATAATGTGTAAATTTAAAATCAATCATCGCTATTCACAAAACGCGCCAAGCAAATTTTGTTATTCTTCTTGAAAACATAGCTTATGACCCTTCGTCGGAATAATCTCGGCGAGCTCGTTCCAATAAGGGCCACAAGCTACGTTTTTCAAGAAAAACATAATTTTTATAGTTGTTCAAGACTTTTCCAAAAAGTCGTCTGCTAGTCGAGACAGATGGGGAAGAGTAAATGAAATAAATGACTTAAAAAAACGTAGACGATTAATTCAATTCCAATTCTGCTTCCGAAATAACTCATAATGATATGGCGTCACGTTGACGTCTGACGTCAAGAGTTTATTACACACGTTAAAACAATATTTCGGTAATGGGTTGTTTGATGGTGATAATGTCAAAAAAATATCATTTGGGAGACTTTTATAAATTCAACCAGCGGTGGAGAGACTGCATTTCAGAAAACGCGTTTTTGGTCATTTTCAATAGCGGGAACAATTCAAAGAAATGGTAATTTCTTTACCTTCCTTCATAATCAGAGAGACTGATGAAGATTGAAGTGACGTGACTACCATGTTTTATGAAGGGGCGAAATATTGCCTCCAGTTGGAAAACTTCATGAAGTATGGTTCAAAAATCGCCCAAATTGTTGTCTGTTAAAAACGGTCACAACAACAGATAAAATTCCACGACATAAAATACTACCATCTGTTCGTGGTTTGAGGTTTGAATTTCTAACTATTGGACATTTTGGCAGGAATTTTCGGAGGGAGGGGGAGGTAAACCCTTACTCCCCTGTCGTCACGTCCCTTCCTAAAATTAATTTGCAGTGACACTAACAAATGACAAAGATCTGCGAATAAAGAGCAATACACTTCGAAGTTTCAGCTAAATTTCTGAATCATGCCGAGTTTTGCTGTTTGACAAGGTTGACACGTGGACATAAAACAGTGATGCGACATGTTCGTCTACTCTGCCAGCCGTTTCTTTTGACCCCAGTTTAAGTCTCCAAAGACATTTTATCTGAATATGTTGTTAGGTAATATGGTTATGATAGCGTTGGCATATTTTGAGTTAGTTATCATGGTTATCGGTATGCATGTTGTATATTTAATTTGAGTCTGGTATTTCTTTACGTGAACAAAGTATATTTTTATGATGCTACGTAATTCCGTGAATTTTCTTGACGTCAGTTACGCTGGTATTGTCGACGGGACAATTTGATTACAAAGATGACAGTCGTTGTCTTTCTTTTGCAGTTTAAGAGAGAGAGAGAGAGAGAGAGAGAGAGAGAGAGAGAGAGAGAGAGAGAGAGATAGAGAGAGAGAGAGAGAGAGAGAGAGAGAGAGAGAGGATTTAAGCCTTTTACTGCCACTCACACTTTAGTCATATATGGAGGACCTCTATGTACGGCTGTATGCGAGGAAGTTTATAAAAATCTATGACATGCTTGAGACTCTATCACCTGATTAATTGTTGGAAATGGCTCTCTGAGCCCTTTCCAACAATTAATCTGATGTTAGGTTTGATCTGCGTATACCAGAACGTACAGATAATAATCATAAAATAGGTGATAATGGTCGCTTTCGGCAGCGTAAGTGTTAAATACTCATCTTTCTTCTCATATGTATATCTGATCAATGGCGGAAGAAACAGGGGTCGGAGGGAACGGTCCCCACACATTTTCAGATAATATACTTTGCCTCCATCCCCCCTCTCATGAATAAAAATTACCCATGGGCATTTTTAATCAACATTTATCGATTGATTATCATTACGGAATTAACAATATGCCTGACACGAATAACAGGCGGCATTCACCAAATCATTTTGTCTCTAATTACAGAAAAAATAATTTCCTGCGTCAAAACATAGTTTGTTTTTTGTTTTGCTTTTTATTAATTTTATTTTATTATTATAAAGGATTTGAAGGAGATCGAATTATATTTTAATGCGTTTTTACTGAATGTTGAAACCGATTATCTGTGGCTCTGTCACAATTCATGAACTTGTAAGATAAGTATATGAATTTCTAATATGTTGTATGTGGCCAGAATGAGTGATACTGACGCAAGTTTCCGTGCACAGAAACCTATTGGAACGGTTTGGACCCAAATATCACTCATTTGGCTTCCATGAATTACGGCGATCTGCCGTAAAGTAACATTGTGAATATAGCTCTTAAGTCACTCAAAAGGATAACAAAGTAAGGCAAAAAACAAGCAAGTATAAATCCGCAACCGATGGTAATGACTGATGGACGCATGTCATAGATTGTCATGAACTTCCTCCGGTATTGTGTGGTATTTTTATAATCGATCCTGATTGTTGAACTAATCCGTGTGAGGTCGATGTCCACTGATTTGTTGCCATTGGTCCATTTTCTTCTGATTGTACATCTTCGTGCTGTTAATATTTTGCAGCCATTTGTTGACAAACAAGTACGCACTGAAAGTATAAAAAGGAAACTTTTCATAATAAAAACCCAACCTGACTCATGTCGACGTTCTGTAGTCGATGCAGTTTAGGGCTATATCGTGGTCTACTGGGTGGGGCGCTCTTGTTGGAGGCGTGCGTGCGATGTCTTACAATTGAGAATACTCCCCTCGTCGTATACTAAAACTACTGTTTGATTTATTCATTGTTATGTGTTTGTTTGTTTTTTTTGATTGAATATTGTGCGAATGCGCACGAGTGTTTTCCAATATAGTCCCTCGCCTCGAATGAATTATTTCACGTAACATGTCCAGTCAAGCGATTATTCTGTTTATTACTTTTCATTATTAACGATAATTACATTATTTAACCCTTTACATAACATAACGACCAAAACCGGCCAGCGCTATTCTCAAAAATCGCCAATTAATTTTCATTATTTTTTTATTTTTTGTCTCTAAAACATAGGCTATCACCCCTCATTGGAACGAGCTCGTCGAGCTCGTTCCAATGAGGGATCTAAACCTATGGTTTTGAGACATATAATGAAAATAATAATTATTCAATTTTTTTTTTCAAGTGTTCTCTGCTTTTCTTGTTAGGTAAAGAGTTAAAAAACAAAAACAAAAACAATGAAGACCCCATTACACCCACGGCAAAGCGTCTTCGTTTGCGCGCACGGATACATGGCCAAATTGTTGATTGGCTAATTCACTTGTGAAGTTATCGTTTATAATCAAACCCGGAAATCCCAGTAAATCACATTTTGGTAAGTAATAAATATTGTTTTTAACACATACACACAGAACACACATAAGTATAGTTGATGTGCATGACTATACAGTTTAGTTTGGGCATATCTTTCCCTGTCTCTGTCTCTATGTTTGTGCGTTATAACATATTGCTGACCGAGAGTTGTTCCATGGAACTATATAGGATCTGGTGAATAAGAACGTGGAAATTTTTTATATCTATTATGTTAAATCTTTTGGGGAATTTATGGTGATCCTGAATCATTTTCCTGAAGGTGAAAAGTGAAAAACCCGAAAATCACATCTCCATCGACACTTCCTGTATATGATGTGCTTACCATACTGTGATGATAATCACTCATATCTCGTGAGTCAGACTCTGATCATTAATACATGGAATTAGTAGTTTCTAATTGATCCACCCATCACTTCATAACTTGAGTGAATCAAGTCGGACGGATATCAAAAACATTTTTTTTTCGTTAGGACAGACTCACTTGGGCAATAAGATATTATGGTACTGAAACAAACAATAAGTCGATGGAAAAACGAATCTTTCATCTCAGTGTTACGGAATAGGTTCGTGTTCGTTGTCGTCACCTACAGAGGCGTATGCATGGGCAGATCGGGAAGGAAGGGCGCGCCGTCTATTTTTTAACTCAGTTTGTTTCACAAGCACGGAGGTAGTAGAAGCCCATGTGTTGTCGCGGATAATACCGTATCCCACACATTAGTGTCCAGCGCCTGCGTGGGTCTCCGATGAGCCATTTTAATTGGCTTTTATTTTTCAAAATATGAATGAGTTTATACCAAGTTGTGGGAATATGTTGGCTGGAAAACATAGTTGTCAAGAGCAAAGAAGTCGCCTGTAGCTCAAACTGCCACACGTGGCGGAAGGTCTTCTGCGTCTTAACCCATTACGTACGCGTGACTTACCACACGCGGGCTTCAACCCCACTGCGAAACACATAATCCTGAATCCACCAATGGCATGTACAGGGGTCCGACAGCCTCATCAAGAGTATTGAGGAACATTTTCAGTTTTGTCGGATCATTTGACTTCTTTAACCCTTTACCCAACACGAAAAGCAAATGACACTTGCAAACAAAATTATTGAATAACTCATTTTTTTATTTTCCTGTCAAAAACGTAGCTTATGACCCCTCATTGGAACGAGCTCAAGGAGCTCGTGCCAATGAGGAGTCATAAGCTCTGTTTTTGTGACAAAAATGAAAAACTAATGAAAATTGAATGGTGATTTTTGTGAATGGCGCTGCCGGTTTTCACTGTTACGTTGGGTGAAGGGTTAAATGATAAATAAAATATAAGGACGCCTCAGTCCAATTTATGGAGACCGAGCGGTTTCAGTACTTGCAGTGTGTAAATCCAGTGTATTTCACGTTTTCACTCTGTCTTCAACAGTCGAACCTTGTGTGTGGCTTTTATTTTTATTTTTTTCGTCTGAGCATCATGCAAGAAGCACAGTTCAAAAGTACTCACCTCAAGGAATCTGTCTTCCTTATCTCATTGTCTTGTGATAAGGTTGGGAAGAACTTTGTCAATCGAAGGCTCGTTAAATGATAGTCCATTCTCATTATTGGGAGACAGAAATATGCTGGGTAAGAGCCATACTCAAGAAACGAACACAGACCGTTTCGATAGCCATTTTGGACTTTTAGACCTCTTGCAGATTTTTTTATTCATTGGGTCGTCTGCCCGTCCAGTGCAAAATTTCCTTCACACAAGAAAAATGATTCATACATGGTTCAAGCGGTAATATTTACTTCTCCATCAGGACATATTGTATTACTCTTAATGATATTATTGGCGGAAGAAAGTGGTCTGAGTAAAATAAATTGAGATGTCAGTGAAGAAAGCTGAAAGCATATACAAATCGTCGTGTGAGAACCATAAGGTTCTATCTTCCACTGGAAGATAGAACCTTATGGTTCTCACGCGACGAAATGTTGTCGATGAATTTTCTGGTGAGCCTTGCTTCTTGACTACTCCCCCTACCCTGTTTCCCCATGAGCTACCCATCAATCACGCGAAGGGCCCAATATTCAGTCTATATAATTGATCATAATTACGAACCTATTCTTTCATACCGGAAAGGTACTTCACAGGTTATTGTTTTGTTTTACAATCTCTGAGGATTATTAAAGGCCTTATCAATCCAAATATGCGATGAGAACTAAAAGATCCATGCACCAGTAGTTCTAAGAAACTATTAACTCTCCGCTTTTGACAAATACAAAGAGTGTGTTTTGTATTTGAATTCAGAGGATAACTGGAAGTAATGTTTATATTGGTGTAAATATATTGTTTTTTGTGAATACTCGTCGTAATTGGTACTTTTAATACTTTGTTTTCATTGTCATTTACACCTAAAGGGAGGACCCACATCTCCAAATAAACACAGATGACTGTTGAGGGAGGGGGGGGGGGGGGTAGGTTGTGATATATACGATCGTGTCTGGGTTCAGACGACAGTTTCGCTGAGTACGGGCGTCGCCTCTCGTTGATCGTAACTCTCTCTCTCCACAATATTTGATCCTATATTGCCCTGACAGGTGTGATTCAAATGGTACACCCTGAGAGATGTACTTGGGCTATCGCGGTGACAGCTGAAGGTTTCAAACTCATGATTCGGGCTGGTTTTGTATTTGTTTCAGGTAGGCATGCGCCTTGCAAGATGCATGAGACAGAACCATCTTCAGGGCCGGGGAAAAGGTGGGGCCCGGGGTAATAACCCTCGGGACAGGAACTTTGGGTGGCCCGGCTTTGGTCCATGAGTCCAGGATTCTTGGGTTAGGCCTGCCCCGATCCTAGTCCAAACATGGACGTACCAAACCCTCAAAAATTAAAATACGGGGTTTCAGGCCTTTTGTTTAGACTAGGCACCCTCCCCCGCCCCAGGTTCTGACTCCTGTGCCAACAGTTAAGGAAGGTGCTGTCTATTGAAAGGAGCTCTGCACTTGACCAATGGTTGTAATTTCGGACTGCATGGTTCTTGAAGTAATAACTTTATTAAATCAACCTGACGTAATAAAGATATCACTTCAAGAATTGTGCAGTCAAAACTATAACTCTTGATCACTGAATGCTCACTGATGAACTGGGAAATTTGAAACATGCTGCTAAAAACAATTTATGACGGCCAAAAAAAATAACATGATTTTTTTATTCCAAAGGCCGTCAACAGTCTCCATTTAATAACTGACTTCCAAATATTCTTTGGGGGTTCTCCCACCCCCTCCCACCCCAACCCCCCTTTCATCGCTCGTGCCTTCGGCACTCGCGGCAGATGCCTTCGGTATCCCGAGATTTTGGAAAGGGGGCCGTCACAGAATTAACTCTGGGGCCAGAACGTCCTCTCTCCGGACATGGCCCTCGGTACTTTATGGGATTTTCTATCAACTAAAAAAGAAAAGCTGGCTACCTCCTGGTGTTGATGTTGTTGTATCTTTCTTGTGTTTAGTCACTGTAGTGATAGAAACTGTCGAGATCAGTTTACTCGCCTCTGAAGTAGTTGTGGGAATATCAGGTTTGTTTGTTGTTGACGTAGTTGTATCGTCTAGTGTGGTTATTGTGGTGATGGAAAATGTAATGTCTGGTGTACTCGAGTCTGATGTGATGGTTGTGGTATCAGGTTTGTTTGTTGTTGATCTAGTTGTGTTGTCTTGTGTGGTTACTGCGGTGGTAGAAACTGTAGCGTCTGGTGTACTCGCTTCCCGTGTGGTGGTTATAGTATCAGATTCGTTCGTTGCCGATGTAACTGTGTCGTCTTGCGTAGTCATTACGGTAGCGGAGTCCGCAGTGCCTGGCGTAATCGCTTCTGATGCGATGGTAGTAGCATCAGGCTCGTTTGTTGTTGATCTAGTTATGTTGACTTGTTTGGTTATTGCGGTGGTAGAAACTGTAGCGTCTGGTGTACTCGCTTCCCGTGTGGTAGTTGTAGTATCGTGTTCGTTCGTTGATGTAACTGTGTCGTCTTGCGTAGACATTACGTTAGCAGAATCCTCAGTGTCTGGTGTCGTCGCTTCTGATGCGATGGTACTAGTATCAGGTTCGTTTGTTGTTGATGTAGTTGTGTCGTTTTGCGTGGTTATTGCGGTGGAAGTAATTGTGTCGTTTGTAGTTTCTGGTGTACTTGTTTCAAACGTAGTTGTAGTATAAACAAATTCGTTCGTTGTTGTATCTTCCGTAGTGATAGAAATAGTTGTTCCAGTGGTGGTTCCACGTGCGTTTGCGGATGCCGTAGTGTTTACAGGTTCACTTGCTGATGGTGTCGTGGTTAGTAACATTAGAGCCATTGTTTGTTCTAGTTGGGAAGTGGTTGTAATGTCTTGTGTCGAGTTTGTAGCTTCACCAACAGATGCTGTAATGAAAGAAACAGTTATTGGCTTAAACTCTGATTCCCAACATAAATCGGCAAGTGTAATGTAAAATGTCAACTTCATCAACAGAAAAGACGGTAGTATAATAGTTGGAAGGTTCACACGAAGAATTGAATTGCTTATTTCATAACATTATGGCTTGTAATTAATTAGTTCAAACAGTGAATTAATTATGTTCTAATAAGACTAAAATCATCGCCCTCTGATTGGACAATAGCTCGCTTAGCCTGTTTCCATGTTTACGACTCCAGTGGCATATGCTACCGTCTGACGCCACCAAGTGAAATATTTGAAAATATGATAACAATGGGAGGAGATTCAAAGTGTATACTGCCAATAAGATCGTGTTTTCGGAGGCAAGTGGTCATTTTATGAATGTATATCCACAAACCACTTATAAAAAGGTTGATGTTACTCCATTTCAGTTCAAATTATGAACAAGTCCATGATTTCAACTGAGATGTAGTAACCTCGACCTTCATCTAAGTTAATGATTTTTTGATGTCCAGTGACATCGTGGGGTACATCAGAGGTTTATTTACTAAATTTGTTATTGTCAGAGTTGCCTTGTTCATTCGAGTTGCCTTGTTCATTCGAGTTGCCTTGTTCATTTCACGATGTGGGATTTGGGCTATGGGTGGGTTCTTGCTAAAACATATACGTTATTGTGATGAATTTACGGCAACATGGTCTGAGGAGTGCGGCTCGGGGCGTATGTTCAATCTCGACTTTTCGGGTCTTGACTGAACATAAGCTCCGAGCCGCAGACCATGTCACCGCCAATTCATCACAATAACGTATATGTTTTAGCAAATATACAAGAACTAAGACCACGACTATGAATAAAATTGAGAACACCAAAACGTGACTAAAATTTGATTTATTGGTGCACTTGATGCTCATATTTCACTTTAATACATCGAGTCTGTTATGTTAATTTATATAATTATAATGCGTATTCTTTTAACCCTTTACCCAGCGTGCACGATATCAAAATATCAAAAGTTTCAACAGTTTCAACAAGACCATGTCGTGTGGCCCTATCATTGGAATGAACCTGACGAGCACGTCCCAATGATGGGTCATAACGTAACAGAAAATAACATATATTAGCGTAAAATAGCCTCTTCAGGACAGTATATGAGAATATACAAGTAACATGAGCAAAACTAGTGCGCAAAATATTACAATTTAATCCACCACTTTTCCATGATCAAAGCGTACTATGTTTTTATTAATTCGATACGCAAATGAACGTGGAGATGAGAACCAGAATTCCCCATACACATCACTAAACATATCATAATCGGCTGGCGAAAAAAAATATCATATGCTTTTGTAAAAAAATAATAAAAATAATGCGGCCGATTCGTTAGGTAAAAGGTTCATGTGATAATAAGATAATTTGTTGTTGATTATTTTTATTTGAAACATCGTATTGACTATCTAAGCTTATGGTCCTGTTCTCTTTTCCCCTTTTCTACATTAAACATATAATAATAATAACACTTTGGCCGGCCGCTGATTTGTCGCAGTTCTCGGGTGACAAGGGCTTATTTCCCCCTGTGCTCCCAACTGCTATTCCCACGCTTCTTCTCTCCTCCCAACACTTGGAGATGAACTGCTTGATGACAGTCCTTGCTCCATTCTTCCCAATCTCTCCGATTAGCATATTAACCCTCTTCTTTGAGTCACCCACTGACCACTTGACCTTCATTCTCCAATCCCACTTCCTCATTAAACTCCCAGTGAATTTTATTCTTTTAGACTGGTATTTTGGCATTCTAGAAGACAGTGATGCTGGGATTCGGAAACATTTAACAATTGTTTTGAATTCCCAGTAGATTACAGCCTGTTCATGTCTAGTTGCTGGGCAGTGTTTTCTAGTCAAGTATTGGCTGCCTGTCAAGTCAACCAAGACTTGACTAGAAACCACTGCTCAGGTGATTTGTTTATCGTCATCAGGACCTCCTAATGATGGCATGTTAAGGGCACATGTTCTGATATCATAAAAACCTGAAATAAGCATTTGCAGGTCATGAAGGTTGATCTCTTTGGCAGTGGCTTATACTGTATTTCCCTGATGTGAATTTCCCTTTGGTGCCATCAGCAAATCTCAGTCAAGTCAGATACCGAATACCTAACCAATACCGTAGTATACCACCTAAAAATACCGAAACCGATACCAAACTCAAAATATCAGCACCGCCCATCTCTAGTACATACACATGGTCCTCTTTATATATGTTACTAGAAATCAAACCAATTTCCTCAATAGGAATTAAAAAATGCTTGGAAAGTCACTACCGTTGTTAATACTCGACATAGTCAATATTGAAGGAGCACGAGCAGTCAGCCTGTTCATATTGTTGTGTGGAACCACCGGACAGTCTCCAAAACGGCACTGTGATGGTTCACTTGTAACGATAAAGTCGTCACATGGGACATACAAACTTTCTAAAAGAACTGCATACCACAGACATCCCATAAATACACACGCAGTGGTCTGCCCACCCGAATTCACCCTCACAAAGTCTTATTGGATACTTGAGAGAACTTTGGTGGGTGAAGATTTTGCGCTTTGAGCCGAATCAGGCATCTGAGGCGTGGCCAGGTAAGAAACCGGTATGTATCATGCACATGCGGGAGCCTCTCGAAAAAGGGCCCACCAATGGACAAATACGGGCATTTATTCCACAAATACCTGCAGCAGGAACGGTTTGTGAAATAACTAACATTACACCTTATCTGAGAAGTCAAACGCAATAAAAGAAATAAGAGAAAAACATCAATGATTGCAAAAATCACCATTACTATTATTATTGCAACACGTTCAATATACAAAATACTGCGAACATTCACTCAATTTGCATTGACGTATGCCCCGGCCACTCTGAATGTATCAGATTGGAACGACACCACTCTAATTTCCCCCTTATCAACCAATAATAGAATTTTATACTTTTTCATTATTTGGGGACACAAGTGCGTATGTCCCAATAAGACTAAAATCCTGACCCTCTAATTGGACGAAAGCTCGCATAAATGTTTCTAAGTTTACGGCTCCAGTGGCAGATTTTACCGTCTGACGTCATCACGTGAAATATTTGAAAAAATGATAACAATGGGAGGAGATTCAAAGCGCATACTGCTCGTACAATCGTATTTTCGAGGCCAGTGATCATTCTATGAATGTATAATCACAACCCACTATATACAGTACGTGGAGAGTGTATTATCACTAAATCACCCACAGAGTGGAGATTCCACCCGCGCAATAATTGCAAATTTGTTGCAAAGCATAATAATCACAAGCAAAGTTTCAGCCAATGGACCTCCGGGTTAAACCCGGAGGTCCATTGGATGAAACATTGCTTGTATTTTTTGTCCATATGTCTAGAATTCGAAAGTGATACTTTGTGTGGTGAATCCACTCCACGGGTGATTTAGTTACAATCCACTCTCCACGTACTGTAAGTTCATGATTTGAACTAAGATAGAGTAACCTCGATCTTTATCTAAGTTACTGATTTTTTCTTGTCCAATGACGTCGTTGGGTACACGGAACGTTTATTTACTAAATTTGTTATCCCTAATGTTGCCTTGTTCATTTAAGTTGCCTTGATCATGGAAGAGTCCATGAACCGTGGGCATACAGCACGTCAACCATATATGTACAAGATGTCAACGCAACACTTACCCTCAACTAGTGCTAACTACTTGTGTCAGGATGTCAAACTATAGAGACCTAAAATTACTCACCACTGCTTAGCGGTTCTTTCTGGGTACTATAACTACTTTCACCTGTACAATTCGCGACATGACACTATTCAAGCTGTTGGAAGTGTCGTGAAACCCAATGAACATAGTTCATGAGAGGTGGGGGACGTTGTACAAACACGAGTGCGCGAATGCGCACGAGTGTTTTACAATATAGTCCCTCGCCTCGAATGAATTATTTCACGTAACCAGTCCAGTCAAGCGATAACTCTGTTTATTACTTTTCATTATTAACGATAAGTATATTATTTAACCCTTTACATAACATAACGGCCAAAACTGGCCAGCGCTAGTCTCAAAAATCGCTAATTAATTTTCATTATTTTTTCATTTTTGTCTCTAAGACAATGATGGATCGTAACCTATGTTTTTGAGACAAAAAATGAAAATAATAGCAATTCAAGAATTTATTTTGCAAGTGTCGTCTGCTTTTCATATTAGGTAAAGGGTTAAAAAACTATGAAGTCCCCATTACACCTACGGCAAAGCGTCTTCGTTTGCGCGCACAGATACATGACGCAATTGTTGATTGCATAATTCACTTGTGAAGTAATCGTTAAAAATCAAACCCGGAAATCCCAGTAAATCACACTTTGGAAAGTAATAAAAATAAATAAAATAGAGAGATGAAAAATTAAATTAAATTAAAAATATAAAGCAGTATGCTTGAGTCATAAACTTCATCGACACGGTGGGCGTGGCTCCCATAACCATGACTGTGGGATTAGGAGTTGCCAGATTGATTATCTTATCCATTATATCAAGCGTTCCAGTGATGATCGTCAATGAAGGAATATCTGGCTGCTGGATTTTCAGAACAATATGAAATTCGTTTTCAAAGAATTATTGCCAAAAGCTGACAAACACGAAAAAATTAAAGCATTAGTTAATGTGAAACTCCCTTCCCTGTGTGATATCAATGTGTTGAGAGACAGACAGACAGATTTCTGATAACGAATATCTTCACTTTTTTAGTGAAAGAGATAAAAGAGATAAATTCGATGCTCGGAAAGAAGGCATAAGAATCAAGACTCGCCAGATTCCCAAAGAGGAGATGAAATGACCTGATATAAAAAGATCAACGAGAAACTACCGAATTGGTTTGTAAATAGCTGAGAACGGATGTGAAAAAATAATATATAAAGATAAGACAAAAAAGAGAAAAAAGAAAATCTAATAAATATAAAACAAAGTTTAAAAAAATTGTTTTGCTTAAAATGTAAGATTTCTACGGACATGGATAATATGCGTAGAGTGAGAACGAAAAATGATAAACAGATGCTTTGAGACCTCTGCAAAGTGTGCATCAACAAAAACTCGATTCATTAAAACGGGCGCGTGCATAGTCCACAGACTCGTCACAGAGGTGACGGTCATAGACGTGTTTTCTACATACAGATTGATGATAGTGCGAAAGAATAAATTGGGGTGAGGGGGGGTGGGGGGTGGGGGGGGGGGGCGTAGCAGAAGCTCTGGGGATATCTTCGCTTCTTCTCGAAAACCCGAGAAGTTATGAATGGAAAAATGATGAGAATTTTAAAGTGTTCACATTCATCAATTGATCAAATAATGATATCTGTGGAAGCTTGTAATCCACAAGACGAAAATGAAGTCTATTTGAATCTCCCTCCCACGCGATTGATGATGAAACAAAAGCCACCGAAATTTGCTGTGGTATGAATCGAATGAGAATTTATAGTCATAAAAAATATTTCTAAAAATGCTACACGCCGAGAATGATCAAAAACATCTTCGTCATAGTTCGAGTTTTCTACACTTCTCCCGTCACTTATAAGACAAAAGTGTTGGATGGCGACGAGGTCACTGGGAAGTTTTAGAAACATCAGTTTCAAAACACCGTTTATAAAATAAAATAAAATAAAAGATTTTTTTTTTGCTCGCGATAAAATAAAAGAAGAAGTGGAAAAATATACTACTCAAAGTTTGCTAAGCACCAAATATATCCAACTACCTGTTTTACATTTTAGTTGAAATATTGTAATGAAAAGTGTATATATTTTTTATTTAATTATATCTTTAATGATTTAAGTACAGAAATTAAGATTTTATTTGTGTTTGACATTATTTTTTAGCTTTTGAATTTGATAACCATGGAAAAAGGATATTATTGGTAAAAGAGGAAATTTTTCAATTTGCCAAAGAGTTGACGAAGCGAACTGGTATAGGTTCAATATCGAGTATGAAACCCATTACTGTTAATTACAGCTTGACAACGCCTTCTCATGCTCCCAATCAGGTTCCTAGTGGTCCTTTGTGGAACGTTTTTTCATTCTTGGACGAGCATGGCACCTGGACACTTCTTGGCTGGACTGAACGGGCTGAAATTGCAAGCTGCAACTCATTCCAGACATGTTCGATTGGATTGAGGTTAGGGGATCTTGCTGGCCAGCCCATACACTCAATCCCCTCCCTCTGTCGGTACTCCCCGACAGCATGGACAACATGAAGACGGACATTGTCGTCCATCAGAATGAATCTATCACTCACTGCACCTGTATACAATCTGACGTGCACATCCAGGATCTCATCAATATACCGCTGTGTAGTCAATGTACCCCGTTCAAGGCCACAGAGCTCTGTACGTCCATCCCTGCTGATGCCGCCCCAGACCATGATTGACCCTCCACCATAGCGGTCATGCTCAGCAATGTTGGCTGCATGGAATCTGCATGAGTCTTTTCCATACCCTAGAACGCCTATCTGTGTGGTCTAGGCAGTACCTTGACTCATCTGTAAAACGGACAGGTCGCCAATCTTCTCTGGTCCATCCAACGTGGCCCATGGCCCAATCATATCGTGCCTCGCGGTGGTTCTGGGACAGCGGAATGCGAATACATGGTATTTTACATTTACCCCGGATGCATTCTGAAGGTCACTGCGAAGCTGGGTTGCTGTGGCAAAGCGGTTCCTACGGACCTGAATGATCAAAAACCGGTCTTCAGCTGCAGATGTTACTCTGTCTCTGCCACCTCTATGCCGTCTTACTGGTGTGCCATACTACGAAAATCTTGCCCAGACTCTGGTGATCACCGTATGGTGCACACTAAGGGCTTCATCAACCTGACGATGGGTAGCCCCGTGCTCCATCATCCCTACAACCCGTCACATTTCTGCTTCAGACAAATGTCTTCGTACATTTGCATTTGCCATATTCTATCATTAAATCACAAGGGTTTGTGTTGAAATGAAGACTGAATACCTTACACATGTCATGTAAATGTAGACAGTACATGAAAACATCAGGAAAATCAAGGGGTACATGCTTTCCATGACTGTCACGAAAAGTCTGCATGTCAGGAGAGCTAATGTAAACACTGGGACCATCTCAATACATTCCTCAATCATATCCACCAAAAACATTACAAATATGTCACAAGCAAATTCCACAATGATGTGTCAAATATTTGGTGTTTAGCAAACTTTGAGTAGTATAATTAAAATAAAAAGAATTATGGGCACATTTAATATAACAGAAAGTATAGTAAAAGGCGGAAGTATCGAAGAATACGAAGTTCATGAATATGAACCCGTGACAGGAACCAATCACAATAAAGCAGGAGAGATGCGAACTTATATCAAGATGCAAGATCTCTCCATTCATCACAGCGAGAGTTATCTAATGGTACAAGGATGATGACGAAAGCACAGACGATTGCGCTTACGCTGGTGATAACATCATCACTCTAGCCAACAACAGTATAATGTTAATGACAGACGTAGGTCAGGTCGTCCAAGGGCGACAACTGCTAATCAGGATCGTTTCAGCATAACCGATCCATGACAAAACGATCGTGCTTCCTAACGGTTACGTCATGGTATCGTTCGTTCCGCCGCCGCCACACTCTGTTTCGCCTGTCGTGGAAGTCGCGAAAGAACATGATGTTGCTCCACCGACGATTGTCCCAGCACTGTCGTGCTCCACACAAATTACTCCTTGCTGCGATGCGAGTTTCAGTGAAACGTGGAATTATTCGAGATCGTCGAGCGTACAAATTCCAGCTGTGTAGACTATTTCGGATAGTCTGACCACTGACTCGCACATCTGTTGCTCGGTGCAGTTGCTGTCCAATATCTGAGGCACTTTGATGGCGGTTACGTAATGCTGTGGTTCGGATGAAACGATCCTGGTTAACAGTTGTCGCCCTTGGACGACATGACCGATCTCTACCATCAACATTGCCTATCTGACGCTAGCGTGAGCACAACCTGCTAATCGCCAGTTGAGTAACGTTGAGAATTTGAGCCACTGCAGTCTTCTGTTGCCAGCTTCCAACATGCCAATGGCACTTAAACGTTCGTCACGTGTCAGTCTTCGCATACCTCAAAAGTTACGTTTCTCCAGAAACTATTGATGAGCGAGTTTATAGGAAGATAAGAACGATGAGAACTCCGAAAATGCCCGTCCAGTACAAATAAAAATTTCAAAACGTACCCCACAGACATTAACGCGGCGCGCGTGCGAAAAACCAGCGCGAAGTTTTCGTGGGCCGGTGACATTCATGATTTACACGAAACGTGGTAACATGTTGATGTGTCCAACAACGCGTATCCAATACCATTTTCCGAAAATTTCAACATCAGTTTGGATATTCTCTACATTTTTGGAATAGTATAGATTTCATTTTCTATTCCTTTTACCATGACGTTGTTGATTGCTTTTTAGCATTTCATTGGAAGTCATTTGAATGTTGTTTCTGCGATCGGAATGGGATTACTAATCTTCTTTGCAGAGGTACACCCGAAGGACTACTCTGCTTTACCCAAATCTATTGCACTGCCCTATTTGATCCATATCGTTATCAAATGCCTCGGGTAATTTTTTCATGATCAAAGTACAGGCCTCCATCATGTGTATGGGATCAAGTAGATCCGTGATTCTATGACGTCAAATGTCTAGTGTACTTTCCATCTTATCACTAGTCTTCCATACTTTAGTTTTATCCATGTAGCCTCTGCTGATGAAACTAGATAGAAATTCCAGGTGGGTCTCGAGACTGAAAGTCGGTGACCTCTCACGGCGGTCTCGAGACTGAGAGTCTGTGACCTACCATGGCGATTCCAGACTCCATCATTCCTCCCGATTTTTTATTCAGATATGAATTTAGAATCTCCATCCTAAATTTTCGATAGACTAACTGCGGGTTCAGGTTCGATTCTCTTAACTGGTAGGGTGCCAAGTTATTTTTGATCATCAAAATTTGTTCATGTGTCTTTGTCTTGTTACAAATTGTAACAAGGCAAACCAATATAGACCAAGTACTTTCACTTCTAAGATAATATGAAGCACATCCACAGAATATGACACCTTTTGGTTGGGGTAACTGCTCTTCATATTAAAGCCCTGATAGTGGCTTATAGCACTCTACCAGTTAACGATCTTGTTCAATCTGGCATCTACATCGGTCTTCAGTTCGTTCTTGACAATTACCTTGATGATGTTTTGTTTTTTAGCCTCCACGTATATCTTAGATGTCATTCTCTGGGATCCCTGGGTTCGGCTAGATTTGATATTTTATTTGCATTTGCATTCAATTCCCAATTCATGGTCTTGTTGATATAATAATCTTTGAAATGGCTACTGAAACGCGTGTGGGAATCGTCTGCATAACGTTTCATGGTGGCATCGCTCAGATCCATGGATTCGACTATGTTGACCAGTTGTTTCAAATTCAAGTCTAGGTCTATGTTCATGTTTATATCCCTGTAATTATCTGTCAAGGATCTCTCGAAATCTTCGTCTGTCTTATTCGCATTATTTTTAGTTGCAGTATCACTGAGCTCTAGCGGTTTGGGAAGATTATAAAGCTTCTGGGAATTTATGTTCAAGGGTTCTCATCAAGATTTATATATATTGATGATATGATCATTCAGGTAAGTATGAGTGATTCCACCACCATCACCACCGTTGATGCTAGTGGTGGTCTTTCTCTTTTTCGCAGGAACTTCCAAATTTATTGACACTCTTTTTTATTTTATTGTTTTCTGTATAAATGTGCGTGAATTGCATGTGCAACGTCATAATTTAAAAAAAAAAATTAATTCAATTTTAAAACAATAAAAAAGTTGCTAGATTTCTCACTGTGGTCCACTACCCGCTCAATAGGCGCACACTTCACATGTGCATGTGCAATAAATCTCCCTCTTTAATGTAAATCATTGAGGATGTCTTGAAAATGATGTCCAAAGACCATCTCTTGAGAACGTGCAGACATAAATGTCCACAAAAAAACTTGACCCGGCAGTGCTCGTTCTGTGTTGTAATAGACGAGCGATTTCAGAAACTTCCATAACCCTATGAACCGAAGAGGCCGTGTTTCCGGCCTCGGAATACGATACATCATAATTCCATAAAGTAGGAAAGCTTCTCTAAGTGAATGTGTGGAGTAGACCAATCAATATTTTCAACGAGCAGCCCCAAGGCTGCACGTTGAAAATATTAATTGGTCTACCCCCAGATAATGAATATGGACACTTCCAGTTGCTGCCACTGAACTGACATGGAAGATACCACTAGGGTTCAAAGGGTTAATTCGTTAGGTGGAACAATCTCCCAAATATTGAAATAATAATTTATTTTGGCATTATTTTCTTGAACCAAGCAACCCAGTGAGTGCTTTTACACCAGAAAGTGTCCAGATTCAAAACTCTGCTTTCATCTTCTCGTGGAGGACTATGATTAGTTAAGGCATCTCAAGAAAAAAAAAAAAACTCGAAAATGATTTATCTTTAATGCTTTGACCACTTCTAACAAATCAGTATTGGATAAGGCCTTGTTTGATAAAATGACACCTTCTACTGACATATTCTTAGTTTTTTTCTCTCTCTCTCTTTTTTCTCTATAACAGAAAACTATTATTTTTTTTATTCGTTTACTCCAATCTTAGCGAGTGTTTTAATATCCTTATCAATTTGCAGTATTCTGTACCCATGCAAATACTAGATGTTTGTGGAATCGAAGTATCTTCTCAAGTTTGTGAGTAATATTATTAGTTATCCTTGTGTTTTCCAGGGTGTATGGAAATTTACACCGGTTTGGGAACTCATACATATGGTTTATGAGTTCCCAAACCGATGTAAATTCCCATACACCCTGGAAAACACAAGGATAAGGGATTTATTTTCATAAATTTTGGTGTACTTAATACTTTAACTTACATTGTGGGCAAAAACTGACAGAAAATTTGTACTTTGCAAGTTTGCAAGTTTTTTAAATAAAACCAGACAAATATGAATGTCATTGGAACTGGCTCAATGAGCCAGTTTCAGTGACATCCATATCTGTAATATTTTACTGCACATAAATATTAAATTTCCTGTATTTTAATTTTTGTTCTAACATGACCGAGCAGAAGGTATGAATTAATAATTAAAAATGAGTACTTTTAGACATATAGCTTGCTCTTGTATATTCTTGTTTTTACACCGTGGTTAAACACGGTGTAAAAAAGCCACCGTGGATTGCAAGTTACACCGTACCTCTCAGCCAATCAAAATGCAGTATTTTGTTTCATTTGGAAATAACTTGTGCTATCTCAGCCGAAAAGGAAATTTTATTGACTATCTCCATATAGATGTGATGTTTATCCCTTTGAATTGTGCTCATCGATTTGTGGATTGTCAGTGTTAGAACGGATACTTTTCATACTCTTCAAAAGTGATGTCATTTTTAACGACATCTTTACATTTCTTGGTGGTTTCTCGATTGGCTGTTGTGTGAGCATACCATTTTGATTTCGAACTCATGAATTCTGTGATTTGTCTTCCTTTGATCGCGTCAAAATTCCCAGGCATCATTTTATTCATTCCCAACATAATTCTCAATTCATGATCGATGGGACAATTGCTCGTGTTGAACCATTTCAACATGAGTGGAGATATGTCCTCACAAAAATCATATCACATAAGCTAAACTCTCCATGTTGATGAAGAAGAGCTTGGCCTTTGAACTGTCGTATTTTTAATGTATTCGTAATAAAATCAAAACACCAAGCCCTTGCTGATATCTAAAATGCACGCTCTCAAATAAAACAGTTTTTCTAATGTCAAATATGTCTTTTTCATGCGCACGGCCACTAGAGTTTCATCGAAGCTGGTTTGATGTTGTTAATTGGGTTTTGCTATGTGTTTTCTAATCATCACTTCTAAGATGATGCGACAAATGTCGGTCCTGTTCCTGATGGTTCCCATCGGTTCTCCATACACGCAGTTGTTCATGAGTTTGAAAAAGTTCTGTTGAAATCGGTCTTGGCTAGTAAGCGAGTGTTGTGGTCTATTTAATTTTTCATCCAATCTTCCTCATTGAATCTGATGTCGTGAAATATATCTCATATATATATATAGTCTCATACCATAATCTATGTACCATTTCAGACTTGTGCAGTAGACCACGAATTTACATTTGTCCTTCAAATCTTCAACGAATTTATCCACTCCATTCAGGTGAGAGTAGATAATCATTGTGCCCGTGTGTATTTTCTCTGGGTAATCTGGATCCACTTCCAAAAGACACGGATATTGTCTCCACTTTTCCATCTACTCCCGGTTTTGGAAACCATTTGAAATTTCTGGTTGATAATGGATGATTCATAGCCCCCAAGTATGTACAAATTATTAGCATCCAAATACGCATTGTATTTACTCAGTTTGCCTGAATCAAATTCTTCAATGTAGTGATTATTATACAATTATGGACTTTTGTGTTGGTAAATATGGTGTGATATGAGTTAGTCTCATAAATGTTTTAGGTTCATATCACTTCATATTTTCCACCACATAAGTCCATAACTGTTTTATTATATACACCATCCTCAAAAAACAATCTTCTATTTGTCAATTAAAAGTGCAATTATATCAACCAGACATACTTTTATTTAACAATAAAATCGTTATCATCTGCAGAATAAAACAAAAATAAACAATGTTTTAGAAATTATGTCATTTGAAATAGAACTAAAGAGGGGATTTCCAAAGAGTATATTCAGAATGTTGATATTCACTGGAAAACCGGTGTACATGAATTTTTGAGTACGAGTAACGTGCATAAGATCCAGCCAATAGAAATGTTTGAATTAGAGTTACCCGCCGTGAAATGTTGCTCGCTGAAATGATGCAGTCTCTAAAAATAAACAGCCTTGGGAAAATATATCGCTTCAATAAACGTTTGTAACGTTTTGTTGACATCTTGCATTATTGTTGAGTATTCCTGATAAAAAGTGCGAGATTTGATGACGTTTGAACCTGAAAAATACAATTTACTTTTGTGTGTTTTTGTTTGGAATTCCTTGAAAAATATGTGCACGTGACCGGTACTTTCCTTCGTTTCTTTTTTTCTCTCTTACTTGTCGCATGACCCCCTGTCTTCGGGTTAGAAAAAGTTGTCTGAAGGGCTATACTTGACAAAGATATTTGAATGCCAAAATTAGAGTGATGCGATCATATTTTTTTCGCCTGAACGTTATAATGGTGGCTTATGGGAAATATTTAGTTCTGTTATACCTTACAAAGTATATAATAACTGCTTTTGCGCATCTGTGGGATATCGTGGGTACTCAGCTCCTGATATCTTTATTGAATATGAGTAACATATTCACGTTGGATAATAATTCCAATTGCACTTAAACCAGTTTCCACAGAGCATGATAATCCAGTGTGATAGCCGTGTAGCGCCAAACCAGATCTCGATAACAAAGTGTAAAACAGACCTTTCCAAAAGTTTCGATGACGTTGCTCAAGAGAAGCACATCTGTTTTCAGATATAAATAGAGAGTAATCGCGAGTAATCGCTTGACTGGACTGGTTACGTGACATAATTCATGAGAGGTGAGGGACGTTGTGCAAACACGAGTGCGAGAATGCGCACGAGTGTTTTACAATATAATCCCTCGCCTCGAAGCGATTACTCTGTTTATTACTTTTCATTATTAACGATTATTAACGATTATTAACGATAATTATGTTATTTAACCCTTTACCTAACGTAACGGCCAGCGCTATTCTCAAAACTCGCCAATTAATTTTCATTTTTTTTGCATTTTTTGTCTCTAAAACATAGGTTATGACCCCTCATTGGAACGAGGTCGTCGAGCTCGTTCCAATGAGTGGTCATAACCTATGTTTTTGAGACAAAAAATGAAAATAATAGTTATTCCAAAAAATTTTTTGCAAGTGTCGTCTGCTTTTCATGTTAGGTAAAGGGTTAAAAAAAACAAAAAAGCAATGAAGTCTTCATTACACCCACGACAAAGCGTCTTCGTTTGCGCGCACGGATACATTACACAATTGTTGATTGCATAATTCACTTGTGAAGTTATCGTTTATAACCAAATCCGAAAATCCCAGTAAATCACAGTCTGGAAAGTAATAAATCGCAATAATCTCTCATGAATTTTATGTCAAGTAACGTCCATACTTTTTGAGCGTGCTTGTAATTGACTCCGGGAATGTGAGCGTCATATAGTTTCAAATGAAAGACTTCTCTGTCAGGTAATGAGGTCTCGTCAAGTCTTTCCAAACAATCCATGTAGATGTCAGATAGACTCCTTTTCTCAATTCGATATATAACTATTTCTCATTTTCGAAATGTTCGGTCATTTTAAATTCATCCTTCTCTAAACACTAAAACTATTGTTTTTTAGATTGGCATACATTAATTTAAAACTGGCTATGAAACGTATTTCTCGCTTGATTGGCACTTCATCTTTACCAACATCTGTCCATCTATTTTTTTTTTATCGCATCCATTACCACACATTTCGTGAAAGAAATGTATTTTCCATCGGTGTTTGCGATAATCTGATATTCCCTCGCTAACGTCGATAATTCTTCACAAACAGATGACTATCGTAACCGACAGATTGTTAAATATCACTGAGAAGAATTTGGAATACTTTAGATTTGTTACTATTGTGCACTGCATCTCGAAATTTGCCGGTATCACGATTGTGATCTCTCACTTTCTCGTATTCGGGTTTTGTATGCTCGACGAATAATTGTACAGAAATGTGACATTCCGTAGCTTTCTAAAATTCATTGTCCTGTTCCTGCATGGTGATGATCATCTTTTCCGGAGTTTTGAATTCGTCATATAACTTTTTGATTTGAAATTCTAAGTTTTCCACGAACTTTTGAGCCACGTCATCATCGTCCAAAAAGGTCGGCAGGGCCTCTTGCAGAACAATTACGAATCAATTCTCGAATATCGTTCTCGGGCAGGTTGTAAATGTGAACTAGCAAACTGACTGAATCAATTACAAACTTTTTGGAGGTTGCCGTTGGTTCAGTTGGAATGGTGGTAGAGCATTTATGGCAAGGCGATTGGGTTCTGTAAACTCGGGATCGACTCGCGCCAGGGCCACTTTCCGAAAAGACTTTGCAGTCTCCAGTGCAGTGGTGCGGTGCCAGGACGATGTCTGGTGGAAGTCTTGTTTGACACAGGTGATATATATATATATATATTTATGGGATTGGATAAAACGTGAGAAACCTGATGGCAGGGAGGTCAGCCTGGTTTGCCAGCCATTATAAAATACATATAATTTATTTTTTATTTTCCGAATATAATTCATCTTATGGCTATCAACTGTGAGTTGTCCTGTGTCCGTTTTCTGTCCGTCCGTTTGTCAGTCCACATTAACCAGCTGGCAGGGAGGTAGGCAGGGCAAGTTGGTATGCCAGCCATTCTTATATATATATTGTCTACACAAATTCTCCACATGTTTGATTCATCTCATAACTGCTCATTACTAAGACACCTACTGTTTATTTTAGGAATACCAAGCTAATTTACCATTTTGCTAACAAGATTTCAGACGAACCGATAATAGACTGTAAAACAAAACAAAAAAAAAGAGTGCAGAAATGTTTTTGGGAGCCTTATTGCACAGAAGGGGTGCATATTTTGGGGAGACCGCAGAGCACCACCTTGCTTCCCAAGGCACCCTCTATGAACTTGGAGAATACCAAGTAGATTGTCCCTTTTGCTGACAAAGAGCTAGAAAAAATGATAATAGCCCATATTACAAAAACATTTTCCTTCCATTTTTGGGAGCTTTGTGGACCCAGTAGGGTGAAAAATTTGGGGGGCCCATATTGAACCACTGTGATTAATAAGACACCTACTGTTTATTTTGGGAATATCGGGCTAATTGACCCTTCCACTAACAAAATTTTAGACAAAGCGATAATAGACTGTAAAGTAAAACATGACAGAACCCTTTTTGGGAGCCTTATGGCAGAAAGTGGTGCATACTTTGGGGGACCCGCAGAGCACTACCGTGCTTCCCAAGGAACCATTTATAAATTCGGAGAATACCAAGCAGGTTGCCCCTTTTGCTAAAAAACAGCCAAAAACAGATAAAAGCCCATATGACAAGAACATTTCCCTTCCATTTTTGGAAGATCCGTTGACACAGAAGGCTGAACAATTTGCAGGGGGGGGGGGGGGGGGGGTGGGCGCTCAGAACCACTATGGATAGCAACACACTTATTGTTTAGTTTTGGAATACAGAGCTAGTTGACCCTTTCTATGATAAGATTTCTGACAAACCGATAATCGATTGTAAAGCAAAAAAAACCCAACAAATTACAAAACCCTTTCGGGTAAACATGTGGTACAAAAGGGGTGCATATTGGGGGGGGGGGGGGGGGGCGCAGTGAGCCAACATGCTTCCCGGGCACCATCTACAAATTTGAACAATACCAAGCAGATTGCCCCTTTCACCAACAAAGACCCAGAAAACTGATAATAGCCCCTTCCTTTTTTGTGAGATTTGATGACCCAGAAGAGTGCAAAATTATGGGGGACCGAACAGAACCACTGTGGTTTGCAAGACACCTATTGTTCATTTTGAGAATACCAAGCTAATTGACTCTTTCTCTAACAAGATGACAGACAAACCATAACAGAGTGTAAAGCAAACAAATGACAGAACCCTTTTTGGGAGTCTAATGTCACGAAGGGGGTGCATATTTTGTGTCAAACAGAGCACCACCTTGCTTCCAAAGGCACCATCAATACATTTGGAGAATACAATGCAGATTGCCCCTTTTGCTATCAAACATCCAGAAAACTGATAATTGCCCACATGGCAAAAACATATCCCATCCAGTTTTGGAAGCTTTGTGGACCTAGAAGCGTTCGAAATTTGGGGGGTCTAGCACAGACCCTCTGTGGTTAGCGATACACCTACTGAGCATTTTGGGAATACTGAGCTAATTGACCCTTTCTCTAACAAACCAATAACAGACTGCATTGCAAAAGGAGGACATAACCCTTTTTGAGAGCCTTATGGCATAAAAGGAGGCCATATTTTGGGGCCTACATAGCACCACCATACTTCCCAAGGCGCCATCTATAGATTTGGAGAATATCAAGCAGATTGCCACTTTCGCTAACAAACAGCCAGAACAACTATTTATAACCTATATGGAACACGCATTTCCTTTCCATTTTTGGGATGTCTTTGTGGATCCAGAAGTATGCAAAACAATTTTTTTTTTTTGGGTGGAGGGGGGGGGGGGGGCACGCACAGAACCGCTGTGGTTAGCAAACCGCCTACTGTTTATTTTCGGAATACCGAGCTAATTGACCCTTCCTCTAACAAGATTTCAGACAAACCGATAATAGAATGCAAAGCAAAAAAAAAATGTCAGAACCCTTTTTGGGAGCCTCTTGGCACAAAAAGGGTGCATATTTTGGGTGGCCTGCAGAGCACCACCTTGTTTTCCAGGATACAATCTATGAAATGTGAGAATACGGGGCCGATTGCCTTTTCTCTAAAAAAGAGCCAGAAAAAATGGTTAAATCCCATAGAGCAAAACTTTTCGGTACAAATTTTGAGAGAAGGGTTCAAAATTTGTGGAGCCCGCACAACACAACTATGGTTTGCAAGACGCCTTCTGTTCATCTTAGGAACATAGGGCTAATTGACCCTTCATCTAACAAGAAATCTGACAAACCGATAGTAAACCGAATATCAAAATGCCAGAACTATTTTTGCCAGCTTTGCACCAAAGGGACATATTGCTAATACTCACACAGTTCCACTACCTATAATTATGAACACAACTGTATAATTTGCCACTGAAGATATTAACATTTGTACAACAACAGAATTCAGTGAACTGTGATATGCACACAATTTGTAATTATGTTCAGTTTCCTTGGTGTTGAGAGCTCAGTTTTAGATTTGGAGTTGAATTGAAAAGGTGTTTATCTGGAATTATATGGTGGTATATGAGTTGAGAACTTTATTAAGTGGTAGCAGAGCGGCAAGGTGTCAGCAGGTTACAAAATACCACCTGCATTGGGTTCATATACTGTGTATGAGACATGGAAAAATGAAATTTCTGTTTGGAGATTGGTTACAGAATTGGACAAAAAGAAACAAGCTCTTGCTGTGACTTTAACCCTGTCAGGTCAGGCCAGACAAACAGCTTTAGAATTGGATGGTTCTCAGCTGAATTCCAATGCTGGAATGGATATTCTAATAGCAGCTTTAGATAAGATATTTCTTAAAGATAAAGTTGATCTTGCTTATGCTGCTTATTCAAAATTTGATAATTACAGAAAAACTGTTAGCATGTCGATGAACGAATTTATAATTGAGTACCAGCAGCTTTATAATCAGTGTAAAAATATGATATGGAATTACCTGATGCTGTACTCTCATTTAAATTATTGGACAGTTCAGACTTAACTCAGCAAGAAAGACAATTAGCCTTGACTGCAGCATCAGATTTGAAGTTTGGTCACATCTGCATTGAAAAGAATATTCAGTAATTCAAACAGCCCCTCATGTTCGGACACTGCTTCTGGAATCTCACTGGAGCAAGAATTTGCACTTTATATTTCAAAAACTGACTTCAGACGCAACTCTTATCGACATATTCCTGATCAACAAAGGCCTTTTACAGAAAGTAAACAGAAGGGAACAAATCCTCTTGATAAATTTGGTCGGCGAACGAAATGTGTTATTTGTAACTCTGTCTTCCATTGGGCAAAGGACTGCCCTCATAAGGATACTGGTAATCAAGCAAAAGTAAATTTAGCTGAAGTCGAAGGTGATGTTAATAGTGAACATTGTAATTTGACTTTATTTACAAAAGCACATCAAACTGATAATGAAATACTTACTGTAGAGTCAATGGGTTGCGCAGTTATTGATACTGCTTGCACACGGACAGTATGTGGTGAAAAGTGGCTACAAAATTACTGTAATATTCTCAGTAATGAAGATAAAGAAAACATATTGACAACACCAAGTAATAAAGCATTTAAATTTGGAAATGGGGCTCTAGTTAGTTCAATGCAAAATGTAGTCTTGCCTGCTAAAATAGGAGATAAACATTTGTAAAATTAATACTGAGGTAGTGAATGTTGACATTCCTCTCCTGCTAAGTAAAACTTCACTAAAAAAAGCTGGAACCATATTGGATTTGAATAAAGACACTGCAATTATGTTTGGAAAACCAGTTGAGCTGGAATTCACATCCAGTGGTCATTACTGTATTGACATTCAAAATTCAAATTTGTGTTCTCAAGATACAAACTCTGTTTTAGTTCTCAATGAAAAAATGAACAAAGAAGAAGGAAGGAAAATATTAGTGAAACTTAATCGTCAGTTTGGGCATGCATCAACTGAGAGACTGGCAGAGTTGTTGAAACGTTCAGGATCGTATAATCAGGACATCATAAATCTTTTACCAGAAATAATAAGCAACTGTGAAATATGTCTTAAGTTTAAAAAGCAATCACCAACACCCGCTGTTAGATTTCCTTTAGCTACTGAATTTAATGAGACCGTAGCAGTCGATTTACATGAACTGGAAAATTCTAAGACATGGTATCTACATATAATTGATAAATTTTCACGTTTTAGTGCTGGTGCTATACTTCATAGTAAGAAATCTTCAGTGTTTGTACAAAATTTCATTCAAAAATGGATAAGTATACATGGATCGCCAAAGAAATTATTTAGTGATAATGGAGGCGAGTTCAATAATAAGGAAGTTCATGACATGTGTGAAAATCTTTGTATTGAGGTTAAAACTACAGCAGCTTTTAGTCCATGGAGTAATGGACTTTTGGAAAGACACAATCAAATACTTACTGAAATAATGAGAACAGCCAAAATGGATCAACAATGTGACTGGCAAACAGCTTTAAACTGGGCCTTAATGGCCAAGAATAGTCTAACTAATGTACATGGGTACAGTCCTTACCAGCTTCTGTAAGGTAGAAACCCAAATCTCCCATCTGTATTTGTTGACAAAGCACCCGCTCTTGAGGGCAAAACTGAAAGTCATTCTATTGCTAATCACATTAATGCATTATATTCAGCAAGGCGGGCATTCACCAAGGCTGAAAGTTCAGAAAGAATTCGGAGGGCTCTTCGAAAAAACATCAGACCCATATCAGAAACATGCAATACAGGTGATAGAAATTTTCTATAAAAGGCCAGACTGTTCCGAGTGGAAAGGACCAGCTACTGTAATTGGCCCGGATGGTGCATTAATATTTGCACGACATGGTGGTATTGTTGTGAGAGTTCATCAAAGTAGACTTCGTAAGGTTCATTCAAATGACTCTAACAATCTCCAAGATAACTCTGATAAAGGTGCAGCTGATGAGGCATGTGAGAAAGTTAATACCGAGAACAAAGTTGTGGTTGATAATGACAAAGATTCTTCTGATGACAATGTAGATTACTCATCTGATAATAATAGTGACTGTGCTTTGCCAGAACAGTCTTGTATTAGAAATATAACTGCTTTACCTAAAATAAAAAGTGAACAAATTGTTAATTATAAACATTATGAAACTAATGAAGATGTGTCGGCAATAGTGTTGGGTTGTGCAGGAAAAGTAACTGGCAAAAACAAAAACTGGTTTAATCTCTAGTATTTATCACCTGAAGAATTAATAAGTGTTAAAAAATCAGTTGATTTGAGTAAAGTTAAAGATTTAAAAGTGATTGGAATATCTGAGCCGATCAGAACTGATGAAACTGTTTTGATATGTGGAAATGTTTCGATGGAAGATGCAAAAAATGCTGAATTAAACAGTTGGAAACAAAACAATGTGTATAGTGAAGTTGATGACATTGGCCAAAAATGCGTATCTACTAGGAGGGTATGCACATTAAAATCAACACAACGTGGAATTAAACCCAAAGCTAGGTTAGTAGCACGAGGCTTTGAAGAGTTTGATACAAACATTCAGAAAAACTCGCCAACACAGAATCCTTGAGACTGATTATTGCAATTTTAGCCCAGAACAAATGGGGTACTCATTCAATGGACATAAAAACAGCTTTCCTTCAAGGTCAAAAACTTGACAAACATTTTTATTAGGCCACCACAAGAGGCAAAGACTGATGGAAAATTGTGGCATTTGGAAAAGTGTGTATACGGTTTAGTTGATGTCTCCCTTCAGTGGTACAAGAGAGTAAAGACAGTTATGATTGAGACTGGAGCAAAGATATCTAAAGTTGACCCAGCTGTGTTTTACTGGTTAAATGATGAGGGACATTTACATGGTGTGTTGGCATGTCATGTAGATGACTTTAAATGGGGAGGCACTTCAGAATTTGAAAAAAAACATTATCAATCAGATTCGGTCAAAATTTCAAGTTGGTAAAGAGGACAGCACAGCCTTTCAATATGTTGGAATTGACTTATTAAATAAGGGTGGAGTTATTGAACTTCATCAAAAGAGATACATTGGAAATTTGTCTCCAATTATTATTGACAAAGTCAGAGCTCTCTTTTAACAGACAGTGAAATGCAGTCTTTGCGATCCAAGATAGGACAACTCTTATGGATCGCTAAATAAAGTCGCCCAGATATTTTATTTGACATATGTGTTCTTGCATCCAGCATTAAGCAAGCCAAAGTAAAAGATATATTACAAACAAATAAAGTTATCAGTAGAGTTAAAAGTGACGAGTTGACTTTAAAATTTCAACATTTAGGTGATGACAATTTATCACTAATAGTTTATAATGATGCATCATTTGGCAATTTACCAAATGATGGAAGTCAAGGAGGATATTTAGTCATGCTTGCAGGGGAATATGGAAAATTTTCTCCGATATCCTGGAACTCTAAGAGAATTCGTAGAGTTGTGCGGAGCACATTAGCTGGAGAAACTCTAGCTATGGCTGATGCCATTGATACTGGTATTTTTGTGTCTGCACTTTATAAAGAACTTAATGGAACTGATTTGCCATTAGTCTGTACTACTGATTCTAAATCTCTATGTGAAGCAATTAAATCTGCGAAATTTGTTTCCGAAAAGCGCCTCAGAATTGAAATAAGCGGGATCAAAGAGATGGTAGAACATGAACAGGTTAAGAAAATACTTTGGTCCGAAACTAAACAACAACTTGCAGACTGTCTTACTAAGCATGGAGCATCACCAATGGTGCTGTGGAAAACATTGGAACAAGGAATTGTTGATTTATAATTACAACAACATGCAGAATTTGAAATTTTGTTTACAGTAACTTTTATATAAAAAAAAAATAAAACAAATATAACACTGAGATTGTTAATACTCACACAGTTCCACTACCTATAATTATGAACACAACTGTATAATTTGCCGCTGAAGATATTAACATTTGTACAACAACAGAATTCAGTGAACTGTGACATGCACACAATTTGTAATTATGTTCAGTTCCCTTGGTGTTGAGAGCTCAGTTTTAGATTTGGAGTTGAATTGAAAAGGTGTTTATCTGGAATTCTATGGTGGTATATGAGTTGAGAACTTTATTACATATGTCTTAGGGGAAGGCGCGGGGCACTACTACGCATCCCAAGGCATCATCTACAAAGTCTGGAGATATTGAGCCGATTGACCCTTCCTACAGCAGAAACCAATAATACCCCTTTTAGGGAGTCTTGTGGCACTAAACGGGGTGCATATTTTTGGGTGCCTGCAAAACACCACCATGCTTCCCAAGGCACGATCTATAAATTCTGAGAATACCGATGTGATTGCCCCTATCTCTAAAAAACAGAAAAACGGATAATATCCCATATAGCATTGAAACCATTTTGTGGGACTTTGTGGCCACAGAATGGGACAAAATTCGTGGGGCGTGTACAACACCACTTTGGTTAGTAAGACACCCTCTATTTATTTTGGGAATCCCGAGCTCATTTACCCATCCTCTAACAAGAAATCAGACAAACCTGATGATTGGCCTAATAGAAAAAAATGTTTGAACCCTTTTTGGGAGTCTTTTGACTCAAAGGGGTGCATCTGTTGGGAGTCCGCAGAGTACCACCCGGTTTAGAAAGACACCCTGTGTTACACTGGTGAATGACGGGCCAATTAACTATTTCCCGAACAAGTATTCAAAGAAACCGATAACAGCCCGTATAGCCTAAACGTGTGAATACCCTTTCAAGTCCTTTGTTCCGAATGGGGTATTACATCTCCGCTAAAATTCCGACCACCAACTCCCACAGATTCTGAACGAAGAATGCAAGATTTTCCGACTACTCAGCGGCTCCGAAGTTAATTCCACACCCTTGGTCGTGTTACGTGTTTTGTTCTGATCAATGTCTAATCTTAAACTTTCATGTTGTTACAAGCAATTAGCAAACCGTTTCTTAAATTATACCAGAAATCGCAGAAATGCAAAGAAGTTGGTCAATTTGGTGCTCACAATAGTCATAAGCAGGTGATTTGTGAGGCCAGTATACAGGACACATTACGAGACCTACATGCAATGCTCTTACAGACTACAGTTTGTATTGGCACACAAAATGTGCCCACGTGTGAGGTTGTGTCCTGGAATTTTTATAGTTACTTCCAAAATTTCCAAAAACGACGCATGTAGCCAGACTGAAAATTTTGGTTTGTATTTAGTATTCTTGAATTAATATCTCACACATATTGTGACAGATAGGCTGAGTTAGTTAGCTTACTCATTAGTCATATTTGAGATGACTAATTAAGAAATTATTGGTTGAATACTGATTTTTTTAGCTTTCGCCATCATGTAAATTTATGTAATTGACACAATGCCTCATGGAGCCAAATACGGTCTACTTACAGTATCACACGAAGTTGTCATTTTGTGCTGCCTTAAAGCCCCTAATTATGTATATAGATATACAGACGCAGACATTTAAAACGCTTGGAAATAATCTCAGAATTTCCTAACATTTGCCGGTAGTCATTCAGAGTCAAAAATGTCGCCCCCTCCCCCCGAGGATGATGGTGAAGGGGGTACCCCTTTAAGCATTCGTCCTAGTTGAATTTTTCATAGATCTACCAACTTCGTACAATATCTGCAGTGGAGCCGATGATGTGTCTTCTCGTGTCTTCTAGCATGATCCGATCTCGAAAATAACTTGGAACAGTATCTGCATCGAACTGGTAACATGTTTTCACTCGACGACGGTCAGGACACAAATTAATTTATTTTCGTACCAACACCCTTTTCATACCTTTCCCAACAGAAGTACCCGGATGTAAAGCTTCTACAACAAGTATCTCCAATAGTCCAATATCAGGTATCCTCAAATACCCGTATGTGCCTATGTGCTAGGGCACATTGTGTCACATTGTGCCTTTTCACATAAGCACATATCGACACATAAAGCATGTGCCTATGTGCTAGGGCACATTGTGTCACATTGTGCTTTTTCACATAAGCCCATACGACAAAAAAGGGATTCCATAGGATAAGGCCATTGGATATAGAGGCGATGAGAATCGGATACAACTTCGTTGTAATAAGAGGAGATAACTCTGTGCGATTAAGTACAGGTTATGGGAAATCAAGCAATCTGATTGGTTAGTTATAATTTATATAAATGATCTAGACACAAGAAACTACAAGAGTACTCTGAATAGGGTCAGAACTAACAAGAATAGACCAGAAATTGCTAAATATAGTTTTTATAAGCAAATCTGTTCCAACTGATAGGCTCTTCTACGCTACTGGAGAATACCCCGGAGCAAAGGAACATGGCCAGATAGACGAAAACTATCGTATATATAGATAGAAGCAGAGAATTCTGAAAGAATTCGAAATAGTAAAACTTGTCGGGTTTATTTGGGTAATTCTTCGAATTGGGAAATTACTCATGTACAAAGGAACATATCCTCCGAATACACCCCTGTCTTGTTAGAAGGTTTTGGGTCACATAGCAACCACGCGCTACCATAGAAACCAAGATGGCGGCCTCCAGTATACAAAATGGACGACGGAAACACGTATCACCCTAACAACACGTGCTGCGCATGCGCACTCACTCCACGTATCACTATGGGGATGACGTCACAAGATGGCCGCTCACGCGAGTTACCATGACATCACAACATGGCGCCATTGGACACGTGACTATGACTTCACTTCCGGGGTCCCCCCGGGGTCCCCCCAACCGGCCCCATTTACCTGATCTCCTACTACCCGCAACCTTAAACCAGACTGTTTTACAATTATGTTTTAAACCTCATGTGACTTAATCTCGTGCATAAAGAACAGGGAATCAATTGGATAAGATAAGATAAGATGACCTAGTTGTCAGCTGAAACTACGGCATACCTCCTCGTGCAAGCACTTTTTTTTAAATACACACTAGGAAGAAACTAATACAGAGACCAGGAGGTGCACGTGGTGTGATCTAGACCACTACTGAATATGTTGGACACTAATTCAGAAGATCAAACAACTGGGGCATTAGAAGTCACGTATTCTTACTTCAGGTTTCTCATAGCGTCTTGTAACTATAAGAGTAAGGCTTACCATGCAAGAAGCCCATTATATGAAGGGTTAGTAATTTAATATGGTACGCAACGAGAAAAGAATTGGGAACACAAAGACACCAAACAACAAATACCCTTAGTCTATTAGACGGCGAAAAAGCATTGTGAGTAGTATAGGATGCATAGATCTGCCCTTTTTTACCAGGACCCCGGGGGTCAGACCCCGACCCCGGGGTCATGGACCCCGACGCCCAAATCCGCTAGGCATCCCACCTCCTCTCCCCTCCCCTCCCCTCACCACACCAGGCCTAGGCTATTTTTAGGCGCCCCCTCACCCTACCGCCCTGTATGTACCCTATTTTTAGGCTATCCTTCCCCAAAGCCCATTAGGGACCCAGGCTGTGTATAGCCCATGTAGGCGTTCCCACGTTGTTTTGGCTTTCCTCGTATTGTGAGTAGTATAGGATGCATAGATCTGCCCTTTTTTACCAGGACGCCGGGGGTCAGACCCCGACCCCGGGGGTCATGGACCCCGACGCCCAAATCCGTTAGGCATCCCCCTCCTCTCGCCTCCCCTCCCCTCACCACACCAGGCCTAGGCTATTTTTAGGCGCCCCCTCACCCTACCGCCCTGTATGTACCCTATTTTTAGGCTATCCTTCCCCAAGGCCCATTAGGGACCCAGGCTGTGTATAGCCCATGTAGGCGTTCCCACATTGTTTTGGCTTTCCTCGTATGTGGGCTCTCTCCTTTCCAAAGCCCAATCCCTCCCCACCAAAGTCCTGGACTGTTCCTCCCCCTTCCAAGGCTAGCCCAAAGCTGGGGGTCTTGAGGCGTCCAGTGAGTACTAACAAAGAGTTTCCCCTCCCCTTCCCCCACGTAAATTTCGGGCTTTGTTGGTGTATCTAAGGTAAATGTTGTCAAGGACATGTGCACGTAACTACAAACAAACAAAAACAGATTATTTCCAAGACTACCTGGTTTGTTTAGACATGTCATAAAGGAATTATGATAGAGAACACCTGGTCTTTGTCAGTGCATAGATAAAGGTGATTAAGATAGAGAGAATCTTTGTTTATAAGAAGATATGATAGTGTAACGTTGTATAGTTATGCAAATAGATAATGGACAACTGGTATGTTTGATTATGTCACAGATAAAGGTATTATGATAAAGGGCTCCTTTGTTTATAAGAAGCTTAATATGATAAAGACCATTTACACTCTTTGATAATGTCATAGATAAGATGCTATCACGTCGCAGGTGTTTGATAACCCAGTAAGATCGCCGCGGTGTCTGATTGGTCAAACAATTGTCCAATCAGATCATTCCACACGGCGGTACGTTCCATGGGACTAATAGATAAGCGTGTTGTAAAATTATCCCACGCAGGCGTTCTTCATGGGGACAGATGACTTCCACAATCTTGCTTGCCTTTTGTTGTCACACCCGGATCACTCATCTATTTGCCACCTCGAAAATACTGCATGGCACGATCTGATTGGACAGTTGTTTGACCAATCAGAGAACGCCTGCGTGGGATAATTTTACAACATGCTTATCTATTGGTCCCATGGAACGCCGTGTGGAATGATCTGATTGGACAAAGATTCTCTCTATCTTTATCACCTTTATCTATGCATTGGCAAAGACCAGGTGTTCTCTATCATGATTCCTTTATGACATGTCTAAACAAACCAGGTAGTCTTGAAAATAATCTTTTTTGTTTGTTTGTAGTTACGTGTAGATGTCCTTGACAACATTTACCTTAGATACACCAACAAAGCTCGAAATTTACGTGGGGCAAGGGGAGGGGAAACTCTTTGTTAGTACTCATTGGAAGTCCCCCAGCTTTGGGCTAGCCTTGAAAGGCGGGAGGAACAATCCAGGACTTTGGTGGGGAGGGACTGGGCTTTGGAAAGGAGGGAGCCCACATACGAGGAAACCCAAAACAATGTGGGGAAAGCCTGTATGGGCTACACACGGCCTGGGTCCCTAATGGGCTTTGGAGAAGGATAGCCTAAAATAGGGTACATACAGGACGGGTAGGGTGAGGGGGCGCCTAAAATAGCCTAGGCCTAGTGTGGAAAGGTAAGTGGAGAAGAGGAAGGGAGGCCAAACGGATTTGGGTGTCGGGGTCTTAGACCGCGGGGTCGGGGTCTGATCCCCGGGTCCTGGTATAAAGGGCAGATCTATGCATCCTATATTACTATTGTGTCTCTATCGGGGAATACAGTCGGGGCAATATGGATTGTTGCAATCAGCATTGTTGGGATATGATGATAGAAAAAAGGCCGTTAGTTCTTTTTTAAATCTATGTCTCTCGGTTATACTTCTGATATTACTATCTAACTAACTGTTCTAGATTTTAGTGCACGTGTTTGGCGAAAGGAAATCGAGGGATTTAGTTCGCGTTTTATTGAACTGAAGAAGTCCAGTTCTCCTGCTCGACCAACCTGTTGGGTTATCGATTACGCTAAAATAGTTTTCAAAAGAATCAGTCAAGTTTCCATGATTCCAGTCGAATACAAGTAAGCAAGTCTGGAGTTTAGAGAGGTCTTCAACTTTTAATATTCTATTTTTGCGAAAGAGGGGGTCTGTATGTGCATTATATCTCATTGTTTATAATGCGCAAGGATCGCATCTGTAACAGAGTTAACTTATGTACTGACCGTGCATATTCCCACACGTTTATTCCATAGTTAAGTGAGTATGTACAAAGCTAAAATAGAGGTTTTCTTTGCATCATGGGGGAGTGTAGTCTTCATTTTATTAAGGGCAAACCTTGCATGAGCTATTTTAGAACAAAGTTGAGATACATTGATATGTATAGGATAAATTGTCGCCGATGTGGATTCCTAGGAATTTAATTGATTTTCTGTACAATATGAGGCTACCCTACTTTTTTCCTAGCCATTTATTAAAATTCTTGGTATAGGTGTATATATTTTAATTTTATTGGTGGGATTATTTAGAATGTATTTTGTTTTTACGGCGTTTAGCTGGTTCGCGCAACACCAAATTAATACATTCTCAATCTCTCTGTTTAACCCTTTGATTCTTTTGTTCGTCTTATGACGTACGAAATCAAACAGCGCGTTGATACTTTTGTACGTATTATGACGTACGAAATCAAACAGCGCCTTGGTACTTTTGTACGCCTTATGACGTACGAAAGCAAACAGCACGTTGATACCTTTGTACGTCTTATGACGTACGAAATCAAACAGCGCGTTGATACTTTGTGGTCATTTGTTTTGTTATTATTTTTCTATTTTTTAAAGTTTTAACCTCAATTCCTATTTTCTATCGAATAGTGCTCAGTGACAACAGTTGAGCCAAATGTTATCGCAGCTTAAAATACTAATATAATCCTGCTGTCAAGATGTCTTAATTGGTTGAGCGCAAGAAACCACTATCAGGGCTTTCAAAAAATGAGGATACCAGAGCAAAGGCCAACACTTTCCTTATTTATATTTCATATTCAGTCACACACAAATAATATTTTGTTTATATAAATTTGTTTTATTACAAATTATTGGAGAGTGCATGCGGGCACTCTCCAATAATTTGTAATAAAACAAGTGTTGAATAACAACTTCAGACCACCAAAAATAATCTAGCCCTCAATCAGATAATCACTAATGTGAAAAATGTCTTGTTATTTGTACTTTCCGACGTTTGACGTCGCATTTTGAAAAACGTTAAAGAAACTGAATTCCCAGTGACGTTTGAACGTCAGGATAATTAAAGTCTCAGAGGGTTAAGTAAGGAATTAATTGATTTGGATCGCTACCTGAGATGTATACGGTAGTATCACAAATGATCCGGAGAAGTGGAATGACAAATATCATTGACATATAATAAAAACAACGTTGGGCAGAGAATGAATCCATGGGGAACCACGGGTGTCATCGGGACCAAGTCGGAATGTTGGCCGCCAAAAATGCGACATATTGTTTTCTACCCGATAAATAGCTCTTGAACCACTTTTGACCTAGTCCTCTTATACCACATCGTTCTAATTCGTTTAGAAGGATGGAGTGATCTATTGTATCACATGCTTTAGAAAGGTTAAGAAACAAGGCGAGGGTATAGTTTTGACTTTTTTTTTGTTATTTTCATCAGCCACCTCTTTGAGCAGTTGCATGACGGGGCCATAGTGCGATGCATCTTCCTGGATCCATATTGGAAAAGTTGCAATATGTTAAACCGGTCTAAAAAGTCTTAAGAGTCGTACAGACATGAGTTGTTCTAAGATTTTTGAGAAAGTGCGTTATAGACTGATAGGTATATAATTAGTAAAGTTATGCTCATCACCGGCTTTGATTAAGGGAATGACTTTGGTAATTTTCATTCTTTCTGGAACAATACCGTGTGCAAACGAACAGTTGGTCATGTGCGTTAGTTTGGTAATAACATAGTTAATACTATGCATGACAATGTCTGAACTGATGTTGTCACAGACTTGACTAACTTCGGTTTTTAAAGATTTTACAATATTTCTAATTTCTATGTCACACAATGGGTTGATGTAAACATTTTCAAATGAACGTTCATCCATGTAGTCGTAAGAAGATTTGCTTGATTTGAATATTTTTTTCACTTGTAAGCTTGCCAATATTTGCAAAATAGGTATTTAGTTCACACGCTATAATTCATTTTGGTGATCAATATTTTTGTTATCTTTCATAAAGAAAGTGGGTAAGAACATTTAGTTTTTTAATCTTGTACTTATTGTTATTTAGGATATTATTATAATAGATTGCTTTACATAGCTTTTTAACTTTATTAAAAATCTTGCAATAATTTTTATAATGTTCTTGTTTAGATTCTGTGTTTTTTTTTATTTTTATGATAAAATTTGTTTTTATGTTCAGAAGATATAATTCAGCTTTTGTCATCAAAGGATTTTTTTTAATGAGCTTATTGTTCCTACAAACGTGTTTTAGGGGGAACGCCAATTCGAATATTTCCAGGTAAATGTCAATAAAAGCGTTGTTGGCCGAATTTGGACAGTTCGATTCTGAGACTGATGAGAAGTCACACTGAGATAGAAGTGAATTGAACAATGCTTCATTTTCTGCAGAAAAGTTTCGTGTCCAAACGAAGGATTTATTGCTTGATTTGTCGGGAAGGGTTTCTAAATAAAGACACCAAAATGACCAGAGACATTCGTTAATATTATTCCGGACACAGAGGTTCATGAAGATTGCGACCAAATTGGGCACCTGACCCTCCCGAAATTGGGCACCATGGAAGTGTCAAGTTGCTCAAAATCGCATTTTTCTACCGATTTTGGCCAACCAAACTGCATTGTGGAGGAGGAGGGCACAAAAATATTCCTGAAGATTGCCACCAAAATTGGGCACATGATCTTCCCAAAATTGGTCACTCTGGGTGTCCAAAAGTGCTGAACTGTTCAAAATCGCATTTATCAACCGATTACCGCCAAATAAATTGCATTGAGGGGTGCCACAAATAGATTCACGAAGATTGCCACCTAGTTTGGGCACTAGACCATCCCAAAACAGGGCACCCCGGGTGCCCATATGTGCCGAGTTGCACAAAATCACATTTATGAACCGATTTTCACCAAAGAAACTGCATTGTGGGGTGCCACAAATAGATTTGTGAAGACTGCCACCGAAATTGTACACCTGACCCTCCCAAAATTGACCCCCTGTGTGGCCAAAAATGCGAAGTTGCTCAAAATCACACTAATTAACCGATTTTCGCCAAATAAACTGATTTTCGCTAAATAAGTTGCTCAAAATAGATTCATGAAGACTGTCACCGATGTTGGGCACCTGACCCTCCCAAAATTGGGCACCCTGGGTGCCCAGTGTACCGAGTTTCTCAAAATCGCATTTATGAACCGATTTTCGCAAAAGAATCTGCACTGGGAGTGTCACAAATAGATTCATGAAGGCTGCCACCAAAATTGGGCACCTGACCATCCCAATCTTGGGCACCCTGGGTGCCCATAAGTGTAAAGTTGCTCAACATCGCAGTTATCACTCGATTTTCGCCAAATAATCTGCATTGTGGGGTGGCACAAATGGATTCACCAAGATTACCACTAAAATTGAGTACTTGACCTCCCACAATTGGTCACCCTGGGGGCCCAAAAGCGCTGAATTGCTAAAAATTGCATCTATCAACCGATTTTCGCTAAATAGACTGCATTGTTGGATGCCAAAAATAGAGTCATGAAGATTGCCACCAAAGTAAGGCACCTGACCATCCAAAAATAGGGCACGCAGGTGCCCAAAAGTGCCAAATTGCTCAAACTCGCATTTATCAACTACTTTTCTCGAAATAAATGGCATTATCGGGTGCCACAAATAGATTCATGAAGCTTGCTATCAAAATTGGGTACCTTTCCTTTCCAAAATTGGTCACCCTGTGTGCCCAAATGTGCCGAGTTGTTCAAAATCGCATTTATCAGTTTCTCTAAGTAAACTGAATAGTAGGTGCCACAAATAGATTCATGAAGATTGCCACCAACATCGGGCACCACACCCTCCCAAAATTGGGAACCCTGGGTGCCCAAAAAAAACAAGTTGCTCAAAATCGCATTTATCAACCACTTTTCTCAAAATAAACTGCATTGTGTGGTGCCACAATAGATTCATGAAGCTTACCACCAAAATTGGGCACCCGTTTCTCCTAAAATTGGGTACCCTGTGTTCCCAAATATGCGAAGTTGCTAACAATCGCATTTCTCAACCGATTTTCGCCAGATAAACTGCATTGTGTGCTGGCACAAATAGATTTATGAAGATTGTCACCAAAATTGGGCACCTGGCCCTTCCAAAATTGGGCAACCTGGGTTCTCAATGTGCCGTGTTGCTCCAAATCGCATTTATGAACCGATTTTCGCCAAATAAACTGCATAGAGTTGTGGCACAAATAGATTCATGAAGATTGCCACCAATATTGTGCACCCGACCATCCCAGAATTGGGCACCCTGGGTGTCCAAAAGCACCAAGTTGCTCAAAATCGTATTTATCAACCGAATTCGCCATATAAACTGCATTATGTGGTGCCACAAATAGATTCATGAAGATTACCACCAAAAATTAGGCACCTGACCCTCCAAACATTGGGCACCCTGGTTCCTAAAAGAGCCGAGTTGCTCAAAATCGCATTTATCAACCGACTTTCGCCAAATTAAATGCATTGTGGGGTGCCACATATAGACTTATGAAGATTGCCACCAAAATAAGGCACCTGACCATCCCAAAATTGGGCACCCCATGTGCCCAAAAGTGCTAAGTTGCTCAAAATCACATTTATCAAACATCTTTCTCGACATAAACTGCATTGTAGGGTGGCACAAATACATTCGTTAAGATTGTCATCAAAACTGGACAACTGACCCTCCTAAAATTGGGAACCTTGGGTGCCCAAAAATGGTAAGTTGCTCAAAATCACATTTATTAACCAATTTTCTCGAAATGAACTGCATTGTGTGGTGCCACAAATAGATAGATTGCCACCAAAATAAGGCACTTAACCATCCCAAAATTGGGCTCCCCAGATGCCCAAAAGTGCTAAGTTGCTCAAAATCACATTTATCAAACATCTTTCTCGACATAAACTGCATTGTAGGGTGGCACAAATACATTCATGAAGATTGCCATCAAAACTGGACAACTGACCCTCCTAAAATTGGGAACCTTGGGTGCCCAAAAGTGGTAAGTTGCTCAAAATCACATTTATCAACCAATTTTCTCGAAATGAACTGCATTGTGTGGTGCCACAAATAGATAGATTGCCACCAAAATAAGGCACTTGACCATCCCAAAATTGGGCTCCCCAGATGTCCAAAAGTGCTAAGTTGCTCAAAATCACATTTATCAAACATCTTTCTCGACATAAACTGCATTGTAGGGTGGCACAAATACATTCATGAAGATTGCCATCAAAACTGGACAACCGACCCTCCTAAAATTGGGAACCTTGGGTGCCCAAAAGTGGTAAGTTGCTCAAAATCACATTTATCAACCAATTTTTCTCGAAATGAACTGCATTGTGTGGTGCCACAAATAGATAGATTGCCACCAAAATAAGGCACTTGACCATCCCAAAATTGGGCTCCCCAGATGTCCAAAAGTGCTAAGTTGCTCAAAATCACATTTATCAAACATCTTTCTCGACATAAACTGCATTGTAGGGTGGCACAAATACATTCATGAAGATTGCCATCAAAACTGGACAACTGACTCTCCTAAAATTGGGAACCTTGGGTGCCCAAAAGTGGTAACTTGCTCAAAATCTCATTTATCAACTAATTTTCTCGAAATGAACTGCATAGTATGGTGCCACAAATATATAGATTGCCATCAAAATAAGGCACCTGACCATCCCAAAATTGGGCACCCCGGGTGCCCAAACGTGCCAAGTTGCTGAAAATCGTTTTTATCAAACATCTTTCTCGAAATAAACTGCATTGTGGGTGGCACAAATAGATTCATGAAGCTTGCCACCAAATTTGGGCACCTGTCTCTCCCAAAATTGGGCACCCATGGTTCCCATATTGCGGAGTTGTTCAAAATCGAAATTCTCAACCGATTTTCGCCAAATAAACTGCATTGTGTGCTGGCAGAAATCGATTCATGTAGATTGTCACCAAAATTGGGCATCTAACCATCCCAAAATTGGGTCTAATAATTATTAGACCCAATTTTGGGAGGGTTAGATGCCCAATCGATGATGTAATCTATTTATTATTTTTTGTGATTAATGTTTATTTTTTAATGTTCTTTTCTACTCTTTATTTTATTAAAAAATACTTTGACGGTTACATAGTGGTCTTTTGTAATTCGTTTTCATAGAATTTCCCAGTGATTTCCTTCCCGTCTAGATCTTCTAGCTTGTATGTGGTGGGATCTGTGTGAAAACTTGACTCACTGCGAAGATTTCTTCGGTCCATCTGGGAGTGTATCCTTTCTCAAAGCGATTTTCCCATTTGTATATTCTACCTCGATTGCCAATTGCGAAATACTTGTACATCCTTTTCCATGGTCCTATTTTATCGCTCGATGACATTGGCTTTCAATTCGCTTTCTGTCGAGTTGATGTCGATAATTTTGCGAACGGATGGATTGTAAAACTCTGCGCCTTTGTCGACCCAGAGTTTCGTGGGTTTGCGACCTGATGCTTCAAAAAAGCTCTTGAGAGCTCGAGCGACGCTCTCGTCCGATTTATTCTTCAAGGGTATTTATTATCCATCCGTATTTCGAGAACACGCCTATGACTGTCAGGAGATATTTGATGCTTCGATTGCGTTTTGGAAATGAGTGCATGTCGACGAGATCGGCTACCCATATGTGATCCAAACCTTTCACTTGGACTCTTCTTCGACATTTGTACACTTAGGGTTTGTGTAATTCTTCAGCTCGTCGATTACTGAATTTCGAGATTTGTTTTTGGTTTCCTTGTTTTTGTCGGTTTCCCAACTGAATCGACGTTTCGTGCCTATTATTTCACCGACTATGACTCGTTCCATCTTTTCTCCAGCTGTGTTATCAATTATATCGTTGAGTTTTTGCAACATATTTTTATAGCACTCGTCGTTTCGAGTTTTTATGTCTGAATATTTGACATAACATAGATCGTGGTGATAGGCGGATTCGTCTACCCTGTTGATGGGTTTGCTCCAAGATTTCGATGTCAGGTCTGGATTTAGTCTCTTGTTGAGTTTCGTTCCGGGTCCCGTGAATCGATGTCCTGGCAGATGCATTTCAAAGAGGAGATTCTTGATGAGTTTGCTGACTGCGCCTCTGCCTTTTGTCTTGACAAATTGAGCTTTTGTTTTATCGCACACTTTTCACGTCCCATGAAAAGTGTTTCTGTTATTTTTTGTGCGCACATAACGGAGGTTGATGGTATCAGTCATTTGTTTACATTTTACGCAAGACATTTATTTTCTAATTTATTTTTTTTTAATTAATTTATATATATTTTATTTTTTTGTATATTTTTTTCTTCACGTCCGATTGTGTGTATTTACGAAATGCATTGCTGGCTTCCTGTCTTTCTTTTTCTATGAGGTCGTTCTTCATTTCTACCGGAACTAACTAATCCAGATAAAGCCCCGATGCCCAGAGCCGGTAACACGGTCTTGGTGAGAATGGGTAATGTTTTTGTGCCCAATCCTGCCAGCAAGCCTAAAAAATTACCTTTCATTTTCAAGTTATATCCCAATTGAGAGGGACTCATCCTCAGTGTTAATCTCCTATTATTGTGTAGCGCTTTGTTTATTCTGTTGATTTTAGTTCGAGACAATGCTATTTCACCTCCACTACCGCTTTCAACTGGATCTTCGTGACTTACATGTAGTTCTATCGTGACTGCTTCACCTCGATTTTCTCATGCTCTACGAATTTTAGCTTTCTGTCCTTCTGACACTTTTATTTTTGTTTTGATGTATCTCATTTGTTTCTCTTTATTTTTTTCAGATCTTCTATTAATTTTAAATAAGTAAAATTAAGTATTAGTTTTTTTATTTTATTTTTTTTACTTTTTATTTATATATATAAATTATATTTCTCTGACATGGAATCAGATAGAGACCTTTCTCCTCTGTTGTCCACTGGATGTTTCGGTTGTTCCACTATTTTAAAGCCAGGGGGCACGTTTGGAAAGAACGAATAGGAAGTGGGCTGAGCGCTGCCGTCGACATAACTGCTGGATATCACATCCACGTTTAGTAGAATGCTATTGATGGAGAGAATGTTGACTAATCGTTCTGATTCCGCGAGTTTGTCATTGTAAGTTTTTCGATCGAATCTCAACAGATTGGCGAGGCTGAAATCTACGGAATATCCGGGATTTATTTTCATGATCGTTCTCAGAGTGATCGGATTGGGGAGAATGCGAATGGGTTTGTCACTCCACCCTGTGTCTCCATCTCGGAATGTATGTAGTCATTTAGATTGACGATGTCATAACTTCCTTTGGGGTTATTAATGGTTAATCGGTCTGTTCCGTTGCTGTACCTGAAAACGTTGTTCTCTTCCGTGATGTTTGGAAACGAATAATACGTTGGTGTGGCAAAAATGGCGGGATATGAAGTAGGTTCGATGTAACTTTGGAGAAAATCTTCTGGTTATTTCATTATGCTATCTATGTTCGATTGTTAGACGTAATCCCAGTAATTTCAGTAATTTCAATGCGGGACGTGATGTTACTTTTTGAACGTCTTCGTGATCTTTGAGGGCATTGTTCAGTTAACTTTTCGAATGGATTTCATCTGTCACGTATTTTCGTGGTAGTTTCTTCGGCTTTCTCGGGGTGATCGATCGAATTTTACAGACTCTTCTAACGCATAACCAGGATGCCGTCATCGTCGTTATCTAAATCAAGCACAGGATCCGCCAGTGTTTCTAATAATGATCTTAGAAAGTTGATTCAGGATCTTGACGAGAGGCTGGCTTTTCAAGGGGTTTGATGGGATCAGATTGGAGATCCGAGACTTAAAAACCGCAATGACCTCAATAAAAGACGAAATGAGCTGTATTAAACAGAGTGTTTCCGAACTAAAAACAGATTATTGAGACATCTATCTCTAATGCTGTTGCATATAATTCTGAAAAGAGTAGAAGTCATAGAAAACAATATCATTCCTGATCTCGAACTAAAATGTGATGCCAAAATCGCTGAATTAGACAAAAAGAGACTTTTAAGTTAAATCCACGACAGAAAATACAACCTACTTTTGTATGGTATTAGTGAGGTGCAGAATGAGGACCCGTGTACTCAAGTTGAACAGTTTCTATAAAACAATATCAAACTTGAAGATTCAGTGGCCCCTGGCATTATCAGTCGAGCGGTCAATGTACACAGACTTCCTATGACAAGACCTGGTGATCACCAAGGGACACCTCCACCAGCTCCATTCATAATTCGAACAAGCAGCGACAGAGACAAACAGGAGATACTAAAAGGGGCTAAAAACCTTAAAGGCTTTAAAATGAGTGTGAGACCTGACTTCCCACCCTCTCTAAAAAAGAAAAGGAGTAGACTTTCTAACATTGCATACAAGCTAAGGACATAGAAGGGTTTCAATACAAGGATAAGAGTCAGTGGAGTCAGGGTCATTCTTGAATTCAGGAAGTCATTCACAGAAAGATGGAAATAGCACACTGAGCGATTTGTCAAAATAAGCCAAGAGACTTGTTTTCCAGTTTAATACTAGACTAGAGAATAAATGAGAATAAAGAGAAAATAACAAGAGAAAATAAAAAGAAAAGCAGTTGACTTGTTAAATCAAAATTGTTGCAGTTGTTTGTTGCAAAATCAAAAATCATTCCACAGTATTTACACATTTCTCAGTCACAAATCTCAGTTACAAAATCTGAAGATATTATAAAGATGCAAAAGGGTGCACATGGGCAGCTGAATAAATAAAGGTAACAGACCAAAGTAAACACATATCACCTCTCGAATATCACTATAATGCTGTCATTTCAAATTCCGCAGATGTGAAACAGTATGAGCAGGAGGGATGCAGGGATCTATGGGGTTTGTAGGATTTAGCAGGAGAATACATGCTACTATTCCACACCACTCTAAGTTTCATCTTATTAAGTCAGTGTGATCACATTGAGTAGATGGGTACAGGATACTATGATAACTATGATTAACTATGGAAATAGGACCAAATCAGTCAGTTTACTTTATCACTTGAAGGATTGCTAGTAAAGATTGAAAATTGAATAACAAACAATAAATAGGAATGGCCTAAGTTAAACACCAGCTGATACTGTCACCTACTATCTAATAATACATCATACTCGTGTGGCACCCCCCTCCCCCACATCTCCCCCATATGTATACTCACTTTTAGCTGAACCTTTACACATATAATCACATATTATATTTTAATCCAACAGCTGATACTGTTGTTTATTAATTAATATTACACTGGGACATAAGTGTGTGGAATCAGTATTATATCTTGCAATCATACCCGTGCAGTACCCCCTTCCCCGCACACTTTCCCCATGGGTATACTCAGTCTTAGCTGTACAATCATAAATTTCAAAAATACTAAATCTGATCTCAACTGTATTAGATACCGATAAGCATCTTTCTCCCCCCCCCACACTGCATGTGTCCCGGGGGAGATAGCAGGGAGAGACAGATGTATCCCACCACACCCACGTGACGTTATACATTTACAACGTTATTATGACGTTATGCATATCGTATCAGGTTCCGCTCCACAGTTTCGCACTATTGCACAGGGGTGAAATTCGAAACAAAGGGCGTATGTTGAAACTAAGGCCATGTAAAATAGAGAAATATTTTTAGTATCAGATATATGATTACATTAGGCTTTTTGTTGGACAAGAGGATTTGAAGTTTTGGTCCCAAAGTTGGAGTCTGATACATAGGGATAAATTACCAGATGAATTATGGGAAACAGTGGCTTCGAAAAATTGGCTATTTTTTAAATGTAATTTTTACACGGGTTTGTTACCAGACGGGTAACTAAAAAATGAGACGGAAACATATAATTTTTTTTTTGCATTCTAGAAACAAGGTATGCTCTGCTCCAGGGGTGGGTAGGCGGGGTTGGTGGGAAAATTCTGCTTTTGAGGCTGCTAGGTGGCTGAAAATGACTGGTTTCGGTATTTTTTCAGGCAATTTTTCAGGTTGAGGTCTTGCCTTTGATAATAAATAATTCCACCCAAATTCAGATTGTTTATTTCTACTTAGTCAGATAGTGTTATATTTTTTTGTGGATTTGGGAAATGTAATACATGTAATGGGTTTGATAACTAAGTTACAGAATATTTGCATTTGAAGAGAGTGTATGGCATGTCACATTTGGAAATGCCTGGAAAACTGTGGAGCGGAACCTTAAAGAGCATTCTGCCGACGGTGTCAATTCTTGAACCAGGAAGTTCCTTATTTGTGTTTGAGTTATAAATACACCATTTTTCAAAAAACTTTTCACTATTTTTGGTTTGTGTGCTATTGTTAGTAGTAGTTAACATTCATCAAGTGATATCTCAGCACAACTGGAAGGAAATAAGTGGAATTTTGAGAAATTTATTGATGTAGCCTAATTTCGCACTTGTTTTGAATTTTCGTCAAGATTTCAAAAACATTAAGGTAGACACTGCCTTTCCTAAACACAGAGCCTTGTATTTATGACAAATTTATGCAGTTATGGACAGCCTGGTTGTTACTGTTGACCAGAGATTTGCAGTCATGGTGTCTACTTTTTCATTTTGGTCATTGGTGTCATGTCTGTGTGTCATCCGTCCGTCAAGCTGTTCACGCTTTCATATCTAGAGAGCAACAACCCCCCCCCCCCCAAAGCTATGGTTATTAGTGCTTATTGTTTTACATTTTGATTGTATTTAACAGTGCTATTGGCAGGACCTGGGTAGTCAATGTGGCTGGTGGTAATAACAAAAATACTATATGAAGTGGCTCAGAGAAATCGGGGGGGGGGGGGGGTGGTATGGTGTGGTTGTGAAAATCGGGTAAAATCTGGCTGAAAAAGCTATAAAGCTATTCGGCAATCAGGAAGGCCATGCTGTATCTTTTTACTGGTTGAAAATAGAGACTTGTGGTTTTTGTTCATTCAACTCAGGATAGACTCCAGATTATTTTGCCTGAGTGAAATCCAGGGGGAGATCACTCTTGTTTTCCCTTTAAGGTTCCGCTCCACAGTTTCGCACTATTGCACAGGGGTGAAATTCTAAACAAAGGGCGTATGTTGAAACTAAGGCCATGTAAAATAGAGAAATATTTTTAGTATCAGATATATGATTACATTAGGCTTTTTGTTGGACAAGAGGATTTGAAGTTTTGGTCCCAAAGTTGGAGTCTGATACATAGGGGTAAATTACCAGATGAATTATGGGAAACAGTGGCTTCGAAAAATTGGCTATTTTTTTAAATGTAATTTTTACACGTGTTTGTTACCAGACAGGTAACTAAAAAATGAGACGGAAACATATAATTTTTTCTTTTGCATTTTAGAAACAAGGGATGCTCTGCTCCAGGGGTGGGTAGGCGGGGTTGGTGGGAAAATTCTGCTTTTGAGGCTGCTAGGTGGCTGAAAATGACTGGTTTCGGTATTTTTTCAGGCAATTTTTCAGGTTGAAGTCTTGCCTTTGACAATAAATAATTCCACCCACATTCAGATTGTTCATTTCTACTTAGTCAGATAGTGTTATATGTTTTTTGTGGATTTGGGAAATGTAATACATGTAATGGGTTTGATAACTAAGTAACAGGATATTTGCATTTGAAGAGAGTGTATGGCATGTCACATTTGGAAATGCCTGGAAAACTGTGGAGCGGAACCTCAGTTTCTTGCTACCAACTAATTCGTATTGACGTTATCAGAATGCAGTGTGATCAAATTTTGCTGCTCTAAAACTCTGTAAACCCCAGGATGCCACCATTCCCAATTGATTTCGTGGTATATACCTTTGGTAAATACATAACTTTTGCATACTCTTTCGGGTGGTGTCATTAGTTTTTCAAAACAACGAATACCAAATGAGTTGATTATATCAGCACGAGACCGCCGATTACTTCTGGCTAACGTAACCGCTACATGGTGTGGGGGGGGGGGGAATAATTCCTGATGGGTACGGGTGTGGGATGGGAAAATCTCACCCACGAGACAAGATATTTGGTTCAGACACTCGGCAAGCCTCGTGTCTGGCCCAAATATCTTGCCCTCGGGTGAGATTTTCCCATCCCACAAACGTACCCATCAGAGATTATAATAATCCCCCATTAGCCCCCAGTAGTTACACACATAATTTACATATTATATTTCAATTTAACATTATGTGTATACTCAGTCTTAGCTGTATAATCATAAATTGCAAAAAAATACTAAATCTGATCTCAACTGTATTAGATACCGATAAGCATCTATCCTCATTAGCCCCCAGTAGTTACACACTTAATTTACGTATTATATTTCAATTTAAAAGTTTCGCCTGATTACAGCTATATCTCATCCTGTGGCACACATCTACACCTGTTTGCTTACAGTTGTGTGCCATCAGCGGCATGTTGAGATGCAGGTGATGATAGCAGGTACCCACAGTACAAGTCAAAGTTACATCCAAATATACTACTTATTGCCTCCTTCGATGATCGAATTTAATTGAGGAATTAGAATCAATTGTATACAATGTTGGTAAGAATTGGTAGCATAAATTTGTGTGAAGTGACCCAAAATTTATACTGCAAGGATGGGCATTATCTTACGGTCATATCACGATTGACAGCTGTTCAGTTTGATAACAACTGTACTTCATCCGGTGACCCATAATATTACCAGTTCATTTGGTGACACATATCCCACAGCTGTTCATAAAAGATGTGCCTGTGCCTGGCCTGTAATATCCATGGATTATGTCAGACAATAAATATTTCTCGGACTTGTGTAAACAAATTATTCGTCATTATTGCCGTTGTTAAAAATAATTGTAACATATCTTGTTTTGGTGACACAATTGGCCAGTACGGGGCATATTGGAGACCCAAATTCGCAGTGGAAATTTAATTTTCATGTAAATAGGATACTGTATTTTAGGAACACATGAAGTAGATTTTTTATACCATTTCCATCGGAACTGGTCAGTGCACTGTGGCCATGGCTGATAGATTTGATAAAACTATTTCGAAGAGTCAATATAAAACATGCATTCAGAGCCTGACGCGGCCGTGACTGGATTTGATGTTAATATCTTCGAAAAAATACTCTGTAGGTAAAGAGTATACACGTAAGTTAGAATTGAAAGGATAAATTACCACTTACTATTCTTATTGCAAATGGAAAATCAACTTTAAATAGTTTTTTGTTCCACCAGATACTTTTAATCACTTTCTTGGCCAATGGTCTTTTGCAACGAATTTCTACAAAGCTTTCATCTGATCTAGCCATGGCTGCTTCACGGCAACTTCACTATAAAAGAGCCATGGCTAGACCTATTAAAAATATTTGGGAAAATATTCACATGTCCAGGAGCAAAGATAGACATTTACTATAATATCCTTTACAGCGAATTTGTACAAAGCTTTCATCTAGTATAGCCATGGCTGCTGTGAGGCAGCCATGGCTGGATCTGATGAATATATTTGGGAAGATACTCACATGCCCGGGCGCAAAGATAGACACATACTAATATGCTGAGAAATTTAATCGCTTTCTTCAAAAGTGATCACTTGAGTTTTATCTATATTCAAATACTTAAATTGTTTTCATCTGGCCTGGTCATAATGAAAATATCTAAATTTTATAGTAAATTTCCTTTCTGATTATACCTACCACAATTGTTTACTACAGGCTTGCACTACAGTGGAAGTCCCTAACTCGGATAAAATACTCTCTATTTTTGTCTTTCCCAAGCAAGTTGGGAAAGAAAAGTGGTGCAAAAGCACCAATAAAAATAAGCCAAAACTGGGTCGAGAGCAACCGGCGCAGACCCAGTACGGGACGCTCTCTCCCAAGTACAACTCCACGACTTCCGTTGCCAGTGCGCATATACCGTCTCTAAAGACTCATTCTTTTTGAATCCGTAAACGTTAGAGTTATGTGATCAGCGGGGAGGAAAGATTCTTTACCCGTAAAGAAGACGGGAGGGCCTCCATGTAAACAATTGTGGTAGGTATAATAAGAAAGGAAATTTACTATAAAATTTAGATTTCTTATCAACCTACTCACAATTGTTTACTACAGGCTGAATAGACAAAAGGCTGGAGGGAATCGCATAACCAACCCCCACATAACCCTAGTGCACTGGAACCGTGAAGTAGAAGGAAGAGGTCCCGCGGCTTATCAACCATAATGTCGCAATCATTGGTAAAGGACAATGAAAAGAGACATATGAGCCTGTGTGACACACAGACAGAAAAAGGGCAGTAACAGCACAAGGCTGAAACTGACCTTCAAGAAGCCTAATGGCTATGGCAGACAACAGCCTGAGCAGAAGAAAGAGGACCCAGGGCAAAAAGGTCCTCCGACTGCTCCTGCAAATGGCGTAAATAAAAGGTGGAGAAAGTAGAAGCATTTCTCCAGTAGGCTGCCTGCATAACATCCGACAACTTGACGGAGTTAGAATAAGCCCAAGAGGTAGACAGTGCCCGCACCTCGTGGGCAGAAATACGATTGGTAATACAATCGCCAGCTGCTAGACGACTATAAGCCGTACGAATAGCAAGACAAATCCATCGAGAAATGAACTGAGGAGAGATCTTCTGACGACCCGGAATGAGATACAGAAAAAAACGTTTTCTGCCCTTCCGTATGAAGCGTGTCCGATCAAGATAAATGCGAATAGCACGGACCGGACAGAGCAAAGGACGAGTACCCTCAACAGAGGGAAGAGCCCTGATACAGATAGGAGGAGGAGTAGTATCTGGTAACTGATTCTTAGCCAAAAAGGAGCAATCAGTGGTAAAAGTAACACTGTTGGGAGAGCTCCTAAAAAAGGCCGGGTCAACCGAGAGGGCGTGAAGCTCACTAACCCGTCTGGCCGAAGCAAATGCCATCAGAAAAGCCGTCTTATATGTGAGAAAATGCATATCCACCTGGGATAAAGGTTCGAACGGCGCCCCCCCCCCTCCCCCCAAGCAAAGCAGCACCCACGAAAGATTCCATCGTGGAGTAAGCTGCAAAGTCCGAGGCCTTTTCAAAGAAAAGTGCCGAACAAGCTTGGAGAGGTAAGGATTAGTGCCGATACGACGCTTCCCCACATAAGAAAAAGTCTCTGAAAGCATAGACCTGTAACCCTTGATGGTAACAGGCCGGAGACCCCGAGAATCAAACAGATATACCAGAAACTCCGCAATCTGTGAAATCGAAGGATTGGCATAATCAACAGAGTGATCAGCACACCATCGACAGAAGACCTTCCATTTAGCTGCATAAGCTAAACCAGTGGAGTGCCTCCTTGAAGAAGAAATGCACTCCACTGCTCGTCTCGAAAAACCTCTACGGAGGAGACAGGACCTGACAAAAGATATGCGTGAAGGCACAATGAAGTCGGATCGACGTGAAACCTCCTCGGGCGACCTTGACAAAGAAGGTCGCGACGTAGCGGGAGACGTGCCGGAACCGCCGCCATCAGCGAGCGGAGCTGATTGATCCACACCCGCTGAGGCGACAGGGGAGCGATCAGAATGATTCGACAACTGCAGGTTCGAATTTTGGCGAGAACCTGAGGAAGAATCGGAACCGGCGGGAAGGCGTAGCCGACTAGACCGTTCCAATCGAGTGACAGAGCGTCCACGGCAAAAGCCAGAGGATCTGGACACGGGGACACGAAAGTGTCCACCTGATGGTTCCAACGAGTCGCAAAGAGGTCGATGTGGGGACGTCCCCAGAGATCGCAAAGCGACTGGAACACTGCCCTGTGAAGCATCCACTCGGTGGAAATAACCCTGCCCTGTCGGGACAGGGAGTCGGCTAGGACGTTCAGACGACCGGGAATGTGACGAACAACCACTCCGGCGTGAACATCCTGAGCGAGCGGTAAAAGATCCCGAGCTAACTCGTACATCGGAAGCGAGTGCGTGCCGCCCTGGTTCCGAATGTAAGCAACCACTGTCGAATTGTCGGATAGTGGAAGGACCTGGCGATTCGACAGGGGAGGGATCCACTGCCTGAAACTCAGAAGAAGAGCAAGAAGCTCCTTCTGGTTGATATGTAGAGCTGCTTGATCCTGGTCCCACATCCCGTGTAGGGAAAGACCGAGAGGATCCAACGTCGCACCCCATCCGAGATCGCTGGCATCTGCCGTCAGAACGCGATCGGACGTGGGTAAGTCCAGCGGAACACCCTGCGTAATCCACTGAACAACTGTCCAGGGAAGAAGGTGAGGATACAGAGAGTCCGGAAACGGAAGCACATGATCCAGAGAATCTACATTCGGTCTCCAACGACTGAGCAGAAAGTGTTGGAGAGGTCTGACACGCAGCCGACCTCGAGGAATGAGATCCGTCACCGAACCGCAGAGACCGATCAGCCGGAGAAAACTCCGAGCGGTCGCGGACCTGGACTGGGACAGAGTCAGAGCAAAAGCTGAGAGAATCACAGCCTTGGCCTGGGGAACAGCCACCAAATTGAATTTGGTTTGGAAAGACATCCCCAGATGACAAAACGACTGAGAAGGGACCAGGTCCGACTTCTCCTCGTTGACTCTGAATCCTAGCGACGTGAGCAAGCTCAACAGAGTGGCGACATCCGATTCCAGTAAGGCAGCATTGGAATGCCTCTGGAGGATATCGTCCAGATATGCCGAAGTAGTCACCCTGGACTGTGTGCGATGGAACGCTATCACATGCGACATCAGTCTGGTGAATGCCCAAGGAGCCAGGTTGAGGCCGAAAGGCATGGCCTTGAACTGGTAAACTCGCCAGAGAAAAGCGAACCTGAGATACTTCCGTGACGCCCGATGCATCGGAACGTGGAAGTAAGCGTCTCGCAGGTCGATGCTGGCTGCGAAATCTCCCTGGTGAATTGATTGGCGGACCGACCTAAAAGTCTCCATGCTGAACTTGGGAGCAATGATAGACTGGTTCAGGAAACTCAGATCGATAACCGGTCGGAGTCGGCCGTCCTTCTTCGGCACCAAGAACAGGCGGGAATAGAAACCCACTGACTGAACGTTCTTGACGACCTCGATCGCCCCCTTTGCCAGGAGATTGGCAATCTCCGTGGACAAAAGTTCCCGACGTAAAACGTCTGAAGGAACTGTGGTTGGAAGAGGCACCCTTGACAGAGTGGGGTGCCGTCGGAAGGATATGCGCAGCCCGGACAGAACAACATCTAACACCCATGGATCGGATGTGATGGTGGTCCAATGGTCTGCGAACTCTGCTATCCTTCCTCCAACCTGGGACGAGTCGAGGTGAGGACCTTCATTTCGAGCCCCGACGAGGCCCGCGAGAGGAGAAACCACCTCCTCTGCTAAATGAAGAATCCTGAGACTTCCCTCGATTCTGCCGACCCCTACCTTTACCCCGTGAGTAAGAAGTAGAGGCGGCGGCAGAAGGACCAGCCTTTTGCTTCACAGAGGAAGCAGAAGGGTACTTGTTAGGCTTGGAACGGCCCTTGCCTCCCCGAGAAGGCTGATCAAGCTGACGAAACAGCAGCTGATCTTTGGAATGACGTAGGACGTCATCCCGGACCGTCGACACGGAACCATGGAAAAGTTGCGGACCTGCCAAAGAAGCAGATCGAAGAGTAGCACGCTGCTCCTCGGGAAGGGATCGTCCTGTGTCCAGCACAGCGTCCCTTCGAACTAATTCCAAATTGGCCGTGTTACAGGCATGCGTGTGAGTAAGGTGCATAAGCGCCTTGGACAGCACACGCAAAGGAGCCTGTACCTCGTCAAACTTATCTGGAGGCAGATAAGCAGCCAAAGCTGAGACGACGTGATCTGAGAGAGAAAGCATGCCAAGCATCTCTCTAGATAAGCCCAACGTGGACTCCAGAGTCGTCATTGGAATGACGGCAGACTTGGGCTTGGAAAGCCCGAGGGAAGTGGAGTCCTGATCCAGACCCGTCAAAGCCTGGCAGACTGACGGATTGGTGGAATCGTAGGAACGATAACGCACAGGAGGCAAAAAGGTGTCAACCCTGGTGAAGAACGAAGTCTTCAAAGCCTTGGAATTCAGCTTGGCATCCAATGCTGAAAAAGCTTCAACCACCTGTACCGACTGGCACGGTCGAAGGCGCCCAGAAGCAGGTTGCTCCATAGGCTGTTGGCGCGCGACCGATGATCGCGGCCAGGCTGACACTGTCGGCTGGTTAGCAGGTTTGAGCTCAGGCAGAAACCCAAACACAAAGTCAAGAGCAGCCCCCAAGTCCGAAGACTGCTGGCCCTCGACCTCAAGCATGTCGGACTCCTCCCCAGAGTCGGAAGACACATAGCCCATCGTGGGCAAACCAGCCGACGCCTCCCATGGTGTCGGGACACCAGAGGAATCGGAAACCGGCCTGTTTCCAATCCCGGGATGCGGCGCCATAGGAGGCGCCTGGAAACCACCCATAGCCTCGCTGGAAGCAACAGGAAGGCTCTTAGAAAGAACCTGAGTGAGTAAGGAGAGGGCCTCCCTAAGCTCACTGCCTGTACCGACCGGTTCGACAGGGGAGCGAACCGGCAAAGTGGCTTCACCTCTGACCCTCTTAACCAGCGAAGGGTCACGATCCTCCAAAACACCCGACGCGGGACGACGGGCGGCAGCCGAAACATCTGAAGGCAGACGTGTATAGGGGTACGATGCACCCCGAGGATCAATATTGCGAGAACTCATGAGAGTCACCGCGGACCTCTGCGGGGCAGAAGGTCCAGGCTGCACAAAAGGCGTTGGTCCCCCAAAACTGGTCCTGTGACCAGAGTGAGTAGACGGAAACGCCACGGAGTTCATAGTGTTTCCACTACGAACATCCGAATCCAAAGACGCAACTGTGGTGCTCGACGGCGAAGAGACCACAGCGATGGGCTCGGCCGGCAGCCCCTTCCGACTTCGCCGAGTTGAAGTCAGGGAAGGCTGAGGCCGATATCCCACGTCTACAGTATCGGACAGTCCTGCAGTCCCCTGCAGCGAAAAGCCGAGGCCGGCTGAAACAGATAACGAAACAGACGGGCCAGCAACAGTAGTAGATACGTCGAGAGTCGTTGAGGCTGGTGAAATAGTGGAGAAAGCACACCGGCTCGGCTCCGAAGGAGGAGTCACAACCCTAGTGACAGCCTCAGATGTCGACTGGAGGGGGACCGTAGTCCCGGAACCAGGCATCTCTACACCAGAACACTCAACGGCTCCCGCAGTATCCACCACAGGAAAAGACTGCACATCCCCCACGGAGGAGGAATAACTCTCACCAGACAAAATCGGCTCGGGAGGCCCCGAACGACCACGTTCTCCTTTCCCGCGGGAGCGGGAGGCACGGCCACGAGAACGAACGACACGGTTTACTGACGCCCAGAAGGTGGAAGACCATGTTCCACAGACACCACACGGCCGAACGGCCGAACACACATTACAGGAGGAACAAGACGAATGTACATCGTCCACATGATTTGGCAGCAGACATTGCCCACAGGGAATTGTCCTGGGCATGATAGAGGTGAGAGGAGCAGAGAAGGTGAGATGAGAAAACAGAACACCCCCAAAGAAGAGAGAAAGGTGACAGAAACAAAGACCCCAGAAGGTCGACCGGGAACCACCCAACAGGAAGACTACTCTCAAAAGAAAGAAGAAACACTGCAGTCGTACGCCGCTGACACCTAACTCTAACACAATTAGAAAATTTTGCAAAAAAAGCATTAACAATAATTGTGAAAAAATCTAAGTCCGAACCGCGTGGCACGCGAAATTCGCGCGCGACTCGAGAGAGAGCAAATAAATATACATTATGGACATATTGTGAAGGAACGAGTTGTCCTGGTCCAGAATGAACTATGGAGAACATAGTATACTCCGCTGAATCGAGCGCTCCCAGGTTGTTATGAAGAGATTGGCGCACTTCGTCGACTTGTCAGCCTGAGTTAAGGCGATTTCTGTCAACGGCTCTCGTGAAGATAGTTGGAACTGTTTGCCTGTACTTGATTTATGGTGAGTTTAGCCAAATATTGCCACCAAATACATTACAAATGGCGACGAGATAAATCGGAAACGTTGGGTTCCCTTAATTGAACAATTCGATTATTTTACCTGTGGCAGAATTTTCAAATAATGTGATTCAGTTTAAATTTGTGTTAGGGTCGTTTCAACTTGTTATCGCAGTTGAAACTTGCATAAATTCAGTTATTGTTTTTTTACAAGGTTAAGCCTGTAAATTTAATTTGCATAAATTTTTGTTTAATAACTGAAATCAACAGATAATTTGAAATTGTTTGGCTACATTATGTACAGTAATTTGTATTTCCCAAAACCGTTGTAAATACGTTTAGCAAGGCAAAAGGGAGATAATTTGATTTCATTAGTAACCGGTTGCAAGAAAAAAAAAAACAAAAACAATTTTTTTTTTTTTAAAAGTATGGTGTACCAGAAGTGACAAAAAAAAAAAAAAAAAATTTCTAGAAAAAAAGTATGGTGTTCCAAAAGTAACATATTAAATGTAAATTTATATGCAACAAGTCTTTAATGCTTCAATTATGCATATAGTGTTTTTCTTGTCTGAAAAGAAATATAAATGAATAATTTTGTTGCGAAATTTTGAAAAACTGATAATTTATTTCAAAATTTCAAGTATGGTGTTCCCAACGTGTCATAACAAAAACGTTTCATTTTTGTAATCATTTTTTTTTCTCTATAGCAATTATTCTTTGTTCTGAATACATTCATATTGGATAATTGTTAACAGCATATTTCTTCCTACTCCTTTCAAACAGTAGTTTTCAAAATTTATTGGTTAAATCTTGTGCTTAATATAATTAACTGGTGAAGGTTTTGTTTATAACACAAAAATTATGGCACTTAATTTACAAACATTTTCTGTTGGCGATTTTCAAAAGCTTAGAAATATTGGTCCAGTTAAAGCTCAGAAATTGTTCAGATGTAGGTTAGAAAAAGGGAAGTTAACCATGGAAGACTTGGTAAGAGAGACTGGTGTAAATGAGTCTGCATGGGTTGAGTTAATTGATATTGGTATCATTACACTAGGTGAACCTTCGTCACCCCAGCTTAGCCCAAGAAATGCATCAAGTGTAGCTGCATCTAACACGTCCTCAACTGATATACAGTCAAAAAACAGTAGTGCATATAATTTACCAAGCCCACCCAAGACTGGAAGGCTTCCACTGACCAATACAACATCTGATAAAGATCCATTAAATGTTTATGAAATATTTACAGAAATGAAATTAGAAATTGAACAAATGAAACAGAAATATAAGGAACATAGAGACCAGTGGCATAAAGAGAAAATACTGTTGGAGCAACAAATAAAAGTGCAAAATAAAACTTTGAAAGAAATCAAGCAATCATCAGCTCAACAGATTAGAGATTTGACTAATGAATTTAATGGAGAGTATGAGAAGTTACGGGAAGAATTAAGGAAGGAGAAAGATAGGAAAAAGCATCCAGTGGTTGATTTTCCATTACCAGTATGGAGAATGGAAAATATAATGCCTGCCAAAGAATTGATGGGAGAAGAAAGTCATGCCAGTGGAACATTATCATTCTTTGATCAGACATTAAAAGGAATTAAAACTGAACCTGCTTTAACATCACCTGACAGTGATTATGATGAATCTGATAAAGAAATGTCTCATTTTCATCACCATCCTGCTTCTACAGCCACTTCTCAGGCCGATTTAAAACAAAAGCATGGGGCTCGTAATATCCAAGTGCAGAACAAACAAACTGACACTGAAGATGATAAATATTTATCAACGAAGTTAGGAACATATGATGGTAAAAAGAGAAGAAAACATTCTAATGCATGCAGTTTAAGTGCTCTAGATTCAAAGTGTCACACTTCTTCACCATCTGGCGATGAAAGAAAACATTTTAGGCATCATTCTAGAGCTAGTCATACTTCTAGACATAGAAGTAGAAGTCGTGCACGAAGATCAGGCAGTTCGTCTTCTTTAGATAGATCTTTGTCCAGGTCTTACAATAGACGGCATAAGAAATGTAGCCAGCGAAGTCGCCACTCAAAATCAGACCAATCAGATGATGAGAGTGACTCTTCTCATTCAGGAAGAGAACATAGAGGGCATAGAGGATGGAGGGACAGCAGCTGGTCATCTTCGTCGTCATATGATTCCAGTAGGAGTCGCAGGGGACATAGACATGGAAGGCGAAGGAGTAAAAGTCCGCCACGTCCAAAATTGCCTACATTTAGTGGCACTATGACAGCTAAATGGGAGCCATTCATCTTTCAATTTGAAAGAATTGCAGATCAGCGCAATTGGAGCTCCAGGAAGAAATTGAATAGATTGTATGATTGTCTAAGTGAAGATGCCTTAGAATATGTGAACCTCCTAGATGGTCACCAGTCATACAGAACCTTAAAGCATGAATTAAAGAGAAGGTTCAGTAGAAAGGAAGCACCGGCATCAGCCAGGCGACAGCTGCAATATTTGAAGCAGAAAGAAGATGAGTCACTTGAGCAATTCTCTCAAAGGGTACACACAATGACCGTAGAAGGGTATCCGGAATCAGACAGACACACTGTGGAACAGATGTCAACAGAAGCCTTTCTGAGAGGATGCAGGGATAAGGATGCTGTTAGAGCGGTCATGGAAAAGAATCCATTGACAATTTTCAAGGCTTTGAAATATATGAAAAGGTCGATAGCAAACCAGAAAGCCATCATTGGTTATCGAGCCACTAATTATCAACAACGGCAAGTAGCATTCTCAGAGCCAGATACAGACTATGAGGTGAACAAGGTTGAAGTAAATCCTGAAATAGAATCACTTGAGAAGAGAATGAGTGATCTTCAAACTATGATGAAAGATATGACAACCTTAGTCAAAGAAAAATTGAAGGGCTCTCCAACATCCAAGGGTTCAAATTATAATAGACCCTATGGTGCATATCAAGGTAAGGCTAATTGGAAGAAAAATAAATCCAACTGGAAGAATAACAGACCCTATAGAAGTAATTCATCTTCTTCCAATTGGAGAAACAGGTCAGAAAACCAGAGACAAACAGAAGATCCAATGGTGCCATCAGAAACTAAGAGGGATTTAAACAATCCAGGATCCAGTGGCAAGGCCAACGCCGGATCCAAAATGATGTAGGCCTACCTACCCTTCAGGAACGAGAAGACCATGTAAATATAGATGAGATGCCAGAGATTTATGTAAATAGGGTAAATGGAGTCTCACTTGTGCTGCAATTAGCTGTAAATAATGTAAATACTTCTGCAATTGTTGATACAGCAGCCATGATAACTCTTACTGATGAAGAGTTCTTCAAAAAATCTGATCTTAGTGTTCCACCTACTGCAAAAAGAGTTAGGTTAAAAGGAATTGGATCGCAACCCGTTATAGGAACAATAGTTCCAAACTTGGAGTTTGAAATTGGCAAACAGTTTTTTAAATGGGACGTATGTGTTGCTGCAATCAATGACCCATTCATTTTAGGTTTGGACTTTCTCACAGCTAATAATTGTATAGTTAATTTACGCAACAGTACATTAACTATTGGTGACATAGTTGTAAATGCTTCATTCAAACGAGCAGGAAATACTACAGACATACCAATTGCTCGAGTGAAGATTAGCCAGTCTGTCACACTTCCACCCAATTCCATGTCAGCAATTAATGTTAAATTGGAGGAACCACTGTTAAAAAGCTACATATTTGAGCCTGTTGCTCACTCTAGTGGCATTTTATTATCGGCTTCTGTGGGAGAAGGAAATAGTACAGTTGTAAAAGCTATAAATGACTCTTCTCACTTTGTAAAGTTAAAGAAGAATACATTTGTTGGCAACGCAGAAGAGATTGAAGATATTCCAGATTTGACTGGACGTTTATGTGACGTCATATCACAGTCAAATGGAATTACAGATTGTCACGAGACAGAATCGGTTCGCAAGTCAGCTGCTTTTAACGACAATGACAATCAAACGGCAATCAACGTTCAAAATTTATGTGATTTTGAACAAACTGCTGTTAGATTGGTAACCAATGACACTGTTGAGCCTTCTGTTGTCCAAGATGAATTATTGCTTACAACTGAACAGATGCCATCACACCTTGAAGATTTATTCAAACGCTCTACAAGTAATTTGAAAAGTGAACAAAATATTGGTGTAGAAAAGCTTCTGAGAGATTATCAAGATGTATTTGCCCAACATGATTTGGACTTGGGATGTCTCAAAGAGGTAAAACATGAAATCAATACCGAAAATGCAGCACCAATCAAACACAAGATTCGTCGAACACCTTTGGGTTTTGAGAATCAGGAGCAAGAACATTTACAGAAAATGTTAGAAACTGGTGTCATAGAGCCTTCCATGTCAGAATGGGCATCTGCTCCAGTTCTAGTCCGCAAGAAAGATGGAAGTGTGCGTTGGTGCATAGATTTTAGGGCCTTAAATTCGAAAACAGTCAAGGATAGCTTCCCACTTCCACTGATTGAAGATTGTTTAGATACTCTACAAGGCACCAAATACTTTTCTACACTAGATATGGCATCTGGTTACTATCAAATACCACTGCATGAACCCGATCGCAAAAAGACTGCTTTCATCACAAAGTATGGTTTATTTCAACACACCAGGATGAGTTTTGGGTTGTGCAATGCTCCAGCCACATTTCAGCGAGCTATGCAGTTGGTACGGAGAGGACTGACATGGAAAGAACTACTTGTATATTTGGATGATATAGTTGTTTTGGGATCTAGCTTTGAAGACATGTTAGAACACTTAGAACATGTATTTCTTCGTTTTCGGCAGTTTAATCTTAAGTTAAAGCCTAAGAAATGCCAGTTATTTCAAGAGGAAGTAGAATTCCTTGGGAAATTAGTTAACAAAGATGGTATTTCTGTGTCTCCTAGTAAAATTGAATCAGTGGCTAAATGGCCGAGACCACAAAACCAGCAAGAACTCATGTCATTCCTAGGATTTGTAAATTATCATAGAGATCACATTGAACACTTTGCTGAAGTGACTACTTGTCTCTACGAACTGACTGCTCCTAAAAAACAATTTGTATGGACAAGTGAACATCAGAATGCCTTTGACAATCTGAAAAAGATTATGATAAATCCACCATTACTGTCCTATCCAATTGCCGCCGGAGAATTTATTCTGGATACTGATGCATCAAATCGATCCATAGCCGCAGAATTATCACAATTCCAATCAGGAGTGCAGAAAGTTATTGGGTATGCAAGTCATGTATTGTTACCAGCACAACGCAAGTACTGTACGACCCGGAAGGAGTTACTTGCTGTTGTGAAATTTTGTAGACACTACCGCCATTATCTTTTGGGTCAGAAATTTACCATTCGTACAGACCATAATAGTCTAGTGTGGTTAATGGGCTTTAAAAACATAGAAGGTCAACTTGCAAGATGGATTGAGGAACTCTCCCAGTATGATATGCAAATTCTACATAGACCAGGTAAAGTACATTCAAATGCAGATAGTCTGTCTCGGATTCCAGACGATCTTGTAGAATGTAATTATTATCATGCTGGAAGTAATCCAGAAGTTCTACCTTGTGGAGGTTGTCATTATTGTAGAAGAGCACATGGCCAGTGGGAGAGATTCACAGAAGATATTGATGATGTAATACCACTTGCTATTAAACAACTGCCTGAATCACATGTGCATGAATCACAGTCTCCATCTCTACAGCCAATCACTGAAAATACTTCCATTACTACAGATATTCCTGAATTGAATATATCACAAGTTTCTTGGTTGGAACCATACTCTAGTGAGGAAGTAAGAGATATACAAGAAAAAGACAATGATATTGGCAAGATAATTTATTGGCTGGAAAATGATGTAATTCCTGACAAGCATGAGTTGTATCTGTGTAGTCCGAGTGTTAAAGCCTTGTGGCTATGCAGATCACAGCTGCAGTTTCATGAAAGTATGCTAGTGTACAGATGGGAACATAGAATAGACAGAGAATTGGTACTTTTAGTACCAGACTCACTCAAACAAGAAGTGTTGCATTATTGCCATAATGTAAAATCTGCTGGTCATTTGGGACAGACAAAAACTTTGCAACGTCTGAAGAAATCCTTCATGTGGCATAATATGACTGTAGATTGCAAGGCATATGTACAATCTTGTAGAGTATGTAACACTCAAAAGAAATCCAATCGTACTGCTAGAGCGCATCTTCAAACTCATCATGCTGGATTTCCAATGGAACGGATCCATCTGGACATTCTTGGTCCATTCATGACTAGTAACAGTGGTAATTCCTATGTTCTTGTCATGGTTGATCAGTTTACGAAGTGGATTGAAATTACTGCACTGCCAGACCAGACTGCAGAACAAATTGCTCGCAAATTCATCCTTCACTTCATAGTAACTTTTGGCTGTCCTTTAGAGGTTCATACAGACCAGGGCAAAAATTTTGAAGGAAATTTGTTCAAGTCCCTTTGTGAACAGCTGGAGATCGCAAAGACGAGAACGACACCATACCACCCATCGTCTAATGGACAAGTTGAAAGATATAATCGTACCATCTTGCAGATGATAAGGTGCTTCATCGAAGGACACTGCAGGGAATGGGATAGAGATCTCCCGTTATTAGCGATGGCATTGCATTCAATGAACATCAACAGACAGGGTATACTCCCAATGTGCTAATGCTTGGACGTGAAGTCATCCAACCAATAGATTTGTTGTTTGGAATACAGGAAATGAATCAAGATGCATATGAAACTTCTGAATGGGTAGTCCATCTGAGTGAGATTATACCAAAAATACACCATTTTGCAAGAAAAAATTTAAGACAATCACAGAGACGCCAGAAGAAATTATATGACTTGCGTGTCTTTGAGACAAGATATCACATTGGTGATATAGTATATAAAAGTGATAAGGCAACAAAAGTAGGGCAAAGCCGAAAATTGCGAGCACCATGGGTTGGTCCATATTTGGTTGTTATGAGTCAACCACCTTTATATAGAATTGTTGACAGAAAAGGAACCTACATGATACATCATGACAGATTGAAAATATGCCATGACAGAGATTTGCCATTGTGGATCAGGCAGAGGAGGCACAGCTTATTTGAAGAACCTGTAGAGGGTGAAGAGGCTTCAGAGATCAGTGAGGAAACTGAACTATCTGATGTAAATGAGAAACCAGAAAGAGAAATGGTACGGCATGAAAATACAGAAATTTCTTCGCCAACAAATAGAAATGTTGACAACAATGTACAAAACTTTGATGAAGGAGATTTGCCAAACTTATTTGATGACAATTCAGTAGTCATGAGAACAGGGAGAAAAATCAAGCTTCCTGCTAGATTTAGAGACAGCAATTAATAGCTGCTGTATAAACTGTACTGCATGCATGCTCACATCACCCTTGCACAGTTACATTTGACTAATCTCCAAGGTACATATATGTAGAGTTCACCCTGAGGTTCCCTTTGTATATATATTTTTTTGTAGATTATGGATGAATTCAGTGACTTCTTCTTTGTTCCTGACTACGATGAGACAGGACTAGATGAAAATGATAGTGTGCCAATTGCCTCCTCCCCTGAACAGTCAGAAGCAGTTAATGATTTGGATTTATCTGACTATATTATTATCGATGAAATTTCTGACGATAACCCTGAGGAGCTTGATTCTAGTATTGTAACTTCTACTGAGGACAGTAAAGTTGAGCAAGAAAGTATTGATCATCCAGTAGAAGATGAAAGAGTGGTGGAACTCAAAAAGCTTGCTGCTACACACAGGATGTGCAGGATTTGTAATGGAAGACAGCGAAATATGAAGCGCCACATGATATCAAGACATTTCCCTTGGTATGTGTCAGCCAAGACAGCCTGCTGGCTCTGTGAGGAACAGGAAGGGAATTACTGCTTCTTGAAAAAGAAGCATTTAGATAAGCCCGGGCACCCAGTCGGTGCGAAGTTTGATGAGGAGAACTTGAGGAAATGGATACATTTAATGAATGGCCTGCTTCACTTCTTCAGAGAAGAATATAATGCGGTAACCTTACAGGATTTGTTGAAGCATGTCCAGAGCCATAAGTGGTTTCCCGCAGAGACACCTGTGGATCCTTTTAACCCTGAGGAAAAGGGGTTACTTGATATGTATTTGGAAATACAAGGATTAGATAAACCAGTCAAACATGATGTCTCTCCACCCAATTCTGTGGCTGTATTAATCCACTGGAGGATTTTAGAAAATCTAATTTACCATCTGGGAGCTGATAAATACAACGAAATTCAAAGTATTAATAGCCCTATGAAATTTACTGGAATTCAAGTGGATGGATCATCTCATCTCACCAGCAGACTTGTCTTTATAGACAGCCACTTTCATCTTGATCAGTTATTGAAACGCTCTAGAACCAATTCATTAGCAGAGGTTGAAAGAATAGTACCAGAAAGTAAGACATTTAGACTGGTAGGAGCAGTGGCAAATTATGTATTTACAGATCACTGGCGAACATGGGAAAAACAATTAGCAGCAGATGAAAGAATCTTCGTAACATTTGGACTCCATCCCCATTTAGTGAGCACAAGATCTATCAATCATCATTTGAATAAACTTGAGAGTTTATTACGTCACCCTCGTTGTATTGGGCTAGGGGAAATAGGCATGGATCACACAACTTCATGCAATTGCAGACCTCTATGCTCAGAAAAGTTAGCATGTATGAAAAGCAAATTAAAGCCTCAAGAAAAGTTTTTAAAAAACGTTTTGCCCTTGGCAGAAAAGTACAATAAGGCAGTTGTACTTCATTGTAGGGACAAGGGCACTGGTGAAGCAGCGGAGAAAGTACTTCAAATTTTTGAGGAATTGGGTTTAACACACCTAAATGTCCATCGACATTGCTTCATGGGATCACTATCTGAATTATTACAATGGCAACAGAGATTGCCAAATTGCAGATTTGGTCTAACAAACAGCATTTTTAGAGACGCTGGAACCTTAGAAGCCATTTCAAAATTACCAGCGCATAAATTATTATTTGAATCTGACTCACCATACTTGTCTCCGCTTCACCATTGTCCAATCAATACCCGTTAATGATTTCACCTGTTGTGAAATATCTCAGTAAACAGAGGAATATGCCAGAGTCAGTATTGGTAGCTTTGGCAAATAAGAATGCTTGTTACTTGTACCACATTGATTTTATTTAATGATCTTCTACTTTGTTCTGAAACACTCAAAATTCTGTACAGTACAGTTGTAAATATATTATGTGCATGTATGCCTGCATATAAATCTGTATTTATGTATACATGAAATGTAAATATGTACATAGATATATGCCTTAGGTACTTTTTCATATGTAAGAAAGAACTGTTCAGACCTGGATACAAGTATTCTTCTGTTTACAGCGGGTAATTATAAAAACAGACTAAACTCCCTACGTATAAAGTGTGATTTTATCACCTAAACCTGAGATAACCCCAAAAAATTATGTTTCAAGTGTCACAATTAGATCAAATTGTCTATTGCATTTGATCGACACAATCATAATTTTTCAGAGTTTAGCCATAAAAGTTTAGGGTTGACTACCATTCGTTCTGTGGTGGAAGATACTTTTTTTGGTGATGGCGCACACTAACTACTAACCGTTCAGGTATATGCCAAGGTCAAACAAAACCGGGTGGAGTGTGAAGGAATGAGTTGTCCTGGTCCAGAATGAACTATGGAGAACATAGTATACTCCGCTGAATCGAGTGCTCCCAGGTTGTTATGAAGAGATTGGCGCACTTCGTCGACTAGTCAGCCTGAGTTAAGGCGATTTCTGTCAACGGCTCTCGTGAAGATAGTTGGAACTGTTTGCCTGTACTTGATTTATGGTGAGTTTAGCCAAATATTGCCACCAAATACATTACAATATAATAGAAAAGAGAATATATAAAACACTGTTCCTGAGAATACAAAGGATACACTGTGGTATAATGAATCAGGAATCATCAAACATCGAGCTGGTGGAACACTGATACGCGTGCAAAAACATCTCGACACGAAGCGGATTTTAAAAAGAATGAGTCTTTAGAGACGGTATATGCGCACTGGCAACGGAAGTCGTGGAGTTGTACTTGGGAGAGAGCGTCCCGTACTGGGTCTGCGCCGGTTGCACTCGACCCAGTTTTGGCTTATTTTTATTGGTGCTTTTGCACCACTTTTCTTTCCCAACTTGCTTGGGAAAGACAAAAATAGAGAGTATTTTATCCGAGTTAGGGACTTCCACTGTAGTGCAAGCCTGTAGTAAACAATTGTGAGTAGGTTGATAAGAAATTTGGAGATATACAAGAGTAAAGATAGGCATATACTATACTATCCTGAGAAATTTACTGATTAACAGCGATCTCTTGACTTCTATCGATCTATAAATTGTTTTCGCCTGGCCTGGTCATGCCTGCTGCGTGGCAGCCATGACTAGGTACGATGAGGATATTAAAAATAAAATACCCGACCGATTAATAGCTGATGTCAAATAATGCTGTATTACCCAGAAGGTGGTAGAGGGTAAGTGGAGGGTAGAGATGCCAGAAGGCACATGGGACGGAGTGGAACGCAGGTGACGAAATGCACTTGAATCCAAATGGTACAAGAAACACAAACTACAGTACATTTTGATCACAATTGTACAACGTTCGGTGAAGCTGAACAACCCGTGTTGATAACCACCCGAATCTCGGAATGTTTGTGAATTGCCTTCTTCATTTCCTGTGCTCGTATTTCGGGAGACGGTCTTAACTAACCAGGTCAAATGCTCCGCTCGCCCGATTGGCTAGATTAATAGATTGACCCTTTGCCCAACGTCTCGTCCAAAAGTGACAAACTCTATTCATTAAAGTCGTAATCCAAATTTATAGCGTTTTTCAGTTTTTGTCTCGTGAACGTGACGTTTGGCCTATCATTGGAGCGAGGTCGTTGAGCTCGTTCCGATGGTGGGTCATGGGGTGTGTTTGGGGGACAGAAGGTGGAAAGGTTTAGTTCTTCATGAATTCTGAACTTGTCGTCTGCTATCCACGTTGGGTAAGGGGTAAATAGACTCATTACGGCGACTATGCTCTTGGCCAAGGGTGACTCAGTTGCTGGACAGCATAGGGTGGTGGAGCATTCACAATCTCAAGTAGGATAACTGGGTTTGCTTTCTCCTCCCCTCCTCTCCCCCCCTCTCTCCCCCCTGCCCTCTTTGGTTTATCTCCTGTGGTCCACAGCGGAAAAGACACCGCTATAAGCCTGGTGTTGTAAGAGGAGCAAAGTCGAAACAACCCTTTGATGATGGACATTTACCAGTTGGATTTTCTCGGAAGTTCCAATCTTCACGAATGTTGTATATTTTTGTTATATTTTTTTCTTGACATCACGAAACATTATGACTCTCCTTTTTACCTTCATTTACTTACTCATTTATTAATCAATACCCAGTGCACGGACACTAAGAATAAATATTGTAATCCCAAAATGTCCAGACCCTTGGTTGCTTTCTCCACTACTTTAAGTAACTATGGCTAATGCCATATCACTTGATGAGATCCAAACAAATAACACTTTGATTTCATGGCAAAAATAAACGAGTCTATTTTTTCTGATGACCACGACCCTTCCATTCAATATTTCTGATCCTGTTTGTAAGTATTTTACTCCAAGTGAATTTAAAGATGAAATTTCAAGTACGAATAAATCTCTGCCTCTACTTAATATAAATTGCCGCAGCTTGAACGCTAACTTTGAAAATCTCTAAAATTTACTGTTCGACTTGCAAACAAACTCAAACTTTTTAGACGTGATAGGCATGAGGGAAATATTTAATGTCAAACCAAATATAGAATATCAATTTGAAGGATACCACTCCCCAGTTTCTTGCACGCGCCGCGATGACGATTATAGCAGGGGGGTGTCGGAATGTTCATAAATGACAGTATTCTCTTCAAAATCCGAAACGACTTATCTGTTTTTATACCACACGTGTTTGAATCTTTGTTTGTGGAAATATCCACCAAGAAAAAAGGTATCGTCAGAGTACCTAATAGACCGAACTCAGCACCTAAAGCAGACCTTGACACATTCCTTTCTAAAATAACGGAATTATTGGACACCTTAAGTAAGGAAAATACCAAAGTTTACCTCATGGGGGACTTTAACATAGACTTGCTCAACTTAAATTCGCACAGTAAAACAAATACCTTTATAGATTTACTATTCAGTGCGGGTTTTATACCAGCTGTCACAAATTCGACGAGGGACACAGAATTTTCTGCTACCCTGACTGATCATATTTTAGTAAAAATATCAATAAACTTATGTCAGGAATTATAATTACTGACGTCAGCAATCATTTTGCTACGTTTTATATAGAAGTAACAGATAAATGCCCATCCCCTCTAATGCCAAATTATAGACGATCATTCAGTAGTGAGAATATCACTCGTCTCAAGAATTTTTTATCAGATTGTGACTTCACTGAAGTCATAAACGAGGTTTGCCCAGATGCAGCATTCAGTAGGTTCCTTGATATATTCTACGGAGCGTTTGAACAAGCATTTCCCAGAAAAGCTGTGCCCACAAAAAAAATGTATATCAGACTTGAAATATGGATGACGCATGGCTTATTGCAATCCTCCCAAACGAAACATAAATTGTATGTTAAAAAATTAAAATCCCCAAACATCCAAAACACAAAAAATACAAGGATTATTGTCATGAATTCAACCGCTTGAAACGAACCTGCAAAGCAGATTACTACACCAAGATACTACTTGAAAACAAAGATAATATTAAAAAAAACATGGGAAATTCTTCGGAAAGCTATATACAAGTCAAATAACAACAGACCACTTCACCCCACCTTCTTAGATAGAAACACGGAATTAACCGACTCAAAAGGAATCGCTGACCTATTCAACAAATTCTTTGCTGATATTTGGAAGACGACAAGTAGTCAAGTGCCCTCGACTCAACGTCGATACTCGGATTACCTAAGCGGTAACAGTAGAGACTCTTTCTTTATTAGCCCCACCAATAAACAGGAGATAATCATTTGTGTTCACAAACTAAGAGGCAAATCAACCAACGATAGTAATGACATGTCCACAAAACTATTAAAAGAAATAATTTTGGAGGTAGCAGATCCGCTGTCTCATATTATCAATCTGTCCTTCACTACAGGCAGAGTGCCGGACAAAATGAAAATGGCCAAAATTATACCCATTGTTAAATCAGGTGATCCACAACTATTTACTAATTACCGCCCTATTAGTATTCTCCCAACATTCTCAAAAATATTGGAAAAAGTAATGTACACACGTCTATACACATTCTTAGAAGAACATAAAACCATATATAAGTACCAATTTGGGTTCAGAAAGGGACACTCTACTGTGCATCCTATTCTGCATCTCATAAACCATGTTGTAGAAGCAAATGATACACTGAAGAACTGCTCACTTTCAGTTTTTCTAGACTTTTCAAAAGCCGTTGATACCATCAATCACGCAATCCTGCTGAAGAAACTTGAAAGTTATGGTATTAGAGGCCTACCTAATTCCAGGTTCCAAGATTACTTAACAAGAAGATGCCAGTCTGTGTCTTTCATGAACAGCATGTCTGATTCGTTGGAAGTCACGACTGGTGTACCACAAGGTTCCATTCTAGGTCCTATCCACTTCTTATTATACATTAACGACATCAGTCATTCAACCTTGCTCAATATGCTGTCCTTTGCAGATGTTACTACAGCTTTTGCGTCAAGTAACAATCTAGACAATTTGATAGACGAGACCAACATCGAACTAGGAAAAATCAGCGAATGGTGTTCCGCAAATGGATTATGTATTAACGCAAATAAAACAAAATGCATCTTATTGTACCCTCAAAATGATTCTTACAATGCTGCTAGTAGAACAATATACTTAAACAACACAGATATTCCATTTGTTGGTAACCAGAACGATGAAAAAACAGTAAAATTCCTAGGAATCCATCTGGACGAGAATCTAAAATTCAAACAACACACTTCAGTAATCTGTCTAAAAATAGCTAGGGCAATCTTTGCCCTTAATAGGGCAAAAAGAATTCTTCCTATGAAAGCCCTAAAGACACTGTGATTTTCACTTATACATAGCCACTGATTGTATGGTACATTTGTATGGGGTCAGGAGCCATCAACAAGCAGAATTCTTACTCTGCAAAAATAGGTTATTCGAATAATAACGAACAGAAAATATGCCTCGCACAAAGAACTTTTATTTAAAAATTGTTGCATACTAAAATTTGAAGACTTGCATAAGTTGCATGTCCTTTTGTTCATGTTTGACTGGTATCGTGATAGACTACCAGTGTCTTTTAATGGTACTTTTGAAATTTACAGAAATCCTTTTGGAATGGACACCAGGCAATTTGAGAATATACGTACAAACAAACCGAGAACGCGTTTCTCGGCGGACCTACCGTTGTATTCTTTTTCCAAAGGTTTCGAACAATTTAAACCTTGAAATACAGCAATATAGTAGACCCTTATTCAAAAAGAAAATAATCGATACAATTTTAGATTCATACTCTTCCATAATCACTTGTACCAATCCATTTCGTCCCGACTGCATATCACCTTAAAGAGATCTCACCAAAAATACTGCACTCTGAAGTCGGTTGGGTTCTCAAGAAGGATAACCGGGTTTGCTTTCTCTTCTCCTTTCTGGCGATTGGCCCGGATCGCCTGGGTTGAGTGAATATGAACCCCAATTGGGTTCATGTTTACTCAACTCGTGTGATTTGGTTTAGTTCATGAACCCGTCGATTTTAGAATGTACATTAAAGTAACAACTTATTTGTTTCCGGTCTGTTCATTGGGAACGTTCCACTCAGTTTGAAACCCTGAAGACAAAAATAACAAGGCCTTGATATCAAGAAAAGAAAATTGTGTGGGGTGGCAGGATGACAGCCTCTCTGGCTATGCCATCTCCGTGCGGTGTACACTGACTTTGTAATTTGTTTTATTTATTTTACAATAATTACATTGTTAATGTAGTTATACGTTTTGTGTCCAAATACTCAATTCCCACTGGTCAGCTGGGTGAAAACGTCATGACCAAATGTAATTCATTTTCCAATGAATACATTTGGTCGAACTTTGACCCGCATTTACGGCAACTCCGCTGCTGTTTCTTTGGTGACATTTCCCAACTGTGGCATAAAGCCTGTTACTAAAATACTCGTATCCATTTCTAAAGTTGTGAAAATTAAAAATCAAAGTTGTGCGCTTTGTATTTTATGTGAGAGTTGTTTTTCGCCTCGTTCGTTCGTACATGTTTTATTTCGTCTTTCTGCTTTGTTGTTTGGTAAAAAGTAGTTTAAACAGTTACGGAATGTAATTATAAGAATTGAATGCATTTTTTATAATCTTTATTGGAGTATGAACGTGTGGGAATGGGTACAAATGTATGAATTCCCACACGTTCACATATCTGTATGCTGCAAAATAAAATTTCATTCATTCATACGTTTCGAGATTCACTAAAGTCATTCGTAATTCGCATTCTTCTTCGATTCGAATGGAGGTTGGAATTTTTGCCTGATTAGCGTATTATCATCACTCACCATGATTTGAAAAAAATCCTTCGATCTCATATTTTCGGCTGTTTTTTCTAATAGCTCTTGCTGTGCCATTTTTAAAAAATATTATTTCACGATTATTTGTTTTATATTTAATAGTTGTCTTTTTTGTTTTATAATTATTTTTTTCCTTCTTACATTATTAAAAAAAATAATGATTTATTCTCAATTTGGATTACGAGATAATTCTTCTGGAAGATAAATCACATCGAAACCCTGTCTATATTTTCCGTTATTTTTCCCACTGGTTAGATCGATGACGACGAAATTTAAATGAGCGTCGTCCCACACTTCTTTACAGAATATCCTGAATTCCTCTTTGTTCAGGTCGTTGACCACGTGATCGTTATAGATGTGATTCAGAGTTTTGAGATCCTGACGAAACAGACTGTAAAATTTAGCATTTTCTCTGGTGGTCTGTCTCGGAAGTCTGAAGTAGTTCTGTAACAGACAGAAACAATCAACGTTGCTGTGTCCACCTCTTACGTAATAATATTCACATCGCTTCTCTTTCTGTAGTAACAGATCATCGAAGATTATGAGATTTTTGTTATGGTAATCCATTTCCACTCAGATTGTTACTGAGTTTTGTCGAGACCTGTTCCAAGAACAATGACATCGGCACCTCGTCATTTATCACTTCGTCTCGATAGGCAATGATTTCCATGGTGACATCTTTCGGTATTTTCTTATTCAGCGCAATGTTCGCAAAAATTTGTATTTGGGTTAGGAGAGATCTTGCCAAACACGTACAGATCGTCATAATCCAACCAATCTGGTTGCAAGAGAAGATTCGTTAACAGAGAAGTTTTTACACTTCCCGACTTACTTACTATGACTCACCTAATGCTTCTTGGGAAGAAGGGTGATTACATGATTCGTTCCAGGATAAATCTTTGTTGTCCATGTTTTATTTTTTATGCATAAAAGAAATATTGTTTTAAATGTTGTTTTTTTCTTGTTTAATTGTTGTTTTTTTCTTGTTTTAAATGTTGTTTTTTTCTTGTTTTAAATGTTGTTTCGAATGTTATTATTTTCTTGTTTTGAATGCTATTTTTTCAATTGTTCTGAATGTTATTATTTTAATTGTTTTGAATGTTATTTTTTTTCCACTTTTTTATTATATAATCACTTTTTTGTATCTATCTCATGTCACGACTTTTTTGACAAGCTCTTGTATTTTCACAATGCTAGCTCCGCCACCACTTCCCTTCACCCTCGATAAAATTTCTTCGGATTTTGACGTCAGTTTTAGTCTCTTGGGTGGCATGTCTAAATTGGTTATTTTATCGGATGCTCTCTTACCTGCTTCCGAAGCCAATTTACCACTAGCTTCCATTGCGGCCTTCTTACCCATATATTTATTCGGCACCTTCGGAAGCGAAGAAACGTGAGAAGAACTGCATGGCAGAATCCATCCATCCTGCTCCGCCATATCTGTAGGTTCGTTTGAATCTTTTATTGTTTATCATTAACATATTTTTTATAATTATTTTTATTTATTTTTTTTTCAATTATTGTTTATTATAATTATGTTTTTCTCAAATTATTCATGACACTTTTATGCCAGTCTTTATTTACCACACTCTGTCCCAATAATTCGTTGCATATTCTAACAATTTCGTTAGTCAGTCCTGTGTTACCAGCTTCCTTACTAGCCAACAAGTGATTCAGTCTATCTGTCAATGCATTCGGATCGCAGGGAAGAATTGCCGTCACACCAGCAGAAACTATTCCCACACCAAAAATCGATTTGACGAATTATGTGTGTCCCTCTCATATGGGCTTAATGATTTCCTTCGACTTGTAACTTCTGCTGGGTTTGGCTCTCCTCTCGTTAGGGTCGTTATTTCTTTTCGTGGCGCTGGCATAGGCCAGCAGATCTCCGTAAGTCTTGCAATCATCTTCTCTAAACTTGTCACCTACAGGTTTGTCCACCACGAGCAGATGCCAGAGACCTTCTGTATTTTGGTATTTTCGGTCATCGATGATCAAATCATTGCCATCTATGTCCACTTATTTATTACCCAGATAGAAATTTCCATCGGTTCCCTGTCGAATGCTATAAGTTTTATCGGATTCCCTGGGAATTATGTTATATACGTCCATGTATGGTTTACTAACATCTCCCAAATCCGCCGAATCTACGAAAGATGCCTGCGAACTGGCTGATGTATATTCGTTTTCCGAATCGGTCACTATTCTATCGACCTCAACATATGGAGAATGTTACTTCTGCATTTGAACTTTGGGGGAATACCCGGGCGTGAAAGTCCTTTCTAATCCCAATGGATCGGTGGGTTCCTATTTTGGTATCGTCATCAGTTCTTTAACGATTTCTTTCTTCATTTCCTGTTGTGTTTCTATGAGAGGTTTAAATAATTTAGTCGTCTCGCGTTTCATTTCGATGTCACTCATCTGTCGCGTCAACTCGTTTTCTTGAAATTTTCTCTTCGAATCAAGAAATTTACGAACTATTTCATCTCTTCTCTCTTTCTAGGATCTTTGATTTTCAAAAATGGCATTTTTTTCTTAATTTCTAATAATTTTTCTAATATTTTATTTATTCGAATTCATCAAATTTTTTTTCTGTTTATTTAATACATAATATGTTCCATTTCTCCGATGACTGAAATCCATTTTGTCATCGGTATCGCATTCATTCAACAACAGATCATAGTATATGTGTCCTCCATCTTCAGTCGTGAAATCATCCGACATTTTATTCGCGAAGAGTGCATATTCTTGCAAAGTAGGTCTCGTTTCTCCCATTCGTTGCACGCTTTCTAGCCAGAGTTTCAAGACATCCTTCACGTCCAGTGCATGTATTAAATATAGAGTAATCATTTGACTGGACTGGTTACGTTCAATAATTCATGAGAGGTGAGGGGCGTTGTACAAACACGAGTGCGCGAATGCGCACGAGTGTTTTACAATATAGTCCCTCGCCTCGAATAAATTATTTTACGTAACCAGTCCAGTCAAGCGATTACTCTGTTTATTACTTTTCGTTATTAACGATAATTATATTATTTAACCCTTTATCTAATGTAACGGCACAAAACGGCCAGCGCTATTCTCAAGACTCGCCAATTAATGTTCATTATTTGTTTCATTTTTTGTCTCTAAAACATAGGTTATGACCCCACATGGGAACGAGCTCGTCGAGCTCGTTCCAATGAGGGTTCATAACCTATGTTTTAGAGACAAAAAATGAAAATAATAGTTATTCAAGAATGTTTTTTGCAAATGTCTTCTGCTTTTCATGTTAGGTAAAGGCTTAGAAAACAAAAAACAATGAAGTCCCCATTACACCCACGGCAAAGCATGTGCGTCTGCACGCACGGATACATGACACAATTGTTGATTGCATAATTCGCTTGTGAAGTTATCGTTTATAATCAAACCCGGATATCCCAGTAAACCACACTTTGGAAAGTAATAACGACGTAAAATACATCGCGATGGCATCTTCGTATTCGGTATTTTGACAGAGCAGATGATCGTTAGCTGTTCAGAATAATCTCGACAACTCTCACATTTTATTTCCAACATTTAGGGAATATTTTCTGGCACGAGAAGAGCGAAACATTTGTAGAATACGTCTACTAACAACCTAAGCCTTTGTCTATCCTTGACTTCTTTGAATTGGGCTTTAATATTTTCTGTTGTTTTGTGATTCATGTTTTAAATTAATTTATTATTATTTTTTTTATAATTATGTTTTTGTTTTTTTATCTGTCTATTTTTTCTCGGTTTAGAGGATCACACTCAATCAGCAGAAAAACAATGGACGAAGCAGCTTGGGGAATTATTCGACAAAGTCTTAAAATTTATCTTATCATTAATTTCCACTCTCAGAGGAGTGGTGAATATGCTGGTGCTCGTATATTGATTCTCAGGTCTCACGACGTTGTAAGCCTCGTTCTCATTACCGTTAACGACCATGGACACTTTGCTCACATTTTTCATGTCACTAGACGTCAGAGTCATTCTCAGAATCTTACCTCCTATGGACACGGGATAACCTATTTAACCGTGCAAACGACCACTTCCTCTATTTCCAAAAGATTTACCAGACTCCAAAACGCCATTCTCTTCGGTCCAAATCGTGATCAGTTGTTTGGTGAATTTCACCTTTTCCACCAGCGATATCAGATTACAAACATCCGTCATTTCTATAGGGTCAGAAATATTTGTGTTTCGATTACCACCCATGTCTAATTCGCCCAGATTGGTAATCTGATTTCCTCCCATGTCCAGCTCTCCTCCCATTCTATCTCCGGATTTCCAGCCTTTCGCCTTGTCCGCACATTCTCTAGAGACGGCACTCGAATCGTAATCAGGTTCCGGATCGAGTCCAAATATCATGTAATTATTCATATTGATTTCCCCTTCACTGGTCCCACCCGATTTCTTATTCAGATACACTCTTTGTCTCTCCTACTTTTAGCCCTTTGCGCTTGCAATCAACTCATCTCCTAAATCTTTTATGTACAATGCAAACAGAATCTGTGACGAGATGCACCTCTGCTTAAGGCCTCTCTCCATTCGTTGTGATGTTTCCCAGGTATAGTACACTTTGCACATCTTTGTACAGTGATATATTCTGTTAGTTGCGATTTGTGTCATTACGGTCGGGAATTAACCCCCCCCCCCCCCCCCCCACACACACACACACACTCTCTCCCAATTGGTCACACTCGTGCCGGTCCTTGCCACTGTAACAGATAGTTGTTTTTTTCCCGGATCCGAATCACCAACTTCTTTCAGTCAACCAATTTTGAGTATGGTACTTGCTTAGTAAATAAGAAGTTGGGAAGCCCACGTGTCACGACTATTATACTTATTTATATACAAAACAAATGTCCAAGAACTCTAGAGTTTTGAACTGTAATCCCAAATTGACTACCTCTTCCAACTTCGATGAAGGCATGCCTTGATGGAGATGGTGGAACATTAGTCAGTTGGGGTTACTGTTCACAACTCAAAGTAAACAACCGCAGACTTACTTTCATTCCCACACACCATGGATGATGTAAATGCACAGTCGTCGATGTACCACTCAAATGTCGAAACTTTTACACACACACAGTCGGCGAACTTCTCCCATGATGTCCTAGGTTCATTTCTCGCCCATGGCTGGTACGACATGTTTTCTCCGAATATTGAGCGATAAACGCCCTCTGTTGTTTGATCGTTCACTCCAATCCAGGCATATGTCCATCCACCATATGACGGGCCCCTGTAATATATTGTAATCTGAATGTAAAAACTTATTACTTTGAGCCTCGCCAGTTCCTTTAGAGAAGGGACCCCCCCCCCCCCCCCCCCCACACACACACTCTTACTGAACGCAAATATGTGGTTTGCGATAGAGGGCTCGGGCGTGCCTCAAATATAAACTGAAAACTACTTGAAATAAAATATATATTACTGTCAACGTGTCATTGCCCCGAACTTCATTGATTGATTGATTGATTCTATTCAGTAGTACAACATGTATACAGTTAATAACAAAAATATACATAGAGGTGGCATACTTCAGAACTACATTACTGCACCACTTGGGGATGGCGTAGCCACTAGTAGCTGTCTTCCCGACATTTCCGTTTTAAAAAAAATGAACAAGAAAAAGGAAAAAAAGCAGAAAAAGGAAGAGAAGTTACAGACACTTTGGAGCTATAAGTTTCACAATTTAACATTAACCCTATGGAGCCTAAGGGAAAATCAGTGTTAAAAATGTTTGGGGCTATAGTGCCTCCACACCATCCGTATGACCAACTAATAGATTTCCCTGTCATGACATATATTTTGTGTTTGCAAATTAATTTTTGTTTAGCTTAAATGATTTTTATTTTTTGCAAAATTGTAAAAACATTTTGGAACAAGAGATATTTTCTAAGAAACTATTTTTTGTGTTTGCAAATTATTATTACACAAAAACTGTTTCATAAAATTAATTTGCAAACACAAATTAATTTTATGAAAAAGTTTTTGTGAAATTAATTTGTGTTTGTTTGCAAATTAATTTTATGAACAAATTTTTTTGTAAAAATAATTTGCAAACACAAAAAAATATTTTCTTAGAAAATATTTGTGTTCTAAAATGTTTTTTCTTCTATTTTGCAAGTTTTTATTTTATAAGGAAATATTTTATGCACCCCAGACCTGGATAATCTCTGGCGAACCAACGTTCGGTGTTAAATCAGTTCGCCCAAGTGGCATCGCCTCTTAGCACTGTTTTTTCCCATAGACAATCCTGGAGGCACTCTGGCGTAATTGCAACATTTTATTCCAGACTTGTTTTAGGATATCTCGTTTCTACTTCTCTGCTTTTTAGAAAAGCTAAGAAGAAAAAACGAAATGAAAAAAAACTTGACGGCACGCGTTGTGGTCTAATTTTCTGTGACAGTTGTTCTTAGGTGTAAAAGCTATTTTAAGATTATATGATTGTCTATCAACTTTTCATATTTTGAAAGGAGTTTTTGCAAAATATGAAATTTGATAGAGATGCATACAATATTAACTTAGTGCTCACAGCAAAAAGAGAAGTTATTCCTGACTCTATTTTACTGATGTGGAAATGTAGGACACGGTGATAAAAAGTGATTATAGGCCTAACCTAACAAATTCGACAAAACTGTAACAGAGGTTTTAACAAATAGCACATTTTTAAAGTTAATTCAATATATTGTTATGAACTGAACATATGTACACCAAGATCTGGGTTTGCCTGTCCACGAGAAAACCTATTTACATCGAGATGATTGAATAAAACTGAATGAAAGTATTCACTCTCTCTTTTACTCTCTGAAAGAAATAAAAATAAGAAGGAACTAAAAAAATCTAACTTGTGTTACATAATGGATTTCTGTGACATTTATATAACAGATGAATGACTTTAACAGAAAACGAAAAGTCATAACTGAAAAATTACATTTGTGGGATTGTTTTGACACCTGATATTTATTATTACAGTTATTTCAAATAATGTCTACATGTTTGCTCGTTTTTTTTTTAAATATCTTGGATGAAATTTAATTGTAAGAACTGTCTCTAAATCATATGCTTTTGCAAGATGATCTAAAACAAATATACAGTACATTCCACCCACAACACTAAATTCACTTTGTAATCTCATTGTATTTATTGTCCATGAATCTGTGTTTTTGACTATGAAATTGTATATGTCTCTATCCATTGGTGGTAAGCCATATGAATCAAAGTAGATTGCAGAATGATTGTCTTTAAAATATAATGCTATCCAATGTTTTCCTGGTTCTTTTGATGAATCTGTGTTCACAATATATGCTTGTCTATGTTTAGGTTTTCATTTTGGTAACAAGTCTTTTGAGCACACTTTTCCATTTAAGGGTGATAACCTTTGAGAACTGTCAAGTATATATTGTAATTGCATGGTTTCCATCTTCTTAGCCTTGAAAAAGCCTGGCACGGAGCCGTTAATCAAGATATGCTGTGTAATATAACCAGTCTCTTTTAACTAAATCTGCCCACTTTTGAATGTCTTTTTGGCAGTCTATTTCAAAGTCTATATGACCATAGTATTCTAATAAGTTTATTTGTTCTTGCTCTCTTGTGTTGATTATATAGTATAGTCACTGGACACAGTTTCTGTAAACATTCTGTAATGTATATTCGCCCAAAAAAGAAAGCGTGCATTGCAGAAATTGATCAAACTCAAAAAAAAAAAAAAATTTCGTAGGTGTAAAGAGTGTTAACCTGTTCATGAATAAGTTATATTGAACACAAAAACAGCTTTCCCTGTTAAAATTGCATTAACGTTAAATAACGTGCTGCACGTTTGTGAAAAGGCATGTTTTGCACGTGGAGAGTCTGATAATTCATGCAGCAGTGTGAATCCTTGGGTATTGAAACACTAAAGTAAGGCCTTCCTAGCGTTCGCATTCAAATTTGCGCTGCTGTTAAAACGACTCCACATAAGCATGCCCAGATTGACAATGAATCAACGTCTCCTTGCCCTGGGTATGATTCGAGCTGGCAGAACACTCAGAGAGGTTGCCCAGCATTTGAACTGCCACCGTAACACTGTAGATAGGCTAGTCCATCGACATGCACAATATGATGACGTTCGAGACCGACCCCGCTCCGGGAGACCCCGTGTTACCACCCCTGCACAAGATCGGTATATCCGTGTCGTCCATCTCCCGAACCGGCAACAAACGGCAGCGACGACAGCCAGGAACATCCCAAACCTCAGACGGATACATCCTCAAACAGTAATCAACCGGCTGAGAGAATACGGCTCACGTCCTCGATGACCTGCAATTCGTCCGATTTTGACGTTACGTCATCGTCGTGCTCGACTGCAGTGGTGTAGACAACATCTCAGGCATCCCTTACACTGGTGGCGACGTGTTTTATTCACAGATGAATGTCGTTTCCATCTTTCATTATCAGATGGCCGCCAGAGAGTGCACAGACGTCAAAACGAACGCTACGCTGCTCCATGTGTCGTGGAGCGAAACCGTTATGAGGCAGGGTCTCTCATGGCGTGGGGTGGCATCACTGCCCGTAACAGAACTGAGTTGGTCATTATTGATGGCAATCTCAATGCAGCCAGATATCGTGATGAAGTGCTTACACCTGTTGTTGTCCCATTTCTGCAACGTCACGGCCCGGTCATTCTACAGCAGGACAACGCCCGACCCGACGCAGCTCGTGCTGTTCAACAGTATCTGCAGCAACAACAAGTGGATGTTCTTCCCTGGCCCGCAAATTCGCCCGATATCTCACCCATTGAGCACGTATGGGACGAAATGAAACGTCAGCTACGCCGGCTTCCCCATGCACCGTCAGCGCTTGTGGAATTCCAAAGACAGCTTATCAGAATATGGAACAACATCCCACAACACTTCCATGCTAACTTGTTCGATTCCGTGAGGCGTAGATGCACAGCAGTAGTCGATGCAGACGGAGGTCATACCAGATATTGAGTGTCTGACTTTTGTGTTTGACCCTTAGTGTCTTTGACTCTCCATGGCACCAAGAGTATTCGTCGTAGCGTAATGAAATTTCTCGTGTTGATCACAAATTGATTCACCTGTGATTGAATAAAATTTCCATGAATGAAAATGATATATATCTTTTTAGTGTTATTTTTTAGCATGCACACTTTCTTTTTTGGGAGAGTATATATATGTGAAGAGTACACTTTATTCATTAAAACATTTTCACTTAAAGTAAGACCTTATTCTTTTATGGGGTTTATGGGTATTAAAGCTGTAAAACGTGTCATTGTTAGAATAGTTTCTTTTAGTGGTATATATCCTAAACCTTGTCTAGAACCCATTGGATCTTGGATTACCTTTGGACCTACTTTCATTACAGAATACATTGGTTCAAGATTTACATTTTTTACAACATCTTTTGTTACACTTACACTTGACATACATGTTATCTTCAGTGGTGATTTTTTTTTTGTTTTTGAAGGTTACTCACTAAATCTGCTTTTGCTTTTGCATGCTTGGTATTATGAGGTGCAATTTCATAATTTGAATATGAGTAATTTTTACCAACAATCCATTGATTTTTTGATCTCTCTATACCTTGATTAGTTTTTTGCTTTGTTTCTTAGGGGATTTTCGTTTAGATTTAGGTGACTTTTGTTTCTTACTCTTTGTTTTTTTTGAATGGTGAATAGAATGATCCACTCGTCTCATGACCATCCCATCAAATTAAATTACAAATGATAACACCACCAAAAAATCCACCACCTCCTGGTTTTAAAATAATATTCCGTTTTGTTGTGGGACCTACTCTTAGATTTGCAAGTTGTTCAAGATCCTCATTATGTTTATCCATATATGTTGAAGTTTGTTTTGGTAATTTATTTTTCTTATTAAGTATGATCCTACTTGCTGATGTAAACCATTTTAAAATTTTCCTAAAACCTTTCTTAAGTATTTTTTATCTTGCAAATGGACTTTTTTCTTGACAAAGTTGTTGCAAAGAATGTATGAATGATACCATGATGACGTGTAGTCATTGACAAACTTTGACTAACTAACACAAACTCAGTAGAACACAGGGAGTTTATAGTTTTGTATATATGATGAGACCACGTTCATTTTGTGTCACCCAAGGATGAAAAATATCATTTTTTTTATCTCAAAGATTCAGGAGTTCCAGGATAAAAATCAGTTAATAAATAACCATGATCAATACTTGTTGCATCTTGATAACATGCATTTAAATGTGGTAATTGAACTTGATTTGCCAATACTTTAATTTGTCCTTTATCTCTTGTATTTTGAAATAAAATCATACAATGTGCATTTAAACTTATGGTATGACTAGATTCAGATTCTTGAAACATATTTCGTGTAATGTAAATGACACTTGCATTTCTATGATGTCCTTTCATGTGAACCATAATTCAAGTTTTTCTTCATCTTCATCTCCTAACATATCATCAAAAACTACGAGATGTGGAATAGTGACATCACTGATAATTTTATATTCATCATCAGAGATATTTTCTATGAATTTGATAGCTTCACTTTCTTTAAGTAACATATATGTATTTTGCCATTCTTTATAACACCAAATGATTTTTTTTTGTGGGGGAATTTGTAATAAGTCATTTCATATCAGTAAGCTTTTTGACAAATTCTGTTTTTCTGAACTACTAGGTCCCGCCCGAAATAAAGATATTACAAGGGTGTTGAAACAATGAATATTCACTCGATGCCATAATTTGTTTAGGAAAAAGTGTTGACAAATCATTGACTTATATATTTTCTGTTTCCATAGCTTCTTCATGTCTTTTAGTGGGTTTTCGTTTTAAGGGTTCTTTTAACTCAAATAAAGCTTTCGAAGAATCTATTCTTCTATCTCTTTGTGGTACACATTACACATTGTCTATACATATAATCAATGATTTCTTTATCATAAATTATATTACCCCACACAACTCTTGTCCAAATGTTTTCTACATTATCTTTGTAAAAAGCATTCATGGTTTGTAATGCATTACAAAATTCCCCATACATTTCATCTTTTTCAAATTGATTATGAATAAACTCTTTTGTTATTGTTAGATAACCAGGAGTGATCAATTGAAATGCATATAATAATGCCTTACATGTAATTTTGTTGTCTAAAATGTGTTTTACTGGTTCCATGGTTGAAATCAAACTGATGATTCTTTTGTCTGTTCTGATGTATTTTGTGTATCAGGCACCACATTACACCATGTATTTTGTACATCAGGACAGTCAGGATGTATGTTTTCAATTTGTGCATATATTCTTTTTCAAATATGTCTTGTTTATGTCTGTTTTTACCCAATCCGGATATCCACTGGCTTCTTGTTGCATTTTTAAATATTTGTTCACATAATGTTTGTACATTTCTGAAGCCTGTTCTTCTCAAAACCAAATCTAATAAGTGTCAAGTAATGTGTACACCATCCCAAATTCTTTAAAAAGTTCAACAGATGTCCATGTACCTGTAATACTGCATTGTTCTGGTGTATGTTCACATTTGTCCAATTCTTGTTCTGCACATGTATTGCAAAGTCTAAAAAAAATTTCAAGTTGCAATGATTTGGTAATACTGGCACGTGTAGGTTTTGTGGTGGTAAAACGTTACAATCAATAAGTTCCCTGTGCTGTGTTATATTAATAATGTCTATGTTTTCATTTGTGAGTATATTTGGATGACCTACACGATATCCTCTGTGTTTATTAACATAAGGATATAGTGAACAAATATCTATGTATTTTATTTCATTGTCTCTGTTTTGGTCTATTTTATGATGTAATTTAATGGCATTTGTTCTATCCCCCCCCCCCCCCTAAATAATGCTTCACATGGTTTAATAGGATCTATGTTTGGAAAGAATGAATTTAATGTTGATTTTACTTCAGGATTTGATTTGCAAAAATGATCAACTTCATGTTCCCATGTTATTCTCATGTTATACCCTAATGAATCTGAATGATGTGTGCATTGTTGTATATTCTTGTATAGAGTTTGGTAACTTAGTAAATTGACTGCATTTTTCTCATGTCTATTGACTTTGTAACATGTTATGTCCCCATGTCACATACATCCATAAAATTCAAAGATTGTATTTGTGTCTTTGTGGAACCCACCAACATAATAACCTCCTATTTTAACCTCCCCACCATTCAGTGCATGTTGAATATGTATGTTTTCTTTATGTGGAACTGTCTGTAAAAATCTAATGGCTTTAATGGAGTATTTAACTTTAGCAGGATAACCTTGGTCTGAAATAATTGCCATTTTGTTTTCTGGAAGTGATTTTTTTCTCCAAGCTTTTGTACATGCATTGGCTTAGGTAACTGCTTCTCTCAAGGGGTATATGCCATCAATATCTTTTTGAAAATCAAATCTGGCATTACTAGTAAACGTTTGGTTTTACCACTTGATAAATTCTTCCCGATCTGATGGAGACAAAGAATGTGGCATACACAAATTTGAATCTAAATAGGGAGCAATATGATTTTGATAAGCTTGTGTTTTTGCCAAATAGGGGAAATGACATTTTGCTAATTCTGTCAAGCCAAATGTTTAGGAAAGTTTGCTAATCTCATTGAAAGAAAATTTAAAGAATCAATAAGTCTAATACTACAAGCTTTAAGTGAAATAATTTTGTTTCCATTCATAATTACATCAGGAGTTGATGTACCATTTTCAATGAGGTGTCTTAAAATAAATTGTCCATCAAAACCTCTTAAATAGTGAGCAATAGCTGTTGTCCCTTTATGTTCCTTACTGAAAAGCCAATCACAAAAATCTGACAAAGTAGATTCCCTTTTAAAAATTGATTGTCATTGTCCAAATTTGTTGCAGATAATACATTCTTGATCTACAGGTCTGCAAATACATTCCTCACATGCTCGGTGAGTAACACAAAAAATTGGGATATGAACTCCTAAATCTTACGTGGTTTCAAAATAAAAAAAATACAAATCGAATGCTTGGTAACTTTTCATCCTTGGATGAAGCGTATTTTAAAATGAAACATTGGTGTTCCGGATTAACTACTTGTTGACAATATTTACATTTTTTGAATCCTTCACAAATGTGTTTTCCTTTTGTTGGGTATATTAAAGACTTACAGTGTTTACATTTTTGAACTAATTGACAAATTGTTTGTCTTCTTTTCCTTTTGTAGTGATATGTTTATTATAGCATGATAAACTTCTAAATTGTTTATTACAACTGTAATAGGTGACAGAGTGTTCAATACATTTTGTTGGAGCATAGCAAACACAACCAAATTTACACCTGTGACATTCTCTCTGGTTGAACCCTTTACTACAAAATTCACAATAGTAGGAACATCCTAAAAACCCTCTATTTGTGGTGATGGTATCAAAATGCTGGTTATGGTGGTAAATATGAATAACTTTACTATCAGTGGTGGTATCTGAAGGTTTGAATAAAAATTCAATTTTTGCATACTGTGGATGAATTTTGATGACATACTCTGGGTAAAGCAGGTCTTGTATTTAATAATATTCTTCATATCTACAAGAAATATTATAATCAAGACCTGCTTTGTCCTTAGCTTCCCGCTCTTGTGTCGGTTTATCAGAATTTCTAATATTTTTCCATATCTTTTGCCAAAGTTCTGTATTATCTCTATCAACATGACACGTTCCCACTGCAATGATCCATGCGAGACACATTGAATCATTAACATTTTTAATTTCAATAATACTTTTCTTGTTTCCAACCATTTTATCAATAGATGCAAATGAAATTGGTGCATGTCCCCAGACCCATGTGGCAGAGAAGTGTGTGTTATTTCTAACGATAATTGCCCATCATGGATAGTAAAGTTATCATTTGATTGTACAACTTTTTCTATTTGATCTAATATGGTGTTACCAGTGATAGCAGGAGCCTTAGTAAATGGAATAAATATACCCATTTCTAATCCTAGGTGGTTACCTGATACTCTCATCAGATCGTTGTCTCTATAGCACATTCTTCTTTAATATCATCTACCATGCTTTCAAATATACTACTCAAAGTTTGCAAAGCTTCAAGTATATCCAACTACCTGTTTTACGTTTTAGTTGAAATATTGTAATGAAAAGTGTATATATTTCTTATTTAATTTTGTCTTTAATGATTTAAGTAGAGAAATAAAGATTTTATTTGTGTTTGACATTATTTTGTAGCTTTTGAATACGATAACCATGGAAAATGGATATTATTGTTAAAAGAGGAAATTGTTCAAATTTGCCAAAAAGTTGACATAGCAAACTGGTATGGGTTCAATATCGAGTATGAGACCCATTACTGTTAATTACATCTTGACAACGCCTTCTCATGCTCCCAATTAGGTTCCGGGTGGTCCTTTGTGGGATGTTGTTCCATTCTTGGACCAGCATGGCACCAAGCTCTTGGACACTTCTTGGCTGGACTGGACGAGCTGAAGTTGCAAGCTGCAACTCATTCCAGACATGTTTGATTGGATTGAGGTCAAGGGATCTTGCTGGCCAATCCATATGCTCAATCCTCTCCCTCTGTCAGTACTCCCTGACAGCATGGGCAAAGTGAGGATGGGCATTATCGTCCATCAAAATGAATCTATCACCCACTGCACCTGCATACAATCTGACGTGAACAACTAGGATCTGATCAATATACATACCACTGTGCAGTCAATGTACCACGATCAAGAACACAGAGAGAGCTCTGCACGTCCAACCCTGATGATGCTGTCCCAGACCATGATTGACCCTCCACATAGTGGTCATGCTCAGCAATGTTTGCTGCATGGAATCGCTCTTCTGGTCTTCTCCATACCATGGAATGCCTATCTGTGTAGTCTAGGTAGTACCTTTACTCGTCTGTGAAAAGGACAGGTCGCCAATCTTCTCAGGTCCATCCAACATTGTCCATGGCCCATTCATATCGTGCCTGGCAGTGGTTCTGGGACAGCGGAATGTGAATACATGGCCTTCTAGATCGGAGACCACCTTCATGCAACTTTGCCCGGATAGTCAGCATCAAAACGTTTAGCCCAGATGCATTCTGAAGGTCACTGTGAAGCTGGGTTGCTATGGCAAAGCAGTTCCTATGGGCCTGAATGGTCAAAAATGGGTCTTCAGCTGCAGATGTTTCCCTGTCTCTGCCACCACCATGCCATCTTACTGATGTGTCGTACTGCTGAAATCTTGCCCAGGCTCTGGTGATAACCATATGGTGCACACCAATGTCTTCACCAACCTGACGATGCGTAGCCCCCTGCTCAACCATCCCTACAGCCTGCCACATTTCTGCTTCAGACAAATGTCTTCTTACATTTGCATTTGCCATAAGCAATCATTAAATCACAAGGGTTTTGTTGAAATGAAGATTGAATACCCTACACATGTCATGTACATGTAGACAGTACACAAGAAAATCATGAAAATCAAGGGGTACATGCTTTTTGTGACTGTCATGAAAAGTCTGCCTGTCAAGAGAGCTAATGTAAACACAGGGGACCATCTCAATACTTTCCTCAATCATATCCACCAAAAATATCGCAAATATGTCACAAGCAAATTTCACAATGATGTGTCAAATATTTGGTGCTTAGCAAACTTTGAGTAGTATACTTTTCCAAGGATGTCAAATGGATTCTTCTGATTAAATTCTTTGAAGGTTATTCTGCACACAAGCGATTTGGAATGGAATTCTCTTGATGTTGTTTGTAGAAGAGGGTGGATGGTATATCAATCTCTTGCTGTTTCTACACTTTGTTTCTTGTTATCTTCTACTACTTCACTCTCTGCCTCACCGAATTCCTCAATGGCTCTCTTTATCTTTTCTTCTATCTTCTTCTAGCTGTGAAAATATGTCTTGTCTTCTTGGTTGCCCAAAAGCAAGTGTGAAACAGCCTAAGATTCCCCCACCTTATATACCATCCCCACTGCTGATTTGCACTATTAATAAATGTTTTTTTTTTTTATACATTTGAAAGTCATTATTACAAAATGTTATGAATTCACATTGCACAAAATGTTCAGAACATTGGGAAGTTATATATTCAAAACTTTTTTTTATTATCCACCAGCTCTATGGAAAAATCCTATGGTAAATATTTTACAGCTTTTATTTGTTGGTGTATCTTTCAATCAACATCCATATTAAAAACATTAATACATTTAACAAAAACAAAAAGTTGGTTGTTATCTGTAGGTCATTGGGTGCAAAAGATAGCAAAACTGTTCGTAACCAAATTAATGTATATTTAAACAATAGTGTGTAAGTGCATTTTATGGAATACTTGTGTTGAATATGGATTTGTGTTTCTTTTAACAGGCAACAGTCCATAACTTCTTAATCTGCAGCTGACAAGCTTTGTGATGGTATATAATATGTCCCGATAGAATAATTATGAGTGAAGATATTCAAATAAATATGTAAAAGTATGGATATAGTGGGAGTGCTTGACCCGTTGTTCTAAAAAATAATAAATTGTTCTGCTGTTAAATGCATGGTATAAGCCATGGAAAACTCATTTATTTACAAAATCAAGTTGGTCAATCACATTTTATTGATGAAAAATAATATTTCAGGTGTTATTCTGGTGTTGATATAACACTCAGTGTTAAGTCTGTATTGATTTTTTGATTTGCAAAGCAGTGATTATTTTCCACAAACACACACTATATTTATCACAAGTTCCCAGAAAATGACATTGTCTTTTAAATGTTATGAATTCACATTGCACAAAATGTTAAGAGCATTGGTAAAATATGCGATTAAAAACGTTTTTATTTATCCACCAATTTTATGGGGAAAATCCTATAGTAAATATTTTAAACAACATCCCTATTAGAATCACTAATACATTTAACAAAAAGTTGGTTCTTATCTGTAGGTCATTGGGTGCAGAAGATAGCAAAACTGTTTGCAAAGAAATGGATGTATATTTAAACTATAGTGTGCAAGTGCATTTGATGGAATGCTTGTGCTGAATATGGATTTGTGTTTCATTTAACAGATAACAGTCCATAACTTTTTCCATTCCAAACCGATTCTATAGATTGAGATATTATCTTAAACTGCAACTGACAAGCTTTGTGATGGTATATAATATATCCAGATAGAAAAATTATGAGTGAAGATATGCGAAACAATATGTAAAAGTATGGATATGGTGGGATTGCTTGACCAGTTGTTCTGAAAAATAATAAATTGTTCTGCTGTTAAATGCATGGTATAAGTCATGGGAAAGTCATTTATTTCCCAATCAAGTTGGTTGATCACATTTCATTGATGGAAAGTAATATTTCATGTGTTATTCTGGTGTCGATATAACAATTGGTGTTAAGTCAGTATTGATTTTTTGATTTGCAAAACAGTGATTATTTTCAGTGAAGACAGGCTATAATTACACCAGTTCCCAGAAAATGATATTGTGTTTCGTGATGTTTATTTTTCAGGAAATCAACTCTAATGCCTAACATTATAATTCAACATGCATTTTATTTATTGTAGGATGATAATTGTTCAGATAACTTTTAGATTACAATTAATTCATCACTCAACGCTTATATTGGATATTTTACTTGAATCATTTTGTAGGTATTGGTGTATTTTCTTCAATACATTTGTAATAGGATAGGCAGTAATTTTGTTTACAACTCAAATAATGGATAGCATTCTTGTAATTGCAAATTCATATTCCTACAAAGAAATAAAATATGATTTGTGTGAATTTGAATTTACAACCACAGACTGTCTCTTATTTCGACTTGATAATCATTCAGAAAACTCAAAAGTACTGGCACTATTGTAACATTTTTTAAAATCGGAGAGACATCCATGGGACAAATAATTTTAATTTGACTCAATGTTTACAATAACAAGACAAAAAGGAAGAAATGACAATTTACATCTTTCCTTATACAGAAGTGGACAGCCTTTTTCAAGGCTATAAATATTGGAAAGAGATTTTTCTTTCTAAACAAAATAAAAGTCTCAGAAAGAGAGAACAGTTCCATCCCTCATTCTGTGAGTGATTGTTGATAATGGGTGTTGTATCAATGAGAGATATCCTAAATGATGTTTGGAATAAAATGTTGCAATTATGCCAGAGTGCCTCCAGGATTGTCTATGGGGAAAAACAGTACTAAGAGGCAATGACACTTGGGCAAACTGATTTAACATTGAAAATTTCCATAGACATTGGTTCACCAGAGAAAATCCAGCTCTGGGGTACATAAAATAAAAACTTGCAAAATAGAAAAAAAAACATTTTAGAACAAAAAATATTTTCTTAGAAGAAAACTTTTTTGTGTTTGCAAATTATTTTTACAAAAAACATTTTTATAAAATTAATTCGTGTTTACCAAACACAAAAAACATTTAAGTTAAACAAAAATTAATGTGCAGACGAAAAAAATATGACATGACAGGGAAATCTGGAAGCTGGTAATAGGGATGGTGTGGAGGCACTATAGCCCCAAACATTTTAACGCTGAATTTTCCATAGGCTCCATAGGGTTAGTGTTAAATTGTGATACTTATAGCCCAAAGTGATCTGTTTTGGTGAAGTAGGAAATTTTAGCTTTTCTGTACTTCTTGAAATTCTGTGAGGTTAACAGCTTCAATCGACTTAGGGTAGAGTTGAGATGACTTGAATCTGAGATGGGATTCTTAACCGTGCACACAAAATCAGCTGTAACATCAGAAGATCCAATAAGGACTCAAACAGGGGTTGTAAATCAACTCTGCTTAGAAGTGAAGTAGCTCAAATCCAACATAGAAAAGAAAGGTTCCGATGAAATGCAACAGCAGAGATTCAGGCCTGATTACCACTATACTGGAAGTTCAACATAAGTTGAACCCAATCATAATTGGAGATATGGAAATCAAACCAGACCAAATTATATAGATAGCCAACCAAGACATTATTACAGTTCAGGAGCCCAAGATAACAAATACAGAGGACCAAGAAATGAGGTCCAGTGCTACAGGTGTGGTCAGATGGGACATGTACAGATTGGCTGTAGGGTTCAACTTGACCACCAGAGAAAAAATCCAAGACCTAATTTAAACTATTGAGGACCTATGAGGATGGGCTGTTCATAGGTCAAAACACACAGATACTAAAGATTTGGTTGGTACTGTACGGAGACGGAAGTGTCAATAAATGGTGTTGATAGCTGTGCTCTACTGGATACCAGTTCAACTATCTCAACAATCTCAATAACATTTTATGATGCACACTTATCAAATATCCCTATGAAATCACTTTACTGTATTCTGAACATTGAGTGTGCAGATGAGGAAACATTACCTTATGAAGAATATGTGGAACTGGATGTTTGTTTTTCAGGGTTACCAAAACCAGTTAATCAGAGCTGTATAGCTCTTGTGGTTCCTCCGGGTAACTATAATTCTGGGGTTCCATTACTTGTTGGAACAGATATTTTAAACCCTGTATTACAGTTCTGTACAGATACATATGGCTACAGAATGATGCAAACAAAAAGTTTATCTACTCCCTGGTACATCAGTTTCAAATGTATTCAACAATGGGAGAAGAATCTGAGGTGTAACAAGAATATTTTAGACAGAGTAAAATGTTTTGAGAGCAAAAACTGTAACTATTCTACCAAACACTACTGCAACAATATTTGGATGTATAGCCAGAATATGGACTACACTTCACCAAAAGCAATCTTGCAGTCAACAACCAATGCAATATTCATCAAAGATTTGGATCTATCTTTACTTTGAATAGTAAAGGGAAATGTTTAGTTGATGTACCTGTCTCTAAGTGCTCAACAAAAACTGTTAAATGCCACCGACTGCAATATTATGTGAAATTCAACCAGTTATGATTGAACATGGAGAGGTTCTACAAAATCCAGAGTGTGATCATCTCAAGACTTTTATTGATGATTTGGAGATTTCAACTTCTTTATTATCTACTGACCAGTGTCAACATGTCCATAATTTATTTATGCAATATGAAGATGTTTTTTTCCAAAGTGAATTGAATATTGGGCACTATGGAAAAGTGAAACACTGGATAGAGCTAACAGATGAAACACCATTCGAGCAGAGATATAGAAGAATAACTCCATCCATGTATGAAGAAGAACATCTGCAATGACTGATATCCTTTTGTGTGATCAGAACATCAAATTCCCCCTATGTATCAGCTGTTGCCTTAGCACAATGAAAAGATGGTAGACCGAGAATGTGTATTGATTATCGAGTTTTAAATAACAAGACAGTCAAAGACAGTTATGCACTCCTCGCATAGATGAAGTATTAGATTCCTTGGCAGGTGCAAAATATTTTAGTGTTGTAGATATGAAGTCCAGCTCCTACCAGATTGATATTGATGAAGATTACAAACAGAGAACTGCCTTTACAGTAGGTCCACTTGGATTTTATGAGTACAATCGCCTCTCATTTGGTTTAGCCAATGCGCCTGTGACATACCAGTTATGGGGCAATGTTTCAGTGAACTACACCTGCAAATTTGTTTTATATATCTCGATGATTTGATAATTTTTTCAGATAGTATAGAACAACACATGGAAAGATTAGAGTAAATCTTCAAATCTGTACCCCTCTTCGAGAGTGTGGTTTGAAGTTATCACTGGAAAAGTGTTCATTTTTCCAAAAGAAGTTAAATTTTATAGGCCATGTAGTATCAGCTAATGGAATTGAAACTAACCCAAAGAAGATAGAGACAATTAAAAATTGGCTGAAACCTACAAGTCCAGCAGTATCTTGGAAGTGCTGGCTACTATCGTTGGTTTTGCAAGGATTTCTCTAAACTTGCTAAACCGCTGATAGAGCTTATGCCGAGACCAGAGAAAAAATTCTGAGGCAAAAGAAAATTTGGAAAACCAGCAACTTGACAAGATATTTGACCTACACACAGATGCCAGTCAGAAAAGATTGGGAGCTATACTGTACCAGTCTCATGGCAATTTAAAGAGAGTAATATCTTATGCAAGTCAAGGACTTAACAAGGCAGAAAGCAATCATCCTGCCCATAAGCTACAAATTTTGGCACACAAGTGGGCTGTCTGTGATAAATTCTATGATTATAGGTATAGTCAAAAGTTTACTGTTCTCACAGACAACAATCCACATACTTATGTTTTAAGTACAGCAAAATTGAATGCAGCTGAACACCGATGGCTTACAGCCCTTTAAACCTTCAACTTTGAAATTGTGTATTGGCCTGGCAGGACAAACAAGGGTGTGGTGTGGTCAATAAGGACACACTACAACATTCAAGCATATACTGAATCCTTGTCAATCTCAGAGAATGTGGTGTGAGATTTACAACCAACAGGACAGGGAATAATTCAAAACATGACAACAGAAATAATGACTGCCCAATGGGATGATGCTTTTTTAGGTGTTTGGTACTCAGTGGTAACAAATAAATAGAGACCAATTTTAGCTAAACTGCCCTTATCATCATTACACACAGCCATGTACAGAAACTTTGATCAACTGAAAATTGTTAGAGGTGTTCTTTATAAAGAAATTTGTACAATTAGTTTTGCCATCAAAATTTATTCATCATGTTTTGAACAGGCTTCATAATGATGTTGGACATCCTGTAAGAGAGAGAACACTGTCTTTACTGAGGGACTGATTTTATTGGCCAGGTATGTCAACCGATGTACAAAATTGGACTGCAAGCTGTGAATGTTGTATCAAAGAAACAGGGAAGCAAAAGGCACCTCTGGTGAATTTACAGACATCTCAACCACTCGGACTAGTTTGTATGGACTATTTGCAGCTGAATACTTTGAAAGGTGGCATAGAATATGTTTTAGTGGTAACTGATCATTACAGACACTATGACCAAGACTATCCAACCAGAAACATGCGTGCAAAGACTACAGCTGATGCTTTTCTTAATCAATTTGTGCAGCATTCTGGCTTACCAAGCTGACTTCATTCTGACCAGGGTGCAAATTTTGAATCAAAGTTGATTCAAGAAATGTTAACAGTTCTTGGTACGGATAAATCTCATACAACTCCATATCACCCAATGGGCAATTGAATGTGTGATAGGTTTAATCACACACTTATTGATATGTTGGGCACACTGGAAACAGAAAAAAAAACAGTTGGACTACAAGTTTAGCATTATTGGTACATGCCTATAACAACACTCGGCATGACACTACTGGATATATTCCTTTTTATTTGATGTTTCGATGTGAGCCACACCTAACATTGGATTTGGATTGGATGAAAACCAAAAATCCCAGTCCTTAACAAAGCATGCTACTGATTTGAAGGAAAGGTTTAAAGAAGCTTACAGAAAAGCTAATAAAAACATTGAAAAGTCTCAAAGTCATCAATAGAAGTCATATGACATCAAAATTAGAGGTGCTCATATTCAAGTGGATGATCAGGTTCTTGTAAAACTGGTAGTCTGTTGGCGTGATGAGATTTATGTGATAGCGGACCAACTGAATAAGACCATACCAGTTTATGAAGTGAAAAGAGAAGCTGGAGAAGTGAAATCTAAGATTTTACACATGAACCTATTGCTTCCAATAAATGTCTTAACTGAACACTTGGAAAAGAGTTGTATTCCACAAAAACTAGCACCTCACACAATTTCAAGAAGTACAGAAAAGCTTAAAGTTCCTACTTCACCAAAACCCACACCATGTAATGTATCAAAGAAACAAGTAATTGTTCCAAGTCTTCCTAAACCAAGGCCTTGAAAAAAATGTAAAGAAATTACAGATAACAAGAACTGAGTAGAAGGCGAGAGTGAATGTGAGGATGAATTCATGATCATGCCTTGAACAAAGATCAATATTTGGTGGAATACTGATCTTTGTTCGGGTGATGACTTTGGCTCTTCTCGGGAGACCCAGGAAACAGACTACTGTGGGGATGCCCATAGTCACATTCCAGGTGATGGTTATCTGATTTCTGGTGAAAATGCATCAATTCCTGATAAAACTGTGCTTTCCCGAGTAGAAGATAGTAGTCCAGAAACCATTACAGAGATTACCCAGTCAGATTCTTCTCCCAGAATTACTCAAAGTGAAGTGGTAATACATGGTGAAAGTAATATGCCACCCTTAAAATTAACAAGACACTCTACTTGGTTATGAAAACAGCCAGCATGGATGACATCTGGAGAATATGGCATGGCACACACTAGTTCAGAGGAATGGAAATACAGAGTGGAATTATTAAAGTCTTTAGATGATGAAGGATTTTTTAAACACAACAATAGTATTGTTTGTCAAGTAGTTCTGTCCCTAATCACTAAAAAGTAAATGTCTGGGGTGACGTTTCTCTGTGAGAGGAACTGTGTGACAGGATCAGAGTTCGGGACGTTGCAATATATTTTTATTTTAGCTGTACATAATATTTATTACTGTTTTAAGTCAGTAGAAATTAGTCCTGTTTTTTAGGTGAAGTACTGCAGTGTAGGATGGAACATAATTTCCATGAAAAACTTTATTTTGCCCCAAGATATAAATATTTATAAAATGTTTCAGGGTTTATATTGTAGCTGAGCATCTGACTCAGTGATGTCCAGTTACCGGTGATTGATTTTCTGAATTACCTAGAGTCTAGTTTGCTTCACATGTAATTCAGCAAAACTGCATGCACTCTTCACTAATTAAACTAACTAACATTAAACTTATTGGGCAGTCAAATCTGTCCATGCAATTCTATTGGACAGAGTTGTTTACTGCTCACCGGTGTCTGTTAGGGTGATTTCCTGGAGAAGGATTTGAAACAATTCCCCCAGTTTTGTCCAGAGAAATAAGCTGTGCTGTGGTATTTGTGTTTTTAGTGAAATTATATTTATTTCTGTGAAATTCATGGGAAGATGTCAAGAAAATAATCATTCATTATAATAACATGGAATGAGGAGGATATGGGATTTCTTGAATCAAGGTACAGGCAAATTACTGCATAGGCTAAATATATCTCTTAATATCTATTTAGAAATATATTTAATTAATAACTGGTAATTTGTAAACTTATTGCTTGATTAGTTCAGTGCTCCACAGAATGGAGAATCGGTCTGATCATGCAGCCAGTGTTCAGACCCACATCAGTTAAGATAATTTAAGTAAGTAGTAATAGGTTATAATTTTAAATAACTGTAAGTTTATTATTTCCTGTTTTGTGTATCGATATTGATTAAGTCAATTCATGCTAAATCCCTAATTATAACTTGATTGTTTTCTTTAGTTAGTAATAATTAAGTAATATTTAGTTATAACAAGTAACTGTAAATTAATCTGGCATAAGGGGAAATATTTCAGCACTGTTGATGCTGGAAATTATATTTGCAATTGCATTGTCATCAGTGAGTATGCGATTCAATGGTTTCTGCTCTGCAGAATACATTGGGCACATACTGCTGAGAACAGTGTAATTATTAACTTCGCCTGTTGTTATTTTAGCCTAGCTCTTAGTTTTATAATTTATTGTATTCAGGTGTAAGTCAATATAGTAAAGCAGATGACTGTAACATGATGTTGAGAAACGGACGCAGGATGAGAACTTATCACACTGATGGCAGGCATCCCTATCTTTAACAATTTTACCCTCAGTTCTTCTATTTGTAAATATTTGTACTTCACTGTTTATTATTGTTAAATAGTGCAGTATTAATACACTGTAGTGGTAGTCTATAGGTCATTTGTTGACCGAGTTTCCATAAATTATACTACTCAAAGACGGGCTGAAATAGCAAGCTACAACTCATTCCAGACATGTGTTCGATTGGATTGAGGTCAGGGAATCTTGCTGACCAGTCCACACGCTCAACACCCCCTCCCCCCCCCCCCCCGTGTTGGTACTCCCAGACAGCATCGGCAACACGAGGACGGGCATTATCGTCCATCAGAATTAATCTAGCACCCACTGCATCTGCATAAAATCTGACGTGGGCATCCAGTATCTCATCATTATACTGCTGTGTAGTCAATGTGCCACAGTCAAGGACACAGAACTCTGTACGTCCATCCAGGTAGTCTAGACAGTACCTGGACTCTTCTGTAAAAAGGACAGGTCGCCAATCTTCTCTGGTACATCTAACATGGTCCATGGCCCATTCGTGTCTGGCGGTGGTTCTGGGACAGCGGATGCGAATACATGGTCTTCTCAATCGGAGACCACTTTCGTGCAATCTTGCCCGGATAGTCTGTATCGAAACATTTATCCCGGATGCATTCTGAAGGTCACTGCAAAGCTTGTTGTTGTTGCAAAGCAGTTCCTATGGGCCTGAATGGTCAAAAACCGGTCTTCAGCGGCTGATGTCGCCCTGTCTCTGTCACCACCATGCCGTCTTACTGGTGTGCCATGCAGCTGTAATCTTGCTCAGGCTCTGGTGATCAGCGTATGGTGCACACCAAGGGCTTCACCAACGATGCGTAGCCCCTTGCTTCACCATCCCAAAAGTCTGCCACATTTCTGCTTCAGACAAATGTCTTCTTACATTTGCATTCGCCATATTCAATCATTAAATCACAAGGGTTTGTGTTAAAATGAAGAGTGAATACCCAACACATGTCATGTACATGTAGACAGAACACGGAAACATCATGAAAATCAAGGGGTACCTGCTTTCCATGACTGTCATGGAAAGTCTGCCTGCCAAGAGAGCTAATGTAAACACTGGGGACCATCTCAATACATTCCTCAATCATATCCACCAAATATATCGAAAATATGTCACACGCAAATGTCACAATGATGTGTCAAATAAGTGGTGCTTAGGAAACTTTGAGTTATATATTAGGTCACATGTGTTGAACCACTTTTATAGAATTAGGTGTTATTTTTATAGTTCTGGTATAACCATATCTTCTGAAAGTAACATTGAACTCCTATCAGTCAAATTGTAGATTTCAGTAATTGCTCTGTTCTATGTCTGCACTTCATAGTTAATCGATGTTTCTATGGATTAATTATCTGCCATTACTTATTTAATATTTATGCAGAAATATTACCTGGATGATGAGTTTTTGGAAAGATCTTGTATGCTTTGTGATCTGCTCATGGGCACACTGACATAACATCTTGACACACTTCAGTCTTCAGGTTGTGTTGTGGTGTTTGCATGAGTAGATCATATTGTTTGATAGTTTGAATTGATTTATTACAATTTATTGGATGTTAGAAAATGGAAGTAACTATATGCTAATTTGTGAATCTTATTGAATAGCCTCATCATTTTATTTACATTAGCTTTCAGTTAAATGTATCGCACCTAAGCATTAATAGTCCATCAAATGTTGTGCTTCACTAGAATGAGCCTATTGGACTCGCTCTGGTGGGCATGACAGTTTGTGTCTCTTGTGGGATATTACAGTGAATTGCACTGTAATGTATCTTAAGAGCTTACCGTTTACTGTACCTGACGGGAATGAATTCGTGGAATTTGTTATGATGTTACTCATCAGATTGTACTTTCTTGGTATGAGCTTACTGTTACATCATGGTGATTGCCGGGAATTCTTTAACTGCTGTTCCTCCCTGGAATGTGCTCATCTGAGCTTGTTCCAGTGTGGAACATCAGTTTGTGGTTCCTTTGAAAGAGCTCCGTTAATTACACTTCTTGTGTGGAAAACTGAAATGGTGGGGTTAGAGTTGAAATGTCCGGGATATATATATATATATATATATATATATATATATATATATATATATATATATATATATATATATATATATATATATATATATATATATATATATATATATATATATTGAGAAATTTGTATTGTATTTACTTTTTACTTGTAGAATTCAGTGTGTTTTGGTGATTGGTTGATACGATATGATGACAATAAACTGAACTCACGTTAAACTTTACCTACCAACCTGTTGTTTTTCTGAACCCAACACAAGAACTGGTTACACTTATAGCCCCAAGAGTCTGTAACTTATGGCCCAATATGCACAGTAGGAAAATCTCATAGACGACTACTTATAGTACATTTTGGGGCTTATTTGTTCACGAATAAGTTAATTACGATGGGGTTGCATTGTCCTTTCACTATCTACCGAGTTTTACTCCACTCGTAATCGAACGTGTTCCTTTCTTCCATTAAGCCTCAACCGTCAATATTTTGTTATTTAGAATGACTTTTATCGGGATGTTCAGCCTTCAGCTGCTAGAAATAAGTTTCAGTCGTTGAATCCCTTGAAATAGTTTTGAATTTGACAGAGATGTCTTCTCTTTATTTTGTCCCATTTGCTGGGAATTTGATCTTTGATGTCGTTGCTATAGACGCTACTTTGATTTTTGATTCGAGCAATGTAGTAATTATTTTGATTGTTCCAGTCTGCAGTGCAACTTGTACAAATGTCAAATTCTGACCAGTGCATGGGAAGCGACAGGCCACGTCGTAATACGACTAAGAATATCAATTACAAACTTTTGAATGATGGAAATTATATGACCGACTCTGAATTTTATTTCAAAGAAAATTCATCTGGAACCACTATTTCTCACCAATCCGGTATTTCGGTATATGCCAATTTGATTGGTTCTGGCTTTGGATCCAGTTAAAGGTGACATTAAAATAAAAGAACTTGTCCACCAACAAGATGTTACTAAAGATGTTACTGAGTTTTCACAAGTTTCTGTTACTCAGTTACTGAACAAACTTGCAGAATAGCAAAAACAAAAACAACAACAAGAAGAACTGTTAGTTAAAGAGGACCTTTTAAGGCAAATTCAGAAAGCCAAAAAGGGTGTTGCCAAACTTCAAGGTAAAAAATTACTTCTGGACATAAATCCAAACATAATGTTGCTCCTTTAAGAGATGAATTTTTCTGTGGTTTCATAACGACATTTAAATAAAGTTGACTTGAATGCATTATGTGAGATGGAAGATATAAACTGTTTGGTTAACAAAAAATGCCTCGTTTGAGAATCAGATATTGTTGCTTTCAAGTCCAAGTCACCTACTAAATTGAATTCCAGGACACATTCAGAAGTAAATCGCGATGATTTGCTTATTGATCATTAAAGTTAAATCAAAATCAAAATTAAGGTCTAGAATAGAGGCTAAAGCGAGTGATAGAGTTCTTTTCCCTCAACTTTTCCTCACGCGGCATTGCAGTTCGAGTATTCTGGTTCTGATGTGAGGTTCAAGGATTTGAGTTTTCAGCAATTTGTTGCTGGAGAACTGGAGATTCTTACTTGTGAAGGAATTAGTATCTCTTAGAGAGCTGACTGTCTTCATTTCTTATAGAAAATTGTTTACTTTTATTCTGGGTATGATTGGAAAGCATTGTTAAACTTTTACAGTCACTGGTTAAGACGCCTTGAGCTTGAATTAACACTTGGGAGGATGATCCTTCTCAGATTGAAACCCCAATTTTGGCAAAACTTGTAAGAATTAGCAAGCCAAAAACTTTTGTATCAAGAAAATTAGACGAAAGATCAGACAAATTTGATACGCTCTGGTTTTGCTCTAGATTTCAGAGAAATAAATGTTTGCTGAGTGCTCCAGATAAAGCTACTATTACTACTACTGTTGGCAAAAGAAAAAGGAAAAAAATTATCATCCTGAATCATTATCAGCCTGTTCCTATCAGAAATGACTAGGCTTAGACAGACATTTTCACAAAGCCATTCATCAGCTTAATCCTTTTGCAGATATCCTTTATCTTGAATATTTAAAAGGGAATCTTCCTCACAAAGTGTTTAATAATTTTAATTCTGATAATTTTTACTGTGCAGATGAATGTGCTCTTGTTGGTGCTAATGTGAATTTAAATTCCACAGTTGATGAATCTTGTGATTCAAATAATTTCAATTCTGACAAGGTCAACTGTAGAGAGGAATGTGCTTTTTTACTTGTGATGTTGTATCAGGTTCCGATGTTGATGAACCATTGTCTGGTGATTTTACTTCTGAAGTAGCTGTCAGTATTTCCAATGAATTGTGTTCCTCTGATAATGGAAAGGATAAAATATTTGATTCAAATTCTTTTTTAATGTGTTGAGGGGAGTTTAAAAAAAGATACATTTAACACTAATATTGATGTTTTTTGCAATCTGATTGGGATTTCTTTGCTTCTGATCCTTGTATTAAGTCGAAACTGTTAGTAGCACATGATTTTGAAATCCATAATGACTGGCATAATAGCAAAAATGAAAAGCCCTTATCAGAGGCAGAATTAGTATCTAGCTTAATTCGTTCAGAAGATAAATTTTCACGAGATATTTGTTCAGATGTTATTGCTTCGGATTCAAAAAATTTTAGTATCAGTATGATTAAAATTCATACCAATATTTTGAATTCAAAAGCTTATAATTTGCAACGTTGTCTTTATCCAGTGTCTTCTAAATTGAATGTTCACTTTTTTCAAGAGTGGTTAGTTGCTTATTAAGATAAAAATATCAGTCAATTTTTGCAGTATGGTTTTCCTATTAATTATTCGGGGAAAAATGAGCACACCAATAAAATTGTTTCTAATCACAAAGCTGCTACAAATTTTTCTGAAGATCTTGACAAATAAATTATCACTGAATTGAATCCTTAGGCTATTATTGGCCCTTTTACCCATACTCCTTTTTTCTGTCAATGCTCATTTTAATCCACTTAATACTGTTCCCAAGAAAAATTCTGTTGAAAGAAGGGTTATTTTAGATCTGAGTTGTCCAAATGGTAATTCTATAAATGAGGGTATTCCAAAATCTAATTATCTTGGAGATATAGTTGAATTAAAATATCCATCAATTGATAATTTAGTTAATTTAATTGGGATAACAGGAAAAATCTGTCTTCTTTTTAAAAAAGATTTAAGCAGAGCTTACAGGCAAATTCCTATAGATCCCAGAGATATACATTTGGTTGGCTATTCTTGGAAAGGTTTGCTATATTTTGTTGTGGTCCTTTCTATGGGGCTTCGACCGGCAGTCTGTATTTGCCAAAGAGTTACAATTACTGTCAGTTTCATTCGCAAAAAGTTTGGGTTTGAAATTATCAATTATCTGGATGACTTCGCAGGAGCTGAGACGTCTGGAAAAACTCTTGGAGCTTATACTGATTTGTTGCATATTTTGGATTGTTGTGGTTTAGTTGAGTCAAGTAACAAAGCTTATCCTCCTTCTGCTCAAAAGATTTTGTCTAGAAATTTTGTTTGACACACATTCTTTAACACTTCAGAGTACTCTCTGGCAGGATTAAATTCAGGAGATTTTAGATTTGATTAATCTTTGGTTGTGTAAGGATTGTGGTACATCAAGGGAGGTGCAGTCTTTATTGGGGAAACTTCATTTTGTTGCTTCTTGTGTGAGACCCGGTAGGATTTTTGTCTCCAGAATATAGCACTGGTTCAGATCTTTCAAGGATACTATTCATTTGTCTTTGAGAATTCCAATTATGTACAGAAAGATTTACAGTGGTGGTTGTTTTTTTCTACCTACATACATTGGGCTGTCAACGATGAATTTTATTGATTGGTCGTCTCCTGATTCTACCATTGCTTCTGATGCCTCAAAGTCTGGTTGTGGAGGAGTTTGTGGTTTGGAATTTTTTCATAGGTCGTTTCCAGAATTTATTCAGAAGAAAAATCTTCATATCAATGAACTTGAGCTCCTTACTGTAGTTGTGTCTTTGAAATTATGGGGCAAACAATTGATGAGGCATAGAGTGATTTCCAATTGTGATAATTCTACTATGGTGCTAGTTCTTAATAAAGGTGCTACAAGAAATAATTTTTAACAAGAGTGTTTAAGAGAAATTTGTTTTTATGCAGCTGTGTATCAGTTTGAAGTTCGCGCTTGTCATATCAGGGTAATGAAAACAGATTGCCAGATTATCTCTCGAGATGAAATAATAGTATTGATTATTCCTTGAAATGTTTTCAGGCAATTGATGTTGACATGAATGAGACTACTCTCTCTGATAGTTTGTTTTCTTTTGATCATGACCGATAATTTTGTATATTTCACAGATTTGGAATTGGAACAGTTGAAGGAGGATAATGTTTCTATGTCCAAAGCCTTTGCAGGTGTGACTTATAAGAATCTTAGGTTGCAATGGGGAGCTTATTTATTGTTTTGTACATATTTTGTTTTGATGCCTCTTCCTGCTGAACTATGTACATTTCAGATGTAAGTGCAGTTTTTGAGTCGTTCCTTTAAATCAGTAGATTTAGTTAAGAATTATTTGAGTGGTATTAAAACCTTACATACTCTGTTGGATTTTAGTATTCACCATTTTAATTCTTACGAACTTAAAGTTACTCTTAAGGGACTACGTAGAGTAAATTCCCATTGTGTTCGTCAAGCCTTACCTGTTACTCCCTCCATTTTAACTGAAATTTATTCAATATTGGATCACCAAAATCCTCTTTATTGTTCTTTTTAGAGTTTATTCCTTCTTGCATTTTTACTCATGATTAGGAAATCAAATTTAGTACCAAATTCGACTTCTACTTTTAATCCGCCGCATCAACTCACAAGGGGTGATGTTGCATATAGCGATGATTATCTTTTGATAGAAATTAATTGGTCAAAATCTATTCAATTTGGTAATACTTTGGACATAATTATGCATACATGTAATAGGCAACAGCGCAGATCTGTTTTATATAATGATTTTTTTTTGTCGACACACAAGAAAGTATTTCCATCTCATAATATCCCCCCCCCCGCCCCCACAGCTCCCTAACATCCATTCCCTGAAAATCGAGGCAGATTTGCTTTCGACGTCTGGTAAAAAGAACCTGGTAACCAATGCCACCGGGGCACAAGCCCACAGTAGGTGAGTAACATAGGTATAAACGATTGGCAAAACTTGACTTTATATGTATGTTGTATTTAACCTTGATTTTTCACTATGTTGTGTCATGATATAGCCCCTGTCTATCGAGGCAGATTTGTTTTCGACGTCTGGTAAAAAGGACCTGGTAACCAATGCCACCGGGGCACACGCCCACAGTAGGTGAGTAACATAGGTATAAACGATTGGCAATACCCCACTAATAGTATTTAACCTTGATTTTTCACTATGTTGTGTCATGATATAGCCCCTGTCTATCGAGGCAGATTTGTTTTCGACGTCTGGTAAAAAGGACCTGGTAACCAATGCCACCGGGGCACAAGCCCACAGTAGGTGAGTAACATAGGTATAAACGATTGGCTAAACTTGACTTTATATGTATGTTGTATTTAACCTTGATTTTTTACTATGTTGTGCCATGATATAGCCCAGACGCTAATAATAACGCCAAACACCAATAAGTAAATACACCATAAATAAATAATATATTATCTAACAATGTTCTTCAGATAACATAATTGATTTGTAATCGTCCGTAAGCAAAATATCTCGTAATTCCATTCCATGTCTTTCTCCATCTCTCTCCATCTCTTGTTACTTACGAGATTTCTTACATGTTACCCCCCCCCCCCCCCCTTCCCCCTCCCCTCCCCTCCCCCATGAGACGCCCGGGAAGTGGACGGGAAGTGAATGTCTTGATGTCTACTGAGGTAGGTTTGCTCCTTTGGTTAAATAATACATGGTAACCAACGCCGGTGGGTTGCCATCCCTCAGTAAGTGGGCAATATGAGCATTAACAATTGCCAAAACTTGAATTTACATTTTTGTTATGCCATGATATAGTTCAGAAGTTGACAGCGACATTAATCACCATTAAACAAATAGATAAATACACGTTATTCCATTAAAATGTAAGTGAACTGAATAAGAATGTAAATGGAATCTATATTTGACTACGACTGTACTTTTCCCTCATGCAGGTCCCCGTCCAACAAGTGGCCGCCCACTAGAGGTTTCACATGTTGTTCCACTGAGCAGTAATGAATCATAAACGAAATCTATAGCAATCTATATTTGTTTATAAATGTACTTCACCAAACTACAATTACTAGCCTGTATTTTCAGAATTGGCATTAGCGCAGTGCATTTGGTGATGTCCTCGGAATCCATATTTGTCTGAACCCGTACCTCACCTAATTACCCTTACTTTGCTTATAACTGTATCTCGCCTAGTGACATTTGCCAGCTGACACGTCCTGGAAATGGCTCTATGCCATATTATTTGGTGATGTCTTCTTGGTATCAAAAACAATCTATAATGATCCAATGACCAAAAAAAAAAAACAAAAAAACAAAAACAAAAAACAACACAAATAACATAAAAAAACTGTATAGGTATTTACTGGATGGCTCACATGTTATTAATTGTAATGAATCTCAAAGGAGGTACACGGAATACACAGAATTTATATATGTCCACAAATGTTCATCACCCAGCTGTACTTACTAGCCTGGGTAGATTATTTGGAGATGTCCTTTTGTCCACCTACAGTTTTTGCAATGACCCACAAGAGCGTACATCTATAAACGAACCATAAAGAAAATATTTACTTCTGCTTCCAGCTGTTCTTCACCTAGTAACACCCACTGGCCTACATTTCTCGAATGGGCACCAGTGCATGCTATTTGGTGATGACGTTTTGTTTACATTTATGAACCTCGTTAACATTTACAATTGATAATTGTCCGCAAGTAAGTACGCGCGACTCGTCATTTCAAGCGCCCCACCTCCTTCGACTTCTCTAGTCACTGGCAACCACTCCCTATCTAGACTCTGTCAGCAACAGTTTCCTTTTTTCCTTCGTAATCGTATCCTTCCATTTTTGACCAAAACAATTCTCTGTGTGTTCTTAATGAGAACTGTACCACGTGAGGTGTCACGAACTGTAGTTACACCCTGGTTCCTTTGTCTTAATCGGGTGTTCATCTAACTTGAACACCTGATTTTACAAAAGAGTGGGTGTTCAAGTGACGTCACTTGAACACCTCTAATTTCTATACACTACACTCGGGTCCGTGCAGTGATTACATAACAGATTTCATTCTAAAACCATCGAGCCAAAACACACAGCTGTCTTTCTTTGCAATAGCATCTTCACTTTACTACAGTTAAGAGCAAAATAAAGATAGTATTCTGCAAAAATAATAACGCTGTTCGTTTTGGATTGGTGTTTTAAAAATAAAATTCACTATATTGTGTAAGCACTACACGGATCCGAGTGTATTGTATAAAAATTAGAGGTGTCGCGTTACATGTAACTTCGAAGTCCGTATCGAGTCGGGCACCTGAGTAATTCAGTAGGTAGCGTATCGAACTGGGAATCCAAAGACTGCTGGGGATCCGAGTTTGATATCCGACCGAGGCACGTTTTATTTTATTCCTTTAAGACACTTAACCCCACTTGTCCCTGTGGTAGCACGATAGCGCCATGTGCCATAGGCGCTTCGTTGATAACTACACATGCCTTCGGTCAAGGCTCGCTCTATCCAGACAGGCTCAATATGTTGCAGAGTCTGACAGTGACTAGCCGCTGATTGGTGGTTTTCACAACACGCGGCGAGACACTGTCAGATTCTCCAACATACACAAACCCTTCAGACGGAAAGTGAGCATTGGTTGAAGGTTAATTTACGATTAAAATACGTTACGTCTTAGCGCGCTGCAGTTAAAAATGGAAATACATATAAAACATTAAAAACGCTGAAGGAATAGTACTTATCCCTGCCGATACAATAAAGCAGGGTTTTGGACAGTAGGCTTCTGTCAAAGTTGCGGAACTCTTCAAGGCGACCTAGCACAGTATATATAGAACACTGTGGCACAATGTAAAGACAACATTTTTCTTAATTCTTCCAGTGAAGTGATAAAAGATTTGACAAGACTATATATATTGCTTTCTTTGTCTTTAATTGCTACAATAAATTCACAGTTTTATCCCACATTTCCGTTGATCTCTTTCTTTCCGCTCAAACATTTATATAGTTGAACATACAATATGACAGCGGACTACATCGAGCGATACACAGTAAAAACTGTTGACCCCTAAAAGAAAACCAAAGTAAAACCACAACATTCTCATATGTTGTGACTTTAAAAAACAAACGTAAGTAATGTTTGTACATTTTGTGAAATCGTCGGATTCTATTGCGGGTTACACATTTAAACGTAACACCATTGGTTAATTATGAAAATACTTCCATTTGGTACTCGTAAATAAACAGAAAGCGTTTAATACAGTAAAACCACTCTTGTGAGATCACTATATTTTCAGACCATTTATCTGTCAGAAAAAAGTCCCGTCATGGGAGGATCTACTGTACCACAAAACCTCTTAGGGAGGTTTTGTGGTACAGTAGATCCTCTCTTAGCACACAGTCTAATCTTTTAGGATTTTTGTCTCTAAAATCTGTTTCCCAAGAGAGGTCCTACTGCACAAAACAGTTTAGGAACTGTAACTTTACACGTCTTTTATATATTCATTGCTTCGAATCTGGCTGGTTATAAACGTTAATGGTAACATTGGCCGACTGACACTGTACGTACGAAAAGACATCACGTTCTGAGTCTGACTGTCGCGTGCGCTTCGGTGGAGATGAGTTAATTGAAACATCAGCACTCAAAGCTGAAGAAACCTTTCGTTTTTGGGCATCGGACGTCCGGTTGTAGGACTCTACAGCTAAGCTTCTATGTCCAGTTTGCTCCTTTATTAGCTGTTCGGAAATACCTGATCGAAATAGGCGGGTTGCAGTGGACGCCCTTAGGGAATGATTAGTAAAATAGCCATCAATACCAGCTTTACCCATTATACGTTTAACAGTATTGTCTAGTTTGTTGTGCCCCACTGCCTGACGGGAATACCAAATGTCTGATTTGGGTTTGGTCAAGGGGTTAAAATAAAACAAGTTTGGATCCCTATTTTTTGGAAGTCTTTGCTTATAATTTTCAAAAATCGTTACAGGACATCGCGATGGGTCACTTTTAACTTCATAAGCTCGAGCTGAATGTGGTTCTATGCTGCGGTGTTTCAACCCCCCTCGATATGTTTTCGAAACTGACTCTGTGTACTGGAGGTATCTATTCCCTTCACTGTCAACCCCAATTTCAAAATTTGAAAATGACAAATGCCTGTGTTCGTCTCCACCCCTCAAACCAAAATTTAGTCCAACAACCCAAAATACTGTATCAAACAATACTGCCGGACTGTTCATTCCCAAAAAACCTTTATTCCAGAGTTCAAGTTCTTGTTCAGGGGTGATAATATTAGCCCTCTTCTTTTGTAGCCCAACCCCCTGCTTACACTTGTCCTGCATGACATTGTCAATGACCGTTCGAACTTTAGTGAACGTTGGGTCGTTAAAGAAGTTGACGACCCTACCTAAATTTCCACATTCGAGCTGTATATGTCTTTGAATTGCACACGCGATGGAAAACACACTGTCACCTTTATATTCCGACCCATCACTTTTCCTAATGGAGAGGAAAAAGTACGAGAGGACAACATTTAAATTATCATCACTGTAAGTAGAAATGTCACCGCAGTTTCTTGAAATGTTAACTATATCTTTTCTTCCGTCTTCGTTGCCACGTGCGTTTTGTAAAAAGTCTTGCTTCCATTCTTCAAACAAATTTATTGCCCATTTGTTTTTCCGTAGGGTATTTGGTGGAGTATACAGTCGACTTTTACAGTCCACTAAATGTTCTGGAACATTCACAAATCTGGTAGTGATTTCATCTGCAACACAAATATTAGGATCGTTAAGGACTATGGTACCCCAAAAAACCTTGGGTGGCGACCCCTCTCTATATACAATAAGAATAAAGAAAGAAAATCAAAACCACAATCATATATACCAATAAGTAATAAAAGTTGTATATGTGTATCTGTCTTAGAAAAAAAGATGATTTTGAAGGTAAAATTTACCTCTAAACATAGTAAATCGGCGTGTAAGGTACTAAATAGCAGAGCGGATATTTTGCTAAAATAACTAAACCGTAATACTCGGAACATACATGTTTAGTGGCAATTACAAAAATATCTGCTTTTAAAATCTATTTTCTAATTTTAAAAACACATATAAAAATTTCACCAGTTTCTCATATTTAGATAAATGACGATCCTTATACAGTGATGCAAAAATGTATATCACAACAAGAGAAAAGCATGCAGGTCATGTTCTTTGTTGACAGTGGGCTAGACTGGCCACGTACTCCTCTTCTCAGTGGTTATGATGTGATTGCAATTCGTCAAACAAAATACAACAAACATCAATTGCAGAGTACATTTGTTCTAACACATCCCATAACAACATGTGAATGCATAAATGACATTTTAAGGTGGTTGTCATAATTCAACTATCATCCTAATGCTCGACTATTACTTGTTCCTTAGTCATTAAATATTTGCTTTTAAAATTAGAAAATGGATTTTAAAAGCAGATATTTTTGTAATTGCCACTAAACATGTATATTCCGAATATTATGGTTTAGTTATTTTAGCAAAATATCCGCTCTGCTATTTAGTACCTTGCACGCCGATTTACTGTGTTTAGAGGTAAATTTTACCTTCAAAGTCATCTTTGTTTCTAAGACAGATACACATACACAACTTTTATTACTTATTGGTATATATGATTGTGGTTTTGATTTTTTTTTTTTATTCTTATTCTATATAGAGAGGGGTCGACACCCAAAGTTTTTTGGGGTACCATAGTCCTTAAATGTTTTGATTTATTAATTGCTCTATCGACATTTAAGGCTACATTCAGGTTCAACAGTAAGGTATACGTTGTGGCAGTAGAGAGACAAAGAAGTCCAAACTAAGTCGACCACCAATGAGCCTGCCCAAAATTTTTTTTTTTTTTCAGGCAGTTAGGCTACTACCGTTGTCATATTTTCATTGTATGTCGGGAAACCTTAATCCTTTGTCATTCCGCCTGTGACTATATGGCTACATTACTCCCCCTCTCTCCCTCTCCGTCGAGAGGGAGGGTGAGAATAGGTAATATCTCTTTTTCAGTCTCTCTCTGTCTCTTAAGAGAGAGAGAGAGAGAGAGAGAGAGAGAGAGAGAGAGAGAGAGAGAGAGAGAGAGAGGGGGGGGAGAGACGCAATGCAGTCAGACAATCACAGGCGGACAGGGCGGGCAGGTAGGCAGACAGAGGACAGAGAATCAGACTTACAAGAGGGTTGTTTGTTTATTTTGTGTTTACGACACTTTAACATCTAGGGTCATATCGCGTGACAGTGTTACGTGAGGAGGAAACCCGAGTACCCTAAAAATCACCATGTAGCTACGAGTCACTGTCAACTTTCAAACTTACAAACCCAGTCGGGTTAGCATTGCTTGAAGGCATGTGTACCGCTAATGTGGGATACACTTTAGCTAACCACGCCGCCATCAGGGATGAAGTGTTCTGCCCGAGGACACAACTGAATTTGCCGAACGGTAGTTTGAACCCGTATCCTCGGTAATCTTCGGAGATTGCGGTCCAACCCCCTGCCGACTGATGTAACCTGCTCATGACTTACAAATAGTTAATTTTTGGTTGTTAGCAATGCAAATGTATGGGGCGTAAATCACCCCAACTACCAATTTTCTAATGGCAACTACAAATTTCACACTTACCCTCAACTACCTGTTTTTCCTAATCCTGTAATGTAGCTGGCTTTTGAAGGTAGAGGGACAGACAAACAGATTCACATTTTCCGCAGTTTATTGATGTTTAACGCCCCTTTAACACAAAAGGTTGTATCAGGGCAATAGAAACGAAATAATATCAAGCTGAAGCGATGACCTATAAGTCCTCCCACTTTTAGAGGACTCCTACTCCAGGCAGTGAAGACCGTGGCTCTATTCTATCCACGGAAACTAAACAGGGACAGACAGACAGGACAGGACAGGACAGGACAGGACAGGACAGGACAGGACAGGACAGGACAGGCAGGCAGGCAGGCAGGCAGGCAGGCAGGCAGGCAGGCAGGCAGGCAGGCAGGCAGGCAGACAGACACGCAGACACGCAGACAGACAGAGACATTCAGACAGCTAAAGAGATAGACAGACACGCAGGCAGAGAGACACGCAGACAGGCAGACGGGCACGTGGACAGACAGACAGACAGACACACATACGCAGACAGACACACAGACAGACACGCAGGCAGACACACGTACATACATGCAGACAGACACACGTACAGACACACAGACAGACAGACATACACACAGACAGACAGACAGAAATACATGCATACACACAGACATACATACATACACACATACATACACATACACACATACATACATACATACATACGTCAGAGGGACAAGGTGAAAGGAGATCCATCATTCCTTTCACTCTAACGTACAATAGAATGAATGTAGAAGCAGCCAAAATTTTAAAAGACTAGTTCCTAAACCCATTTTTAAACACTTAGTTTAAAATCAGTTCTTTAAAATCAGTTCTATAAATTTGTAACTACCTAGTTCCTAAACCCATTTTTAAACACTTAGTTTAAAATCAGTTCTTTAAAATCAGTTCTATAAATTTGTAGCTACCTTGTATTGTTTGAAACCCACCAGGGCTCAACAACTTATTTTAAACCATTATTTGTGTAACACATAACAAGAAAAAAACATTTCAGTACGAAATGTCTGTGCCAGTGCGATTTTTTATCTTCAAAATATACATACATACATAGACAGACGGACAGACGGACGGACGGACTGACGTTCCAACGAAACCCCTTTAGGTGGTACCTGAAAATATTTACGGATGGACAAAACCTTTCTTTACCCTAAACTAACCCTAACCCTAACCCCAACTTTTAACTAACCCCAACCCCACCCCCTGCAACCATAACAAACACCCTAACCCTAACCCAACCTCTACCCTGACCCTAACCCTAATACCTCACCCTGACCCTAACCCTAACCCTAACTGGAACCTAACCCACTACAGCATTAAGCCCTACTCTGGGGCTATCCCTAACCCCAACCCAACCCCACCCCTGATCCTAACCCTACACTTACCAGGCCCTTTTTGTTTATTTTTTTAGGGGGTTAACCCCATAAACCGCGAATACCTCGTAAACATGATTTGGACAAAGATTTTACCTCGCAAACGACGGACGGGCGGGCGGGCGGGCGGGCGGGCGGGCGGGCGGGCGGGCGGGCAGGCAGGCAGGCAGGCAGGCAGGCAGGCAGACAGACAGGCAGACAGTCAGACAGACATACAGACAGACAGACAGACAGACAGACAGACAGACAGACAGACAGACAGACAGACAGACAGACAGACATACCAATAATACCTTTAGGTTTCTGATGTCTCACAGCAGCAACCATTGACGGTCCACCTATGGCAAGCATATCCGACACATCTACAGCTTTCTTCAAAATATCTGTTATGTCGTCTTTCTCGTCTTCTGGCACTTCAGAAAATGTATTTTGAGTCAAAAATATGTTATTTTCTTCAGTTGCTTCGTATAAATCTAGCGCCTGGCTTAAAATATTGTCGGAATCGTAATCGTCCATTTCGGTGTTGAGATGCAAAATTTTGAATAATGAGCTTCTTTGGGGGAAATCACTAATGTGGACAAGCACGATTTTTTCTTTTTATTTGCAGATAACTCCAGGCTATTGTTTCATTGTTTTGATATGCTGCCGTTATTGTGAAAACATCTCATGGCCAGTTTGTACGTTACAGTCGGAACGAAAACAGTACAACAAAAAACGAAATTTTTTTCGGTGTGGCCCAGTAACAAATTTACCTCTGTTCAAATTCCCCATTCCCCAACATATAAATTGTATGGAATGAATTTAAAATTTAACTTTATTTTCTCCCTGTCCCAGGGTGTAAGTCAGTTACCAACTTCGTTGTCGGTGTTCCTGAATATGAACAACCTGGGCACGAGCTGTAACACTTCGCGCTTCGCGCTCAGTGTCACTCACCGCTCGTGCCCAGGTTGTTCATATTCAGGAACACCTCCAACTCAGTTGGTAACTATTACTTGTCTATTGGGACGCTTGATTTGGTATTGTTTGTCTCATGATTCATGTAACAGGCAATGCCAAGTCAAGCGTCCCGATTGACAGTAAAACGGGAAATGATTGCAAACTCCAATCGAGTCAGCCAGCATGAGAAACAACAAGTACAGCCTAAGTGAATAAGGGAAACATCCCTGGAAAAATAACAAAAAAAACCAAACATTTTCTTCCTAGACCCTGCTGATAGCCTCAGATTTGTCAGAAGCTGGCCTGACAAATCGGCGGCTGGTCAAAGTATTATTATTATTATTGGCCATGCTTATATTTCAGCGACTCACTCAACGAATGCTAGTTATTATCTACCCGGTTAACAGTCCTTGGACTCATGTTTGATCTGTTTACTCCTGTACTGGCCAAGGCCAAACCCAATTATAAATGTTCCATTGAACTAAATTTAAGGGGTCATCCAACAAAACATTTTGCGTTGTGGATCACTAACTTTCACTTTCTCAATTAATGATAAACCAATACAAATTTCAATTTTCACTTCCAACTCCTCCTTGATCCTTCCCAAAGAAATTGAGAGAGAACTTTTCATATTTTTATCTACATTTACAGAACAAGGACGGTTTCAAATCGATTGTTTACCCAAAGCAATTTGTGTTGAACGACCCCTTAAGTGTAATACAGACACATGAAATGAATTTAGGGTCAAACCTAATTGTGGCTCTTCCAGCTGCGGGCACTTTTGAAAACAACTGAACTAGGCGGCCTAACATAAACCAGAAGGCATCGTGGCCTTGTAACTTAGCATAAACGATTGGTAATACTTGACTTTATATTCATGTGTATCTATCATGACATAACCCAATTGCTGGCAATGACGTCATGCATAAATAAATAAATAAATAAATAAATACACGCATATTTCCCCTCATCAAGTACAATTCCTTTTGCAGGGTCAATCCAGTTGTAGTACAGGAGTGTTAAACGTGTAAACAATTATTATTATTTGGAGATGTCCTTTTGTCCACCTACAGTTTTTGCAATGACCCACAAGAGTGTACATCTATAAACGAACCATAAAGAAAATATTTACTTCTGCTTCCAGCTGTTCTTCACCTAGTAACACCCACTGGCCTACATTTCTCGAATGGGCACCAGTGCATGCTATTTGGTGATGACGTTTTGTTTACATTTATGAACCTCGTTAACATTTACAATTGATAATTGTCCGCAAGTAAGTACGCGCGACTCGTCATTTCAAGCGCCCCACCTCCTTCGACTTCTCTAGTCACTGGCATCCACTCCCTATCTAGACTCTGTCAGCAACATTTTCCTTCGTAATCGTATCCTTCCATTTTTGAACAAAACAATTCTCTGTGTGTTCTTAATGAGAACTGTACCACATGAGGTGTCACGAACTGTAGTTGTCTATTTGGACGCTTGATTTGGTATTGTTTGTCTCATGATTCATGTAACAGGCAATGCCAGGTCAAGCGTCCCGATTGACAGTAAAACGGGAAATGATTGCTAACTCCAATCGAGTCAGCCAGCAAGAGAAACAACAAGTACAGCCTGAGTGAATAAGGGAAATATCCCTGAAAAAATAACAAAAAAAACAAAAACATTTTTTTTCCTAGACGCCAGCTGATAGCCTCAGATTTGTCAGAAGCTGGCCTGACAAATCGGCGGCTGGTCAAAGTATTATTATTATTATTGGTTGGCCATGTTTATATTTCAGCGACTCACTCAACGAATGCCAGTTATTATCTACCCGGTTAACAGTCCTTGGACTCATGTTTGATCTGTTCACTCCTGTACTGGCCAAGGCCAAACCTAATTATAAATGTTCCATTGAACTAAATTTAAGGGGCCATCCAACAAAACATTTTGCGTTGTGGATCACTAACTTTCACTTTCTCAATTAATGATAAACCAATACAAATTTCAATTTTCACTTCCAACTCCTCCTTGATCCTTCCCAAAGAAATTGAGAGAGAACTTTTCATATTTTTATCTACATTCACAGAATAAGGACGGTTTCAAATCGATTGTTTACCCAAAGCAATTTGTGTTGAACGACCCCTCAAGTGTAATACAGACACATGAAATGAATTCAGGGCCAAACCTAATTGTGGCTCTTTCAATTGCGGGCACTTTTGAAAACAACTGAACTAAGCGGCCTAACATAAACCAGACGGCATCGTTGCCTTGTAACTTAGCATTAACGATTGGTAATACTTGACTTTATATTCAAGTTGTATCATTACATAACCTAATTGCTGGCTATGACGTCATGCATAAATTAATAAATAAATACACGCATATTTCCCCTCATCAAGTGCAATTCCTTTTGCAGGGTCAATCCAGTTGTAGTACAGGAGTGTTCAACGTATAATCAATTCGCCTTCAGTTGAGCAACTGTGCTCATTGACTGTTCTTAACTCTTCGAGGCCGGCGAACTTCCCAGTTACATGACTCAACATAAAAAAAATATCAATGCCTGCTACCTCGCAGCTGTTTCTGGTTGGGTGTCGTCTGCCTGTCTAGACAGATGACCCTTGACGAGAAACGGTTGCTCAGGTTAAATATATATATGTATCGTTACATCGCCAGCGTATGGGGCGAGTGCACTCGCTCGTCGACCTCGAAGTATTAATCTACAAGGCAGCAGTATCCTTGATCTACAATTTGGCTAACACCGACGACCTTAATTTTTATTATTTCAATACGAGAAGGTTTTTTTCCAAAAAAACCAAAAGAAACAGACTCATTATGTATAAATATTATTCATCAATTCCTGGCGTCAGAGTACCATCTGTGAGATTTTACTATATAGTTCTTCTTTGTTTGACACATGTCCTTATTACACAACCAACATGCCTAGCTTGTCAATTCTCGGGTCATACAAATGCTTTCCTTGTGACACTTATCGATCATGGCTGACAGAATAACACTTGACGAGATCCAGAATGATAGCACTTTCGACCTCATAAGTAAACTGAATGATTTACTTACCACCAACCAGGATGATCCAAATCTTCCGTTCACTTTGGATAATCAAACTTGCAAATATTATACGCCTGATCAATTTACAGACAACACCTCTGTCAAAACTAAATCCTTTTCCGTTTTCAACATAAATTGTCGTAGTCTTAATGCAAACTTTGAAAATTTACACAGTTTATTATGCGATCTTGGACCCAACCTAAACATCTTCGACGTAATAGGAATGACTGAGACTTTCAATATTAGGGAAACTACAAGTTATGAACTTGAAGGTTACCATCCCCTGTCTTTTCGCACACGACCAGACAACGACGACGGTAGGGGAGGTGTTGGTCTGTTCATAAAAGAAGATATCCCCTTTAAAATACGTGACGACCTTACAGTGTTCATACCTCATGTATTCGAATCCTTATTCATAGAGTTGACGACGAGTAAGAAATGTATAGTTGGGATTATTTACAGACCTAATACAGCTCCTAAAGCAGATCTCGACTTATTTTTATCGACACTATCTGTGGTATTAGACAAAATAAATATTGAGAACAAGACGGCTTATCTAATGGGCGACCTCAACATTGATCTCCTCAACGTTAACAACCATCACAAAACTAATCATTTCATAGACCTCATGTTCAGCGCAGGGTTTATACCAGCAATCACAAGACCGACTAGAGTTACAGACACCTCGGCAACATTAATAGATCACATTTTTTGTAACAACACCAAAACACCTAAATCGGGAATCATTATTACAGATATCAGTGATCACTTTGCAACATTTGCCATTGACGAATCGAATAAAAACCCGTTGCAGCAACAACAATTTCCGACACGTTCGTTCAAAAGAGAAAACATTCATCAGTTCAAAAGGCTTTTATCTGCGTGTAACTTCGCCGATGTACTTAGCTCCTCTTGCCCCAACGAATCTTACAATTTTTTTCTTGAGACTGTTTACAAAGCCTTCGATGTAGCATTCCCTGCTAAAGTCACGTCGACACCTAAGAAATACGTGAGGCGCGAACCATGGATGACCGTGGGCCTTATAAAATCTTCTGCAACGAAACACAAGTTATACGCCAAAAAGCTAAAAGCCCCCACAATATCCAATATCACTGAGTACAAAATATATTGCCAGATTTTTAATCGACTGAAACGTAAAAGTAAGACAGATTACTTCAATAATATCTTACTCGAAAACAAAAATAATCTTAAAAAAACATGGGACATTCTACACAAAGCGATCCACAAGACAAAACGTAAGAACCCCTTACCCAGAGCATTCAAGGATAATAATTCTGAGCTAACAGACACCAAACTAATTGCTAACAGATTAAATACTTTTTTGTTAACATTGGCCAATCTATAAATAACCAGGTACAACCTACAGACCGTCATTTCACAGATTATATCGGTAACAATAATACAGAATCACTTTTTATACATCCAACCAACAAACAAGAAATAATTCTTAGTGTCAATTCATTTTGTTCTAAAACAAGCAAAGACTGTGATAACATGTCAACCAAGCTGTTGAAGGAGATAATTTTTGAAGTCGCAGATCCACTTGTTCACATAATTAATTTATCATTTTCTACTGGCAAAGTACCCGATAAAATGAAATTGACAAAGGTCATACCAATCTTCAAATCGGGCGACCCCCAATTATTTAACAACTATAGACCAATTAGCATCATCCCCTCTTTTTCTAAGATATTAGAACGGATCATGTATACAAGATTGTCTAACTTCTTAAACGATCAAAATATTATTTACCAGTATCAGTTTGGTTTTAGGAAAAAACACTCCACTGTACATCCTATCTTGCATTTGATAAACAAGACTGCCCTTGAGAATGACAAATCTACAAGAAATTGCACCCTTTCAATGTTTCTAGATTTTTCAAAAGCTTTCGATTCTATTGATCATAGCATCCTCTTGAGGAAACTGGAACACTATGGCATTAGAGGCATTGCTAATTCCTGGTTCAAAGACTACCTGACAGACAGAAGACAGTTCGTCTCTTTTTCAAATATCGAATCGGATACAAAGACCATAACTATGGGAGCACCCCACGGATCTATACTTGGCCCGATCTTATTTTTATTATACATTAACGACATCAGTAAATCAATACTGCTTAATATATTGTTATTTGCAGACGACACTACTGGACACACTTCGGGCAATAATCTAGATTCATTAGTTGTGAATGCCAATGTTGAATTATCCAAAATCAACGAATGGTGCTCTGCTAACAAATTGGCTCTCAATGCTACAAAAACAAGATTTACAATATTCCATCCACGTAATGACTCCTATAACACTAGAGACAGACATTTAACCTTGAACAACAATCCTATTTCTTTGGTTGGAAACCAACAGGACGAGACAACTATAAAGTTTTTAGGAATCAACATGGACGAAAATCTCAAATTTCAGCAACACGTATCTACGATTTGCTTGAAAATTGCGAGGGCTAATTACGCATTGAACAGGGCAAAAAAATTCCTACCCCTGAAAGCTTTGCAAACATTATACTATTCTTTAATCCAATGTCATTTGATATATGGTATCCAAGCATGGGGACATGTGACATCCGCTACCAGGATTTTTAACTTGCAAAAAAAGCCATTCGGATTATAACAAAAAAGAGTTATACTTCGCATACTGACCCACTTTTCAAGAAATGTGGCATACTTAAATTTAGAGACCTGTACAATTTACATGTCCTCCTCTTTATGCATGATTGGTCCAATAATAATCTACCCGCCTCCTTCAATGACACCTTTAAAATATACAGGCATCCCGCAGATGTGAACACAAGACAATCAGGAAAAATACAAACACTAACACCTAGAACGTAGTTCTCGACTGAGCTTCCTATTCATTCTTTTCCGAGGAAATGGAACGACATTGACCCAACAATTCAGAACCTCAGCAGACCGTGCTTTAAGCAATTTTTGATAGACACTGCCCTAAATTCATACTCAAGTAATGTCACATGTAATAACCCACAGTGCCCTGACAGTATCTAATTCTATTGGATCCTGAGCATAATTACCCGCCCAAAGCCACCGCTTCAGACATATTTCCAGTAGGTATAATTCTAAATGCACCCGAGACCGGACAAAGTCAAAAACAGCCATAGAAGGAAAAAAAATAAAAATCTACAGAAACGTTGATTCTTCGCTCTGACGCCAGGAAAAACTTTTTTCTTTTTTTTTCTTTTTTGGGGAATGGCAGGAAGACAGTCGCCAAAGCTATGCCATTTCCATGCAGTATGCTATATACTTTGTATAATACTGAATGTTATATGTTATTGTTTTTTTTTCATATGTAATAGTATGCTGCAAAATAAAGATTCAAAAAGAAAGATTCATAAAATTTTAAAATTCCGGTTTTGGCTATTCCTGATTCTTGCTTATGTCTTGTTAAAGCCTTGAAATGTATGTTGGACTTGGTTCCTGGTAATTCTTCCGATCTCTTATTTTTACATAAATTTAATTCCCGCCCTATTACCTATCCACAATTGCAAACAATTATGAAGTTTGCTATCGCTTCTATAGTTCGAGATAGTAACTCGTATTCCTCTCATAGTTTTAGAGGGAGGGGAGGGGGCTTCTTTGGCTTTTCAAGCTGATGTGCCCGGTGAGCTTATTCAACTTTTGGAGATTGGTCTAGTGATTCCTACAAAAAATACTTGCATTATACATTGAATGCCAAAAATGAGAGATTTAATCTCAGATACTGATTTTTGAATGTTCCTACACGTTTTCCTTTTCAGCTAAAGTTTCAAGGAACGTGGCTATCATTTCCGATTCAATTTGCAAGTATGTAACTGACATTTATGACACAAAAGTGATAGCTCAACCAGAAATTTCTATTTCGGGTTTAACTTATCTTATCAGTCCTGGTAAACTTCAAATAGACACTTTTTTCTCACATTATTTATCATGTGTGCACCAGTGAGGTTGAAAGGAAATCAGTAAAAAAGATTTCATCTGCCTTTATGAACTTGATTACTGTCTCTAGGCGTTTCTTCACCAGCCAAAGTTATTTTTTCCTCTATTTTACCATGACCTAAAGATTTTTCCTTTTTAGGGCAAAAGGTCATTACCACTAACAACAAATTGAGATAACTTTGTTTGGAGAGACATGTCCAGTTTTAAAATCATTTAGATTATTTTTGAAATTTGGAAAACCCAGAAGTGAATTATTTTCTGAGACAGACGGTCTTCATTTGAATTTTGAGGGGACCAGGTGTCTAAGAACCTATTTCATTCAAATTATTGATAGACTGGCTCTATAATTATGCTTAGCGGATTATATTCCATGTACATTTTTTTCTTGTTTTGCAGCTTTCGCCTGGATCTTACACAGTTACTATGGCATCTATGAGATTTTGGAGAGAGAAGGGACCTTAGTCATGTGCTTCCGAACTCCTTTGGTTTTGTCAGGTGAAGTTATGTTGACTGTTGGTATGTACAGATTTGTTTGCTTAGCATTGCATGATTCTTGTTGTATGTAAAATTCCGTTTTGGACAAACCGTCTCTGTTGGAAGGTTCGATTTTGCTTCTGGGTACATAGTCATAATTACTGTTTAACTTATATGTATCATTTCGAAGATTATTTCCACCTCTCCCTTTTTGGTGGCCTTCGGCTTGGCGGTCCTTTTATATACATTAGCTTGTTTATCCAAGTAGAAATATTGGGCTCTTGCTCCTCTATCAGTGGCTAAGTCACTTTCCAGATGGTGATAGCAATTTATTTCTATTTTGTATAACGTTAGGTATGTAAGGTAAGTTTTCCTTACTTCAGCTGACATATATACCGAGTCAAGAAAGAAAGTATAATAAACTTTGACAAGCATTTGTTTTTAGTATTATCGACTTTAATCCCAAACAAATTATTGTAAATTCACATTTCGAGACCAGCTGTATGAATTTGCATAATTCCGTGTTCTTACTGTTGCCAGCGACACGTCAGGACGTCGCAATTCAGACATGGGGTGAATTGAAAAGTTCACACATGCAGTCAATAGCGTGTATGTCCACCGTTTGCCTCTTGGATGGCAAGACATCGACGGCGCTTGGACCTGATAAGTCTCTGGATGTCACCCTGTGGTATTGTGTTCCACTCCTGCCTTAGAACATAACGTAAATCGCCTAATGTCTGAAGATCATGAAGTCGTACCCGACGGTCCAATTAATCCCCAAGATGCTCGACTGGTGACAAATCTGGCGAAAGTGGGGGCCAGAGAAGCGGTTCGATGCTCCGCTCCTCAAGCAAGTCACAACAGATACGCGCCACGTGACATCGGGCATTGTCTTTCTGGAATAACTGTAATCCTACGTTAGCGTTGAACAACGGGACAACAACAACGTTAAGAATTTCATCCCTATATCGCTGTCCATTCAGATTACCATCGACGAAGATTAACTACGTTCGATGGTGCAAGAAAATTCCTGCCCAAACCATTACACTACCCCCGTCGAAACGGTCGCATTCCCGCACGCAAGCATCAGAAAACCGTTCCCCTCGTCGGCGATACACTCTTGCCCTTCCATCAGCGCGCAGTGGACAAAATCATGATTCATAACTAAAAGAACTATTTTTGTAGTTTTGATCATTGGGGTTTCAGCAAATGGTTGTTCACCCGACATTGAGTACATCATTTCTTCGGTGTCTGACGTATGATTTTATTTTTTTTTTCAACATGAAGCTGCTTGGTGTTTGGTTGTGGGATTATGAATCGTAAGTGGTCACATGCTCAAACCTTAAAGTTGCATTTAATTTTTACGTTTTTGCATCTCCGGCGCAATTGACGCGATAGCATTCAGTTTAGTGCATTAATGACAATACAAATGTTGACGTTTTCCGCCCTCAGTAGCATTTACGACATAGCATCGACACACAGAACAACATACGCCTGTGTAGTCCCAACCAATCCTCGAAAATCCTCAAGCCACTACTGTATTCTATCAATCCCCCAATAGTCTTCTGAGATTGGTTCCCAATAGTCCACAAATATCCACTTAAGTCCAGACGAGTCGATAGGGTGTCAGAAAGGCAGCTATAACCTGGTGTCTATGAGCCATAAATGCTATAATGTGAGAGCTGATATGGCCAGTCTGCGGTACTTGGGTGTACACCAGAACAACCAAAATGTATGGAAATATCATAAAACCAACGGAGAGATTGTATGGCTTCAGATAACCAGCAGGTATCTCCAAGCTAAAAGGCTCAAAGATGCCACAGAAAATCCATACTGTGCTACCATGCCGGACAACTAGGTTGAACCATCAGCACCGCATGGCCTAGCATAACGTACTACACGTGGTAACCACAAGGCAGTGACACCACAATATGAGTATAATAATAATACCGCATTAGACAACCAAGCAATCCCCACATAACCGTATGACAAGATAATAAATTGTAATTACAAGTTATTTATTTATCTATTTATGTATTGGTGTTTAAGGTCACATACTTATGCACAATGGTAATCGTGACCGTGACAGTTTTACGGGTTGAGGAAGCCGGCGTACCCGGAGAGAACCACCGAGCATCGACGAGCAACTGTCAGCTCCTCAACATTCTAACTCTATTCAAGCTCAGCTCAAGCAGGGTTACAGCGGTTGAGGACAAGTGAACCATCGACGTGTAGTACGCCTTAGTACACGGCGTCATCGTGCCTCCATGTAGGCAACCGAGATAAAGTGCTTTGCCCAAGGACACAACGCCGGTCGTCCTGGACGGGGATCGAGCTCGGGACCTCTAGCATAGAAGTCCAGCAGACTACCACTGAGCCACCGTTCTCCCGTAATTACAAGTTAATAACTTGTAAGTACCAAGGGTTAACATTACGTTAACAGGAACACACAGTCTAGACAAACAAGCATATCGCACATAACTGAATGACAAGATACTAAATTGTAATTAGGTCATTAACTTGTAATTACAAGTAAGCTAAAATGTGGTTACAAGCTATTAAATTGTAATTGGAAATTAGCTAAGTACAAATTACAAATTAGCTAAGTTGAAAGTTGCTAAATAAAAATTACAATATAATAACTTTTTAATTTCAAGATGGTAAATTTTAATTACTGGTAATTACATTTTAGTATCTAGTAATTAAAAATTAGTATCTTGTGAATACAAGTGAGTATCTATAGATTACAAGATATTATGTGAAGGTTAGTGGCGTCTCTAATCTGTCATAGCTATCTGACGTCAGTTACCAATACAGTCCGACCGCCAAATTCCAACTCTCAGCCTAACATCAAAGTCGCGTCCAAAGTTTCTTTTATCGGTGGTGGTTTATTTTAGAGGCGTACCTCCTGATTCAGAAAAGGGTCACTGGATGTCTGACAGCAGAGAGTAATTTGAGATATTCGTCACAGAAAAGGAGTATCGAATTTCAATTCGCATAGTTAGCCTAGTTGCTGAAATTCTCACACACAATCGGCAGGTACTGGGAAAAAATATAAAAGTTGTACTCAAATAGACACAAATGACATTATTCAATGCATAAATAAGTGCATGTTTCCAAAAAACCTGCTATTTTGTTTTGATGTGGTATTTGGAGGGGGCGGAAAAAATTCTTTTTGAAGCAAAAGTCCAATGAACAAGACAGCTGTGCGTTTATTGGTAGAAGAACTGCTCCGTAAATTATTAGAGAACAACAAATGAATGCCCTGAAAATCTGACCTCTTAATTAGAAGATTAAAGTGATGAAAAGTCGGGCAACGAAAATGTGGGTGAATGCTTTTCTGAAGCCGGTGTAACAGGAATGGGAGTCCGTAGGAAAATTAGTCCCTCTGGACTATTACTCCGCGGAATTATAGTCCTAGGTCTAACATTTCTAGGAATAGTTGTCCGGCGGACTACTATTCCTAGAAATGTTAGACCTTGGACTATAATTCCGCGGAATAATAGTCCAGAGGGACTAACGTTCGTACGGACTTCCATTCCTTTTACACCTGTTTATCTCATGGCGTTGTATGTTCGTGCTGAAAGGGAAGGGGACTGGCTCCTTCAACTTCATGTTGTACGAAGTATGTTGCCGTATTTTTTCGCATCCGGTCATCATACCAATTACGTGAGGTGTGGCCTGTACTGCCTCCGCCAAATGGAGAACCTTAAGCCTAATGTTTTGGTTCATTTCATGAGACGTGAACATGACATGGGACACATTCCGGGTCTTTGGGGCGGGTTATTGGGTGACGTGTTCATAGAAACTGCATTTGTGAGACAAGGCCACGGTAAGTCGGCTATTATAGGCACTACTCTCAAATCAGAAACGTTTAAGGTGTAGGCTCTAAGTTTTGCATGCCTGTGGATCCTCAACTCATAGCATGCCAGAGATACATGGATACATGAGGACAAGAACACATAAAGATCCCAAATTTTCTACAAAATAGAGTGAATTGCATCCGATGCTGTTGACCGCAAAGGTCTTCGCTCCAAACCTGAGATGTCTATAGATTCCATGGATTCGTCACCACACCCTGAAACCATTGTCAATTTGGTTACTGGAAAGGGAAGTCCTCCTAGGTTAACTAACGTGGACAAGGCCCTAGAATAAGGTTCTGAACTGATGATCAAGTTCGGACAGAATCTTTCTGGGAGAGGAGGTGGTTCTACGACCCTTTTCCAGTACCGGTCCAAACCACGACTGTGTCGAGACAATCTTTTATGGGTGATGATGATAAAGTTTAAGATACGAACCTCATATACTTCAGAGTAATCGGATTACTATCAAGCTCGAGTAACTTCGATGCTCAAGGACTTCTCTCTTACGAATTGTCGCCACTGTCTACACCACTTTTTAACGAAACTGGCGACGTCAGATTTCTAAATAAAAATAGGATGATGAATGTTTTGTCTAACAGAATGGATGTCATCAGTAGTGATAGGTGGCTGTGCATTGTTGTGGATTCCACACTGGCCAGTTTCGGACAAAACGCCCCAAGCGACAGTTATGGGTTTGCAGAAAATGTTAAAGCTCATATAAATCAGCACTTGCAATCGGATGTCGTCTATTTGATCTCTGACAGATATGGGGATTTCAGGCCCAACTTCGTAACCCGGGCTGACAAAAGTTCTTCTTGTTGTAGAGTGTTCAAACGAGCCACCAAAGCTATTCTTCCACCACAAAAAACACATTTTGACAGTCGCTGTAAACAAGTCGCAGTTAATAGACATAATATGTGAACTATAATCCCAGATTTACTCACCGCTCATGCCATTTCGGACTGCGACACAGTTGGGAGCCTGTTTGTGATTGGAAAGGGTCGAATACAAAAAATCCCCCTAGCTTCTTTGAAATCTTTGGGTGTGGAAAATGCTGAGTGGTCAAATGTACTTGACCTAGCCATTCAAATCCTTTCTCCCTGTTACGGTGATTGACGTACGTATTGATGCATGGTTTTCGAAAACCGGGAATCCCCAAGGCAATTAATACAATGAAACTTTGTTCTTCGCTGCCTATCCCCCTATCCTCCGGGCAGAATATCAAAAGAGCACACCTTCAGTCTTCAGATATGTTGAATGCCCTTCAATCAAACCTTAGATCCTATCAAATATGGCTTCGAGAAGGAACTAGAGAGTTAGTCGCTCTAGCCCATAACAATTCTGTGTTGCTCTGGCCCCAGATGATGTACTGAAGTTAATAAAATTGCTAAAGCCAGACGTCATGTAGTACAAATTATTATTTATTTATTTATTTAATGGTGTTTAAGGTCACATACTTCTGCACAATGTCTAATTATGACCATGACAGTTTTACGGGTGGAGGAAGCCGGAGTACCCGGAGAGAACCACCGAGCAACGGCGAGCAACTGTCAGCTCCACAACATACTAACTCCACACAAGCAGGGTTAGCATTGGTTGAAGACAAGTGCACCATCGACGTGCAGTACGCCTTAGTACACAGCGCCGCCGTGCCCCCACGTGGGCAATGGGGTGAAGTGTCTTGCCCAAGGACACAACGCGGTTACCGCAGGTGGGATTCGAACCGAGGACCTCTCGGCTTGCAGCCTGCATCTCTACCTACTAAGCCACCGCGCCCCATGTAGTACGAATAGGTGCAAATGTAATGTTGCTAAAATGGCGTCCTCATTTTCTGCTCCTGCAATGCCACACTAGACTGTTGCAATGAACAAACAATGTTAGCAGATACATCACCTGTGAATAGTACTGCTGAATAGAATAGCCAAACACCCAAAACATCCCCTAAATTATACAAAGGCTCGGATGCCATTTCTGGTATGCGCCCAGAATGTTGTTTAAGACGCTGTCAAACACTGCCGAAATGACGATGTCACCTTAAACGTGGATATTTCAAATTCTTCCACGCTACCAGGTGTCCAGTAAACCTTTTTGTAGTCAAGAAGTGTTACCCTTACACATTCTATCGAGAACGAAACTTTGGGCCCCACTTTCAGGTTCAGTTTCCTGACGGCCGAACTAATACAAAAATATATAAATCAAATATATAAGAATGCACAACCGAACATTGTTGTAGAAAATTCGCTTTGAATATGCGAATGATATAGGGTAATTAAAAGCATGATAATGTGTCAGCAGCAGGGAAGATTATATTATTTAACCCTTCACCTAACGTAACGGCCAGCGCTATTCTCAAAAATCACCAATTAATTTTCATTATTTTTTCCATGTTTTGTCTCTAAAACATAGGTTACGACCCCTCATTGGAACGAGCTCGTCGAGCTCGTTCCAATGAGGGGTCATAACTTATGTTTTTGAGACAAAAAAAGGAAAATAATAGTTATTCAAGAATTGTTTTTGCAAGTGTCGTCTTCTTTTCATGTTGGGTAAAGAGTTAAAAAATAAAAAAAACAATGAAGTTCCCATTACACCCACGGCAAAGTGTCTTCGTTTGTGCACACGGATACATGACCCAATTGTTGATTGCATAATTCACTTGTGAAGTTATCGTTTATAATCAAACCCGGAAATCCCAGTAAATCACACTTTGGAAAGTAATAAAATGTGTTAGCAGCTGGGAAGACATGTGTAAGGTGGGTAAAAGTCCAAAGGGGGTAAAGTGGAAACCAACTCGAAAGGGACAACGTCGACTCAATGAAAGAGAATTGAAATCAGAAATTACAAAAATAAATATAAGGAATATAAAACTTGTCCAGGAATATACCGTGTTGGGATTTTCATCCATATTTTTGAGAAAGCCCATTTATTAATTTTGAACAGAGGGAAGAAGTGCATCTTGACGTCATAGATCCACTTCAGATTCAGAAAACAATCGACTATTGAGCTTGTACGACGACAGAGGGATTGCAGATTGATATGAATTTTCCCCAAAATGAAAGGTTGCGTTCGTAGTTACTGACACTTGCACACAAGCACATATCTACACGCACTGTGACAAATGGATTCTATTGGCAATGACAGATATTGGAAAGGGATTCCACGGATTGTGGGACTGGTGTTTGAATGGTGGAATGAGCTTGTGTGCTAGAGCACAATGTGCTTCCAACACAAAGAACACCTTTGTGTGCCAATATACACGAGGTGGTCATGGCTGTTGAAAGTGTCATTAAAACCCAATAAATAAATAAATAAATTTATTTATTTATTTAGTTAGTTATTGGTGCTTAAGGCCATATACTTTTGCACATTGGCTAATCATGACCGTGACAGTTTTACGGGTGGGGGAAGCCGGAGTACCCGGAGAGAACCACCGAGCAACGACGAGCAGCTGCCAGCTCCCCAACATCGAAACTCCGCACTGCAGCACAGGCAGGGTTAGATTGGTTGAAGACATGCGCACCATCGACGTGCAGTACGCCTTAGTACACGGCGCCATCGTGCCCCCATGTGGACAATCGGGGTTAAGTGCCTTGCCCAAGGACACAACGCGGGAGTCCGAATCGATCGCTCAGACGGTCACCCATCCAAGGACTAACCGGACTCGTCGTTGCTTAACTTCGGTGATCTGACGAGAACCGGTTACCGCAATGCCACCGCTCCCCCAAATAAATAAATAAATAAATAAATAAATAAATAAATACATTATAATTGCATATAGTTTGTTGAATAAACCTATATGCTCCCATTGCTTACAATGAATCTATCGAAAAATTACCAAATAACCACTGCACTCATTAATACACCATTAAAACATTCACAACAATTTCTCATTAAAAATCAGCATCGAATACACTTAAAACACCCTCTTACTTTGGACTTTTTAAGAGCCATTAAAAACAAAAAATTAGATGGTTTTAAAAAATCAAAACTTAAGTGCCATTAAAAATCTTCAACATTAATGTGAATTAAATAATCAAATTTAAAAACCATTAAAAGCTGTGAAGAAAAAATCGTTTTAAATGCCACGAATTGTCTCCATTAAAGTCAGAAAATAAGAGTGACAATAAACAGAAAACCCTCTTAGTTTGGACGTTTTTAAGAGCACTATTAAAATCAAAAAGTAATTATTCCAAAAAAATAATGGGGCTTAAATTTCTCGGCTGCTATTTCAATGGCCATTAACATGTGCCAGGTATTTATAGCCATTAACCCCAATATGATTAATGCCCATAAAATACATGTACATACCAATATTCGTGGACATCAACCTGAACATAATAATGCCAATAAAATAAAATACATACCAGATATTCATGGCCATCAACTCTTAGCATGCTAATGCCCATAAAATACACAGGATACATATATATACATATAAGGGAATAATGGTATTGCACATATATGTATGAGATGTATATAAAGAAGATTATCATGTAGTTTTCAATATTTATATATATTATTATGTAAAATGCTCTGAAGAATTTCACCAATAATGGAACGTCAGTGACATTAGTTCTGCAGGTCAACTTGATGCAGAAAAATTGTATAAGGTCCTATAGATACACCAGGCTTGTCTTTTTTGAGGCGGGTGATTCCCCTCGCATCTTACGGCACAGCTTGTTTTTTTTCCACGGAAGACATTTTATCACCGGCCTCAATGAGTATTCCAACGCAAGGCGAAACTTGTCAACTCGTCGTATTTTTGGTACTGCACAGGTCCGGTATATAAGATGCACCTTTATATCCCCGTAACAATGCTGAAAAATTTGGTGCAACTTATATATCTGTAAGACTGAAGAATTTACAACTTTTTACCGAGATGAATTGCAAAGAATGAAGTGGCAGAGGGATGCAGATCTGTTGTGGTCATTAGTTTGAATAATTCAATAATTTATTTTCTTATTGTTTTCAAATAAACAGTTGAGACTTAAGCCATTAAAAAAGTATGCTCTCAGGCAGTGCCAGCGTCATTAAATTTCCTCTGCGTCAAAACTGTTTAATACCTAGTCAATAGAAAAGAAACTGCGCCCGCTCAGAAAATATTTTCCCGGTTATTTGCGAATCGGAATTTTGAGCACCGCCACCGGTACACATTTCTCTGCTGTATTTCAACTCCCTGTTTCCATTTTTTTCCGTATTTTCTTGCTTGGAATATCTGACTATTATGTAAATGTTTTCTCTCTTGGTACATATGTCAACTTTTGAGGAAAATGCCGCTATTATCTTTGTGCAGGACTGAACGTGATCCTGGAAGGGAGCGTCTTTGGCATGTCGTCAACAGACAACAGCCAAGCTGATTGACGCATTTCGTAATATATGCGATAAGATAATACCAGTCCGGAGTTTGTAAAAGATTTCTTCCTGAAATGTGATCTATTTTTTAGGGTTAGTCCAGTCAATCTAACCGAAAAAACACCCCAACCTTGAAAAAATTGCTTTACAAATTATTTCTTCATTTTCGAATGTAGTAATATGTCCCTTGTAAAATATAAAAAAATACCCATAAATCACGGGATGGGAAGGTTGTCATTTCAGGGTTAAACACGAGAAATATGTCAAAAAAGGAGGGAAAATTGGAATTTCGCTTTAAAAACATTTTATTATCCACAAACGACATTATCTGTGTATATAACACACGTTAGTTACCAGGAAATACTACATCATTATATAAAAGGCAAATTTCGGTGATAAATTCTAAAAAGGGGACTTCTATTTGAGTAGATTCACCCCATCTCCAAAATGAAATTTTTTATTTTCTTCTTTTTCGAGTGTGAGATGCTCATATCAGCTGGGAATGCTACTCAAAATAATATCCTATTTAATAACCAAAAGAAGACACATTCTACGAGAAAGTAGCATAGTAATTCCAAGTAATCTTGAACTTGTTTGCATCCAGTGGTCGCGCCACCGGGGGGGGGGGAGGGGTAGCTACCCCTCCACTTTTTCCGCCAAGAGTTTTAAAATTTCTTTGAGAATTGCCCGAACCAAGAGTATATTTAGTTCCATATGTCAAAATGCACCAAATCCGAGGAGATTTCGAATTATGCAGAGAAATGGGAAGAATTAGACTGACAGGTATGGTGGTCTGGGGGCTGGGAGGCCTCCCACTCCCCAGACCACCATACCTGTAAGTCATTTGCTTCCATCCAGGGGATTGGCGGTTTTTCGCAGCGACAACACACAACGGAGGTCAAATTTTATGAGTCGAACATCCTTCAGTCAAGGCTGGTCGACTCATAAAATTTGACCCCCAAACCTCTTTTCGAAGCCTGGAGGCGCCACTGTTTGCATCTTTCCACTGTTTCAAGAAGAAAAAACTTCAAAGATACTGTAATGTAAATATTGGGGTGGCTTAACGTATACTTACTAAAAAGTTATTTTAGATGAATCTAGTTAGTTTTCCTTTCAGCACCTATATTGGATTTTGTAGTTTGATTTTGATAATTATTTTATTTTTGGAGTGGGGTGGGTTAGATGAGGTGCGCTGTATGGGGTGGGATTTTGAGAGCTCCAAGTTGACCATATCACGAGGGAACTGATTGCTTTAAGGCATTGTGGATACTGAGCAGATTGTTATGCCTAACCTCAGACTGTCAAAATAAAAATCACATATCATTCCACATCATCGTCCACAGTTATATTGCTTGATGGATTGGAACAGTTATCTTCACATTTGCCACAGGCTTCTGTACATTGTAAACCATTGCACTTACAGCTATAACGCGCTGTTTTACACCCAGTACTGCAGTTGCACCGAACGACTTTTAGTAACGATCCGGGTGCAGGTGGGAGGTCTGTCATTATTGGAGTGAATTTTTCATTATGTAGAGTCCATCCCCAGTCAGTTGCAACAATATCTGTATTACCACACCATATTTGCACCTGGTTGTATGTGCAGAAGCTGTTGTACTTTGTTGCGCTTTGGGAGGGGGGTAACTTCTCAGGCTTAACAAAATATGTTGCCGATGTAACTTTTCCAACTAGGAGCTGGTGGCGAGAAATTTCAAGACTGTCAGCATTTTCCTTTGCCCCATAAACCGCCACCATCGCCTGGCACCCTAATTCTTGAACATCTGCTTCTGTGAGACCAGGCAAAGTGAATTTTGTAGCAAAACCTTGGAGTCAGTCCTCTGTACTAACTTTCGTGAACACCTTCTGGTTTTCCAGTTGTATTGATGCGGGATGTGGTGTCGCAACCAGTAAAGGCATGTAAAAACAACAAAGATCGACACAAAGATGGTCCAAGTACCGTTCTTATGTGCCTGATGTTGTATACGGGATTTACTGTTTTGGGTCGCCTGATGTCACTTCTAAAATATATGTCAAATTTGACGTCTGATGCCCAATACAGCAGTAAAACTAAGAGGTCAGTGTCTTCTCCGATAAGTGTGGTTGTATAACTTTTGGCCGATTTCACAGTAGTGTGCACAATATTAACATCTGCATCCCAATAGCAACGGATAACCATACAGTTTGATTCTGTCAACATACCTCCAATAAAATGTATTATCCTTTGTTTATTTTCATTGTTTGCTAGAAATGAATCTTTATTTCCGGTGAACACTGTCTCTCCTGAAAAAATGTAGAGTTGTGGTTGATTTTGATTTTGACCGCCTTGAATGAGTGAGGTCTTTCGTCGATGGCTTGGCATATCCGTCAAAGACAACAGTGGCTTCTTGATACTTACCTTTAACCATTTCCGTGTACGACTGGCCTATATCATTATAAGTGGAACCTTTTTCCAAGCAATCCTGTTTAGAAGGGAACCACCATCTAGAACGTAATGGTCATTTTTTACTGGAGCAGGTTCATCCATATCTGATTCCTTTACATGTTTCAAAATGGCTTTTGGCAATACAGGGTTATTTGCTTTTCGAAGGACATCAGGTGCCTCGAACAAAGAAGGAGGAAAAGAACATAGTTCATACTTCAGACATTCATGCAAACTTAGATTGCATGCTGACGCCAACAAATACCAAAACGCCGAAAAATAAAGCTAGGTCAATTTTCGCGCCATCCGACAACTTGACGCTGATATCACTGTTCAAGGTTTGGACCATATCAGACCTTTTGCTTGGGAAACTGAAAACATCTTTTCCAGACATGGACTGAACCTTTCTCCAACCGAAAACAAATTATGCACATTGATATTCTGCCCAGCAGTAACACCTGTGGCAATATTTCTCAAGCTGCTATCTCCAGAAAAGGGGGAAATATTGCGTAACCGACTTATTAATTTCAGCGTATCGTCTGTATCCCTGGTATGTCTTGAATGGGACACCTCCCTGTGCTGCTCACTCGAACTTTTGTCAACACCACCGAACTTTTGCATAGCAAGATTATATTCGCAACACACTGGCATAGATGCCAACCATTGTGCACGCTGATTTTCAATCATGCCGCTCCCATGAGTAAGGCCACCAGTTGACTTGAGAGATTTCATTAGAACTTGCTCTAGAATGAGATCAGGTGCTAGTCCTGCCCACTTCCGATCTGATCGTCGTACAGATAAGCCAGCTCTACAAATTGATGGTAGACTATGTTGTGTTCTGCTCCAAGGTTCAACATATTCTGTAGGTGTAGGTAAGCAGACTTTAGGTAATTATGGTGTCCAGGTGCAGCAATGATTGGCAGTGCTTCTCGAATTCCTTCTTTATGAGACTCAAATGATCCTAATCTGTCAGCCATCACCAGTTTTCGCACAACCGATAACATCTTCTTATACTCCAGTCAATACACACTTGTTGCCGACCTATACTTCAACTCCTCTTGCCCAGATGCCATCACACATGCCAATTCTGCCATGTCTTTATCGGAAGAGACACTGTTTATATGCTCTATTCCATCCAGAATACCTAGGTGAAGTTGAGTTATGCGCTCTAAGCTTTCTGAAAATGTTGAAGGCAAGTTGTCTTCATCCACAATATCAAACGTGTATTCAAATACAATAGACGTGAGGGCTCTGTCAACTAACATGTGGCCTCGGAATGCCCTCGAATAAGCTTTCCCTGTGAATATATGGGTTACTGTATCTTCAGCGTAGATCTCTTCCAACAACTCGCGAAGTCCAGAACCGTCCATAAGACGCCCAAATGTACCCAGATGTGGTATAACTGAGCGTGGGCGGACTTCGCTGACAAAGCACTGTCCGACTGACGCTTGTTGAACTTCAGTTTCCTTCCCAACAAACAGTCCAGAAAGAACGAATCTTAATGTTTCTGGGAGATAAGCTATCGCACTAGCACTATCTATCTCGCTGATTGAAGGATATTCATTTGTATTGGAAACATTGTGGGACTGGATATCTGTTATTATAATTCCCACAGCAGCTTCCACAATAAGCTTTTCTGATTCTCAATATCACCATCCTTTGGAATTGCATAAAATTGTCTTAGTATCTGATTTGCTGTGTCTCTCAGTGTAAGTGTATCTTCACAGCCGTCAGCTCCTGGTACAACAATGGGCTCAGTGAACCGTTCCGAAAGTCTCTGTTTCATGTAGCGTTTAGAAAATGCATCGACCGAACTACCAGACAGAAAACTCTCCATGTATGATACAAGCGCACTTATTGTTAGCTGTTCACCCCTCTGCTTCTCGATGAAAAAATCGCATATCTTCTCGAAGGCTTGGCACTGTAAATCGTTTCTTGGTCGGACAATTTTCAGTCTTTTCGATGGAGTCGGTGTGTCACATACATCATATCTATTAGGAACTTGTTTTCCGCGGCACGTGCGGTGATAGACACAATCATGGGCGTGTAGGTCGTATTCACAGTATTCTATTCGACCACGCACTATGTGCGACCAGTCATCGTTACGTTTATCGCACGAAGCAGTCATCGTTCTTGCAAAATCGAGTATTCTGACTTTTTGAGCTTCTCGCTGAGACTGTCTCTTTGAAGAAAAATCTACAGATATTCCATAAAACAAACAGTCTAAATTTGAGGTGTAGCCTCCATCTTTCGACAGACTCCTCATTGTTGTTTCTGCAATGGTTGAAGTTGAAGACTTTTTCCTGCTATATGTGAAACGTTTACGACAGGTAACATGAAATCGGTCGCCCGGCTTTACACAAATGTCTGTACTCCCATTGCGCTTACATGCACTGGCAATAGACGCGACACCCTTATCATAGAGACATGCTGCGTCGCCCGCATCTACGTCGAAGGGCCCATGACAGATGGCACATTCGTCTCCCTGGAGAGAAATATAAGAGGAAGATTAGTCCGGGGGATCGATACATACACTTTAACACTTTACCAAACGTGGAAATAAGACGACACTCTTCCCAAAAATTCTCGAATAACGAATTTTTTCATTTTGTTTGTTTTCGGATGCCAGATTCCCGTAGCTGATGTAGGTCATTTCAATTTCTGATCTGTCGATATAGGTGCATATTTTCGTGTGTGCACAACGTTTTAATTTATAATGGGAGATAAAATTACTAAAAACACATTGGAGTGGGAGATAAAATAAGCTACAGTTGTATAAACCAGTAGAAGCTACGCTCTGTCAGAGATACAAGTTTTGGAGGGGAATCACAAATAAAAATACATATTGATGCCATAAAGCATATTGCATAATCGGTCTTCCGTAGAAGAAAAAATATTTTGACGTGACTTTCTCTTTACGCTGACAGAGTTAAAAGTTTTCCTATGTTCGCGGTTTGAATGGGACAATTATTACCACTTTCTGAATGCACAGAAGTAAAACTTCTATGGGGCTATGGTATTGGGATGTATAAATCTAATATATATACTCACCATATCTTATCTTATAGATGTTCCAAGTCAACGTAGCTCGTAGTAACGTACATGCAGTGATGTGTAACATTCTATGGAAACGTCGTCATCGTATAAATATTGTACGCGTTTTGAAAAAAAATATCGAAGATTTAAATCGCAAAAAAATTCAACTTCCCATATCGGGATTAACGTTTTTTTTTATATGTTTATAAGTATAACTAAAGCAACACGTTGGGGCAGAAATAAATTATAAAGCAATTTTTTCAAGGTAAACCCGTAGATTGGCTGGACTAGGTATCTTTTTCAGATTTCGGAATAAAAAAGAAAAAGAAAAAGCCTCCCGCCTCCCTCAAAAATTTGAGGCAGAATTTCTTGAGAACATAGACATTTGTTTTAATGGCCTTGCATATTTAGAATCAATAAATCACTGAAAAAACATGGGTGGTATTCTGTTTTATTGCTTGTGTAACATCCAAAACAAAGAACAGCATGATCATATACATATCCTATCAACAATATCCCATCATTTTCCTTCATGACCTCTCGTCATGAATATTAACAATTACTCAAACATGGGCAAATAGCAATTGCAAACAATGAAATGTGTTTTGCATGGGCACAATCACTTGTATTTTACCTACAATATAAATGTAATGGTGTAATGTAGAAAAGATCTATTTATATAGAAAATATCAGGCATGCTGCAAAACGGCATGACAGTATTAAAGGCGTTTCACCATATCTATATTTCAGAGGTTTTCAGAAGTGTAAACCCTGAGGAATTCAAACAACTGAAAGTTTCATTCAGTTATGAAACTCTCACGAGAGCTCTGGGGGTATACAAGTGTCTCACAGGCTAGTCCATGCTCCATTAATATGTACTAGAAACCGAATTCTCCAGAATTTAAAAGATTATTCCTCACATTGGATTAAGTTAATATTCAGGCCCAACAGGGAGCCCAAATATTAACCCAGAGACATGATTTGAACAGCCTTAGATCTGACCCCGTTAAGTAAAGATTCTGACTGGTGGATCTGAAGAAGAGTTTTAAAGATTATTCCTCAAAGATTATTGCAGAAAGTTACCAAGCACTTGATTTGAATAAACCTGAATCTGCTCCCACCCCCCACCTAAGTGGTATACCAAATATGAAAAGATTCTGACTGGTGAACCTGCAGAAGAAGCAAAAAAAAAAAAAAAAAAAAAAGAAGAAGTTTTCTAAAGAAACACCCTCATATTGCACTAAGTTGAAATTCAGGCCCACATAGGGAGGCCAAATATTAACTAATTTATTTAAAAAAAACTTGAATCTAACACCTAGAGGTTTTGTATACTAAATATGAAAGCATTGTAACTGGTGAAGCTGAAGAAAGATTTTTAAACAAATCCCCTCATATAGCACTAAGTTAAAATTTGGCGTCCCATAAGAAGCCTAAATATTAACACTGGGACGCTAATTGAACAAATTTGGATCTGACCTCCCACCCCTCTCAAATGTGCCGACTCAGCACTTTTTCGATGACCCCCTTCCCCCCCCCCCCCCCCACCACAGAACACCCTGGCATAACCGATTTTATAGTCCCCATGTTATATCAAGAGAGATATGGCCTCAGTTGATAATTCTACACAAATGATATTTTTCTGAAAGCATGTTTTGTTTTACAATAAAGCAGACTGTAGCTGGTGTGGCCCATTTGCACTAAGTGACCTTTGTGTGTATCTACGTGTAAACATCTTTACCTCTAAGGTTGCATGGAGACTATTTGACTATTTTTAGACCACTGTACATATAGCTGTTGATTGTTTAATTGTTTAAGTAGGTCATCCATGTTTACTTGAATTAAGATAGAATCGTCTAGAAGCTTAATGAGGTAATTTTAATCAACCAATCAAAAATCGATGGAAAATAGAATATTGGAGAACGTTCTATTTTTTTTTTTAAAACAATATTTTATTTCTCTAATGAAGAAATGAGTTTGGTAAACAGGCATAGCCTATGTCATACCCTACCCTACATGAACACATTACATATAAAACTAGGAAACAAACAAATTACATGAAAAGTGGTGCTTGTGCTCTTTTAGTTGAGATGACTTGACTTTTATATACAGATGACAGCAATGCCAACAGTCCTGACAGCTGGCCTTCAAGTGCCCCGGGGTGTCTAAAACAGTTGCATCAGAGTCAGAGTCTAATGAACAGTCTAAAGTACAGCTCCAACGCCTTGCTGCCCCCAACATACCTGTGCGATTCAAAGGTTTATTTCAAATAGGCGTTATCTACTAAATCTTTCAGTGGAACTCATAAATTTATGGACCTTGTCAAACAATAATATGTTCTCATCCATGGTTAATATGTTATTCCCATATAAAATATCAGAGATAGTTATCATATCTGTCTGCGTGTTATGGAAGCTAGTTAGTCTTTGATTATGATAGAGAGGACAATAAAACATGAAGTGTTCTGTATCTTCATATATGTAGCCACATGCACATCGTGGGTTGTCTGTTAGGAATCTTTCAAACATGTGCGCTTTCAGCTCACTGCATCTGAGACGCAATCTGCAGTGATTAATTTGGTTTGCTCTCGTACCATAATTGTAGTGATGGGGAATCTGAATGTCCCTGTTTTTTAATTTATCTTTAAAGGACTGTATTGAAATGCTGTTCCGCGAGACAAGGTATAGAGTATTCCATAGTTTTATCGCTGAAGGTAGAAATGACATTTGGTAATTTCTAGTTTTACATTGAATCTCCCGTAATAAACTCGAAGACCATAAAGAGTAATGGGAAAGATTTGCAACAAGCCGGAGCGCTAATAGTGATAAATATGTTGGGGATTGATTTGTGATGATTAGGTATTGAGCTACTAGTTTGTGAGGTTTCCTTCTCTCTGTGAGGGTAGTAAAACCTGTCTCTTCATATAACAGTCGGTGACTTGTCCCTCTAATTGCACCACTGATAGTCCGTAATGCGTCTAATTGTAATTGTTCAAGTAAATCTGCTTTAGTTAGAGAGCAATTGTCCCAGATTATATCGGCATAATCAAACAGGGGTAAGATGAACTATCTATACATTGTCTCTAAAGTCAGTCTATTAAGTCTATATTTTAAGCTTCGCAAGCAGTTTATCCTGGTACTCACTTTGCTAACTATAGTATCAATATGGAAATCCCATGACCCAGAGGAGTGAAAGTTTAGACCAAAATATTTGTGGGAGCTAACTTCGCGAATTGGTTGTCCGAGTAGATATAGGGTTGGATATGATTGGGGGTTTGTTTTCCTACTCATGCACATAGTCACTGTTTTTTCGGGGCTGAAAAGAACCTGCCATTCCATTGACCATCTACCGATTTTTTCTAAATCTTCGTTTAGTACTATACTAGCAAGAAGGGGATCCCCAACTATTAAATATAATGATGTATCGTCGGCATACAGCCGAATATTGGACGTAATATCGTCGGCAATGTCATTGATATCAATATTAAAGAGGAGAGGCCCGAGGACAGATCCCTGAGGAACGCTTGCCGGGATAAATTTACTTGACGAAGCTTGACCATTTATGACAACCTTCTGCGAACGATTAGTCAAATAGTTTTGGAACCAGGATAATATATTACCTCTTATTCCTATGCCCTCCAATTTGTGTATCAACCCTTTGTGCCATACCCTATCAAATGCTTTACTAATATCACAAAATATAAAGCGAATATCTTTACCCTGATCCAAGCTTTGTCTGATAGTATTATCAATGTCAATGAGCAAGTTTACAGTGCTGTCACCTGGAATGAAACCAGACTGCAGTGTCGTCAAAAGATTATTATCAACAAGAAATGAATAGACATTTCTAAAGATTATTCTCTCGAATACCTTGCTAACACAGCTGGTTAGAGAGACTGGTCGATAATTAGCTTTACTGTTAATAGACAGTTTTTTGTGAATTGGCAGGACATTGGCGTTCTTCCAGAGTGTAGGAAATACTTCTATGTCAATTGACTTGTTGAATATATGTGCAAGAGGGTAAGCTAATTCAGAGGAGCAGGACTTCAGCAGGATATTGCTGATTACATAGGGACCACAAACCTTACAAGTGTCCAGTTTTGCTAACTCTCTTTCAACTTCGTCCGACTGTATTTCAAACTCTGTCAACTGACATTCGGAATATTGAATTGTCGGTAGTTGTTTATCTACAACAGTATCACATTGTTCAATAAAGAAATTATTAAAAATTTCGCTGATATCCTTGGGATCATCAACAGCAACTCCATTCTCTAGCAGTGGAGGAAAAATAACATTCTTATCACACTGTTGTTTCGAAAATTGTTTCATAGTTTTCCACCACCGCCCAGAAGAGAAATTGTTCGTTGAGACGAAATTGTCTATCCGTTGATCATATTCTTGTTTGGCTTTCCTTACAGACTCAACCGATTCGTTTCTCAACTTTTGAAATATTGTCGAGTCCTGTGGGCGATTGGTCTGTTTTGCAGTGTTATGGGCTCTCTTTCTTTTTCTTATTAGTGTTCGGACATGTGAGTTCATCCAGGGCTTATCATTTGGTCTGATGAGAACGGTTTAAAAAGATATATAACGTTTCGCAGAGTCAAGAAAAAAATCGGTAAATTTAGAGATAATATCATCAATATCATTTAAAACTAAAATGGGATCCCAGTTGGTTATCGAGAGAAATGTTTTTAGACCATTTATGTCCATTTCTCTGTAATTCCAAATCTGCCTATAGAATGGTTTGAACCTCGATCTTTTACATTTTATTTCTACGTAAACAGCGTGGTGGTCGCTGCAGAAAGGTGTAATTACTCCACAAGAAGTAACTAATTCGGGGAAAGATGTTAATATCAAGTCAATTAGTGTAGAGGACGTTTCTGTGACCCTGGTAGGAGTTTTTATAAGTTGAGTGACATTATGCGTTATTTCAAGATGGGAAATTTTAGGGTGCGGCGTAGTAAGGCAGTTCGAATTAAAATCACCCAAAATAATACATTTAAGAGATAGATCATTTCTTGCTGCCGAGATCGATTCATCTATCAAGTCCCAGTATGCAATGTTTGTGGATGGTGGTCGATAAAAAACACCAACCAAATATTTATGGTTCTGTTGTCGTATTTCACACCACAATGCTTCCAAGCATGGGAGATCCAAGTACACGCGGCATCTGAAAATAAGATCAAGTTTTATATATATGACTATACCGCCCCCCCCCCCCCCCCCCCCTGCCCAATGCCCCGGTCTCTACGGATCGGTGGAAAATGATATCCATCAATTAAAATATCCCTATTATCTACATCCTTATTGAAATTTGTTTCTGTTAGGGCAAAAATGTCAAACTCATCTAATTCGGCAGTAATGCATTCTCTCTTGTTCGTAGTCCTCTAATATTCAAATGAACGATCTTTATGCCATCTGTAATGCCCCCGGGGTTGGGTTCGATGTCTCCACATTGCATAAGTAGCAAAACAATAATTACAAAAACTCTAACCGATCCCAATCCTCTGATATTATGTAGTATGTTTGTATTTCCCGCAGGACACAATATATATTTATATTCATTATATCGGCCAATCCTAATGCGGTATGTTTGAATATTGATATCCATTTCAAACAAACATAATATCACCAAAGGTTAAAGGATTGGTCGTTAATTTGAAATCCAAAGGACAACTATAACTTGGTGGCAAAGCTGACAGTAATTTGCATCTCAAACTAAGTGGTGGTGCATAGAAAGTAAAAGTTAATTTCATACTGTAAATCATGTGTGAAACATTTGAAAACTCTGTGGTGGCTGGCTGCTGTTCCAGAGTTAAAAGTAATAAAATGTTATCCAGAAGTAAGGTTACCCTCCCCCCCCCCCCCAAAGAAGTGGCCGTAAACTACCCTGTTGTTGTCATAGTCGAATTGTCACTATAGCATACTAATACGAATACAACTGTATTCATAAACTATGTCAACTGGTCAAGCATTAAAAAATTCACAATTATAATTTACAATTCGATGATGTTATAGTTCTTTCAGTCCGCCCTCCACGATTATTTTCCCAGTGTCCCCTGTTTTTTTTTTTATTATTATTATTATGCAGAACTCGCATAGGACGTTTACAACACGTGTTTTAAATTAAATGGAGTGAATCTGTAACTCTGCAAATGGAATAAAGTAATTATATAAAGATGTTGATATAAATCACCTACAATTTTAACTATGATCGAACATTATAAACGTGTGTACACTGAAATACATTTCCTTTTCAATTTGTATATATTACAAATGATTACCCACTCGAATAAACCAAAATTGAAAAGAGTTGACCAGTATTGCATATGTATACCACAGCGCCACTAACAGGACTGGGTCCTGTCAGTAACTGTAGTATACATATGCAATAAATGCACACTTTACATTATTATCAGTGACATATTGGTGACTGGGTCCTATTTCACCAGTACAACAAAACTCGTTAACTGCAGTAAACAGGCACAGCTGCACTTCCTGGGGTTCCACGAAGGGCCTGACCAATGAGTTGCCATATGCACACATAGACTTATACTATTGTTACATTACTTACCGAGCTTTAATAACCCATACAAATAAATTACTAACTACTATCAAACATCAAAATTACATGAAATACGACTGTAATGAACAAAATGAATAAATTGGCCAGTTATCGGTTTCAGCAAACATCACTTGCAGGTGCTGACAGATTTGAATGACTTGGCTGGATTATTTACAGTAAGCTCCAGTGACACCACTGACGTATTACCAACTGACCCACAATATTGCGTGCAGTTGCATAGAATCTACAGTTACTGACAAAATAGACATTTTGGTCAGTGAATTTCGGCCCAGCACACAAATCCAATATAACCGTAAGTAGTAGCACCAAAACTATTTAGCTGTCGTATACAGTAATACAGTTATCGACCAAATGAATGACTTAATCGGTTCAATGGCAACAAATAAATAATAGTAATATACTTTAGTTAACCCGCAATATTGTACTCAATACTACAGTTACTGAGAAAATGAATGACATGGCCGGTTGAATGCCATCAATTTTTGTTATGCTGTCCTAACAGCCCTACAAAATACAAATATTAGTTCTGAAAATCCATCAAATCACTTAATATACTGTATATATAAGTATATATGTAGATGAGCCACAGAACTGTACACACCATTACAACCGCTGACAATATGTCATCAATAACATGTAAGACCTACTCCATTGAATGTCATCAGTTATCACTGCTATGATTCCATAAAATCACTTTGGGTATTATATCTAACCCATAATATTCTATACAACATCATGGTTTGACTCATACCATTGCGTACACTATTATATTTACTGACAAAATGAATGACTTGATCAGTTAATTGTCACCCAGTTCTTATAAGCCTAGCCTGCCAACTTACAAAATTCAATTTTTTGTACTTATATATGTACACAATATACAGTTACAGACAAAATAATTTCTTTGATCAGTTAAGTGTCATAAAATTCCAGTATACTTATCCTAACACCCTACACATGCAAATGTTATTATCTCAGTAACTCCCTGGAGTCATCTGTACATAGTATAGCGAAACCACAGTATTATACACAATATTACAGTCATTGACAAAATGAATAACCTAATCAGTGGAATGACATCAGGTGTTAGTAAACCTATCATAACATCTTACCAATGTAAATGTTATTATCACAGTAACGCCTTATAGTCACTTAATATACCGTATTCAACCATTGCAGTAAATCCTGATAGTCACTCAATCTGCCATAACTAATCCCCAATATTGTACACAATACTACACCCACTGACAAAATGAATGACTTGCTCAGTTAAATGTTATCAAGTTCTAGTAAACCTATCATAACATCATACTAATGGAATTGTTATTATTGCATTAACTCCTTATGATCACTTAATATGCTATAGCTGAACCGTAGTATTGTATACAACCTTACAGTCACTGACAAAATGAATGACTTGATCAGTCGATTGTTATCAAATTCTAGTAAACTTATCCTAACATCCTACAGATGGAAATGTTATTTTTTGCAGTAACTCGTTATGGTCACTTAATATGTTGTAGCCGTACCACAATATTGTATACAGCACTACAGTCACTGACAGAATAAATAGCTCACTCAGTTAAATGTTATCAAATTCTAGTAACCCAGGCATCCTATAAATGGAAATGTTATAATTGCAGTAACTCCTTCTGGTCACTTAATGAGTGACTTGATCAGTTCAATATTACCAAGTTATAGTAAACCTTTCCTGACATCATACAGATGGAAATGTTATTATTGCACCAACTCCTTATGGTCACTCAAAATGCTGTAACCGAGCCACAATATTGTATACAATATTACAGTCAGTGACAAAATAAATGACTTGATCAGTTCAATATTACCAAGTTATAGTAAACCTTTCCTGACATCATACAGATGGAAATGTTATTATTGCACCAACTCCTTATGGTCACTCAAAATGCTGTAACCGAGCCACAATATTGTATACAATATTACAGTCAGTGACAAAATAAATGACTTGATCAGTTCAATATTATCAGGTTCTAGTAAACCTATCTTAACATACTACAAGTGGAAATGTTATTATTGCAGTAACCCCTTATGGTCACTTAATATGCTGTAGCTGAGCCACAATATTGTATACAATATTACAGTCAGTGACAAAATAAATGACTTGATCAGTTCAATATTATCAAGTTATAGTAAAGCTATCCTAACATCCTACAGATGGAAATGTTATTATTGCAGTAACCCCTTATGGTCACTTAATATGCTGTAGCTGAGTCACAATATTGTATACAATATTACAGTCAGTGACAAAATAAATGACTTGATCAGTTCAATATTATCAAGTTATAGTAAAGCTATCCTAACATCCTACAGATGGAAATGTTATTATTGCAGTAACCCCTTATGGTCACTTAATATGCTGTAGCTGAGCCACAGTATTGCATACAACATTATCCTAACATCCTACAGATGGAAATGTTATTATTGCAGTAACCCCTTATGGACACTTAATATGCTGTAGCTGAGCCACAATATTGCATACAACATTATCCTAACATCCTACAGATGGAAATGTTATTATTGCAGTAACCCCTTATGGACACTTAATATGCTGTAGCTGAGTCACAATATTGCATACAACATTACAGTCACAGGCAAATTGAATGACTTGATCAGTTCAATATTAAGTTATAGTAAAGCTATCCTAACATCCTACAGATGGAAATGTCATTATTGCAGTAACCCCTTATGGTCACTTAATATGCTGTAGCTGAGTCACAATATTGCATACAACATTACAGTCACAGGCAAATTGAATGACTTGATCAGTTCAATATTATCAAGTTATAGTAAAGCTATCCTAACATCCTACAGATGGAAATGTCATTATTGCAGTAACCCCTTATGGACACTTAATATGCTGTAGCTGAGTCACAATATTGCATACAACATTATCCTAACATCCTACAGATGGAAATGTTATTATTGCAGTAACTCCTTATGGTCACTTAATATGCTGTAGCTGAGTCACAATATTGCATACAACATTATCCTAACACCCTACAGATGGAAATGTTATTATTGCAGTAACTCCTTATGGTCACTTAATATGCTGTAGCTGAGTCACAATATTGCATACAACATTACAGTCACAGGCAAATTGAATGACTTGATCAGTTCAATATTATCAAGTTATAGTAAAGCTATCCTAACATCCTACAGATGGAAACGTTATTATTGCAGTAACCCCTTATGGTCACTTAATATGCTGTAGCTGAGTCACAATATTGTATACAATATTACAGTCACAGGCAAATTGAATGACTTGATCAGTTCAATATTATCAAGTTATAGTAAAGCTATCCTAACATCCTACAGATGGAAATGTTATTATTGCAGTAACCCCTTATGGTCACTTAATATGCTGTAGCTGAGTCACAATATTGTATACAATATTACAGTCACAGGCAAATTGAATGACTTGATCAGTTCAATATTATCAAGTTATAGTAAAGCTATCCTAACATCCTACAGATGGAAATGTCATTATTGCAGTAAACCCCTTATGGACACTTAATATGCTGTAGCTGAGTCACAATATTGCATACAACATTATCCTAACATCCTACAGATGGAAATGTTATTATTGCAGTAACCCCTTATGGTCACTTAATATGCTGTAGCTGAGTCACAATATTGTATACAACATTACAATCACAGGCAAATTGAATGACTTGATCAGTTCAATATTATCAAGCCATAGTGAACCTATCATAACATCCTACAGACGGAAATGTTACTATTGCAGTAACTCCTTATGGTCACGTAATATGCTGTAGCTGAGCCACAATATTGTATACAATATTACAGTCACTGACAAAATAAATGACTTGATCAGTTCAATATTACCAAGTTATAGTAAACCTTTCCTGACATCATACAGATGGAAATGTTATTATTGCACCAACTCCTTATGGTCACTCAAAATGCTGTAACCGAGCCACAATATTGTATACAATATTACAGTCAGTGACAAAATAAATGACTTGATCAGTTCAATATTATCAGGTTCTAGTAAACCTATCTTAACATACTACAAGTGGAAATGTTATTATTGCAGTAACCCCTTATGGTCACTTAATATGCTGTAGCTGAGCCACAATATTGTATACAATATTACAGTCAGTGACAAAATAAATGACTTGATCAGTTCAATATTATCAAGTTATAGTAAAGCTATCCTAACATCCTACAGATGGAAATGTTATTATTGCAGTAACCCCTTATGGTCACTTAATATGCTGTAGCTGAGTCACAATATTGTATACAATATTACAGTCAGTGACAAAATAAATGACTTGATCAGTTCAATATTATCAAGTTATAGTAAAGCTATCCTAACATCCTACAGATGGAAATGTTATTATTGCAGTAACCCCTTATGGTCACTTAATATGAGGTAGCTGAGCCACAATATTGCATACAACATTATCCTAACATCCTACAGATGGAAATGTTATTATTGCAGTAACCCCTTATGGACACTTAATATGCTGTAGCTGAGCCACAATATTGCATACAACATTATCCTAACATCCTACAGATGGAAATGTTATTATTGCAGTAACCCCTTATGGACACTTAATATGCTGTAGCTGAGTCACAATATTGCATACAACATTACAGTCACAGGCAAATTGAATGACTTGATCAGTTCAATATTAAGTTATAGTAAAGCTATCCTAACATCCTACAGATGGAAATGTCATTATTGCAGTAACCCCTTATGGTCACTTAATATGCTGTAGCTGAGTCACAATATTGCATACAACATTACAGTCACAGGCAAATTGAATGACTTGATCAGTTCAATATTATCAAGTTATAGTAAAGCTATCCTAACATCCTACAGATGGAAATGTCATTATTGCAGTAACCCCTTATGGACACTTAATATGCTGTAGCTGAGTCACAATATTGCATACAACATTATCCTAACATCCTACAGATGGAAATGTTATTATTGCAGTAACTCCTTATGGTCACTTAATATGCTGTAGCTGAGTCACAATATTGCATACAACATTATCCTAACATCCTACAGATGGAAATGTTATTATTGCAGTAACTCCTTATGGTCACTTAATATGCTGTAGCTGAGTCACAATATTGCATACAACATTACAGTCACAGGCAAATTGAATGACTTGATCAGTTCAATATTATCAAGTTATAGTAAAGCTATCCTAACATCCTACAGATGGAAACGTTATTATTGCAGTAACCCCTTATGGTCACTTAATATGCTGTAGCTGAGTCACAATATTGTATACAATATTACAGTCACAGGCAAATTGAATGACTTGATCAGTTCAATATTATCAAGTTATAGTAAAGCTATCCTAACATCCTACAGATGGAAATGTTATTATTGCAGTAACCCCTTATGGTCACTTAATATGCTGTAGCTGAGTCACAATATTGTATACAATATTACAGTCACAGGCAAATTGAATGACTTGATCAGTTCAATATTATCAAGTTATAGTAAAGCTATCCTAACATCCTACAGATGGAAATGTCATTATTGCAGTAAACCCCTTATGGACACTTAATATGCTGTAGCTGAGTCACAATATTGCATACAACATTATCCTAACATCCTACAGATGGAAATGTTATTATTGCAGTAACCCCTTATGGTCACTTAATATGCTGTAGCTGAGTCACAATATTGTATACAACATTACAATCACAGGCAAATTGAATGACTTGATCAGTTCAATATTATCAAGTCATAGTGAACCTATCATAACATCCTACAGACGGAAATGTTACTATTGCAGTAACTCCTTATGGTCACGTAATATGCTGTAGCTGAGCCACAATATTGTATACAATATTACAGTCACTGACAAAATGAATGACTTGATATAAGTTCAATATTATCAAGTTCTAGTAAACCTAACCTAACATCATACAGATTGAAATGTTGTTATTGTAGTAACTCCTTATGGTCACTCAATGTGCTGTTGCCAAGCCACAATATTGTATACAATAAGACTGTCACTGACAAAATAAATGACTTGATCAAATTCAATATTATCAAGTTCTAGTAAGCCTATCCAGATGGAAATGTTGTTATTGCAGTAACTCCTTAAGTCACTCAATGTTCTGTGTCTGAGCCACAATATTGTATACAAATGCTCATAAGTACTCAAAATTCACTCATGTCAGCTGATCTTCTAACTAAAGCTACTCTGCCAGTCAGATTCTTGACGACAAGCCTGCCATCGATTGTCCAGGTTTGGTCAATCTTCTTTAGTTTTTTCAACTTCAGAGCCTCCATAAATAAGGATGATTTAAATTTTGTCAAGTCCTCATTAATGTAGCATTGTCTGTTGTTGATTAGATTATTTTTTAGATTCTTTTTACCATCACAGAAACGCTTTCTCGCTCCATAGTTACTAAAACCAACAATGATCTGTCTGTTTGTACCCTCTTTAGGGGCTCCCACCCTATGTGACCTATCCACATCACTTTGGCTGGTGCTGATGCCCATTTTATCAGCCACTTCAATCACTAACTTATCAGTAGACTTCCCTTGTAATTCAACAATACCACTTATCCTGAGACTGCATCGTCTAGTATATTGTTCTAGTTCATCCACACGAAGTTCTAGTTTGTCTACCTTTTCCTGAAGTGAATTATTAGCCGTTTTGAGTATTTCTACCTCATTCAGTAATTCCCGAGTTGCCTCGTGAACAGCCACTTTGACAGATATGTCTACAGATTTAACAACAGCATTTTCTACTACATTATGCAGGAGTGTTTTTATGTCGTCATACATAAGAGCTTTTAGCTGGGTGGCAATTGCCGCAACGTCAGTGCCAGAAACACCCCAAGCCATAGTATCATTACCACAAACCGGACTGCCAGTCAGAATCTGAACCAAAATCCTCGTGAATCTTCGAAATCTTCGACAGTTTAGAAGCACGTGTTGCTTCTGGCACGTGCTTGATTGGACTTGTGCGCTTTCGTTTAGATTTAATAGGTTTTGGAAGCATCACTGCTGCTTTAGGCGGCATCACATTACTCTACCAAACATTTTCGAAGAACAGAATACCGAAAACGAGACACGACAATAGGAGACATGAGAGAGCCGCACAATCATTCACTTCTTACTCTTAATAATTTTCTTCGCAGAACATCAAACAATATCCCATACTAATGTGTGTAAACTCTACTCTGATTACATCATAAATATTGGAATTCGCAGCCAACCGCCACCGAAAAAGAAGTATTTAACTCATAAGTCGTTGATGGATACAGAGCACAAGCGCCATTTCCTTTGCTCCTTAGAACGTTCTTTCTAAGAGCTATATAAACCCTTATCAACAGAATTCAAGGACTCTTCTCAGAAAAACATTTGTTAAATAAACTCTTTTCAGAGCAGTTGTTTACATTGGAGATTATTATTGTTGCAGGGCAGTGCGTTATTATTATAGCAGCAGTGCTTCTTTGTGAATTAGGAAAAGTGATTCCAAAAGAGGGTTTTGAAGAGAAGTTATTCATCTTATAAAGGAGATTTTATACAAGCTGTGAAACAGACAATATTTTTGTGAAAAACTGGGATTCTACTGGAATATTTGGAAATTTCCTGTGGCGCCAATACTTATTGGATTTTAACTCCATTTGATTTCCTCAGCATTGTATTATATTGTATTGGAAACTGCTGAAATTTCTAAGTGAACATTTCATTACAAATCTACGGGATACTATTTCTGAAGACACATTCTTGGATTTAATACTACCAGCTGGAAAATTTCTTCACAAGGTTTTTCACCACTGGATTACTGGATTCTGCCAAACTGTATTTTGGACTGATTCAATTATTGATAAGTATCCCTGTTTTTATTTTCTGTAAACCAATTAGTGTAAGGGATCTTTGTATCATTTTTTTTAATATTATTCTTTTAGTTAAATTTCGGAATAGTTGAATTCCTTGTTACTGTTTATAATTCTCAGACTTCTTTCTATCACCAGTATCATTATTTCCACGCAGTAACACCGATGGCAATTTTTTTTCCATTCAATTCTTCTGGCCCTAAAGATGTTTCATGCCAAATAACAGTTCTCTGTTCTGTGTGGTTTGGGAAATATGGGCGTTTCAGGTCTAAAAAAAACCTCAAAACTTGCATAACTCGAAAAAGGGTTATGCAAAATAAATTTGCTTAACCCATATTGCTATGCATAACCTTTTTTTGAAATTGCGTAATGCATATTAACACTTCTGTATACTGCCTCTCCTTCACCCTGGGCTTGAGCCCTGGGTGGGAGGGGGAGGGAGTATAAAACTAATTTACAGACTACCGGTAGTATATACCTAGCCTTCCTGTCAATTTCAAGTCACAAAAATGAGTGGAAAAAACTGGAACTGGTTCCAGTTAATGGACCACAGTGATACGGAAATATACATGCTTGGATAAAAATTTCTCAAAAGACCTGTCAAACACTGAAATCAATCAGTTGGATCAGTGGAGCCATGGGGTTTCTAGGGAACCGAGCACTCTACCAACACCCCCACCCTCCCACCCCCACGACACAAATCTACCAGTTGGCTCCTCGGATCACAAAGTTTGAAAATATATTTTTTTTGATTTCCTTTCCTTAATACAAGTACAGCACCCTCAATTTTGAGATTCCTCCCCACCACCCACTCTTCACTAGCATGGCCCCCTCCTCTACCATGCTTTAAGACCATGGCCCCCACCTCTGGCGGGATCTGAACAGTTCCGTCAGATTTAGGGCTTTGTCAAGATGCAAACAAATTACAGAAAAGCTAAGGTTTTTTTTTTTTGGGGGGGGGGGGGATAGTATGCAATTGTTTTGGTATTCGGTTGGTAATTAGACATCTCTCCAAACATACAAAAACATCTTTATAGTTCTCGCTTCCATTGCCAGTGAAATAGAATAAACACAAGATAAATCATATTTTATAATCGAAAAATCACATTTGTTGGTTACTCACTCCAATGTTTTCACCAATATCTCTATTAATTTCGACTGTAGAGGTTCGTTTTTACCGAATTATTTCTTTTTCCAGTTTTTTCTTCATTCCAGGCAAATGTTTGAAAAAAGAGTTCCACTTAGCTTATTTTTAGTAGTTAGTACAATAAACTGAAAATTTCAAGTTTGCAAAACAAAACATGTGGTCTCAAAATCGTGAGAATTTGTCATCCAATCGTCAGCTCGGGAAACGGCATCAAACTTTGGGAGCCTCCCACTAAAATCGTGAAAATTAACATGTCTGCTGGCCCAGGTCATTAATCAGATATCGCTCCGTGTTCTTGTGTGTTTTTTTGCTTCAATGGAAAAAGGTTATATCAGTCTGATCTTGCATGAACGGTGCACAAATGAAACGAGCGACTGTGCACTTTTTCCGAGCCCTACGTCTGAAACTATTTCTAGTTTTAGCTCCTGGGGTTCTCACGTGGACCCGGGAAAAAAATTCTTGCATGAGTCAAAATTATTAAGTACTTATGAACCAATAATACCACATACAAAATTTAGTTCTATTTGGACCATCACACATACAAAATATAGTTCAAATCGGACAATCAGCTCGGAAAATAAAACTTTTGGACGAGGATAAAAATCTTGCTCCTCCCATCATTACAAAGACAAATAAAAGACAAATAATGCGCCATAAACTTCTTTTGAACAAACTTGATTCTACACCTCTAAAGGAAGCTCTATACCAAATATCAGATCATTGTGCCCACTGGTTCATGAGATGATTTTTTAAAAGGATTTGGAGCATTTTCCCCCACCCCGTCCCAATGGGGCTGAGCATGTTGAGTTGGAACAAAATGCAACGCCCCTTCGGGCCTATCACTCACACAAACTTTCACTTGAACAGGCCCAGCTATTTCAGATAAGTCCAAAACATACTAGTAGTGTTGATGGACGTCAGCTGGAGAGAGATTAGATAAGGTCAGCATGTCTACGTCAAGGTGAACTGAAAACCAAGTGCATCGGCCCAAAATTTTGTCAAGATTGACTTACCAAAAATGAATTTTACTCACATGGTCTGCCCAATCAGACATCGAGTCTTATTGAATGATACCGGTGCTACTAATCTGTTCCCCCAAAACAATTAATGTATTAAATGCAGACAAATAACATCATTATTTAAGTGTATTCTATTTTAAAGCATTGAAATCACAATACTAAGATGTTTCCCAATCCCCTACCTCGCCGACCCTACCCCACAGAACACACACAAAAGAAAAAACGATTTTTTAAAAAAATTATCCCCATCCCCCACACCGCGGTAATCAGAAATTTCAATTGTTCCACTGGAGTCTGGACAACTTCCAAATTCAGGGGAATTTTTGTAGAACAATCAATCACTTCTTGCTTGGCTGACGAAAAGCAGAAATGAGTGGAGGTAGACAGAAAAAATGTTAAAAAATGTTAAGGGATACAAAAAATAAGGGATACAAAAAACGACGCAATGAATTTCTCTGTAGGTCCCATCTCATTTAATATAATTTTGCTAAACAAATAGTAACGAACATACCAGTATCAATAAATAAAAAATAAAGCCATTCCAGATGAGGAATTTCAACTTAAAATTAAACCTAACATAACTGGCACAAAACGTCTCGGTTTCGATTTCAGGACGAACTGCCAATGGGACGAAACGTTCCGTAACCAAAACTGGCAAAAAGAACAAACTTTGCCAATCGCGCGTCATTTAAAATTCGTTTCGGATGTTCAATCAACAATAAGTAGATCGGGATTTTTTGCACTTGTGCGTTTGCAAATAGTCAGTGATATGCCCATACCATGTGGAAGGAATAACAGTAGGTTTATTTCTTGTTCAGTTGAGCAAAACATCGAGTTACTTTAAGAAGCATATGTCTGCGTTGTTTCCATTTTTAATTCCTCGCGCGTGCACGTGACGTAATCTTTCCGGTGGACAATGCTGCCTTGTTATTTCTCATTACATGTATATGTCAGTCATAGTGATTCAAATAAATCACTGTGCCGTCAAACGAAATTATCGATAGGTTTTGGAATGCATATGTTGAATTGTGGATCAGTCTGGTTGTTTTTTACCGCCTGACTGCTTCGAATCGAGACTTACACGTGCTGCCACAAAACGTTTTTTTTTAAAGAAAATATTGATGCAAGCACCATTGCACAAAACCTGAATTATTATGGCTTGTTTTATTGGCACTCTGTAATGCAAAGCTTGGGTTGGCCCATTTTTTGGGGTGGGTGTGGTTGCGAATTTTGTAGGGCCTAGAGCTCTAGACCCCCGGTACACCCCACCTACTACATCAATTACACTCAGGCATGCATTCACATAGGAAATGTGGCTTACCACGACAATTCCCTATGAGCATTGATTTTTGGGTGGTAAGTCTTTGTTATATTAACTTTTTATAAAGAGTGACATAGGCGTCGCCGGGGGTGGGGGGGGGGGGGCTGGTGGGCTGCGAACAAATCCCCTTTCACATTTTTTTCAAGAACGGAAAATGCAAAAAAATCTCCCAAATGCCACCATAGGGCTCGATTTGATACTAAATTTAAAAGTTTTCCCTGAGAGGGGGGAGGGGGGACATGTCGTTGGCTTCTCTATTATGCGCGTGCCTTCGGCCAATTGTAAGCTGACCTGACCGAAAGGGGGGGGGGGGGATGCTCCCTTTAAAGAAAAATGTAAGTTCATCTCATGAACCAGTGGGTACAATGACATGATATTTGGTATGGCTCTTCCTTTTGAGGTGTACAAGCAAGTTGTTAAAACAAAGTTTGTGGAGTAATATTTGCCTTTGTAATGGAAGGGGCAAGATCTATGACCCCACCCGCAATTTCTATTTTCTGAACCGATAGTCTGATTTGATACAAATTTGGTATGTGGTACTATTGAGTCATAAGTACTTGATTCATACAAAAACACACCCTCCCATATCTCCGTGGGATTTAAAAATGTAATGGTCAGGGTGTTTCATGGCGGGGGGGGGGGGGGGCATCGAAAAAATGCTGTGTCAGCATATTTGCGAAAATTCTTTAAAAAAAATTCTTCTCCAGAACCACTGATCAGAATCTTTTAGTTTAAACAATATTTATTTCCAGTTCTCAAAAATATTCAATTATATCAGTTATCGTAAGTGTGGATCCAACAGTAATGGGAGCCCAAATTTTAACTTGGTGCAATATGAGGGAATTTCTTTAAAAATCTTCTTCTCCGGGACCATCGATAAGAATATTTTGATATTTGGTATACAGCGTTCCGAAGGAGGTCAGATCTAAGTTTGTTCAAAGAACGACTTTGGGTAAATATTTAGTTTAAACAATATTTATTCAAGAAAAGAGGTGTTATACATATCATTACATAACATAAAGCTAGAGCTGACATAGCTGTACATGGTATAACAGTAGCAGTAATCAACATGGAATAGACAAGGATTGGACAAAAAAGCTGAGGCTTATATGAGTAATCTTCGAAAATATCTGGACTCCCAATTTGAGCCTGAATTTTAACTTAGTCCAATATGAGGAATAATCTTTAAAACTCTGCTTTTTTAGATACAATCAGAATCTTTTGATATTTGGTATATAGCATCCGTCGAGGGTTCAGATTCAATTCATGCAAGGTTAACATTGGTACGCCTTAATACACAACGACCCCGTGCCGCAGATGGGCAATTGGGCTGAATGTCTTGATATTTGGTATATAGCATCTGTCGAGGGTTCAGATTCAATTCAAGCAGAGTTAGCATTGGTTGAAGACAAGTGCACCATTGACATGTAGTACGCCTTAGTATCCAGCGACACTGTGCCCCCAGATGGGCAATCGGGTGAAGTTTCTTGCCCAAGGACACAACGCGGTTGCCGCTGGTAAGATTCGAACCGAGGACCTCTCGGCTTGCAGCCTACACATTTACCGACTGAGCCACTGTGCCCCCTACAGTCACATGGACTCGGCCACCTATGTTTTTACGATTCCTGGGGCATTAGAAGTGTCCATATGGGTGTTTTGAGAGTGCGTCACGGCCGTATCTCAATCATGGTATGACCTCTAGACTTGGGAACAACACCAAATGGGTCGACACCTGATGGAAGTTCAAAATGAGTCAAGGTCACTGAGGTCAGCGCAGGGGTCATTCAGTTCATTTTTCAGAATTGCTGGAATCACATTTTTGACTCATTGATGCATTCCTGAAGTTCATGCATGCATTTTACATGAAAAAAAGTTGGGATGGCCAACAATTTTTGAAAGTGGGTTACGGTCATATCTCAAGCTTGGCATGACATATGGACCTGAGACCAACAGCAGCTGAGTAGAAACCCAATAGATGTTCAAACTATGGGTCAAGGTAACCCGGTGTCAATGAGTGTATTTCCCAGAATTGCTGGAAATTACATTTTTTGACACCCTAATGCATTTCCAATGTTCATACATGTATTTTTTACACTCAGAAAAGGGTGTGGCCAGAAAGTTTGGAAGTCGGTCATGCTCATATCTCAAGTATGGAATGCCATATGAACCAACACCAAATGAGTTGAAACTCAATAGATGTTCAAAATATGGGTCAAGGTCACTGAGGTCACACAGGAGTCATTGAGTGCATTTTTCAGAATTGTTGGAAATCACATTTGTTGACCCCCTTACGCATTTTTGAAGTTCATAATGCATTTTTTCACTCACAAAAAGTGTGTGTGGTCAAAATGTAGAAAGTGGGATATGCTCATATCTCAAGCACCGTATGCCACATGTACCTGGGACCAACAATAAATGAGTCAATGCAACTCACTGGAGGTTCAATTATGAGTCAAGGTCACTGGGGTCACCCGGGGGTCATTGAGTGCATTTTGCAGAATTGCTGCAATCACATTTTTACCCCCAATGCACTCCCTAAGTTCATATGTTCATTTTTACACAAAAAATAATCAAAAATGTTCAATGCTGATTCCTTTAAATAACAGATTCAATGTTATGCACCGAAATTGTTTCCAGTTTCCTGTAAACTTTTATCTGAATCCTGTATGAAAATCTTTAAACGCCGTTTACTAAAACCTATTTCTGAATTCTTTAAAGATATTTTAGTTCAGAAAATAAGTCTCCATAAATTCTTTTTCTATATAATTTAGGTCTTATGCTTTCACCATCTTTACACAGACTCGAATTTACTGGTGTACTAATTTCCATTTCACCAGTTTGCTTTGTAATTTCTTACTATATTTTCTCAGCAAACTGCCTTTAATTGCAAATTGAAAATTATAATGAAATAACCATTTTCTTTGAATTTTATTATTGTATATGATACTGAAGCATTAACAGGTTGACCAAGAGGTATCCTAAATATTTAAAGGGACATCTGAATATAAAGAAATGATATGGTTGTTGGATATTGATTTACAATTGCATGTGCCATATATGCTATACATATTGGTGGTAATAAGTGCAAACTGAACTATACCAGGGTTTGTTCCATCCTCATTGGGAAAGGGTCCAGGTCCCATTTCTTTGGGAAAAAATTGTCATGTGGCCCATAATTTGGGAATTTTTAAAAATTAAATACATCATATTTCAATAGAAATAAACACATTTACTGTATCAGTATACATTTCTCAAATAAGGATCCTGGAATTAATAATAAAAAAACACTAAAAGTTAACAGAATCTGCCCAGTCTTGGATAACAATCAGTTACAAAGAAAAAGAAGCATTAATCACCCTAAAAGTGGACTTGAATTGGGAAACTTGTAGTGGCTGATTGGGAAAAATCATGTCTATGACAATTGTGAATGGGTCCCATAATCGTACCCTATAGACACTCAGAATCATTCCTGTACATTTACTGCCTAGTCTTGAGTATATTATTGTTAAATATATGACAACAAACATTTATATATTAGCTTGCTACATAGCTAGTCCTAACTATAATATCACTTCATAATAAACAGTTCTAATGACCATGATTTTTTTTTGTATTTTTTCTCTATATGTATTGATACATTTAATGGCTATTAAAACTCTTCTCGCCCATTTTTCTTAATTTTCAATAGATTAATGCCCATTAATTTTGTTTTCAAGCTACTATTGTCAACATTATTTTATTTAGTGCCCATTATTTTTTGGTTGGGCAGTCTGATGGCATTACTTTATTGCACTTTCTTTTTATGGTCATTATTTTCCTTGTTTATACCCAGTATTATTTTTTTTTTTTTGGGGGGGGGGGGGGGGGGGGGGGAGTTGTGCATTCTGATGGCCATCATTTTATTGCATTCTCTTTTAAACTGCATTAATATTCTTGAAATCATGGCCATTAAACAAAGTCATTCCAAATGTTAATGTTTCTAATGAGCATGAAACATATAAACACATTCAAGTCATGTTTTAATGGCATTTTTAATGCTTAAATATGAAACTGACCATTAAAGTGAGGTATTTTAATGGGTTGGTCATCAGTCCATGATTGAGTTTGTTACGAGAATTAATGGGTAAAATAATGGATCTGGTTCAAATAATGGGTTTTAATGGGATTTTAATGGATAGTGTGTATAGTAGTAGCACGCATAATAGTTACAGTATATAGGCACTTACAGCGGAGTAGAAGCTCTATAGGTGCAGTCAAATACTAGAAAGAGATTCCACGTTATGTGAGACTGGTGTTTGGTGGAATCTAGTTGTGAGCTATTTACAATGTGTGTACAACACATTCCACAAATGGGCATAAATTATGCTGTGGCACAATGCGGACACAATATATACAGCATATCGACACATATGGTTAAAAGGGATTCTATGGGCATAGCCAGAAGAAAGGTATTCAGTGGAAGATATGACTGGTGTTTGATGAAGTGTGTTCTCATGAACAATGTTTTCACAACACTTTCAACGGATAGGCACATGCGATTAGAGAACGAGCCTGGTGTAGTCAGGTACTAGTAAGGGACTCCACTGACGGTGGAACTGGTGTTTGATGGCATTTGAGCAAGTGCCAGTGCATATTGTGCACCTAACAAATGCAGCTCACCGGCAAATTCTGAGTGTGCCGATGAGTTCTAGTGTGCATACGGTGAAAGAGGGATTCTATATGAATAGCAAGATATTACAGAGCTTGGTTTTTCAAGACCTGGATGAATCAAAGAGTAGTATAAGCAGGTAGTCTGTAATAAGATACGAATGTGATAGCGAGACTGACTTCTGTTGGCGTTTTGGGTGAAAATCTACTATAGGTTGGGTGTCCGGAAAATAACGTTTGATATCAGTATGTTTCGAATTGCCAGGCACTTCCGGATGTTTATTTCATCACACTTCCATTTTAAGTATGTGGAACTAAAGAAATACGTTCTATTAAAAATTCAAGTTTAATTTGGTTAAACAGTTAGATGTTAACTTAAATTTACTAGTTCTTAATGATTAACTCTTTAATTGTTTACCGCCGCCCCATCCCCCCCCCCCCCCCCCCCCATTGTTAGCTCACCTGACTTTCATTCAGGAGAGCTATAGTGATCGCTCACCGTCCGTCGTCTGTCGTCCGTCGTCCGTGAACATGGTGTTTTCGTCTTCTCCTCCCAAATCGCTGAACCAATTTCATTGATAAATGAGATAATAGTTTGTTATGACATCGCAATTTGATTTTGTTCAAATCAAGTTGCCTCGCCCCTTGGTAGGGCCCCACCCAAAAAGTGTACTTAAATCTTAAGAAAGTGTACTTAAATCTTAAGACATCTATCCTCTTCTCATGAACAAGCAGTAGCAGAGACTTGATATTTGGTGTGCAGATTCCTTTTAAGCTGTAAACTCAGATTTGTTCATTAGAAGTTTGTGGGGCTATATCCCAAAATTTCTATTTTCTAAACTGAGAGGCAGATTTGGACCAAATTTAATATGAGGGCTTATTGGGTCATAAGTACTTAATTGATGCCCATTTTTCCCCTGTCGCCCCATGGGAACCGCAGGAGCTAAAAATAGAAAAAAATTAAAACGCCCATATCTCCAAAACTGCACGGCACTGGGAATTCTTATTTGGTGTGAAGCTTCCTTAGGACAAACAGAATGGAAGGGTAAAAAAAAATGGCTATCAGTTTTATCATGGGGTATTTTTAAAGTGCTGAGTCAGCATTTTTTAACACTGTGGGTAATGGGAAAACATTTAAGACTACTTTTCTCCCAAACCACTGCTCCAAAAGCTTTCAAATTTCACATATAACATCTTTGGAAAATTGTTTCACAGGTTCATTGAAATCAATTCCCTGGGTCCATATTTGGACTCTCTATGGGAGCCCAAATGTTTAAATTAGTGCAGTATGAGGAATATTCTTTAAACATCTTCTTCTTCAGATCTACCAATGAAAATATTTTGATATTTGGTATGCAGCATCCTTAAGGGGGTGAGATTCAAGTTTGTTCAAGTCAAGTCCCTGGGTTTATATTTAGACTGAAAATTTTGGGGGTCCCGTTCCGGACTTAGAAATTTTGGACCAAAATCCGGAATTTTTGGGGTTTTTTTGGTTTTTTTATGCGTTTCGGTTAATTTTATGACAAAAAAACAATTTTTTTACATTAAAAATGTGGGGGCCGGGTGGGATTTTGGACCAAGATCCGGAAATTAGTTTTCTTGTTTTTTATGCGTTTTGGTCAGTTTTAAGAAGAAAAAAAATTAGGCTGAAAATATTTTGTTTAGGACTTCGATAATTTCCGAACAAAAAAAAAATCTGTTTTTTATGCGTTTATCTCAATTTTGGGATGTAAAAGTGCAGGAACTGAAAATAGAAGGAAAATCCTGTGTATTGTGTGGGCACAACTGCTTCATCTAGTTGGTATATGCTTTTCTTAGGAGGGGCGTATGCAGCTTATTCAAGTCAAGTCCCTGGTTTGATATTTAAACTACCATGTCAGGTGAGCGCCCTCAGGCCCCCTGGGGCCTCTTGTTTTTTATATACCAAGACATTTTTCTGGAAAATGTTAGTTCAACGATAAATCATTTGAGACCAAACAGCATTAAAGTGCATTAACCCTATTAAGAACGCCAAACCTAACATTTCCTTCCATACTGTACCTAAAAATTTCATGCTCTTCTGTATGGACAAGTATTGCAACAATCCGCCACACTACCAGAGTGATTAATCTTGACATTTCTGCCCACAGACGGTCGGTCCATGAGAGGCGAAACAGCGTGGAACAACTGCTGCGGCAGCATGAGCTGTTACTTCAAAAACAGCTAATCAAGTAAGTTTTACTCCTACACGGTGTTCAGTTGTGAAGAACACACTACCTGCATTAAACAGAGTTGCTCCTTACGGTTTCCTTAAGCTGTATCATAAATTTACCTACTCTGTATCAAAGAAAGGTATACTTACACTTAGTACTTACACTTGCTTACGAAAGTTTAAACCTTTGTGCACGTTTTACCAGACTAGCTTTTGATTAAAAATTCTTCTAAATGAAATTAACGAAAAGGAAAATAAACCTTATCTCTTTTGTTTTAAGAAAACAGAACTTTGTTTGAAGAAAAAAAAAATTCTCTTGCAATTAGCTTTTACTTGTGTTTGTTTTTCAAAATTGGTGTAAACCTTTATATTAAATTTAATAATCTTTTAAAATGTTTCGCTTGAAATAAGTGATTTTTTTATACTCGAGACCTCCTTTCCCATTTCTATGCGTTTTTAAGCGAACTACTCTCCATCCCGTCGGGTTATACAGGAGTTAAAGGGTTCTTGATCAGAGTACACACTTTTACGCGAATCGAGTCTAGTCCACAGGAGAGCATTGTTCTCTCTGTTAGGCTATATTATACTCGCCCATGACGAAGTTAGATAAACAAAATTATGTGCAACAACTATTTTTAACCCTTACTTAACGTAAAGACTAAACGTAGCATGACTATCCCACAAAAATCATCAATAAAGTGATAATATTGTTTTCACTTTTTGTCTGAAAACGATGGCCAGGGGACCATCATTGGAACGAGTGCATTCCAATCAAGGGTGATACGCCATCTCTTTGAGGCAAGAAAATGAACTTTTTTAGTTATTTCAGAATTTGTCTTTAAAAGCGTTGTCTACTAATGTGTTAAGTAAAGGGTTAAAGTATTTCCTAACTATAATATTATTTTCGATCTTACAGTGTGGTCATGATGAAATTAGCCACTGCTTGGCTGTCAATCACAGCAAGGTGTCCACCTGCGTCTATGCAATGTTGGTTGGAGGCCTTGTATGAAGCTCTTTGCTCAATAAACCAAAAACATCTCTCATTGTAAACTGCTCCAGGGCACGCATATCCTGAAACTAATGAAACAAAGAATTGTTGTAATTTTTATATCTGTTAATCTGTTATAAAAACTGAGCACGTCAAAATTGTCATAAGCAGTGGTGTATATATATAATGTGTAGAGACCTTTTTCAATTTTTTCAAATTAAGCTTCTGAGTCATATTTAGGGATACCATGGCACTCTCAGATGGTAACACTCTGAGACCCTCATATGGTAAACGCTATGGCTAATGGAGAGGAAACAATAGACATTTCTTCTTTCCCCAAACCTCTGATCCAAACTATTCCATTTTAATCCATAACACCTTGGTAAATATGATTTCAAAAATTTAAGTTCAGCACTTGGGATAATATATTCTATGTCACGGAGCTCTCGAGTTTGACAGTATAAGCAATAGAAAACACATAAAAATCATCTTCTCCCAAATTTCTACTCGAAACGTTTTAACATTTGAAGTATAACATCTTTGATTTATAAGTTTGTTCAGACTAGGCCATTCCCTCACCCCTGGCTGGGGGTATATCTGGGCATATCGTGGCCTCCTCGGATTTTACGTTTTAGATAACAGAAAATATTAAAAGATATATTAAAAGATATATTTTCTCGCCCCTCCCCCCCCCCCCCCCTATCCCCATGCTCCAATGCTCCCATGTTTGATATATGACATGTCTGCATGGACGATTTACAAATTTGTTCAAATCAAGCCACTGGGTCATATATATGATAATCAAGCCAGATGTGCTCCTAACTATTATCGCTCTTACAGTGTGGTCATGATGAAATTAGCCCCCCGACTTTAACACTATGCAATATTGTGAAAACATTAACAAAAAATTTTCTTCCTTGAAACACTTCTATGAATCCATCAATGTTTAGTATATACTATTCCAAAAAGTAGGATCGAAACTGATGTTGATATTTTCGGAATTGGACACATCAATATGTTACCAAGTTTAGTGTGGATCATGAATGTCACCGGCCCAAGAACAATTGGTGCAGGTTTTTCGCACGAGCGCCATGTTAACGTCTGTGGGGTACAGTTTGAAATTTGGATACTGGACAGGTTTATCGGAGGTCTCATCGTTCTTTTCTTGGTATAAACTCGTTCATCAATAGTCTCGGGTCGGAACGTAACTTTTGAAGCATGCGAAGACTGACACACGATGAACGTTTACGTGCCGCTGGCATGTTGGAAGCTGGTAACAAACAGACAGCAGTTGCTCAAATTCTCAACGTTACTCATTCGGGGAATAGCAGGTTGTGTGTGGTTACACTACCGTCAGTCAGGCAATGTTGATTACAGACGTCGGTCAGTCGTCCAAGGACGACAACTGCTAACCAAGGTAGTCTTATCCGGACCATAGCATTACGTAACCGCCAACAAAGTGCCTCAGAAATTGGACAGCAGATGCACCGAGAGACAGATGTGCGAGTCAGTGGTCAGACTTTCCGAAATCGCCTACACAGCTGGAATTTGTACGCTCAACGACCTTGAATAATTCCACGTTTGACTGAACGTCACATCGCAGCAAGGCGTAAGTGGTGTGGAGCATGTCAGCGCTGGGGCAATTGTCGGTGGAGCAATGTCGCGTTTTCCGATCAATCGAGGTTCACTCTCGACTTCCACGACAGGCGAAACAGAGTGTGGCGGCGGGGGAACGAACGATACTATGACATAACCGTTAGGCAGCACGATCGTTTTGGTAGTGGATCGGTTATGGCGTGGGGAGGCATAACCATGACAAGCAGAACAGAATTATATGCCATCCAAGGGCGAGTCACAGGGCAGTACTACCGTGATAACATTTTAGCAGCTCATGTGGTGCCATTGGACATCACGGTCGTCGATTCATTTTCCAAGATGACAATGCAAGATCACACAGGGCCCGTGTCGCTACAGAGTTCCCTCACTACGCTGCCTTGGCCAGCACAGAGACCAAACCTTTCACCAACCGAGCTCGTCTGAGATATGCTTGGCAGGCGTCTTCGACAACGCCAACAGCCCCTTACCAATGTCCCGGAACTCGCCACTGCACTGCAGGAAGAATGGAATAACATCAGTCAAGCTGATATTGGACGTTTGACGAGGAGTGTGCCACATCGGATCCGCGTTTGTCTCGCGAATGAATCGAGGAGGATTCACAAGTCATCGAGGTCTTGGACTGAATGTGGTAAATTATCTGACTGACCGCCCATGTCTTCTGCAGCTCAGTGCGTGGAATGTGTGCTTATCAGACACCCAACTGTCGCGCAAATCATTCACCAGATGTCACAGTGCAATGCCTCGACTGTCTTTTTGATGAAAATATAAATATATTTCTTCATATATCTCACTTTTATCAAATACCCCCTACTTTTTTTTAAATAGTATATAACCACGCTGGAAGGATGATTTACGATTTTGCTCAAATCACGTCACTCGTGTCATATCAAAGGTGTTACGGGGGCCTGGTTTTATACACTGTGCATAATAAAAGGAAATTACTTTTAAAAAACTTCTCCCGAACCACCGACTAAAGGGGCTTCCATATTTGCCAAGTATAACATCTTTCGCAAGGATGATGACTTGGCTGTTTGTAAATATCAAATCTGTTGGGTCATATTTAGGGGTGTCATGAGGCCACCAACTTTTAGCACTGTGGGGTAATGGAGAAAAAAGTTGTAAAAATGTAATTCTCCCAAGCCATTGTTCCAAATTTTCGATATATATAACATGTTTATAACATGCTTTTAACGTGTTTCTAAGTATGATTTAAAAGTTTATTCAGACTGACTCTTTACATTGGGTGCCCTAATGGGTTCAACTTTTAACACAATGGTTAATGAAAGGTAAATACTGTTTAATCACCACAACACATGCTTAGATGCTGATTGCTTAGATGGTGATGTGCCATTAAGCAACTTAAATAAATCAATAAATAATGAAAAGAAGCATTACAAAAATCTTATCCCAATTATTCCTCCAAATGCTTCAGTGCTTGATATAAAACCTCTGTTTGTGTGGTTTATTTTCCACATTAATGGGATCTAAGTATCCAATTAAGTTGTTAACTATCCTCTGTAGTGTTGCTGGAGAATTAATCGTGCTGAACGAGGTTACGATACGTTGATACAACCCAAAAGGGATAACAAAAACAGATATTTCTCTTGGTCTTTCAGTTGAAGGGTCTTGCAAAATAACGCTTTAACAAGTTAAATGTTGTCACAACTTTGGAATGGTTAAGTTTACCAATATAGTCACCAATTCTTGGAACTGGGTAATTGTCTGTTTGGATGAGGGTGTTCACTTCTCATTTATCCATACAAAATCTGTAACTCCCATCGGACTTCAGGACAAGTATGCTGTATTGTTCCTGCCTTCAATGAATACTAACTCTGCCAATGTACTGGGTACACTGAGAATACTTTTTTGACACTACACGGTGGGTCTCTAAATAAATAAAGTGGGCTATAACCTTCCACTGGAAAGAGGTCCTCTCCAAGGATTCCTGGTGCTCGAGGAGTGTGAGATTTGGATCCCTTGGTGGGGTGAACATGACGAGATTGGAATGGTTCCTGTGAGAAACTTTGAGTTCTTATGCCTACCTCAAGGCCGATATAGGGCTGAGAACAAGAGGTCTCAGAGAGGTCGGGGTTGCAAAGAATCCACGGAGTCTCATTCCAGAAACGTTAAGGCTCAGACTACATGGTCCACATTTAGTGAGGATCTAGTTGGTAAACGATGAAAAGGAAAAAGGAAAATCTTTAAAATGCCCTCACGGAATTTAGTATATGTCAGTGATGAATCTGAAGCATTTATAAGTCTAGAAATGAACTCATTATCCAAAATTTTAAACAACCCACAGCACGCTAGTTCAGATTACTACTGGTACATAATAAGTTGTTGTTTTGTCTGTTGTTTTTCAAATCAAGTTGTCTGATATGCAATTATAAGGATAAGCCTGCATTGTTCTCCACAAAGGAATTCACAAACAAGAAACATCAGGTGCATTATTTGAAGAATATAAAGGGTGCTAAACACTATATTCCAAGATCTTTTTGTTAGAATATAGTGGCAGTATTGGAAATGGGGTTGGTCTTATTTTTATTTATCTAGGTATAAAACAATATTACCTGTCTGTGTTTAGTTACAGTGAATTAAATCTGCACTGACTAATATTTTACTAGTTTTACACACAGTATTAATATTTATTTCAGCCACATTTGTATGTAGAAGGTTAATCTTTCCTTCTAGTAATATGGGTTGATTGTAAACTTCACTGGATTTTCTGAGGTCACACACATGAAAGTCATGAAGTGAGTACTGTTATGGGTAATTGTTTTTCATTGGTCAAGAAAGGTCTGCAGTTATCTGCAGTGTCCAGTTCAGTGCATTCTCCTTTCTCCTCGTTTGCAATGTGGTTGTGTTCTGTTTGTTAAATATATATATTGTTAATTTAAATATTATTGTATCTGTGGCTTTGGAAATTCATGGATATTCCAGGAATTTCATAGGAGTGGATAGGAACAGTTTTTTCATGAAATCAGGTTTCGAGATACTCTTGTATGTGAATGCCACAGTCCGCCTAGTTGTCATTTAGGCACAGGAACCCGTCACACTGAGGGGTTCTTTGTTATTGGTATTTTTCACACCTTGAACATACTGTGATGGAATAAAGAATCCACGTTAAACCTATACTGCATCTGAGTTGTTTATATATTATCCCAGTGCGGTTACAATATGAGTTCAAATTTTTTTTTATATATTTGTTCTTTTCAATCGATTTGTGCATGTCCGATAACGGGAGAACGCTTCAGAGAAAGAAGGTCGTTATCATTTTTTACACTTTCAAGTGGAGTGTAGAAGAGAATGGGCTTTCTTTTTGTCTTTAATGTCGACATACTAAACGTTTCATTATTCATGGAACGGCAAGAAAAATCATCCTCTTATTCGAACGTACGTTTTGGTTTTGGGTATACTGGCGTGGAATTAACCTTGCAGTTCGTTGATGAACAAACGCCGATATGTTAGGCTTGTTTCATAAGAGACCGGTTTATTGATTTTGAAACACAACTCTTTACAAAAAGAAAGCATTCATAAGAAACTGGCTTCCCATTGCCTTTATCACTCTAAAGGTTACATGTTTCCTTCTGTATCTCTGCCTAAAGCTGCAGATATTGTTACCCTCGACCGTATATCTGTTGGTAACCAATGAAAAGACAAGACATGTATTTAAAAATTATAAGCAGTGTACAGCACTGCCATGAGCCACATCGCTAAATTCTATCAGAGATTTTGTGGCCTTGAACATAGAGTTTAGTAAGGAGGAATACTCATCTAAGATTGGAACTGTTTAGGAACGGATGTCTAAAAGATGCAGCCCGTTGATTCTAACTGCTTGCTGGTAATAATCAACTACTTCCGTAGTCGAAACCTGGACTTGACTTAATTTGGAAACTCAAATTTAAATTGATCGGAAAATGCTAGAAAAAAGTCACTTATCTGTTTTGGAATACAGGATACTACTCGAGACAGTTACGCCCAATAGCTTGAAAGAATGCATACAGCAGAATGCTCGAACTGTCACCGGAGCAACCATAAGTGTTAGTAAGAAGTTGCTGTCTGCAGAGATGGCCCTAATTATACTGCTTACACGTCACTCAAAATACTCCGTCCCGTATCTATGACCAAGAATTATAATATTGGGATCTTGATGTCCCGTTTAGTTGAATAAAAACACACCAAACATATTTCATTCCATTAACTACTAAGCTATGGGATTGTACTCCGGTACACATGAAGGGTGAATCCTAATCTAAGATGGGAATTGTTTAGGAATGGATGTCTGAAAGGCGCAGCCTCGTTGGTTTTAACTGCCTGGTGGTGTTTGGAAACTCAAATTTAAGTTTGATCTGATTTGCATTCATTCTACCAGTTTTTTTAATATGGAACACCCATGCCCATTACCTTAAAAAGTGTAAATACTAGAATGCTCGAAATGTCACTAGAACAACCATAAGTGCTAGTAAGGAGTTGTTGTCTGCAGAGAGGTGTTGGGATATTTCGAAACTATAGTGTTTACATATCGCTCAAAATACTCTGTCCCGTATCTATGAAACACACAGGAGTACAATATTGAAATCGTGATGTCCCGGTTAGTCGAACAAATACTCATCAAACATATTTCATTCTATCATCTACTAAACTATGGGATGATACTCCGGTACACAAAAAAGAAAATGCATTGCTTTCAAGATTCAAAATTAAATTTTCTGTAACTGTTTCCTCCCACCACCGTATTTTCTGTTAACTCAATTTTAAGAGGCTCAAATATATCACTGTAGAATTTGTCTTAAATGTTGTAACGATCATCTTTTTCTTAACAAACTTGTTGAATCACCACTTTGTTCTTGCAGAGAAGGTGAACACTTTAGAGAGATGTCCATTTATTTCTTAGTCCGCTATGACGCATTAGAATTGCTGCTTCATCCTATCGATTGTGGTGTTCTTCCTTCTGATTCGGAGTTTTTATTCGAACCAAGTAAACCTGGAAAATGTTATTGTGGTTCACAGTTGTACACCTGAAAGCATCCCCTGAAATGTTTCATGACAGTGAAGTTGCTGTTACTGATTATTATGTTTTAATGATTGCTGTCTTGCAGTACATTTCATCTAGTGAAACGTGATGTTTCCGGCTGATAGCATACCCCAAACATACTTCCTTGTCCACGTGAAGCATGCTTCCCAGAATGTCACAGGCAATCATCCATCATCCACATGCAATATCTGGGTATAAAATAAGAAAATTTGTCACTTCTTTTATCAATAAATGTTGACATGGTAAGAAGAAGCCTGTCAGAGGCACAAAAGTAGTATGTCATGTACCCGGACATGGATCATTTGGGGGAACCCGGTGGTGGACCCCGGAAGTGACGTCATGTCACGTGACCTAGTGGCGCCATATTGTGTTGTCATGGTAACCTGCGTGAGCGGCCATGTTGTGACGTCGTCTTCATTGTGATACGTGGTGTTAGTGCGCATGCGCAGCGCGTGTTGTTAAGGTGATACGTGTTTCTGTCGTCCATTTTGTATACTGAAGGCGCCATCTTGGTTTCTATGGTAGCACGTGGTTGCTATGTTACCCAATGTTTCTGCAATGGAACGGGGTATGTTCGGAGGGTATGTTCGATTGAATCGTAGTAAATCAAATTACCACAAACAACCCGACAATCCTTCCAAATCACCAAAATCCACCCAAAATCACAGAAATTGACTTTATTTGATACGGATTTCCCATTTTATCGGCTTAGCACGTAGTGCTATAGTACCGAGGGGTCCCCTGGGCGTGTGCACGATTGAATCGAAGTATAACGAATTACCATAAACAACCCGAGAAGTTGTACTATGTAGGATCGCGAAACTTTTGGCTTATAATAGTAGCACGTGGTGCTATAGTACCGAGGGGCCCCTGGGGGTGTGTTCGATTGAAGTGGGGTAATGTTCCGATTTTCCCATAATCCCTTTTTTGGATCCCATGACGTTTTTTCTCCAATAAGAGTAGCACATAGTGCCATAAGACAAGTTTACCCATAATCCTCTGCTTCTACTTGGAACTATATTTTTATAAATTCCTACGCTCTATTTTTAGTAACATCCTTAACTGACCCCCTAACTAATTGTTAGGGTCTATATTTAGCAATTTCTTTAAATGACCCCCCTAACTACATGATTTTAAATAATAAAATTAATGAGGATCAAGATGTTTCTACACTGGCCAATCAGAGCTAAGTTAATCAAACAATCAGATTTCTGTATTCCCATTGTATTTCTTTTCCATTGACTTCTATACTAATTTTCTAAATTTTCCAACTTTAACCTATAATCCTATAGGAAATAAACACAAACGCCCATCGAGAATGAAAATATCGATGAAAAAACGCTGTGACGTCGTGACGTTTTCAAAAACGTCCGTCACATAGATATAAATTCCGAAGAAGAGTAACGTCGCGTCATTCTGTTTCGATCCTTCGAACTGAACACATCGCTAGAAAGAGTTTTCTATAGCAATTTTTCCTTCGCAAAAATTTTATGAAGATGGAGTCTGATGCTGCTACTGCCGTTACCAGGACTGATGTTTATGCCTGTGAAGAGTGTGGGAAGACCTTTACAGATCGTCGGAACCGGAATCGCGATGTGCGCACCCAGCACACCGAAGAGAAGAAGACACACGACTGCACCAACTGTAACAAGACCTTTACCAGGAAAGAAAAGCTGGATCAACACCTGGAGAAATGTTTGGAGACCTTCACATGTATGGAATGCGACCAGGAGTTTAACCAACTACTCCATTTTAACCGACACAAGAGCGTTGCCAACCGACCAGTTCCTGTACCATCTAAAAGGAAGACCGATGAACCGAAGAGAGGACCAACCAAACAACCACGGACCGCGACGACCACCCGTTATGATGTTGACCCTACTGATTTTGTCAAGAATATGATGTCCGAAGAAGAGAGCGATGAGATGTTGACCATATACGAAGATAACTGGAGTTCTATTAGAACTCGCCATATGATGAACAGAAGAGTCCAGGACCAGTACAACTACCGGATCAACGATGTGAACCTGAAAATGATGAATGATGAATTGATGACTACTGTATTTCTGTCACAACACTTAAGATTTAAAATTAATCTTAGTTTTGGTTTTATCCTGCGACACAATGAAACGAATGAACTGAAGTATTACCATCCATCACAAAACAACGCCCGGGTACTTGATGTTCCACAACTCATATGCTGCCAAGAAGACTTTGAAGAATTCTTAGATGATGTCATTGAAGAAGATATCCTGAAATGGGCCAAGTTAAAACGACCCAACACCAAATGGCTAGTGGAGAGAGTTACGAACGTCACATTTTATGTGAATAAGCTGAAATGGTAGAAGAATGGTAGAAGATCTAAATGCTTTGGTGAAAAAAGATAAAAATCACCATTTTACCTTCGAAGACAACCTGTGTATTTTCCGCTGTTTAGCTCTATGGAGTGGTTCCACAGCATACAATTTGAATAATACAACAGATGCCATGTACAGCAAGTATACAAAGAAGCCAAAGAATGAATTCCGTGGAGTAACTTTAGCCGAATTACCCGACTTGGAGAAATGTTTTGAAGTAAACATTCAAGTATATGAACTTGTCAGGAATGATGATGACCAAATTGTTGCCAAATTAGTCTAGAGATCTCACAGAGAGTTTGAATACCATGCTTGTGAACGTTTACAAGAACCATTTAGCTACATCATCGATATAGACCAATACTGCAAATCCTTTGAATGCCGCAAATGCGGGAAATTATGGCACACTGTGAAGAAATTGAATCGCCACGAGAAAACATGTACAGATGAAGTGAAGTACCAGTATGTTGGCGGTGTATACCATCCATCCCAGTCCGTATTTGATCTGTTAGAAGATGAAGGTATAGAAGTGCCCGAAGAGAAGAAGTTTTATCCATACCGTGCAACCTTTGATTTTAAAAGTTACTTTGTCAAATCCAGTCTACCTATCGACAATGATAAACTGATATGGGAAGCAGAACAGCGACCATTGAGCGTGAGTGTATGTAGTAATGTTCCAGAATACCAAGAACCGAAATGTTTTATTACAAATGGAAATTCTCAAGAACTTGTTGAAGAAATGATGACATACCTCACATATATTTCATCTCATTGTCACAAACTTATGCAGACCTATCATGCTTGGACCTTGTTTAAACTCAGACAGAAAATTGATGAAACGCTGGAAGCGGAAGCCAGAGCTACTGGAGAAGATACATCCAAGATGCACCCTTTGCAAAAATTGGAGAAGAAATTTCAAGACTACCAGGAAGAGATGCCCGTCATTGGATTCAATTCCGGAATATATGATATGAATGTAGTCAAGCGTGAACTGATGACATACCTGAAGAGACAGAATCCACTCACATTTGCAGTGAAGAAATCAAATAACTACATGTGCGTCTCGACAGAATCTTTCATGTTTGTTGACATTTGCAACTACCTCGCTCCAGGATTCAGCTATGACAAGTTTTTGAAAGCATTTGGCTGTTCCGTGACGAAGGGATTTTTACCATATGAATGGATCGACAGCTTGGACAAATAGGATCAAGACCACCTACCAGACCATGAAGCCTTCTACAGTTCTCTCAAGAAAGAAAATATATCCAATGAAGAATACCAGTACTGCCAGCATGTATGGAACGACCTGGAGATGACAACTTTCCGCGATTTTCTGATCTGGTATAATAACCGAGATGTAAAACCATTCCTTGAAGCAGTTGACAAGCAGTTTTTTTTCTTTCTTCCAAGAACGCCACATCGACATGTTTAAAGATGATATCAGTGTTCCGGACCTTACGTTAAAATACCTGTTCCAGACCATGAATGATGACACTTTATTCACATTATTTAACCAGACAAACAAAGACTTGCATCACTTAGTGAAAGATAATATTGGTGGACCTTCAATTATCTTCAACCGGTACCACGAAAAAGATGTTACCCGAATCAAAATATGGCAAAGAAGCAAAACCATGTGGAAGTATTATAGGCTTTGATGCGAATGCATTATATCTTTGGTGCATAATACAAGAGATGCCAACGGGTTGGAATATTAGACGTCGTGAAGAAAACCAGTTTAAACCAGAAAATCCAATGAAGTATGGTAAAATGGTTGAACAATGGTTAGAGTTTTTATCGAAGAGAGATGACATCCACATCAGACACCAGTTTAACGGAGCCGAAAAAATGATTGGTCGAAGACAGTTGCCTATTGATGGTTGGTGCAAAGAGACACAGACTGTATACCAATTCCATGGCTGCTTCTGGCACGGACATACCTGCATGAAAGATAAGAATGGCCTTCCTATCATCCATAATGAAGTCAGAGATAAACCCATGAAAGAACTGCTACAAGACACCCGTACCAATGCAAAGTACATCACCGATTTGGGCTATAAACTTGTTGAAATCTGGGAGTGTGAGTGGAGAGAGATGAAGAATACCGATGCCTTACTCGAAGCCTTCCTGAAAGAGAACTTTTCAGACAAAATAGATGGTGCAATGACAGATGAAGAAATACTGAACGAAGTGAAGACCGGTGAACTGTTTGGTTTGGTCGAATGTGATATACATGTACCAGACCACCTGAAAGATTACTTTGAAGAGATGACACCTATCTTCAAGAATACAGATATTTCCATAGATGATATTGGTGAACACATGAAGTCCTTTGCTGAGAAGAATGGAATGATGAAGAAACCCCGTAGAAGTTTGATCGGAAGCTATGTAGCAGAAAAAATGTTGTTTGCAACCCATTTACTGCAGTGGTACCTCCAGCATGGTATTGAAGTTGACCACGTCTACCAAGTTATCCAATATAAACCAAGAAGATGTTTTGAAAAATTTTGAGATGAAGTATCTGAAGCAAGAAGACAAGGAGATGTTGACCCTGACAAGTCGATCGTTGCCGACACCATGAAGCTGTTGGGAAATTCTGGATATGGCAAAACCGTCACCAAGAAAGAGAAGCATCGACGAGTGTGCTATTGCGACGACGAAGAAGTCACCAAAGCTGTAAATGACATGTCCTTCAGAGCCTTGAATCCATTAGATGAAACTTTATATGAAGAAGAAGACCATCAAGTTGGATCTGCTACTCCACATCGGATTCTTTGTTTACCAGTATGCGAAACTCCGGATGCTTCAGTTCTATTATGATGTCATCGATACTTTTATCAGCCGCCTAGATTTCGAATATGCTGAAATGGACACAGACTCTGCATATCTATATACCTCGTCACCATCCATAGATGAATTAGTGAAACCAGGGAAGAGAGTAGAATTTTACAAAGAGAATCACAAGTGGTTTCCATCAGAGTGTTGTGATTTTCACAGAGATGATTATGTGAAAACCAAATTAGAAGGCAAAGAATGGCTGTCACCCTCATGTTGCCTGGAAAGAAAGCGTTTTGACAGGAGAACTCCAGGCTTGTTCAAGGTAGAATGGCAAGGAACCGGCATTGTTGGACTGTGTAGTAAAACATATTATTGTTTCGGTGCCACCAATAAATATAGTTGTAAAGGAATCAGCAAACGCCACAATGATTTGACGAAAGACGAATATTTGCAAGTTTTGAAGACTCAACAAAGTGGATCTGGCATCAACCGAGGATTTGTTATGAATGACAACACTATGTATACATACCAGCAGAGCAGAGATGGGCTATTGTACTTCTACCCAAAACGAAAAGTTTTAGAAGATGGAGTTAGCACCATACCACTAGAGATTTAAAGAAGAAACAATTGAGTGAGTGTCATATTTTCTACAACCTGAACAATGTCTAGCTTTGGCCTCCAAAAATTCCTATTTAGTTGACCGAAAAATTCCTAAAAAACCGAAATGGATTTTAGGTGGTCTACTCAATCACGTTAGGCTCACCAAATTTCTAAAGTCCAATATTTTTTCTCTAAAGTCCTTTATGGCAGTCCTCATAAAGTCCTATATGGCAAGTTTTACTCTAAGTAAAAAGTCCTATATGGCATTATCTAAAGTCCTTTATGGCAGTCCTCATAAAGTCCTATATGGCAGTTTTTCTCTCTAATTAAAAAGTCCTATATGGCAGTCCTCATAAAGTCCTATATAACATTCTCTAAAGTCCTTTATGGCAGTCCTAAAACAAAATCCTAAATGGCAAGTCTTACAAGGTAATACATTTTTTCTGGCAAAAAGATTTTTCAATCTTATACAGAGTTTTTGTTCATCATTATAGTCATCATCATGTTCCTGGTATGCTTTAGGCTAACCCTATTGGAAGTGGAGGATACGTCTTTATTTCAAACTTTTTAGTTTCATTCAAAACTTTTTAGTTTCATTCAAAACTTTTTAGTTCCATTTATTTTTTGAAAAATGTAGATTCATGGTATCTTTTAGGTTACACCTATTGGAACCAGATGATACTTCTTTATTCCAAACTTTTTAGTTTCATTCAAAACTTTTTAGTTCCTTTTATTTTACAAAATATTGATTCATGGTATCTTTTAGGTTACACCTATTGGAACCAGATGATACTTCTTTTTTCCAAACTTATGAGTTTCATTCAAAACTTAGTTTCATTCAAAACTTAGTTTCATTCAAAACTTTTTAGTTTCATTCAAAACTTTTTAGTTCCATTTATTTTTTAAAATGTTGATTCATGGTATCTTTTAGGTTACACCTATTGGAACCAGATGATACTTCTTTATTCCAAACTTTTTAGTTTCATTTCTTTTTTTCTTCTTTTTAAAAATTGATTCCTGGTGTCTTTTAGGCTACCCCTATTGTATAACCAAAGGAATAAATCATCATCATCATCATTACAAAGAATTCTCTGTTGTGAATATTTAAAAGAAATGAGAAATTTTTATGATAGAAAACTGAATTGCTATGTTGGACATGTTGTTTTCGTTTTCTTTTGTTTTTAAGGATACGAACTGTAGCGGGTGGGGATGCACTCGAGCTATTTCACTTATCTCCATTGGACAGAGGTTTATAGCTTGACCTGCCCCAAGCCAGTATAAAATGCAGAGGGCCAGATCCCACAGTTTAAGAATCAAGATTGCAGTTTGATCGCCAAACTGACCGATCAGATCGATGTTAATCAACCAATCAAATTTCTGTATACCCATTGTCTTTCTTTTCCATTGACTTCTATACTAATTTTCTAAATTTTCCAACTTTAACCTATAATCCTATAGGAAACAAACACAAACCCCAATCAAGAATAAAAAGTCAATCAAATTTGTAGAACTGGGGTGATGTTTTCAATCACGTCCGTCAAAGATATATAAGATTAGGCAAAGCATGGACTTGGCATCATTCACGATCGAATTATTGACCAGAGAAGATGATCCTAGGGGTCGTTCTCAGATCTCGCACCATCCTGACTTATGCTAACGTCACCCAGTACCAGGGTGAACTGAAGATTCATCTCAGAAGATACTTTGAGGGAAAAGACCAGAAATCTTATCCTACGAAGATTGGTATTGCTCTATCTTTAGAAGAATGGAATGCCTTGAAGTCCCAAATAGAAGAAGTAGATGCAGCCATATAAACCCAACAAACAACTTTAACTGAAGTTCCTGAAGACAAAAACCTACTAAACCTACTAACCATGAAGACTTCAAAAAAAAAAAACAATTCAAAAACCACCTTTGAAGAAGAAGAAGAAGAAGAAGATCACAGTGAGAATAACCCAACCACGACCATTGATCGTTGATGAAATTGATAGTGAACTCAGGCAAGTTCGCTTACAACATGAACTTTGCTTGGCATATGTTCATTATGTCGAAGAGAACATTGACGCTGCAGTGAAAGAAAAATGCAATGGATGTACAGTCGATCACCCAAGTCAGATTCAGCATAATGTATGCCTAATGATGTCTGAAGAAGAGAAGATTATAACATGTTTTAGTGAAGCACTTGAAAGAGTTAATAATATTGATGTCCATCTACTGTGGCACCATAATACTTCTGGAATGAATCCATCACCAGTACAGAAAGAGTATGAAGATATGTTCGAGAAACCTCTCACAAATGAACAGAGACGTTGTATTAAGGACTTGGTGATTGAATTCATGACCTTCAAGAAACCACTCAGTCTGAAGATGTAAATAGATGTTGTAAATAGATGTTTGTTTTTTATAAAAAAAGAAAAAAAGTATAAAATGAAGAAAAAAGAAAAAAAGTGGTAATGACGCATAGGTTATTTGATGTTTATCTTCTTGACAAATATCAAACAAACTTAACCTGTCCCCAGCCAGTAAGTCAGAGGGCCACCAATTTCAAATATTGTTGGATGACGGTCATATTGACCACCTCTCCAAAAGTTATAAAAGGGGAGTAGTACCCACGTTCAGTGGGGGTACCTCCCCAAAAGGTATAAAAGGAATTAGTACCCACATAGAACAACAAAGATGGATCCCCGTTGGAAACATCCATTCACTTGTTTATTTTGTGGTCCCACGGGTAGTGTAAACCATCCTTTGTAAATCGGGTTATTCAAAACTTTCAAAATATTATATCATCTGTTCCAAGTCACCTCATTTGGTGTTATAGTGAATGGCAACCATTACACAATACTTTACCCCAAGTAGAATTCGTAGAGGGTCTCCCTCAAGATTTAAAATCTGATAGTTTAGTCATATTGGATGATCTGATGCTCGATGCAGATGTTCGAGTGTCTAGATTATTTACTAAAGGTAGTCATCACCGTAACATTTGTGTGATGTACATGGTTCAAAATTTATTCGACAAAAATAAAGTCCATAGGACTGTAGCTCTCAATAGTCATTACATGATCTTGTTTAAAAATCCTAGGGATCGTTCTCAGATCTCACACTTGGCAGCACAGATGTATCCTGGTCATTCCTAGTTTCTGAGAGAAGTTTTCGAACATGCCACTTCGACACCATATGGTTACCTTTTAATAGATCTCAAACAAGATACTCCTGTACACATGAGATTAAGAAGTCAAATTTTTCCTGGGAAAACTCAATATGTGCACTTCCGAAAAGTATAAAAGGGAAGCAACAAGTCTGACTCAAGTCAGAAGCATGCCTGACCGTCTCAAACGCAACATCGCTCTTCTCAAGGTTCTTATTAAATCGAAACCCACACCCGTCAAATCCATACTAAAACATGCAGACAAAGAATTGATTACTTGTTTGTGTGACTGTACCTCGAATATACTTAAGGGAGCAGTACCTCTGACCAATGCTCAGAGAACCAAACTCGTTCGTCAGAAACAACTAGTGAGGGCAGTGGCAAATAAAGGTACCTCTGACAAAAAGAGGAGACAAATCTTGCAGAAAGGGGGATTCTTAGGGGCATTGCTACGTCCTGTACTATTGGGTGCTGTTAAAGGTATATTTGGATGCTGGAATATGCAAAGAAGATAGCTTTGGTAGAACGAAGGTTATTGGAACGTCTACAAGAGACTCCAAGACAACCGAATGAACTGGCTGTTTCATCACTGGATAGAGAAATGAGAGATATTCTCGATGCCCCCTTTCTTTCAGCTGATGAAAAGATGACTCAATATAATCACAGTTTACAAAGATACTTGACATTTCAACAAAAAGTAATGGCTCCTCGACCAATTAAAGTCGAATTCGAGAAAGATAATAAAGACGAAGACATTCTCGATTCAGTACCTATGACAATGAAGAGAAAGGGAAAGTTGTTGTTGAATCGTATTAGAAGTGACCCAAATATATCTTGGAATGAGAAGGGTGAAGTAGTCTACAAAGATCAAACAGTGGTAGGGTCGAATGTAACAGGTCTTCTAAACGATTTACTTAGAAGACGAAAATCTTTCCAACCAAAGGGATGGGAAGTGTTGGCCGAAGCTTTGAGAGATAGTAACACACCCCAAAAATTAATTGGTCATAAAGAACGTTGGGATTTTATAAAACAGGCACCGATAAAGTGGGAACCTAAACAACCAAAGAAAACAGAAACGCCAAAGTGGACCGCAAAAAGGGTATAAATAGAGTTGTCACTTGAACAAGGCTGTCATGGAAGCATTGTACTATGATTCTGAAGCGCCTGGTAGTTTTGGTGGTGTAGACGCTCTTCGTAGAGCGTCCAAGAAAACAAATAAACAAGTTGTAAAATGGTTAGAGACTCAAGACACATACACTCTTCACAAACCTGTTCATCGTACATTTCCTAGAAGGAAAGTAATAGTTAGTGGCATAGATGCACAATGGCAAGCTGACATGGTAGATGTTTCAAACATAAGTAAATTCAACAAAAATATAAAATTTTTGTTGACATGTATAGATGTGTTTAGTAAATATGCTTGGGTCATACCCCTCGAAAACAAACTTGGTGATTCCATCGTGAAAGCTTTTAGTAAAATTTTCAAACAAAGTCGGAAACCAGAAAAATTACAAACAGATCAAGGCAAAGAATTTCTAAACAGAAAATTTCAGACTTTTCTCAAAGAGCACAAAGTCGAATTTTTCACTACACAAAATGTTGAAACAAAATGTTCCATAGTAGAAAGATTCAATAGAACTTTGAAAACCAAGATGTGGAAATATTTTACCAAGAATGATACACTAACTTTTCCACTTCAAAACTTGGTGAAATCGTATAATCATTCTCATCACTGTAGTATAGGTATGGCCCCCATTGTCGTGAACTTTGAAAATCAAGAAGAGGTTTGGCAAAGGTTGTATGGACAACCCATAAAACACAAGACTCCAAAGTACAAAGTAGGAGACAGAGTGAGAATCAGTAAAGTTAAGAAAACTTTTGAGAAAGGTTATTTGCCCAATTAGACCGAAGAGTTATTCACAGTGGTAGCCATCAAGAAAGGACATCCAGTCACATACATCTTACAAGATGATAATGGGGAAGTATTGAAAGGGCCGTTCTACACTGAAGAGCTTCAGCGAGTTTCACATAAAACAATTTACAAAATCGAACACGTACTCAAGAAGCGTGGTCGGGGTAAGAAAATGGAATTGTTTGTAAAGTGGTTGGGATACCCAACTTCGTTCAATTCGTGGTTCAAGCAGAGTCAGCTCACTTATAAAAGGAAGTGAACTTCTGAGATTTCTTCAAAATGGAAGAAGGATCGAACGGTTCTTGGCCTCTGTTTGGAAAAAGAATTCCAAGGAGCGAGATCACTTACTTTTCACAAATAATCATTTTGTATATCATCACATTACCAGTGTCGTTAATTTCACTCTCGAGAACACAGACAGCAAGTTGTGGACTGCTCTCTTGAGTAGTAGCATAGGATATTTGTTACCAAATCCAACCATTAAGAAAAAGTAATGTTTTGTTTGACTCTACCAAGTAATAGTTCTATGAACGTGTTTCCTGAAAACACGTTGACTACGTACACCACTCAGTTATCACAACCAGTGAATCTCACGGGAGAATGAGAAGCAGGCTGGCAGAGATTCAGTATCCAAATACTTGGTTCAATATTCGTGGCGAAGAAGCTTTCGTGACAATGTTCTGGTCTTCGAGATAGAATTACCGACTTACTCTCAAGGAAGGTCGTTATTCGGATCCCATTGATATGATACGGGCTATCAACGGTGTTAAAGAATTACTCTTGCCTCGTCACGATAAGGTACCTTTTGAACTGGATGAAGTGACTGGTAAAGTTCATATCACGGTACGTGATGGAGTCGTGGTCACATTGAGCCCTACTCTTCAAAATATTTTGGGATTTAATGAGTGTGTTTTTAAATCAGGAACTTACAGTTCTTCCAGAGTTGCCAATGTCAATCAAGGATTTTATTCACTCTATGTATATATACTGTGAGTTGGTTCGCGACCAAGTCGTAGGAAATACAAGAATACCACTTCTTCGTATCTTACCCGCGCGTGGAAAATATGGGAATATCATCTCTAAAACTTTTGAGAATGTGTATAATGTACCATTGGAACGAAAACGAAAAAAATTCAGTACCGTCCATGTGTACATAAAGGGTGACACAGGAGCCATAGTACCATTCGAGTTCGAGAAAGTGACAGTGACACTTCATTTCAGAAATCGTAGATCTCTTCATTTCACATAAACATGACTTATTGTTGTAAGTCCAAATTATACGAAGAATATTACACGAAACGAGCTGGGAACGGTCTACCGGCTTTTTCTGGAGCTCAAATACAGAGAGGATATGGTTTGGTAAGTATATTGGGAGGACTGAAGAATATGGTGTTACCTTTATTGAAAACTACAGCCAGGACCGTGGGACAACTGCTCGTGAGAAAAGGAGCAGCCTTTGCCGAAGATGTCACTGAAGAGAAAAATGTAAAAAAGACAGCAATCAAAAGAGTCAAAGAGGCTGGCGCAGGAGTTGGAATGAAGTGATTGGTGAGTCGAAACCACCCGGCAGGAAAGGTATAAAAAGGCCCGCGCCACGCAAAACTCGCAACTCGACAAAAAGAAGGCGAACTGTTCAGACCCAAGACATTCTCGGTGCATGATGTCTCTCATTAATGGAAAATCTTGTGAGTGTGTCAACAGCGAACTCGACTTGTTTTCTATACCACCAACACAGACTAGTGTGGAACATGGGCAATGGGTAGAACACAGGCCTTTGGCGACTATAGGAAACAGTGGTCCAATAGAATTCCACATTGCAGGATTAGGAGATGATTATTTAAATTTGGCACAGACATACTTGTATGTTAAAGCAACGGTTGTAGATTCCAAGGGGGCATCAATTGCACCCGATGCCAATGTGGGCCCAGTCAATTTATGGATGCATTCCTTATTTAATCAAATCGATATCAACTTGAATGAAAAACTGGTATCTCCTTCCAACAACACTTATCACTACAGAGCTTTCATAGAAACTTTGTTGAGTTATGGACCAGCTGCCAAGAAGCCACAACTGACTAATGCATTATGGTACAAGGATACGACCGGACACATGGAAGATTTGACAGATGATAACAAGGGATTTCTCCCTCGAAAGAAATTTATAGAGAAAAGTAAAATCGTGGACATGACTCGAAGATTACATTTGGACATGTTTTTCCAAACTCGTTACTTGCTGAATGGAGTTAATGTTCATGTAAAAATGAATAGAGCCAAAGATGCTTTCGCATTGATGGCCGATACCGATACATACAAGATCCAAATTCTAGATGTATCCATATTTGTACGCAAAGAGAGACTCCAATCATTCGTGAGAATGGCTCACGAGAAAGCACTAACAAAAGGAACTGCAAAATATCCTATTGACCGTGTGGAAACCAAGGTGTTTTCAGTGCTGAAAGGAAATCTGAGCAGTACACAAGAAAATTTATTTTTAGGCCAACTACCTAAACACATCGTGGTGGGATGTGTAGACAACGATGCTTTCAATGGAAACTTTTCAAAGAATCCATATAATTTCAAGAACTACAAAATCAATTACTTGGCTTTGTACGTGGATCTGCAGCAGATTCCAGCCAAACCATTACAACCTAGATTCGAACAATAAGAAGTGGCGAGATGTTATGCGACCCTGTTCCAAGGAACAGGACAAACGTATGACCACATCAGTCGAGAAGAGTACATAAATGAATACACCCTATTCGTATTCGACCTGACTCCAGATCTATCACATGGACAACACTTCGATCTGGTGAAGAGAGGAAACTTGAGACTAGAAGTCCATTTCGAAAACCCATTACCAACCACAATCAACGTACTGGTGTATGCCGAATTCCAGAACATCATAGAAGTGGATAAGAATAGACAGGTAATCTTCGATTACTCAACATGAACACGTTGCAGTTAGAGAATGCACTTTGATCAGATAGCTGTTTGAAGAGAATATGTTTGGGTGTGTTTGCGAGAAACAGATTACCAAGAAGATTACCAGATCACAGACCAGTGGCTTTGATAGCCAACACGGATCCAGACCACAGAAAAGGAGAACATTGGGTGGCTCTCTTTATGAGTCACCACAATGCAGAGTACTTTGATTCCTATGGATTACCACCACAACACATAACATTCGATAATTTCCTGAAGAAGAATTCCAGATACTGGAAGTATAATACAAAACGCCTCCAAGGACCATTATCAGTGTGTGGACAATACTGTCTGTTTTACTTGAAACATCGCTGTCGCGGTGTACAAATGGGTACCATATCCAACATGTTTACGACTGATCTAATGGATAATGATGTATTGGTTAATGACGTCATAGAGGAAACCAGCCACTAGATGTCGCTGTATTGAAGAAAAACTATAAAAAACTGGTGCACTTGGTGTTCAGCTCATTTGTGTTTCGACAGCCAAAGAAGAAGGGTGTCTACTAATGTGACCTTCTTCAAACTTAACAACGATTTACAGATTCAGCTGTTCAAGAACGACGTTGGGTTCCAGTTAACCACAGGAGATTGAGAACAAGTGACCAAAGCAGTAGATATTGCAAAGAAGAGAAGCCTTGAAATAGGAGAATCCAAACCAAAAAGAGAAAGAAAACCAAAGAAGAATGAAGATAAAAAGGATTGAAGAATGTTTACTATTCCATGTTTGATCAGGATGACACTGAATGATTATAAATCAAGAAACCAAGAAACAAGAAACCCAAGAGACTTTGTAGAGAGAATGAGCGTTTCATTCGAAACGTATTTTCGTGATGTTCCACCACCAGTACTGGAGCAGTTATTACGTGGAGAAGAGAAAATAAGAAAGACAACAGAACAAAGACCATCAAAACACATCAAGTATGCATTGCAGGAAAATCGTCTCAAGACATTTCAATTCATGTTACAAAGTGAAAGTGCATAACCTCGAATGAACTGACAAGAGCTGGAGTCTTTTATTTGGAGACAGGACACAGAACTCAATGTTTTCATTATTGGTATTATTGTTCGTTTCTGGGAAAGAGAAGATGATGTTATAGAAGAACACAGAAAATATTCTCCAGACTGTTATTACATTCATAATTTACCACTTGAATTCATGGACGTTGAAAAAGAAGAAGAAATGGCCATCAAAGAAGAAGATGAAATGGACACATCATTTCAAGAAGAAGATTCACGGAGGACAAAACGTTGTGTGTGTTTATTAGCTGAAGCCAATGTCGCTCCGCGACCATGTAACCATTTGTGCCTGTGCAAAGACTGCTGTAAACCACTGAGAAGATGTCCAATCTGCAGAAAGACTGTTTATGAATATCTGACAATTTACATACCATAAAAAGATGTATTTTTGTTGTTGAATAAAAGAAATTAAATTGTAAAAATTGTGTTGTTATTTTTTTAACAAACGCAAAAAGGTATCCTCAAATACCGAACTGAGGTTAAGAGGGATCGTAAATTAGACCTCATACGACACATCTCTTAGCTTAACATATGGGTAGATCCTAAAATGAGTTTATGGTGGAACTTAGCTTCACGGCCTTCATGTACACATATGACCCCTACTTGTAATTTAAATAATGGTTAGAAAAAGAAGAATGTTGAAAAATTTGTCCTATAGCACTACGTGCTAATCTTATTGGGAAAAAAACATAATGGGATCCAAAAAAGGGATTATGGGAAAATCAGAACATTACTCCACTTCTATCGAACACACCCCAGGGGCCCTTCGGTACTATAGCACAACGTACTACTATTATAAGCCAAAAGTTTCACGATCCTAAATAGGATTCTGAAAGAATTCGAAATAGTACAACTTGTCGGGTTATTTGTGGTAATTCGTGATACTCCGATTCAATCGAACACACCCCCAGGGGACCCCTAGGTACTATAGCACTGCGTGCTAAGCTGAATGGAAATGGAAAATCCGTATCAAATAAAGTCATTTTCGGTGATTTGGGGTGGATTGTGGTGATTTGGAGGGATTGTCAGGTTGCTTGTGGTAATTTGATTTACTCCGATTCAATCAAACATACCCTCCGAACATACCCCGTCCCATTGCAGACAAATTGGGTAACATAGCAACCACGTGCTACCATAGAAACCAAGATGGCGGCCTCCAGTATACAAAAACGGTCAACAGAAACAGGTATCACCTTAACAACATGCGCTGCGCATGCACAGTAACACCACGTATCACTATGGAGATGACGTCACAACATGGCCGCTCACGCGGGTTACCATGACAATACAATATGGCGCCACTAGGTCACGTGACATGACGTCACTTCCGGGGTCCACCACAGGGGTCCCCCAAATGATCCCTGTCTGGGTACATGACATACTACTCACAAAGATAGCACATCGCTGACAAACATGCAAATGGGATTTCACTCAAAGCTATTGGAAGGCAACATGGCTATAGACATTCTGCCACCAGCAGACCTGTCTGAAAACATCAACAAACCAACGATGTTAAGGGCCGAGGCCTGAACAAACCCAAAATACCTCTTTTTGTGAAAATCGGAGTCTGGCACGCCTCGTTAGGTGTGGTATTTGGCTTCCCAGCAGGCGTTTGTGCAAAAGAACTGTCCGAAACCGACTGAAAGCCCTGGATATCATGTCCAGAAGGATCGTGGAGCGTGCAGCTCTATCTGATCATTATCAAAGACGACGTTTGGAGTGATGTATTGCGCGAAAACATTGGAATCTCAGGACGTGGAGGAGAGTCCATTGGTCATACGGGAGTAGGTTCCTGCTTCAAATCACAGATGGTCGCATCAGAGTGGCGAAGCATAGAGATACTGCTTACGTGCCCAGGAAGATCAAACCTAATGAATGTTCCTTATGGTGGAGGATCAGTAGTGATCTGGGATGCCTCTCGCATGACTTTAAACTTGATATAGTGACTGTAGGTGGGAATCTTAATGGTCATCAGTACATCCGGGACATTTCCAATCCGGTTGCCATGTCTCATATTGACAACCACCACCCAGCTACTGGCCCTGCATGGACGACAATGCAAGGCCACATCATTCCCATGCTGTAAGAGCATTCTTCGGAACAATGCAACACTACCTTGGCTTGCAATATGCCCCGATGTGAACCCCTTAGAACACCTCTGGGACTTTCTTGGACGTCGTGTATAAGCAAGGGTCATGCCAGTAGTATGTGAATTGGTTTTGGGGCCTGTTCTGCTGGAAAGGGGTGAAGGGGTGGATGGCGTCATGTTAATTAAAATGTTATGTAAGGTAATTAACATGACGTCACTTAATTAATGAATATTTTTTTTAACCACTTTAATTAAAACAACTGGTGCATCATTAATTTTAATTAATGACTGTTGCATAATTAATGTAATTAATGTAATTAATGAATGTAATTAGGGTTAATTATAATAATTAGTATATTAATAAATGAATTAATAATGTTTACGTCGATTAGTACATATTGTTTTTTTAAAGTCATAATTTGGGATAGATATTATTAGATAAAGAATAATGTATTTAAAAATAATATTGACGGTCGCCGACCATTGGATATGTATATATATATATGAATGCTATCGACTGACTCTGACCTGGACACATGTTAAGGTAAACACTGCATTGTGTCTGTGTGTATGGGTGTAATTAAAAACCAATGAAATCTCATTAAATCAATTTTTTTTTCAAACGTGAACTACGGCATGCAAGTGACAGGTGTTGATCGCTAATTCCTATTGTTCAAAAGTTATGACTGTAATAAAAACCTCATTAAATTAGCGATCAACACGCGACCTTCTTCCAGACTCTGAGAATCAAATTTTCAAATTCATCGATTTTTTAGCAGTCCAATTTCTGCTTTTTGACTGGTTCTCAAAAAATCAATCCATCAATTTTAAAACAACGACAGTCACTCATAGCTAAATTTGTCATTTGTTTTGCAAACACATTGTTGGTAATTCAAGTTTTATTCGCATCGTATCTACTACGTTGTAAGTAATCAAAATGGAAAACAAAACCTTTACCTGTGGAATTTGTGAGAAAGGATTTTCATCCAACGACCACAAAAATCGCCACGAGGCTACTGTACAAGGGTGAGGCTACACATGGCTGTACTTTATGCCCCAAGACTTTCAAGAGATGAGTTAATGGATCATCTAAAAAGCCACCAAGAAGGTACTTTGAACTGTCAATTTTGTGATTCAGTAGCAAATTCAATCGTACAGACACTGATGTCAAGGAGTTTCAGTGCACGTTTTGTCTGAAATCATATAGTAGGAAAGATACATTAGAAAAACATATGGAGAAATTCAAATCTCGACTTTTAACAACGCGACTTGTGAGGACAGCTGATTCAACTTAACCATCATAATGCCACAAGCAGCAGAGATGCATAACTCTGTGTTGATTGATCGGAGGTGCTGCTCCTCATCAAATGAGGTGGGTCAAATGAGGTTATGATGAGGGGTGAAGGAGACAAGTGTGCGGTCATATGTTTAAAAATTTATATTTTAATAATCTTAATTGCTATGATGTAGTCCCCCTAATATATAGCGTATATTCATTTAATATAATATATTAATAATTTTCGTTAAATAATTGATAATTAATTTTTATTCCACAAGACACTTCTCCAAAAAAACAAAAATGGCGGGTCAGTTTGACAGAAATACATGTATCGATTTATGACTGTCTGTCTGTTATCAAAACAGCCCTTAGGTGTTTAACAGTTAATTGTGGACCAGTTTGTTTAAAAATGGCAAATTCAAGTAATCTCCGGCCATCATTTTTCTCAATGCTGATGACAATAATCACTTTTAAAGAAAATAAATGCTAAAATCTGGGTGATAACACTATGGTCTGTGTTTAATCATAGAAAAATCACACCCACACTATCGTGTTTTACTAACCCGTATGTTTTATTTTTGAACATTTACTGAAGAATAACCCACCCATCTAAGTAAAAGCATGAAATAGCTACCATTATCTAATTACCCATGTGGGGGAGGGGGTGAGCAGTAGCATTGTGTACTATGGCGTACTACCTTCAGCCAATGATAACCCTGTGTGGAACTTTGACGGTTGTTTGCTTTTGCACAGTGGTTCTTTACTGATTGCTCCAATGGTCGTTAATTAAATAAATGCAAAAATACAATTCTATAATAACATTTCAAGCCCCCCTTCATTTTACAAGTTTTGTGATTGGGAAAATCAGCAGTACTTACCCCCCCCCCCCCCCCCCTTCATTTTAACAGTTAAAAATGCTGTTACTCGGTCAAAAATGGAAAAAGAATATGCGATTCTGTATTAACCACCCAAAATTGTCTGATTTGGGAAAATATAACTCTCCTGGAGCTGCACCAATGCTATGTATACTATTCGTACTCCCACGTTGTGTCCTTTGGCAAGGTAATTAACCCCAATTATCCACATGGGGGCATGATGACGCCATGTACTAATGTGTACTGCACGTCGATGTCATGCATATCTTCGAACAATCTAACACAACCTGTGTGACAGTGCAGAATTACGATGTTGGTGAGTTGGCAGTTACTCATCATTGCTCCATGGTTCTCTTTGGGTATTCCAGTTTCCTGTACCCATTATTGTCATGGTTATGATTAGCCATTGCGCATAAGTATATGAACCTAAACACCAATAAATAAATAAATAAATAATGATAATTAGGATTTTAAATCTATTAAGACCTGAATAACTTATGAATCGGCACATCTTATTTGATTCTGGTGAGTGGATTGACGGTGACTTCTGAACTTCTAGCTGGAGAATTTGTGCATAACTCTGTGTTCATTTAGAAATGTGGAATGCACGTCGAAGATACACATATCTTTGAACAATCTAACCCTGCCTGTGTGGCAGTGCGGATTTACGATGTTGGTGAGCTTTTCTGCAGACATTCTGTTAAATTCTGACAAAGATTTATTCATGCAAACACAGCTGGTTTACAAACCTGCATAATTTTTTTATTTAATTGAGTAAAAATATTTGATAGTTACTGATGTAACATGCAGATTAGCATATTTAATGGATCTAACTTCACCATCCCGACCTACCCTTTGCCACCATGATCACAACAAACGTTTCAATTGATTTTCTCTCTCTCTCTCTCTCTCCATCCTCACCAACTGCTTTCAGTCTACATCGATGATACAGTATGGGTGGGAACTAATTGCGTTCAAACTGCTGTTTTTTCTAGATTTTTTTTACCACCCCATTACAGCATAAATCGAAATGAAATCTCATTCATTGAACCATACTTCAGCATATGTGCTAAAACGATTATTTTTGTACAAAACTCAAGACCTTTTCCTCACAAATACCTATATAAAAACAAGATAATACGCGAGAATGCCTTGTGGACCAGCTTTTTGTTGATAAAATATGTCCTGCATACATTCCCGAATATTATTAATGTACCTGCTTTATAACAGCCAATTTTTTATTGGATCACAGCATTTGAACAATTGCTTAAATTCCATAAATTATGAATATTATTAATGTACCTGTTTTATAACAGCCAATTTTTTATTGGATCACAGCATTTGAACAATTGCTTAAATTCCATAAATTATGTATATTTCCTGAAGTTGATGAATGTCAAAATTGTCGAGAAAGGCACTCAGTAGTTTAGGATACACCACAAATAAAACAATGAAAAAATCTGAGATATATTGCATTTATTTAAATATGGATATTAACCAGAGGTCAAAACTAATCAAATTGATTAGTATTAAATTACAAATGAATATGAAATTTGCAGTAAAATGAACACCGGTATATACAGCTATTTGGAATGACACCCTATTGGTGAGAGTTTTCGCTTTTTAATCCAGTTTCATGCTTAAACATTTCATCAAATTTAAATCACTAAAAAACTGCTTCATTGAATTTAAATCATTGTAAAATCAGTGATCACTCATTATCTGATTAAAGTGATTATCTGATTAAACAGTGTGGAGTGGGTGATTCAGATGTGCTACCTCAGCTTGTCATGAATGTGACTTTGATGTTTCTTTTTTGAAGTAAAAAATATCAATTTGTGTGAAGTTGAGCAAAAAGTTATTTTACCCCAGAGCTCTATTACTGTAATTTCCCACAATGCACTGTGGGAGAATTTGAAGTAATCACTGATCAACAGGTTGGGGTAGGACCCACCTTATCTTGGTATATATTTACCCAATCAGCGATTGACAGGTTGGGGTGGGACCCATCCTATTCATACATATAAATGGAAGAGTATTGCCACTCTATTAACTCACTTCTGAAAAGGAAAGTATGAATTCACACTATGTCTGTAAATTGTGTCAAAAATCTTACTCTCATAAAACTAATTATTATCGACACAGACAAACATTACACAAAAATGTAAATTTTAAACACCCTATAGGGGAGCAAACCCAAATACAGCCGAGTTTACAACCAGATCTATCTGTAATCAACTACTCTATCCTCCTCCAGTGCATATGAAATCAGCCTTTAGCTGGAACAATGCATTAACAAGTGGTAGTATTTTGGGGCTTGCAAATAAGCTAGAGCCAGTAAAACTGCCAGTGATGGGGGAATCACTGAGGGAAAATCCCCTAGACGACTCAACCAGCCTACCCTGAAGGAAAATTCAGTGTATTGAACCATGGGGGAATGAACAGTCACAGGAAGTATGCACACCCCCGAATGCTGTAGCTGTCCCACCCGTAGGCCAGGGTATTAGGCCAATTACTGAATCTTCAACATCGAGTTCTGAAGAGAAAGGGATTCTCTACAAGGCATTCTTTCAGCGCCATTCAAACTTTCTCAATGAAAACACCAAACCACATTCCTTAAAGATTCGTTTTTCAGTGGAAAATGAGTCGGACTCTTTGGCATGTGCACCCGAATCTATGAAGAAGAAGGCACTTTTATTACTCCATTTAATAAAGAATATACTCAATTTATCCTGGAATGAGAAAGATCGACTCGTGTATAACAGCATTACAATTTCGGGCTTCAATATGTGTATGATCTAATAAATGATCTACTGCGAAAAAAAAAAGATTTTCAACTGACAGGCTGGGAAATTTTGGCAAACATCCTTTAAGATCAAATTATCCCAAGGGGCCTGATCAGAAATAAAGAACGTATGGACTTTTTTCTTTCAGAAAACAATATCTCTGCATAGCTGCGATGGACCAGTCTTTAAAGAAAATTCACTGGAAAAGACTTCAAAAGTGTAATGGACATCATGGAAGCTCTAATCAATAAGCATGAAACTGGACCAAAATGCAAAAACTCTCAGCAATAGGGTGTCATTCCGAATAGCTGCATATATTGTGTTCATTTTACTGCAAATTACATAATCATTTGTAATTTAATACTAATCAGTTTGATTAGTTTCAACCTTTGGTTAATATCGATATTTAAATAAATGCATTATATCTCAGATTTTTTCATTGTTTTATTTGTGTTGCTCCTAAACTACAGAGTGTCTTTCTCGACAAGTTTGACATTCGCCAACTTCAGGAAATATACATAATTTATGGAATTTAAGCAATTATTCAAACTTTGTGATCCGATAAAAATTTGGCTGTTATTAAGCGGGTACATTAATAATATTCGGGAATGTATACAGGACATATTTTATCAACAAAAAACTGGTACACAAGGCATTCTCACTATTATCTTGTTTTTATATAGGTATTTGTGAGGGAAAGATCTTGAGTTTTGTCCAAACATAATCGTTTTAGCACATACACTGTAGTATCGTTCAATGAATCAGATTTCATTTCGATTTGCACTGTAAGGGGGGTGGTAAAAAAAAACTAGAAAAAACAACAGTTTGAATGCAATTAGTTTCCACCCATACTGTATCATCAGTATAGACTGAAAGCGATTGGTGAGGGTGGAGAGAGAGAGAGAGAGAGAGAGAGAGAGAGAGAGAGAGAGAGAGAGAGAGAGAATCAATTGAAATGTTTGTTGTGATCATGGTGTTTAAAGGGTAGGTCGGGCTGGCGTTGTTAGATCCATTAAACATGCTTGTTTTTATATAGGTATTTGTGAGGAAAAGGTCTTGAGTTTTGTACAAAAATAATCGTTTTAGCACATATGCTGAAGTATGGTTCAATGAATGAGATTTCATTTCGATTTATGCTGTAATGGGGTGGTAAAAAAAATCTAGAAAAAACAGCAGTTTGAACGCAATTAGTTCCCACCCATACTGTATCATCGATATAGACTGAAAACAGTTGGCAAGGATGGAGAGAGAGAGAGAGAGAGAGAGAGAGAGAGAGAGAGAGAGAGAGAGAGAGAGAGAGAGAGAAATCAATTGAAACGTTTGTTGTGATCATGGTGGCAAAGGGTAGGTCGGGATGGTGAAGTTAGATCCATTAAATATGCTAATCTGCATGTTACATCAGTAACTATCAAATATTTTTACTCAACTGAAAAAAAAAATGATACAGGTCTGTAAACCAGCTGCATTTACATGAATAAATCTATGTCAGAATTTAACAGAATGTCTGCAGAAAAGCTCACCAACATCATAAATCCGCACTGCCACACAGGTAGGGTTAGATTGTTCAAAGATATGGGTATCATCGATGTGCACCCCACATTTCTAAATGGACAGGGAGTTATGCACAAATTCTCCAGTTCGAAGTTCAGAAGTCACTGTCAATCCACTCACTAGAATCAAATAAGATGCGCTGGTTCATAACTTACTCGGGTCTTAATAGATTTAAAATCCTAATTTTATTATTTATTTATTTATTTATTTATTGGTGTTTAAGGTCATATACTTATGCGCGATGGCTAATCATAACCATGACAATAGTGGGTACAGGAAACTGGAATACCTGAAGACAACCACCGAGCAATGACGAGTAACTGCCAGCTCACCAACATCATAAATCCGTACTGTCACACAGGTAGGGTTAGATTGTTCGAAGATATGCGTACCATTGACGTGCAGTACACCTTAGTACATGCTGTCATCATGCCCCCATGTGGATAATATGGGTTAATTACCTTGCCCAAGGACACAATGTGAGAGTTTGAATAGTGTACGTAGCTTTGGTGCAGTTCTAAGTGAGTAATATTTTCCCAAGTCCGGCAATTTTGGGTGGTTAATACAGAATCGCATATACTTTTACCATTTTTGATCGCCTAACAGCGTTTTTCAACTGTTAAAATGAGGGGGGAAAGTACTGCTGATTTTCCCCCTCACAAAACATGTAAAACGAAGGGGCTCTTGGCCTGTTATTATAGAATTGCAGTTTTTCATTTATTAATTTAACAACAGTTGGAGCAATTTGGAAAAAACACCATGCAAAGGCAAACAACTGTCAAAGTTCCACACAGGATTATCATTAGCTGAAGGTAGTACGCCATAGTACACAACGCTACTACTCACCCCCTCCCCCACATGGGTAATTAGATAATGGTAGCTATTTCATGCTTTTACTAAGATGGGTAGGTTATTCTTCAGTAAACGTTCAAAAATAAAACATACAGGCTTGTAAAACACGATAGCGTGGGTGTGATTTTTCTATGATTAAACACAGGCCATAGTGTTATCACCCAAATTTTAGCATCTTTTTTAATTTTTAAAAGCGATTATTGCCATCAACTTTGAGAAAAGTGATGGCCGGACATTACTTGAATTTGCCATTTTTAAACGCACTGGTTCACAATTAACTATTAAACACCTAAGGGCTGTTTTGATAACTGACAGACAGTCATAAATCAAAACATGTATTTCTGTCAAACTGACCCGCCATTTTGTTTTTTCGAGAAGTGTCTATTGGAATAAAAAATGAATTATTTAACTAAAAATATTAATATATTATATTAAATTAATGTATACTATTTATTAGGGGGACCACATCACAGCAATTAATGTTATTAAAATTTTAAACATATGACCGCACACTTGTCTCCTTCACCCCTCCTCATAACCTCATTTGACCCCCCATTATTTGATGAGGAGCGGCTCCATCGGTCAATCGACATTGAGTTATGCATCTCTGCTACTTATGGCATTATGACGGTTAAGTTGAATCAGCTGTTCTCGCAAGTCGCGCAGTTAAATGTCGAGATTTGACATTTCTCCATATGTTTTTCTAATGTATCTTTCCTACTATAGGATTTCAGACAAAACGTGCCCTGGAACTCCTTGACATCATCGTCTGTACGATGTACACTGCCTCTGTGTTGTTGAATTTAGTTGCAAAGCACAAAATTGACAGTTAAAAGTACCTTCTTGGTGGCTTTTCAGATGATCCCTTAACTCATCCCTTGAAAGTCTTGGGGCATAAAGTACAGCCATGTACATCCTCTCCCCATGTACAGTAGCCTCGTGGCAATTTTTGTGGTCATTGGATGAACATCCTTTCTCACAAATTCCACAGGTAAAGGTTTTGTTTTCCATTTCGATTAATTATAACAGAGTAGATACAATGCAAATAAAACTCGACTTGCCAACAGCGGATTTGCAAAACAAATGACAAATTTTGCTATGAGTGACTGTCGTTGTTTTAAAATTGACTGATTGATTTTTTGAGAACCAGTCAAAATGCAGAAATCGGACCATTAAAAAATCAATGAATTTGAAAATTTGAATTTCAGAGTCTGGAAGAAGGTTGTGTGTTAATCACTAATTTAATGAGGTTTTTATTATACCCATAACTTTTGAATAATAGGAATTAGCGATCAACACCTGTCACTTGCGTGCCACAGTTCGTGTTTGAAAAAAATTGATTTAACGAGATTTCATTGGTTCTTAATTACACCCATACACGCAGACACAATGCAGTGTTTACCTTAGCATGTGTCCAGGTCAGAGTCATTCAATAGCATTCATATATACATATATATCCAACGGTCGGCAAACATCAATATTATTTTTAAAAATATTATTTTTTATCTAATAATATCTATCCCAAATTATAACTTTAAATAAAAATATGTACTAATCGACGTAAACATTATTAATTCATTTATTAATATAACAATTATTATAATTAATCCTTATTACACTCATTAATTACATTAATTATGCAACAGTCATTAATTAAAATTGATTACACAACAGTTGTTTTAATTAAAGTGATTCAAAAAATATTAATTAATTAAGTGATGTCATGTTAATTACCTTACGTAGCATTTTAATTAACATGACGTCATCCACCCCTTCACATCCTTCAGGCAGAACAGGCCCCAAAACCAATTCACATACTACTCACGCCTATACAGAAGTTGGCCGATTTGGAAGCTGCATTGCATGAGGAGTGGCAGCAGTTGCGTCAAGACCGTATTACATTACGTGTACGCTCCATTTAAATCCCCCTTTCGTCACAACCGGTGAACACATTGTCTTCACCGATCCACAGCCCCCTTTGCGAGGCTATTTAAAGACGACGGGAAAAAACACACATCAAAGGCGGTTCGTTTCTCGATGAAACCGAATTACTGATATCCAGTCGAATATAAAAAAACATTCTGTGTTTATGCAATTAATACATCGATTCGTTTTCAAACATGATAAAAACGAATGTAGACTAATTCTTTATTTGTTCCCCAATAGGAATCAACTATTTATTTGAACAAAAATACAGCATAAATGATGGACAACAAGTTTGTTGTGAATGCGAATTAATTTCAAGCACATTGATAACAAGAACGCCCTCATCTTAGCATTACGTGTACATTGCATACAAAACTGCACTTGTTAATTACCCCCGTCGTTTGTGTAGAAACGACCGGGTATGAAAAGCTGTTTTAGTGCGGTCATGTGAGAAGGATTACAATACCAATTAATGTTTGGCGAGAAAAACCTTTCAGAGACTGTCCCTGATTTGCAATTATATATTGTTCAGTCAGAAAAGTAAACCCTACATTTAATAAAATATTCAGATACAAATGCAATATCTTTCATTTCCAGAACTCTGTACTGCGGTTTAATATAGGAATTGAAAAAATCCGTTCGTTAATTCGTGAGATTTTCGATTTGTTTTCATATTAAAATAAAATTTTCGCTGATATATGATTTGCCCCCCCCCCCCCCTCCCTCTCCGTATAATTGAAGGTCGGATTGTCTCCGTCGAAATGATCTTGTCTTCATTCATTCTCGTAACGCTTCATCTGTATTTTTTAAATGAAATTATGGAATAGAACAAGTATTTCAGTGAATAAAATGTGTTCTTGGTGTACGGTGTTTTTGAAACAACAACATCCTGGCGTTTCGCTGCGGCAATAGCTTTTCCGATACGGGATTATGGATTCTATACTGCACCGAGTGCCCGAACATTTCAAAGTTAAAACCCGACGATTTAATTTTTATTGTAGCATAAGCATTTTACCGAAATAGTTTAGATGAACTAAAATGAGAATATATTATTCATTAAAAAAAGTAATCGTCCAATATGCGGGAAAAAGCATGAAAACCGGTAGCAAGCTTTCTGTTTTTACCCAACGTCAACAGCTAAATTCGGCCAGCACTATACACAAAAATCTCGATTAAAGTTTTATTATGTTTTAAATTTTTGTTTAAAAAAACATAGCTTATGACCTCTCATTGGAACGATCTCGATGATCCCGGTAAAGGAATGTCAACCAAGGTTTATGTTGTTTTAACCTGCGATGGAGCACTGAAAGGGAAACAGATTCCCATTCCGATAAGGCAAGCACTTCGAAGGGGTTTCCCCGTCGTGTTCTTCCATTACATCCTGGACTGCATGGACAGTAAAAATTGTTTACCAACAGAAAATCATCAGTTAAATTTACCGAAAAATGTGTCCATTTTAAAAGATACCACCCTTGAAAAAAAATATTTTGGCAGGACACGCAACATGATCAGTGGCATGAAAAAAAAAGGTGAAGAAGAAAAAAATAAAAACACCGGTCAAACTTATCTCCCCTGGTCGAAACGGTTCTTTGTACTTTGTTTTCAAAAAAAGAAGTGAAATTCTAAAAAAAAGGACCCGGATTAAATTTTAAAGAGACTCGTGAATTGTTTGTGTCACTTCACGAAAATTGGAAGCGGTTATCTCCTCGCCAAAAAGATAAATGTCGCCAGCAATGGAGAAACGAAAGTTTAACCAGGGAAAGCTATTTTTTTAAACAAGATAAAAAAAACACGAGTTGCGTAAGTACAACCAAATCACGTCTCCCAACCACAGAGTTAAGTTATTCTCGTGTGTTTCAACAAACACATATTCAATGGATCACTACCTCGCTCAAGAGGTGTGCTGTCTGAAATATTTGGTGTGGCGGGGGGGGGGGGGGGGGGGGGGGTTATTGCATTTCCACAGAATTTCTTAGACAATAATGTACACTGTGATAATAATTAATAGTGCTTCTTTCCTCGTGGCAACGGGAAGTGAAGCAGTGCTTATTTACTATGGTAAGAAAGTTCCGCTTTACTGGTGAAATAGGACCCAATCACCAGTGCCTGGGATGGATGTCCACTAAAATGGGCACCAAAGGGGTAAACGATCGGCTAAACTTGACTTTAGACCTTTGTTGTGGTCACAATTTATTTATTTATTGGTGTTTAGTGTCACTTTTCTGCAACTATGGCCAGTTGCGACCGGTGGGCACAATTAGCCATAGCTGATGAAAAGTGACCTTAAACATCAATAAATAAATAAATAGCCAATGCTTCTTGCAAAGTGTCTAGTTTGTTCACACAATTTATTTCGTGTGTGTGGATAAGTGCAGGGTGGATTACAACCAAATCACACACAGAGTGAATTATCCACTCAACTTCAACTTACAGGCGCCAATAAACAGCAGACAAGCCGGGGGGGGGGGGGGGTGCCACTAAAAATTTGCAAGACGTGACGTCCTATTTTTTATTCGGCTCCTTTTTACACCCACCCACCCACCCACTACTTGCAACTTTTCTGCTACCGTTCTCAGACACCCACCCCTCCCCCCATTCTCCCATTAAAATCCAAAATAAACTTATAAACTTAGTAGGCACGGCTGTCTTTAGGGGGTTTTCATAATGTTCTTAAACTGGTACCACCAATTTAAACCTCTGTGGGCTGCTGTGGGCCCCAATCTACAAATGACAAGCTGTTCATTATAAGGCTTGGCCAGAGCAGATGTACATATACGGGAACAAATTTTCATTTGAATTATTCCCAAAATATTGTCTGCACATTTTCTACATTTCGAACAAGACACCCAGCCCCTACTAACGTGTGACATTTTCCCAGATTAAGCCCAATATTCTCACATATAAAGCCTCCTGATGTTGTATTTATGTTAAGAGTGTGATGTACAACATCATCTTTAAGGTTTGAAATACAAATGATGGTATATATTAGCTGATATATTGATATATTTTTTAAAAAAATGCATAAGTTGGAAATGCACATTTTTGGCACACTCAAGAGACCCACCCACCCCCACGTCACGTCTTGCAGATTTTTGGTACCCCCCCCCCCCCCCCCCCCCCCTCGGACAAGCAAGCAAATTGTCTCTTGATGGATGTGTAGATAAATCTGGTGGCCCTTCAAAAAATCAGTTTGTGTAAAAAAATATGAATTCTGTAAAACATTCACTTGACAAGTGATTTGGTAGTAGTCCACCTGTCACGTACTGTGTATTTTTACCTATTAGTGGTTGAGTGTTAACTCCATGGAACATTAGCAGAGATTTGCTATTCAAAAATGCAAACAAAACCCGATCGATATTATAGTGCTTTGAAAAAGTGCTTGTGTATATATATATATTTTTAAAGATAATATATTCTGTCATCCATGTGTGCAAATGTTTATAGATACTTGTAAAGCATTAAAGTCAGATATCATTAATCACAAAACCCGATAGATATTATAGTGCTTTGAAAGAGTGCTTGTGTATATATTTTTTTAAAATATAATATATTCTGTTATTCGTGTGTGCAAATGTTTGTAGATACTTGCAAAGCATTAAAGTCAGATATCATTAATAAAAAAATTGCTTAATAAAGTATTGTTTGTTAAAATCATTTGTCCCATATAATCAGTCAACACAGCTGACTGTCAATAAGATCATCATTGACAACTGCACTTGTTATCGTTGAAGTAATTACCATGGATACTAAAAAGTTCCCCCCAAAGCCAATTAGCTTATCCTATTTTTAGACACCCTATTATGCAATCGACTAGTGGAGAGGAGAGAATATTTTAAATGGACTGTACACGTAATGAGAAGGCTCACTGTTAGCTTGAGGAGGAGGGTTCAGGCGGTTATCCAAGCACGTGGTGGATACACTCGTTACTGACGTCAGACACGGCTACTGTGTTCCAGAGATCACAAGTTACATGTTTGTAAGTAATTACCGGCATTGTTTCATGAAGAACCGTTCGAGCACCATATCTGTCGATAGAACATTTTCCATCAAAAACGTTGGTGACAGATATGAGTAATTAGCGCCATTAAAATCCTGCACGTTTTCATCGCTGTGCTGTTTTTCATTTGTCAATAGAAAAATTCTTTCCGCAAACAATCACTTTTGGCCATCTGAAAGATAGCATGAAAGTAAAGACAGTTTTTTTAACACCACTGCGAAAAAGCAGGGGATGCTTAATTAAGTTTCAGGTGTACATATTCTCTCCTGTACATGATTCTCTGATCCGTGGTCGGAGAGGTTATACTGCACTTACCTCATTGTAGCGATGTATGCTGGTTTAGTGGAATTGTCTACTGCAGCAATTGTTTCGTGGAACTATCATGATACGCCCTACTTGTACTGTTCTGCTCATATGACTATTGTCTTTGAAAATAAATAATGTTTAAACTAAAAATACGCTTCGTGTATTTCTCATATTGCCGCCTACTTTTTGTCATTCATATCACTTCTCCCTAACAACATTTTATAACAAACTCAGGTGAGTCATATCTCCCATGTCCATTCAGTGACATAGAATGGCCAAGTCCACATTCAGTTTCATAGGTAGTCCAAATAGCATCTCCGTCGCGCAGCCTTATTGCTGCAGGCTAAACATATTCTTTGGTGTGCTCTTTAAATTCATCGAGTGCAATTTAATACGCGTCGCTGGAAACCCTTTCCTGGACAGCACATTTCATGCGACTGAAATCGTTTTTTTGAGTGGATGAATGTTTTTGTTGTGTGTTTTTCACTCCTTCATTTCTTTCAAAATGTATTGGTTTTGGCAGCTGCACAGCAATACGTATATACTTTAGCAGCGATTTGTTCTTTTGAAGGTGGTCGCTCACCTTTCGTTTCTCAGATCATCCACTTGATTGTCATTCATCACACTTCAAACTTCATTTCGAGAAATCGTTTATCCTTTATAGTACCTTGTGGCATTTCCAGGTACGAATTTAACGCCATTAAGTGGCCGAGTACAGATTCAGTTTGTTAATTGGTTCAAATTTCTTTATTTATTGAGGTTTAACAGCACTTTCGACAGTCAGGGTCGCCTCGGATAGGACGGTTTTACATGTGGAGTAAGCCGAAATACCCAGAGAACCACCAAGCAACGAAGCGAAGAGCAACTGTCAGACTCCCGAACTCCACAAAAGCAGGATTGGCATTGGTTGAAGGCAGTATGTCCTGGAACCTATCAGTTTGAAGACCAATTACTCTAACCATTGAGTGACGAGATCCGATGAAACTTAATATAATAACAAAATGCATTGCCGAGATGAAGTGTTTGTACGGCAGAATAAAACCGGCACTGGCCTTCGCTTATTAACTTGTAATTACAAGATACTAAATTGTCGCTACGAGATACTAATTTATAATTACAAGACCATATTTCTGTAATGATTGGCTTTGAACCCTCATGGTTTCTTGCATGCCTGTTCAACGGCGGCAGTTGGAAGAGTCCATCTTCATTATTTGCGTGCATACTCAAGACTGCACGTTGAAAAATATTGATTGGTCTGGCCCACACATTCTCTTAGCATTAAACATTTGAACTTTTATTAGATTCTCTCATAATAACACGTATTAGGGTACATATACTACTCAAAGTGTGCTTAGCACCACATATTTGACACATCATTGTGAAATTTTTTTGCGACACATTTGCGATATTTTTCGTGGATGTGATTGAGGAATGTATTGAGATGGTCCCCAGTGTTTACATTAGCTCTCTTGACAGGCAGATTTTTCGCGACAGTCATGGAAAGCATATACCCCTTGATTTCCACGATGCTTTCGTGTACTGTCTAAATGTACATGAGATGTGTAGGGTATTCAGTCTTCATTTCAACACAAACCCTTGTGATTTAATGACTGAATATGGCGAATGCAAATGTAAGAAGACATTTGTCTGGAGCAGAAATGTGGTGAGCTGTAGGGATGCTGGAGCAGGGGCTACCCATAGTCAGGTTAGTGAAGCCTTTGGTGTGTACCATACGATGATCACAAGAGCCTAGGCAAGATTTCGGCTGTATGGCACACCAGTAAGACGGCATGGTGGTGGCAGAGACAGGGCAACATCTACAGTTGAAGACCGGTTTTTGATCATTCAGGCCCGTTGGAACCGCTTTGCCACAGCAACCTTGCTTCGAAGCAGTGACCTTCAAAATGCATCCGGGATAAATGTTTCGACGCAGACTATCCGGGAAAGGTTGCACGAAGGCGGTCTCCGATCGAGAAGACAATGTATTCGCATTCCGCTCTCCCAGAACCACCGCCAGGCACGATATGAATGGGCCATGGTCTACGTTGGATGGACCAGAAAAGATTGGCGACCTGTCCTTTTTACCAGATGAGTCAAGGTACTGCCTAGACCACACAGATAGGGTTCTAGGGTATGGAGAAAAACAGGAGAGCGACTCCATGCAGCCAACATCGCTGAGCATGACCGCTATGGTGGAGGGTCAATCATGGTCTGGGGCGGCATCAGCTGGGATGGACGTACAAAGCTCTGTGTCCTTGAACGGGGTACATTGACTGCACAACGGTATGCTGATGAGATCCTGGATGTCCACGTCAGATTGTATGCAGGTGCAGCGGGTGATAGATTCATTCTGATGAACGATAATGCCCGTCCTCATGCTGCCCATGCTGTCGGGGAGTACAGACAGAGGGAGGGGATTGAGTGTATGGGCTGGCCAGCAAGATCCCCCGACCTCAATCCTATCGAACATGTCTGAAATGAGTTGCAGCTTGCAATTTCAGCCCGTCCAGTCCAGCCAAGAAGTGTCCAGGAGCTTGGTGTCATGCTGGTCCAAGAATGGAACAACATCCCACAAAGGACCACCAGGAACCTGACTGGGAGCATGAGAAGGCGTTGCCAAGCTGTAATTAACAGTAATTGGTCTCATATTCGATATTGAAGCCATACCAGTTCGCTCCGTCAACTTTTTGGCATATTGAAAAATTTCCTCTTTTACCAAAAATATCCATTTTCCATGCTTATCGTATTCAAAAGCTGAAAAATAATGTCAAACACAAATAAAATCTTAATTGCTGTACTTAAATCATTAAAGATATAACTAATAAAAAAATATATTCACTTTTCATTACAATATTTCAACTTAAACGTAAAACATGTAGTTGGATGTACTTGGTGCCTAGCAAACTTTGAGTAGTATATATATGAACAAATCTATGATTGATGCATGTGACTGTAGAATCATAAAGCCATTGCACAATAAACATCACAGCCGTGGCGAACAATCTGGAGACTTGAGTCTTGGGATTAGAGTGCTCGTATAAAGTAAGATAGTTATTCTTTCGCAGTTATGTTTTCTAAAGTCTACGTAGCATTAACCCGAGTAAAGGCCCCGCCTTACAGAGCATTTCTGGCTTTCAAAAACTAAAGTATGAGGATTGTGAAATACCTTACTCGAAGTGGAGAAGAGGGGGGTGGGGGGGGGGTGGCGGAGGGGGTCAGTTTGCGGAAAAGCTGGAGAGAGGAGTTGCGCGAAACCTGCTGCTAGGTATGTCCACCAGGATGCCTGTCGCTTTAATCGTTTACTACTTGTGTACTTTGTGTTAACCATATCCAAGCCCACCCGCAGGGGCTTAGAGTATCTTCTATGACTTTTAAACATGCACTTTTATATCTACCTGTTCTACGTATGTACAATAGGCATTTATAAAGGGTAGCCGATAGTTTAGCGTTGGTGGGCTAGATCAGTTTTAACCAGAAAGAGATCATTCTTGTTTTAATAGAGATATTTAAGGGGTAGCGACCTAGTTCTCCATACACCATGAAATTTGGTGTTCTATTTTTAACCCCAAGGATAAGTTTTAAGAACTCCAGGTGCATTTTTTCGATGATTTGTACATTTCCAAACCCACAGGTTTGACATCCGTAAATTAAAATAGGATGGACAAGCTTATCTAAAAAGCCTATCTGGCATTCTATAGAAAGGCTTAGTTCCCTACCTTTTCTCAAAACATTGTACATAGCCTCTGTCGCTTTTGAGCTAGGTGGTGTTTTCTTTTTTTTTTTTTTGCTTTTATGACTGAACCTGACATTGCGAACATGATGCCAAGATATTTATACACCGTTACTAGCCCCATAGGTTCCCCGTTTATTTTCAGTATGGAGATAGGGACCTGTCTCTACCAAAAATCACAAACCTTGTTTTAGCTACATTAATGTTCAATTTTCAGGTACTACAGTAGTCAGTAAAAGTATCATCCAATTTATGCATTTCGGACATAGATTCCGCATATAGGAATTAGGAACAATTTTTCATAAAAATAACTTTCATCGGCTTCGTCATCCTTTTGGAGAGGACTAATGCCTTCAGCGTTTCTCTCAAGTAGAAACTGTTCGATGTCATTCAAATATAGAGAGAATAAAAGAGGGGAAATAGTTTCGCCCTGACGCACCCCAGCAATGCCTAAAATAAACCGAAATCATTTTTTGTTGATTTTGACCTGAAATTTTATTCCTTGAGACATGGCTCTTATGCAAGCGAAGCATTTTCCCGAGATACCCGACTTAAGTAGTTTTTGCCACAGGCCAGCTCTCCATACACTATCAAATGTCTGCTTGAAATCTACAAATGTGTATTCCAATTGTCATTTTGAACTCTTTAACAGGTTGAGTAATATATGTAAAACAACTGTGTTATCTGAAGTCGAATAACCCTTTCTGAGGCTCTTTGGCATTCAGACATTATGGAGTGATTTCCAACATATCTTAACATTCAAATAATCAATATTTTAGTGAATAGCTTTCCCAAACAACTTAGAAGAGTTATAGGTCTGTTATTTATTTACTTATTTATTTATTTATTTATTATGGAGTAACGGCACTTTAACAGCCAAGGTCATATCGTGTCGGTGACAGTTTTACGGGTGGAGGAAGCGGAGTACCCGGAGAGAACCGCCGAGCAACGAGGAGCAGCTACCAGCTACCCAACATCGTAACTCCGCACCGCAGCACAGGCAGGGTTAGACTGGTTGAAGACATGCGCACCATCGACGTGCAGTACGCCTTCGTACACGGCGTCATGTGGACAGTCGGGGTGAAGTGCCTTGCCCAAGGACACAACTCGGGAGACCGAGTCAATCGCTTAGATGGTGACCCATTCAAGAACTAACCGGGCTCGACGTTGCTTAACTTCAGTGATCTGACGAGAACCGGTTACTGCAGCGCCACCGCGCCCCATATGGGTTTGTTATTTTCCCGTAGACGAGGGTCCCTTTTGTTTTTATATATTGGTTTGCCAATTCCAATTAGCCAATCGCCTGGTATAATATCGCTGTGGAACTCAGTGTTCAGGAAAGTTTTATATATCGGTAGCATAATAGGGAGGGAATGCTTCAGGTGTTGATTCATAGCATCACAACCGGGAGGTTTACCATTTTTGAAAGATTTGACTGCAGAGATAATTTTTTTTCTTTCAATATTGGGAAATTTATTTCTTCGCCGTTGCTAGTTGTTATAGGCTCATTGAGGAAATACATTTCATCGTTATCGTTATATTGGGTATTTGCGTTTTCCAAAAAATCACACATTTGATCCACATGAATCGACGGTGTTATCTCCTCTGCGCCAGTGTCATTAAGAATTTTTCAGTATTCATTGTGTTTGTTACAACGCAGGTTTCATAGCCGTTTTGTATGATTTAAATATTTTGTATAGAATTCATTTGTATTTTTTACTACTATTACGGAATTGAATCTTATTTTCATCTAACTTAAAATGGTTATATCTATTACGTGCTTTTCGGAATTTAGTTCTCGCATATGTGCATTCCCCGTTAAATCGTGGTTTGAGCGGTTTACAGCTTTTTGTCTGTTCGTTTTGCGAGCTTGATTCCAAAAGATGATCGGACTGCACTTAATAGTATGTCTATGATCTGCTTTGAAAATGTAACCTTTTCTCTACTGGGGTTTTGTGTAATTTGTTTTGAATGCAATAAATCGTTAACTTTGTTCCCTTCTGTGTTAGCGGTACACTGGTCCAGTTTCTCTCTATTCCACAAAACTGGCTCGGATGAGACATTCCCGATACATGTTCTGTACACTCATTTCTATTTCCAAACTAAGATTTATGCCAGAATGAATATCAGCGTACAGGTTGAAATCTAAAACCAAGAAATTATTTAAAAGTCGAAATAGGCCAGCGGCAGAGATACGATAATCAACAATGCTCGCTGCTCTACATGCTAATCGCCTTATTTCTTTGTCTTCGCCAACCCTACCATTTGCAATAAGCAGAATATTTACTCTACAGAATTCTATAAGGCGATAACCATAGTTATTTTTATGCTTATCTTGAGTTGCCCTATGTCCTGTCGTATGTGCACCACACAATAATTACATTGTTAATGTAGTTATACTTTTTGGGTCCAAATACTCAATTCACATTTGTCAGCTGGATGAAAACGTCATGACCAAATGTAATTCATTTTCCACTGAATACATTTGGTTGAACTTTGACCCGCATTTACGGTAGAGCGCAGTTGACAGAATGTAATTCGGGCGATGTTTGGGCTGGTTTTATCTTCTAGCGCCTCACTGGAAAATGAATTACATTTGGTCATGACGTTTTCACCCAGTTGACCAATGGGAATTGAGTATTTGGACCCAAAACGTATAACTACATTAACAATGTAATTATATAAATATGATCACAGTTCCCAAGTTATATGTGGTCTTGTAAGATGAAACGTAATAAATTCACCAAATATCAAGTACACCTGGCCAAATTTAAGACCCCTATTGGTGGAGGCTCAGACTACATGGTGCACCTTCAGAGAGGATCTGGTTGGAAAATGATGAGAGGAAAATCATGAAAACGACCACATGGATTTTGGTATTTGGCAGTGATGAATCTGAAGCATTTATAAGTCTAGAAAAGAACTCATTATGCAACATTTTAAACAACCCACAGCGAGCTATTTCTGATTACTACTGGTACATGATAACTTTTTGTTTTGTGTGTAGTTTTGCAAATCAAGCTGCCAGATACGTAACTTAGGGATGAGCTTGCATTGTTCTCCAGAAAAGACTTCACGGACAAACAACATCAAGTGAATTATCTAAAGAATATTAACGGTGCTATACACTATATTCCAAGATGGTTTGTTGGAATATGTGTTTACAAACACTATATATATATATTTGTTTTTTTCAATTGATTCGAACATGGTCATGCCCAAAATTCCGTTTGGGTTGGTCCGATAACCTGGGAACGCATCAGATAAAGAAGTCCATTATAATCTTTTACTCCTTAAAGTGGAGCGGAGAAGAGAATGGGCTTTCTTTTTATCTTTAATGTCGACATACAAAACGTTTCATAATTCATAGTACGGTGAACAAACATGCATTCTGTTATTCGAGCATAGGTATTGGTTTTGGGTATACTGACGTGGAATTAACCTAGCCGTTCGTTTATAAACAAACGCCGATATGTTTGGCTAGTTTCATAAATACACCGCTTTATTATCCCCGCCTTTTCAAGCATGCGTGGATATAGTGATGATCGTCCGTACATCCATTTTTAAACTTACCTTACTTCTTAAGTATGGTGTAGGTTTAGTTTGTCGTTAGAGAATCGGTTTCTGGCGAAAGGCTCCTAGGAGTTTTAATTCGAAACTTTGAAAATGTGTTCATATGTTCAGGTGGGGTCGCTAGATGTGCGCAAATGTTTCGGATTTTTTTTCGTCCACATGTGGCGTTTGTTACGACCCGTAATGTAATAAATGCCCATAATGTAATACCTACCCATAATGTAATACAAAAACGACCCGTAATGTAATACGAACCCATAATGTAATAAAAAACGACCCATAATGTAATAAATGTAATAACGTGTAATAAATGTTAGGTACCCATAATGTAATAAAAATTTTAAAAAATTAGATACAAATTACTCTTTTCCAGGCCCGTAATGTAATAAAATTCTAAGCTTGATTTTTGTTTTTTCTCTTTACTCCAGCAGTGCGTTCGGCTACTTATGGCACATCCTGCGCCTTCATCAATGCTGCCAATGGCCCCTATGCCGTACACAGCCAACATGTGTGGGTGTGTTGGGATTACGATAGAGAGTATTCCGGGACCCGGGGCGGGTATACTCTGCTATGAGTGACAGGCATTATCCCTCTTCCATTTGTACCACCCACGCAAACGACTTCCTCGATAGCCTCTACTGCCCTGCCACAATCATATAGGTCTACCTTACAAGACATTCAATAATTTTGATTCCAGGATGGTCATTTATGACTGCAACCATCATATTCGATCGGCTGTTCACTTGCATCAAAGCAATGCGGGTAGCAGGTTCCTATACTGTTAATAAGTGCAAGCAATTCTGGCCAAAGTTGCTGAGGCAGAGGGTGTAGTGGGGTGCAGTGGGGTTTGGGTGCACAATAACCGGATAGTGGGGGGGGGGGGCGTATAGTGTGGGATACAAGGAAAAGATAGAACAGAAGCAAGACGTTGAGTCAACCGGCGCAGAGGAATATCGGGAGGCGATATGGTGAGTGTACTGGTATTGGAATGGGGGATATCCTATAGCTCGATGGGATTTGGATTAGGCTACTTTGCTCCAAATTAAGCATACAATCTATCCTCTGTCTCTCCAATTTTCACTACCTAAACAAATTAGTAATTTCCCTGTACTGTACTACTATAAGTTCATGTCGCACGATCCGCACCTTGAAACCACCAATGAGCCCGAGCCCAGGACCACACTTAATAACGACCACATCATATTCCCGGTCCTGTGATCACATGTGTCAAGTAATATTATCAAATGCTTTCCAGTCAAATAGTTTGCACTTCGCACATGCAAGAAAGACCTTACATTTTCAATAAAATTGTATCAGTTTCAATAGTGACAGCCCTCAGTGAAATGGTTTCAACTCCTCTCAGTGTTATTTTTCTAAAACCTCAACACACCACAGATTGAACACCCTCAATTGATATGAACCGAAGCAAGTTAAACGCCTTGTAGACTGCTATCATCCACGCAGGCCACCTCTGCGAGAAGATTGGTTAAGAGTATGTCATGTTCACCTGTGGCTGTGACCAGCAACTGAGTCGAGTTAATGTGCACATCACTTGGTTGTACAAAGCAGCCTCTTTGTATTGAGCTCAGGGGATTGCATTCTCAAATAAATTTCACCAGTGGTGTGGCATCACTCATAGTATGCACAGGACGAATGCAGATCTATAATAGAGAGTAGTTTTGGTGGTTCTTGAGATTATGTTGATTGGAAAAGCATTCCACAGCATTTTCTGAGCTGTGGGGACTACCACTTAAACCACCTACATTTCCTGACAGTTCCTGGCGGTTGGCAGGAACTTCCTGCCAACCGCATACTCTATCACATCGACTATTCGCGTGTTCATCCCCGCTAAGGCTACACTCAAACAACATACGTAGCTAAACACCAGGTGTAACATGGGCATATCCGTTTGACCGTGAGGTGTGACCTTGACCATCAATCCGGTGACCTTGAACCTGTGTATGGGCCGATTTTTATGAAACTTGGTGTGTGGTTCGGGCGGCCAACAATTTTGCCACACCCGATGCCCGACATGTGTGACCTTGATTGATATTCACACCGTTGACCTTGAACCTATATCTCGGCTCATGTTGGGCCGATTTGCGTGAAACTTGGTATGTGGGGTTCTTCGGGACTCTCTCTCTCTCTCTCTTATATATATATATAATGAATTGTACCATGTAATGCAGATGAAATCAGTGAGAATCAATCTCTTTTCCAAATTTCCTGCTTACGGTACAGAATACAGAATTCGGCACTTCTGTTATGCATTTTTTAGGATGAAAGAATCTGGCGCCGATGGGGATCGAACCACTGCCTTGATGAGGGGCTTGTCGGTAGTCGAGTGGTCTATGGCGCTGGTCCAGTTTCGCTAGGCGATTGGTGCCGCAGAAGTGTACTCTCATCAAGGCAGTGGTTCGATCCCCATCGGCGCCAGAGTCTTTCATATATATATATATAGTAGTTCATGACGCTCAATATATATATATATATATATATATATATATATATATATATATATATATATATATATATATATATATATATATATATATATTGAGCGTCATATATATATATATATATTGAGCGTCATGAACAACTCCCACATACCAAGTTGCATGAAAATCGGCCCAGCATGAACTGAGATACAGGTTCAAGGTCAACGGTTTGAATATCAAGGTCAGACATGACGGGCATCGGGTGTGGCGAAATTGCTGGGCGCCCGAACCAAACACCAAGTTTCAGGACAATCGCCCAGCAGGAGCCGATACACAGGTTCAAGGTTTCCGGTTTGATGGTCAAGGTCACGGTCACAGGTCACACACCCGCTCAAACGGATACGCCCATGTTACTCCTCGTGTCTAGCTATGTATGTTGTTTGAGTGTAACTTAGGAGAAGATGGCACAATAGCGGAGATGAACACGCGAATAGTCGATGTGATAGAGTAGGCGGTTGGCAGGAAGTCCCTGCCAACCGCCAGGAACTGCCATGACTGTAGGTAGTTTAAGTGGAAGGCCGTGTGGTGGACTAATAATATTACTTGACACATGTTATCGCTGGATCGGGAATATGATGTGGTCGTTATTAAGTGTCATCCTGGGATCGGGCTCATTGGTTTCCAGGTGCGGTGGGTGTGACATAAACTTATAGTAGTACAGTACAGGGAAATGACTAATTTGTTCAGGTAGTGAAAACTGGAGAGACAGAGGATAGATCGTACGCTCAATTTGGAGGAAAGTAGCCTAATCCAAATCCCATCGAGCTATAGGATACCCCCTATCCTAATACCAGTACACCTACCATATCGCCTCCCGATATTCCTCTGCGCCGCTTGACTCAACGTCTTGCTTCTGTTCCATCTTTTCTTGTATCGCACACTATCCCCCCCCCCCCCCACCGCCACTATCCAGTCTTGGTGCACCCAAATCCCACGGCACCCACTCCACCCTTTGCCCCAGCAACTTTGGCCAGAGTTACTTGCATTTATTAACAGTAGGAACCTGCTACCCACATTGCTTTTGTGCAAGTGAAGAGCCGGTCGAATATGATGATTGCAGTTATAAATGACCATCCTGGAATCAAAATTACTGAATGTCTGCTAAGGTAGACCTATATGGTTGTGGCAGGGCAGTAGAGGCTATTGAGGAAGACGTTTGCGCGGGTGGTACAAATAGAAGAGGGATAATGCCTGCCACTCAGAGCAGAGTATACCCGCCCCAGGTCGCGGAATACTCTCCATCATAATCCCAACACACCCACACATGTTGGCTGTGTACGGCATAGGGGCCATTGGCAGCATTGATGAAGGCGTAGGGTGTGTCATAAGTAGCCGAACGCACTGCTGGAGTAAAGAGAAAAAACAAAAATCAAACTTAGAATTGTATTACATTACGGGCCTGGAAAAGTGTAATTTGTATCTAATTTTTTAAAAATTTTATTACATTATGGGTACCTAACATTTATTACACGTTATTACATTTATTACATTATGGGTCGTTTTTTATTACATTATGGGTTCGTATTACATTATGGGTCGTTTTTGTATTACATTATGGGTAGGTATTACATTATGGGCATTTATTACATTACGGGTCGTAACAGGCGTCAGTAGTGCCAATTTGTAGTTGGAGAATCAGTTTCAGGCAAAACGCCAATAGCTGTTTTAATTAGAAACGTCGAAAGTGTATCCATATGTTCTTGTAAGGTGTTCTGGATGTGCATAAAAGGATGGGATCTTTCATTCGGCACAATGTAGCGCTCGTAGTGCCACTTTTATTATCAGAGAATCGGTTTCTGGAGAAAGGCTCCTATGGGTTTTAATTCGAAACGTTGAAAGTGCTTTTATATGTTCCGGTGGGGCGTGTGGATGTGCATAAGTGTTTCGGATTTATGATTTGGACTCATCTGGCGACTGTATCGCCAATTTGGTCATTGGAGAATTGTTTTCCGGCGAAAGGCTCTTAGGAATTTTAATTCAAAACGACCAAAGTATGTCCATGCATTAAGACAGGGTCTCTAGATGTGCATAAAGATTTCGGATTGTTTATTCGGCCTCCCTAGTGCCACTTTTGTCGTTGGAAAAGATCGGTTTCCTGTGAAAGGCTCCTTGTGGTTTTAATTCGAAACGTAAAAACTGTGTTCGAATGTTCCAGTAGGGCTTCCAGTTGTGCATAAGGGTTTCGAATTTTTTTATGCAGCCCCATGTGGCATCCACAGAGATAGAAATGACAAAATTAGGTTTAGTTTGAATATTTGTCACCAGATGGTGTAAATGGCACCGCTCACACTGAGCTATGTCACGGGAGGATATCTAGATGTGTATAAAGGTTTCCGTGTTTTATTCGGCCTCATGTGACGCCCGTAGTGCTACTTTTGTCGTTAGAGAATCGGCTTCCGGCAAAAGGCTCCTAGCAGATTTAATTCGAAACGTTAAAATGTGTTCATATGTTCTGGTGGGGTGTCTAGATCTGCACAAAGGTTTCGAATGTTTGATTTGGGCCCATGTGGCGCCTGTAGCTCCACTTTTGTCGGTAGAGTATCGGTTTCCGGTGAAAGTCTCTTTGGAGTTTTAAGATTCGAAACTTTGAAAGTGTGTTCATATGTTCATGTTGGGTGTCTAGATGTGCACAACTGCTTTAGATTTTTTATTCGTCCCCATGTGACGCCCGTAGTGTCGCTTTTATCGTGAGAGAATCGTTTACGGCAAAAGAATATCCTAGCAGTTTTAATTCGAAACGTCGAAGATGTGTTCATATGTTCTGGAGGGTTGTCGAGATGTACACAAAGGTTTCCGAGTTTTGGTTCGCACCCATGTGGCGCCCGTAGCGCCAGTTTTATCGGTAGAGAATCGGTTTCCGATGAGAGTCTCCTTTGAGTTTTAATTCGAAGTATTGAAAGTGTTTTTATATGGTCAGGAAGGGTCTCTGGATGTGCGTCGTAAGAGTTTCGGATTTTTTATTCGGCCCCATATGGCTCCACCCGTAAGGCCACTTTTGTCATTAGACAATTCGATTTCGGCGAAAGCCACCTAGCTAGGTTTTCATTCGAAACGTTAAGTATATTCATATCGCCGCATGAGTGCTAGAATGTTCTATGTCCCCCGTAGGGGACATAGAACATTCTAGCACTCAGGTGACGATATGTTCAATGTGAATATTAAATATTTGATATCAAACATTAAACAAACCCTCAATATACTGTTTCCGTTCATCTAATTTAAGGTATATTTTTGCCTTGGTGTAAATAATAAAGAAAGCATTATTGATACTTCCAAAGATTACAAATGATAAGGTGTGCATAAAGATGTTAGAATGTTGTAGCCCTGTACAACTCCAATCACATCACATTCATCGCTATAGAGTCAGTTATCGGTAAAAGGCTTCAAAGGTGTATTATTCGAAATGATCCTCGTATTGTCATATGTCATGACAGGGTTCATAGATGCGCGTGAAGGATTCTTAGTTGTATAAACTCCTACTCTGCCCCAGTTATAACACTTTGGTCGTATGTGAATTAATGTGTGACCTTCGTAATGGCAAACTGGAAATGCGGGGATACACCATAGTGTGCTTTGCACCCAAATGACACCGTTCTAGTTGATTCTGAAACAAATCATTACGAAAAGAAGACATTCATGCGAAAAGGTATTCCATTGCATTTAGCACTCGAAATGTTACACGTTTCCTTTCTTATCTCTGTCTAAAGCTGCAGATATTGTTACTATTGACCGTATATCTGTGGGTTATCAATCAGAAGACGAGATTTGTATTTTTGAAAAACAAAAACATAAGCAGTGCACAGCACTGCCACGAGACACGTCGATAATTTCTTTCAAAATGCTCGTGGCCTTGAGCATAGAGTTTAGTAAGGAAGAATCCTCATCTAAGGTGGGAATTGTTTTGAAATGGATGTCTGAAAGACGTAGCCTCGATGGTTCTAACTGCATGCTGGTAATCATCCCCTTCCGTAGTCGAAACCTGGATGCTTCTAACTGCCTGCTGGTAATCATCCCCTTCCGTAGTCGAAACCTGGCCTTGACTTAACTGGTTGAGTGCTACGTGTAGAAGCCATTATCAGGGCTTTGAAAAAATGAAGGTACCAGAGCAATAGCCAACGTTTTCCTTGCTCATGTTTCATATTCAGTCAAACCCAAATAATATTTTGTTTATATAACTTTGTATTATCACAAATTATTGAAGAATGCCTGATAAATTATTGAAGAGTGCTTGGGGGCACTCTTCAATAATGTGTGATAAAATAAATTTTGATGAACAAATTCAGACCATCAAAAATAATGTAACCCTCAAGCAGTTAATCAGGAAACTTAAATTGAAGTTTGATCGGAGTATGCTAGAAAACAATCTGTTTTGCATTAATTCTACCAATTTTTCAATATGGGACACTACTCCGATAGTTACACCCAATAACTTGAAAGAATGCAAATAACAGAATGTTCGAATTGTCACCGGCGCAGGCATAAATACTAGCAAGGTGTTGTTGTCCGCAGAAAGGGGTTAGGATTTTTCCAAACTATACTGCCTACATGTCACTCAAAATACGCCGTCCCATGTTTATTACCCAGATTTATAATCTTGACATCTTCATGTCCTGTTCAGTAGAACAAAACACATCAAACATATTTCATTCCGTCAACTACTAACCTACTGGTTGATACTCCGGTACTCATAAGAGAAAATGCACTCCTTTAATTTTAAATTTTCTTTAATTCTTTCCGCCCACCACCGTATTTTTTTAATTCACTTTCAAGACAGGCTCAATTATACCACTGTAAAATGTTTTTTAAATGCAAAGTTCATCTTTTTCGAAACAAACTTGTTCAATCACCTCTTCATTTTTGTGGAGAAGGTGAACACTTGTCCATTTCATATCTCAATCCATTAAAATTTATTGGTTTTGGCGGCTCTACAACAATATGTATGTATTTAAATTTGCGGCGTATTGTTCTCTCGAAGGTGTTCGCTCGCCTTTGGTTTCTCACATCATCAACTTTGCTTTCATTCATCACACTTCAAATGTTTTTCAAGAACCCGTTTAACCTTGATAGAACCCTATGGTATTTCCCCAAGTACGAATTTAACGACATTAAGTGGCCGAGGCCAGATTGTTTGTTGGTTAGTTCAAATTTATTATTTATTGGGGATTAACAACCCTTTAGACAGCGATGGCCACTTTGGGATGGACAGTTTTACGTGTGGAGGAAACCGAAGTACCCACAGAGAACCACCGAGTAACGGGGAGCAAATCGTCTACTCAGTTCTAGTATGTTCTCTTCGCCAGTGGTCATATAGAACACATTGGAACTCAGGGACAAACTGTAAGACTCCCGAATGTACTGACTCCGCATAAGCAGGATTAGGATTGGTTGAAGGCAAGTGTATCATCGAAGGGCAGTACGCCTTGGTACTCAGCGCCTCTGTGCCTTCATGTGCACAACCAGGATTAAGTGCTTTGAGCGAGGGTACAAGCAGTTATCATTGTTCGAGATCGTACTGTTGACCCATCAGTTTGAAGTTCAATGCTCTAACCACTGAGTGGCTAGATTAGATAAAATCTAAAATAATTCCAAAATGTACTTCAGAGATGAAGTGTCTGTACGGAAGCGAAGGACGGCACTAAGCTTCACTTATAAACTTGTAATTACAAGATACTAACTTGTAATTACAAGATACTAACTTTTAATTACGAGATACTAATTTGTAATTACATGATACCAACTTACTATCTTTGTATCTAAGTTACTGTATTGTATTTACAAGTTATTATCTTGAAATATTAAGTGAGCAAACTTGTAATTTCAACGTAGTTAGCTTGTAATTACAATTCAATAATTTGTATTTACAATTTAATAGCTTATAATTACAGATTATTAGCTTGTGATTACAATTTAGCTAACCTTAAAATACAATATAATAACTTATAATTACAGTTTAGCTAACCTGTGATTACAGTTTATAACAATTACAAGTAAGAATATTGCCAATTGATTATGTGCAGTACGCTCAGTTGTCTAGTGCGATAGTATAGGATGGAGTGTGTGTATCGCTCTTTGTCCAATGTTATTCCTTTATATATTTTGTGTTTTTTATTTATCTATTTATTTATTGAGGTTTATCAACACTTTCGACAGCCAGTGTCGACTGGTATCGGACAGTTGTTTGGGCGAAGGAAGCCAGAGTCCCGAAGAGAACAACCGAGCAAATGTCAGACCACAGAGCTGAAGCTCATCAGCTCCATTGTCCACAATGCAGCTCCCAGAGATGAGGCCGGAGTCTTATCCCTGTGAGTTGCATCAGAACTATGTAATGAGTCAATGGAGCTCCCGCAAAACATAGCTCAATAATAATATACATTTTTAAACTCGAGGACTAACCCAATCCAACCCCAAGAGTAGGCATTGATGAGTTCCCCAGCTGACCAGCCCCCGAGGCTCGATGTTAAAACTCGAGACCTAACCCAATCCAAACCCAATAATAGGCATTTAGGTGTTCCCTAACTGACCAGCTCCCGAGGCACGATGTTAAAACTCGAGGACCAACCCAATACAAACCCAATAGAAGGCATTCAGAAATTCCCTAACTGACCATCTCCCGAGGCTCGATGTTAAAACTCGAGGATTGACCCAATCCAAACCCAACAGTAGGCATTTAGGAGTTCCCTAACTGAATAGCTCCCGAGGTTCGATGTTAAAACTCGAGGACTAACGCAATCCAAACCCAATAGTAGGCATTTAAGATTTCCCTACCTCATCATCTCCTGAGGCTCGATGTCAAAACTCGAGGACTAACCCAATCTAAACCCAATAGTAAGCATTTAGGAGTTCTCTAACTGACCAGCTCCCGAGGCGCGATGTTGAAACTCGAGGACTAACCCAATCTAAACCCAAAAGTAGGCATTTAGGAGTTACCTAACTGACCAGCTCCCGAGTCTCGGTGTTAAAACTCGAGGACTAACCCAATCCAAACCCAATAGTAGGCATTTAGGAATTTCCTAACTGACAGCACCCGAGGCTCGATGTTAAAACCCGAGGACTAACCCAATCCAGAGCCAATACTAGGCATTTAAGAGTTCCCTAACTAACCAGCTCCCGAGGCTCGATGTTAAAACTCGAGAACTAACCCAATTCAAACCCAATAGTTGGCATTTAGGAGTTCTCTAACTGACCAGCTCCCGAGACTCGATGTTAAAACTCGAGGACTAACCCAATCCAATAGTAGGCATATAGGAGTTTCCTAACTGATCAGCCCCCCGAAGCTCGATGTTAAAACGCGAGGACTAACCCAATCCAAACCCAATAGTAGGCATTCAGCAGTTCCCTAACTGACCAGCTCCCGAGGCGCGATGTTGAAACTCGAGGACTAACCCAATCTAAACCCAAAAGTAGGCATTTAGGAGTTACCTAACTGACCAGCTCCCGAGTCTCGGTGTTAAAACTCGAGGACTAACCCAATCCAAACCCAATAGTAGGCATTTAGGAATTTCCTAACTGACAGCACCCGAGGCTCAATGTTAAAACCCGAGGACTAACCCAATCCAAAGCCAATACTAGGCATTTAGGAGTTCCCTAACTAACCAGCTCCCGAGGCTCGATGTTAAAACTCGAGGACTAACCCAATTTAAACCCAATAGTTGGCATTTAGGAGTTCTCTAACTGACCAGCTCCCGAGACTCGATGTTAAAACTCGAGGACTAACCCACTCCAATAGTAGGCATATAGGAGTTACCTAACTGATCAGCCCCCAAAGCTCGATGTTAAAACTCGAGGACTAACCCAATCCAAACCCAATAGTGGGCATTTAGGAGTTTCCTAACTGACCAGCTTCCGAGGCTCGATGTTAAAACTCGAGGACTAGCCCAATCCAAACCCAGTTGTAGGCATTTAGGAGTTCCCTTACTGACAGCTCCCGAGGTTCGATGTTCCCAATCCCAATCCAAACCCAGTAGTAGGCATTTAGAAGTTCCAAAACTGACCAGCTCTCGGGGCTCGATGTTAAAACTCGAGAACTAACCCAATCCAAACCCAATAGTAGGCATTTAGGAGTTCCCTAACAGACCAGCTCCTGAGGCTCGATGTTGAAACTCGAGGACAAACCCAATCCTTTTAATGACTGCAACAAAGGCACTTAGTCGCTCCTTAACTGCCAGAATTATACCCCTGATCTTGCTCGTTTCAACGTTTTTCAATTTTTGACTCCGATGATACTGAAGCCTGGAATGGAGTTACATCAATATCATCGGTTTTGTTTCACCAAAACATAAAACATCGTACATTTCATTAAACCCAGCGAACTCGGGAATGCGGGGTTTATGAACCATATCGCAGACATTTATAGACAAGCAGCTGACTCTAGAGGTTTGGAGATCCATATCTAAGTTTGGTGTCTTTTCAAGAGTAGTTTTTACGGCGAATGTATATCACCCCAAGGCATGTTAACGTCCAAGATCAAAGATATAGCTAGTTTACTTGTATTATTGTTTTTTCACAACCAATGTACCCTTCCTGTCGTATCTCGTGGGTGTTGACGAAACTCGAGTTCTTTTTCGATGGGTTCCCGTTACAAGAAAGTCTTGTATTGTCACCAGCTTGAACACCCTCTACGGTGAATTCTCTGCTACCTACTCTATCCGTTTGTCCCTGGCTGATCAATTCGTTTCCATCGAAGAATAACGTATCCCTAATAAGACTGACGTTTTCCCCCGGTTTTTTTTGGGGGGAGGGGGGGAGTCCCACAACAGGGTATAGTCTTCGCCGCTTCTGTTTAGTTGTTCAGTACTGGGGTGGGGGGGGGGGGGGGGGGGCTGTTCATTGATATATATGCATGTTCCTTTCAGTTTGGGTCCACATATTTTTACTGTTTCTTTTTCTTCATAATTAAAAGAAAATGGCCACGTTTGCTCGAGGTCTTCCGGCATATCTTTTACGTTCGATTACAATTCTTTTCTGGTTATCAATATTCAAATGGTCTTTGAAGAACTGTCTCAGTTTAGTTTCACAGTTTTCATCGACTGACCCTGGGGGACCAGTGAAGCTCGTCAGTGTCACACATTTCAGTTCTGACAGTCGAAATTTCATTTCTTATGTAAGAGCTATCAAACATATCATTTTCAGATACATCCTCAATCTTAGAACTTACAGTACGTGGAGAGTGGATTGTAACTAAATCACCCGCGGAGTGGAGTTATCACCCACAGTGTCACTGTCAAATTCTGTACATACGGACATAAAATACAAGCAATGTTTCAGCCAATGGACCTCCGGGTTCAACCCGGAGGTCCATTGCCTGGAACTTTGCTTGTGATGGTTATTTTTTGCAATAAATTTGCAATTATTGCTCGGGTGGAATCTCCACTCTGCGGGTGATTTAATGATAATACACTCTCCACGTACTGTAGTAGCTGAATATCATTAATATTTTTTTTCTGATTTCGGTTTCAAAGCCTCAAATTGTTCGTTCGCGAAATTTGCGCCAGCCTCTACATCTGCTATACTTAATTCCATATGATATGATATAATATGTTTATTTACCAATATACAAAAATACAAAATGATAAATATATACGTAAGGTTACATCATAACAGGATTCTCGTATACAGTAATATTATTTCAGATATACATAGATAATTGGATATAACAATTTTTGTATACCGGTAGGGAAAGGCATAGCAAGATTGGCTGTCTTCCCGCCTTTCCCTTTGACAGAAAAGAGAAAACTACAGAATGACGGAAGGAACTCGAAGAAGAAAATGATGTACAAGGGCAACATTGTTTGTTATTTCTGTTTTAGCTCCAACAGACAGAGTTACACCGCGACATTTGCACAACGAATGCTGGGCGGACGGTATCATTTACAGCACGCTACTCTTGAAATGGTCTCTAAAATTATATCGGTTAATTGATCTGAACCTCGGTTGATTTTTATGAGAATAACAGCTTTAAAGTTTTGGAACAGTTGAGACCAAATCAGGAGACCGGAAAGGACGAGAATACCAGACAAAAGTCTCCACTGAAGACAAGTCATGCACAGAATGAAGACTTAGTGGCACCTTGTATTGTTTATACTTGTGTGATACTATAATATTCCTGGAAATTTAATAGTATTACTTTTGGGCAGAAACTGAGAAAACTGTGTGTTTTTAGGGTTCGAGGGCGTACTAAGTAACACAGTCCGGGCAGTATGGATTAGAACAGGAAATATAATCTGAATAAGTGGAAAGAAATTTTTGTTATAAGGTTAGTCTTCAACTCTTTCCTATTTCTTATTTTTCGGATGGATATATCTAATCCATCCACAGTTTCGGAACAGCAAAGACAGGCAGGCTGTCGAGCACTTTGGTTCTAGTTCTATGACTACGTATGAGCCCTGTTTGGCGTGTATTCATATAGTCATTATTTATAGTAGAAAAGAAGCCAGCAAAGGACTTTGGTAGGTTTCCATTTTTCCAATCGAAAATAAATAAGGAAACATGTAAAGTATACAAATCCTTTATTTTTAGTATTTTATCATTAATAAAAAGAGGGTCAGTGTGAGCATTGTACTTCTTGTTGTTTATGATTTCGTATTGATCGCTTTTGTAATTTATAAAGACGGTAGATTAAACAGATTTTTATTTGCCATTCAACAATGCACATCGGGATTGGAGGACAAGTGCTGACCACTTAGAAAACCCTCCGCTCCTGTACAAAGACTAATAGCTTACAAAAAGCAGAACAAAATATAACAATATGTAAACATTGTACACAAAAGAAGTTAACGCAAAAGAGAGAGAAAGAAATAAAGAAAGAGAGAATAGAGAGGGAGAGAGAGAGAGACCAGACAGAAAAACTGGTAACAGCAGATTGAAATCAAAGAAGACAAACAACAAACAAAAAAAACAGTATACAACAGAAATTCCAGTGATGATGCTCAGCCCCCCCCCACCCACCCAAAATTTATTCAACTCTAAATTTAGTTTAATGCCGCTAAGGAACGTTCACAGAACATGCTGAGACCAGTTAATCTTTGCGTGCTCATTCCACGTCCGTACTAACCTAACATCCGCCGTGTTGTCCTCACACAGATTGATTGTCAGGTCCCACTGCGAGAGGATACCCACAGTGAAAGTCAGATCACCTGTATAACCTTGGGACACTCAGACTTGCTGAGAGGCGCATCTAATTCAGCAACTGTACATCAAATCTATGCGAGCCACGAATAAATTTTTCAACAGATAAGAAAACTGATACATTGCTGCTTTCGGGTAATGACGGGCTTCCGTATAAAATTAAATCCAATAAATTCCAGTTGGGTGTGAGTTTCGACAAATCATCTATAAAGACGGTTACAGGCTTTTGAGGCACCCCATAAGGGAATTCCTTAGATAAAATGAATTGTGTAAGTGTAAAGTATAGGGTTTTCATTACATTGTGGGGTAGGATTTTTTCACTCTATTGAGGGCATAATTCGCAAGAGCAACTTTCGAGGAGATCTGAGATATGTGGGCGTTATACGATAATTTTTCATCAATAGTTATGCCAAGAAACTTTATAGATTCTTCATTGTCGGCACGGTCACCGGTATTAATAATATGATTATTTATTTTAATATTCTGGAGTGTAACATTCTTTTTTTGACATGGATTAAGAACAATATAATTAGTTTTCTTAGGGTTCAAGACTAAGTGATTGGATGCGCACCAGTCAAATATTTTTTGAAGTTCCTCATTAAATTCTGACACAAGCATGTTTAACTTTGCTGCAGCCTTGTATGTGGAAGCATCATCTGCAAAGGATAAAAGATTTAGTTTCGTTGAATTGCAGATGTCATTTACGTATATAAGGAAAAGAATAGGTCCTAGTATTGAGCCTTGTGGTACTCCACATCTTAAACCAGATAGATCAGATTTACTGTCACCAAAAGAGACATACTGATTCCTATTTTGTAAGTAACTCTTAAACCAGTTGTTCGCATTCTCTCTTATACCATAGTATTCTAATTTGTGAAGTAGTATTTCATGGCTGATGGTATCGAAGGCTTTTAAAAGATCCAGAAATAGGGCGAGTGTACTTTCTTTACTATTGTTATTATTTTCTTCGGCTACATATTGTAATAGATGCATAACAGGGTGCAGTGTGCTGTGGTGCTTCCTGAAGCCATATTGGTGGTGATAGAAAATTTTGAATTTACCTAAGAAGTTTACAAGTCTTATAGACATTAGCTTTTCTAGAGCTTTAGAAAAAACAGGCAAAATACTGATTGGCCTGTAATTTGTAAAATTATTCTCAACACCTGCTTTGAAGACTGGAGTTATCTTAGCAATTTTCATCCTGTCTGGTACTATTCCCCGACTGAATGAATTATTCATAATGTGCGCAAGTGGAGTAGCGACTAAATTTATTGAACATTTCAGAATACTGGACGTGATATTTTCACAGTCCTCTCTTACTTTAGGTTTCATTGTATTTACAATATTTGAGATTTCAGTAGACGATGTTGGGCTTATAAAAAAGTTTCCCATAAAAGAAGAATTCAAGAACTCGCAAATGATTTACGAGGTTTGGATATTTTATTTGACGTCTGAATTCCAATGTTGGCGAAAGACTTATTGAATTCTTGTGCAATTTGATTTGGTGCATATATCTTTGTATCACCAAGATTAAAAAATGATGGTATGGTTCGTTGGTTTTTATTCTTATTCAATGCGTTATTTATAATTTCCCACGTCTTTCTCATGTTATTCTTATTTTCTAAAAGTACTTTTTCATAATATAGAGCTTTGCATTGATTCTTAATTTTGTTAAATATTCTACAGTAATTTTTATAATTTTTGACGTTCGCCTCAGTGGGAGCTTTTAATTTTTTGTTATGAAATTTGTTCCTATTGTTGGCGGAAACTAGAAGACCTTTTGTCATCCAGGGCTGCTGTTTTATATATTTCTTATTTTGTTGATGGCCTTGGAGAGGGAATGATGTCTCATAGGCATTCAAATAAATATTAAGGAATTTTTCGTAAGCATCATTTGGGCAGTTTGTTTCCAGAACCGGACTAAAATCACATTGGGATAACAACGACTTAAAGCGTTCCATAGTATAGTAATTTATTTTTCTGGTCAAGATCTGTTTTGATCTAACAGGTTTGGAATGTGATATTTCGACATAAAAAAAAATCCCAAAGTGATCAGAAGCATCGCTAAGGATTATTCCAGATTTTGAAAAAATTGAGACATCATTGGAAAATATATTATGTATGAGCGTAGCCCTGCGATCTGTAACTCTGGTTGGTTTTGTAATAACAGATAGGAAGCTCTCACTAAACATTAAATCAATAAATGATTCAGTTTTGGAAAGAGACGCCACCTTTAGGAGGTCAATATTTAAATCGCCCATAATGATAGAGTCTTTCTTTTCTTTATTCAGGACGTCAGTCAGTTGGTTAATTTGTGATTGAAATAGGTCGATATCTGCCCTCGGGCCGTATTTGGTTTATATATTACTCCAATTACCTTGGAGGAAATTTTGTACTTTAATTCAACGAAGATGGACTCGAAGACGTGCGGTAGAAAATTGAAAAGGTCTTGTCGAATACTAAAAGAAATGTCGTTTGTTAAAAACAGACAGACCCCGCCATGACCATCGTTATCAATAGATCTCAAATTTGTTTGTAAAGGGTGGTATCTTTCTAAGGTATATGACATATTTGTGGGGATTCTGAAGATTTCCGTTAGACCGATCACATCGAAGATGTTCTCTGTGTCGTTGAGTTCAGAGAGCAAGTGATGTAAAGGTCCCACTGAGCACTGAGACTTTGTCAATTAATATGAAATACTGAGAAGGATCCTTGTGCACCCCTAAGCTCATTTCGAACTCACCGGGAAGGGAATATTTACAATCAATATCATTAAATAGGGCTGCTGAATCATTATCTGTTTTATCATTCAGTAGGTGACCTAAATCGTAATCAGGATCCGTCTGGATCTCGTCCAATTTAACACTACCCGCCATAGTATCCGAACCAACCACCAACATGACAAATGCACAGACGGTGGAGAAAAATATTTAATGGAGTAGGTTCGCCAAGCGATAAATATTCGTTGTGAAATTTTGCGAATGCGACAAACGTCGATGGAGAGTTAACATAAGTAGAATTTCATGACGATTCCTTGTACAATGTTGTATATCACAAAATGAAAATAAAAAAGATTAGAAAATAGAAAAGTGTATCACTTTCCAGAATAAGGGGGTGAGGTGGAATGTTTCGTTCCCTAGTCCGGTGTTTTAAAATTAGTAAAAATGTAACCGTTTTAACTGCAAGGGTCTTGAATTATTCTATTCCCAATCGGAAACTTTTAGACGCAAAACCGATGATATAAATATCAGGACTGCATGTGTTATTTTGCATTGGAAGAATGTTTGAGTAACAGATCACTAGAGATGATACAGGATCACATGGCACACTCGGGACTTTGGGGTAGATAAACCCTTCAATCTCATCATCAGCCCTGGATCCCGAATCCTCCCTACATGTTCAGAAATTAATTCAAATCGCTATTTCCATATAGCACTCATAATCTGTGGTCCGAATAATCTGAGTAATATATCAAGAACGCCTTTTTGCCAGATGGGACATACATATATTAATTTCTACTGGGAATAAGTTAGAGTAGCAAATCAGCAGAGAGGGTATAGGATCACAGGGCACACTCAGGACTTTGAGGGTAGATACACCCTTCAGTCTCATCATCAGCCCTGGATCCCGAACCCTCTCTACATGTTCAGAAATTAATTTAATCCGCTATTTCCATATAGCACTCATAATCTGGGGTCCGAATAATCTTAGTAATATATCAAGAACACCTTTTTATCAGATGAAACATACATGAATAAAATTCTATTGGGAAGAGGTAAGAGTAGTAAATCAGCAGAGAAGATATAGGATCATGTGGCACAGTCAGGGCTTTGGGGTACATATACCCGGCAGTCTCATCATCAGCCTTGGGTCTCGGATCCTCCCTACATGTTCAGAAGTTAATTCAACCCGTTCTTAGTGTGTAACACTCATAAACCGTGGTCCGAATCATCTTAGGAACGTTTTTTGTCAGATGGGACTTACATGCAATTTAGAAAATAAGATTGCAAAGTTAAATATGGCCGGGGAATAAATAGGTTTGATAAGACCTTAACCCTTTACCCAACGAATCGCCCGCGTAATATGCAAAGTCAGCAGTTGAAAAAATAATATTTTTCAAAAATTTTAAATAAAACCATATCAAGTGACTCCTCGTTGGAACGAGCTCGTCGAGCTCGTTCCAGCTAGGGGTCACTTGATATGGTTTTGTTGAAAATTTTTGAAAAATATAAAAAAATGATATTTAAAATAATAAATTTTGATATCGTCTCCGTTTGAAAAGACCTTAAACGTTAACAAAAAGTTGGTGGGAATCATAGTGCATCAAATTATCACTAATGAGCGATACCACGTGACTGTGTTGGAAATAAAATCATCTGTGAGAGATTGATTAGTTTGTTTACCGAAATTGGTTTGTCAGCCATTTTTATTTTTCGTAATCAGTCACACAGTAATATACAAACAGAAAAAACAAATCGTTATCTTCATATTTATGTGTGACGATAATAGCGGGTGACCATTGACTGGACTACACAGCGATGTCATAGTGCATGGTTTTCAGCCGAATTATCATTTATAATTCGTTGAAGGAGATTGACTTCACATCACTGTGTGCGGATTCCAACAAAGGAACATATCGGAGTGGTGTAGGAACGGGGAATGACAATTAACATATTGATCTATTAATTTCTTAAGTGCCTATATAAGTAATGAAATTTTGTTTATTTTGAAAATACTCACCTCTGATATTCCATAAATTCAAATTAAATATACACAAATTGTACATCAAAATGACGAGTGGGATGTATAGAACACGAAACACGTGTCATAACCTCATAGAGTCGACCGTAGGCACCACTGGGTCCTGGAAGTCTGCTAACGTATTCGTACTAGAACTGATAATTTAATAATATTTCACGAGAAAAACTTATGGCCAAATGTGCTTTCCATACTCAAGAACAAAGCTGGGGTATCAAAATTCTTCAAAACACAGCAACAGGGCTACATGGGGGTAAATTCTGAAACCAACGCTTTTGTTTACATATGAATGTATTTTCGATTTCCGGTCGACGTCATCGGACGGAAAAAGCATCGACATACAACGCCGTCTAAACTCAAATAATGAGAAAGATCGCCTTAATACAGTATACTATTATTATACAGAGTCTGCACAGTTGCCATATTCAACGCAAGGTATCATGATACCTGTTCAAAGTGTTGAAATTTCTTAGAATTACGACTTTGTTTTTCGATGGAAATTCGTGGTATCGAGTGATTTGCGCATGTCTGTCGAACATGGAAACCATTTTCAATAAAAAATGCAGACAGTGTTGTCCTTTTCCAAAATGCAGTCCTATCGCTGCACCTGAAAGAGTTTTGAATGCCTAGCTTTGTTATTGAATATATGAAGCACATTTGGCCACGAGTTGTTCTCGCGAAATATTATTTTATTATCGGTTCTGGTACGAATACGATAGCAGACTTCCAGGAACCAGTGGTGCATGCTGTCAACTCTGTGAGTTGATTACATATGTGTTTCGTGTTCTATACATCACAACCTTCATTTTGGTGCATAATTTGTGTACATGCAATCTGAATTTAAGGAATATCAGAGGTAAGAATTTCCAAATAAACAAAATTCCATTACTTATATAGCCCCTTAAAGGAATTCAACTTCAGACCGCCGTCGAAAGATTGAAATATGAGATCTTATTTAGTTTTGTTGTAAAGTAATAATGATGTCCACTCCTTTAGTTCTGACAGAGAACAATAGTGATCCCGTCCCACTCAGGATAATAGGTGATGTATGTATCTAGAACAAGGAGTACTGTCATGTAGTACTTAAATACATAGACATAGCTGCTTTCATGAAGAAGGTAGAATGGCGCCACCACGGGATATGGCTGCTTCAAATCCAAACTTAAATATTTCGCATGGCTTTTAACTGAAAGTTCAGGATTTAAATACTGCCTTCACACAGAGACATGGGCGTGGCTGATTTCAAGAATCAAACACCAGTACGACTCTATACATGGCACAAGGTTGATTCAAGGACTCGATTTGGCATAAAACATTGATCGGCCTATACAGGACTATTAATGTGGTACAGTCCCACACCAGCGGCCAGGTGATAACCGCGGGTGAAGGACAGCACCACCGTAATATTCCTGTCAAGGAGCTGTTTATAAAATATAATTACAGGTTGTCTAATAATTCTTCACATGGGACATGGCTGCTCGAAGAACATAATTACATATTATATATTTACCGGAGTTTTCAACTGATATAGGTAAGGGTATGACTGTTATCAAAAAGTAAACAATTATTTTCATGTCAAGGAGCTGTTTATAAAATATAATTGCAGGTTGTCTAGTAATTCTTCACATGGGACATGGCTGCTCGAAGAACATAATTACATATTATATATTTAGCGGAGTTCTTAACTGATATAGGCAAGGGCATGACTGTTATCAAGAAGTAAACCGTTATATTCATGATTCATGGCAAGGAGCTCTTTATAAAATATAATTACAGGTAGTCTAGTAATTCTTGACATGGGACATGGCCGTTTGAAGAGCATAATTATATATTTAGCAGAGTTTTCAACTGATATAGGCAAAGATATGGCTGCTATCAAGAAGTAAATAACAACATGTCTCTACAGGAATAGGCATAAATTATAGAACAGCCTATACTGGACTTTAAGTGTGGGACTGTGTAGCACCAGCAGCCAAGTGATGGCAGTTGATGATAGACAGCACCACAGTTGGAATGGCGCTACCCATAGGATATGGCTGCTTCAAATCCAGGCTTTAATATTTAGCATGGTTTTCAACTGAAAGTTCAAGATTTAAATACTGCCTTCACACAGAGACATGGGCGTGGCTGATTTCAAGAATCAAACACCAATACGACTCTACACATGGCATATGGTTGATTCAAGGACTCGATTAGGCATAAAGCATTGATCGACCTATACAGGACTATTAATGTGGTACAGTCCTGCACCAGCGGCCAGGTGATAACCGCCGGTGATGGACAGCACCACCGTAATATTCCTGTCAAGGAGCTGTTTATCAAATATAATTACAGGTTGTCTAGTAATTCTTCACATGGGACATGGCTGCTCGAAGAAAATAATTACATATTACATATTTAGCAGAGTTTTCAATTGATATAGGTAAGGGTATGACTGTTATCAAAAGGTAAACAGTTATATTAATGTCAAGGAGCTCTTTATAAAATATAATTACAGGTAGTCTAGTAATTCTTGACATGGGACATGGCTGCTTGAAGAACATAATTATATATTTAGCAAAGTTTTCAACTGATATAGGCAAGGGTATGACTGCTATCAAGAAGTAAACAACAACATGTCTCTACAGGAATGGACATAAATTATAGAACAGCCTATACTGGACTTTAAGTGCAGGACTGTCTAGCACCAGCTGCCAGATGATGGCTGCTGATGACAGAAGTTTCATTTCTGTCAAGATGCGGATTGTAAAATATATTTACCAGCAATCTAGTAATTCTTTGCATAGGGCATGGCTGCTTCAAAGACATAATTATAGATTAATATTTTCAGCATGGCTCTCAGCTAAGTATTGCTTCTACACATAGAAAGGGCATGACTACACCATAGCAGCAGGTTTGTCTGCTTACCAAAAGCAAACAACAATGATAGCCGACACAGTCCAGCTCCAGCAGCCATGAGATGGCTGCTTCTGATAGACAGTATCACAGTGACATTCCTGTCAGAAAGCTGTTAATCAAATATAATTGCTGATAGTCTGGAAATTCTCCACTTTGATATGGCTGCTTGATGAACATAATTAACTCTATTATGATTCTATATTGAACAGCTTATACAAGACTATTATTGTGGTAAATCAATTAGGCATATATCATTGAATTGTCTATATATTGAACAGCTTATACAGGACTATTATGGTGGTAAATCAATTAGGCATATATTATTGATTGAACTGTCTATATACTGAACAGCTTATACAGGACTATTATTGTGGTAAATCAATTAGGCATATATCTTTGAACTGTCTATATACTGAACAGCTTATACAGGACTATTATTGTGGTAAATCAATTAGGCATATATCATTGAACTGTCTATATACTGAACAGCTTATACAGGACTATTATTGTGGTAAATCAATTAGGCATATATCATTGAACTGTCTATATATTGAACAGCTTATACAGGACTATTATTGTGGTAAATCAATTAGGCATATATCTTTGAACTGTCTATATACTGAACAGCTTATACAGGACTATTATTGTGGTAAATCAATTAGGCATATATCTTTGAACTGTCTATATACTGAACAGCTTATACAGGACTATTATTGTGGTAAATCAATTAGGCATATATCATTGAACTGTCTATATATTGAACAGCTTATACAGGACTATTATTGTGGTAAATCAATTAGGCATATATCATTGAACTGTCTATATATTGAACAGCTTATACAGGACTATTATTGTGGTAAATCAATTAGGCATATATCATAGAACTGCCTATACTATATGATTCTACATAGCCTCTCTGTCAAGAGGCTAGCTGTTATCAAATATAGTTAATTACCAGAAGTTTGGTGATTCTCCACATGGAAAGCCTTACTGTACACAAATTAGGCATAAATCATATATGTGGTACTGCCCATGTCAGTTGCAAGGGCGTGATAACTTTCATTCAAGAAGCAAACAACAATATGATTCTTCACATGGGGTATGGCTGCTTTAAAAACACATTTAGGCATAAATCACGGACGAGTTATGCAGGACTATTAGTGTGGTACAATCCAGCACCAGGAAGAAGAGGGGAGGGGGCTATGGCTGCTTTAAAAACACAGTTAGGCATAAATCATAGAACATCCTATCCAATATGACTCTTCACATGGGGTATGGCTGCTTTACATATTTTGTACATCGATCTCAAGTGAATTGAACCTCAGCGTTAGGTTGCTTAATTTACTGTTCATTTCATCCAGCATTTGTTAACTTGGTCATGTCTCGTTCAGTAACATTCAATCTTTTTTCAATCCCATCCATTTCATTTATTTTTTTTGTATTCACCATATCCAGTTTATCAAACTTCGTCGCATTGGTAGAACCTAAAATGGCGTGCAAATCTCTATCGAATGCCGGCCGAGTCTTTAGAGATATTCCAGCAATTGTTACCATAGATAACACTCCGTGTCTGACTAAAGAGTTGTGACGTTTCATTAAGTGACATCGTGAATTGCCTTTGAAGCACTATTCACGGAAGCTAAAAGCGATCCTAAATTTTATCATGTAGCAAAATAGGAATTTTGACGAGCTCCTTTTTCACAACCTCAACACTATACCATCACGTGACCCATCCTACTTAATGGTATATGACCTTAAACACCAATAAATAATTAAATCCTACTTAATGAAATTATGACGTATCATATTCCTGGACTGCAAAGGGAGTGTCTCGCATTCAAAGGGTTAAATTTTAAGAAAGTCTCTCGTTTTGATTATAATTATGGAGTTGTTAGGAATTATTTTAAAAACAACGGGATACAAATTTACTGTACTGCCTTACAAGCGGAAAATAATTTCTCATTTTTTTTATTTAACCCTTTACCTGACATAAAACGCAGACGACACTTTCAAAAAAGGCTTGAATAACTATTTTTTTTTTCATTTTTTGTCTCAAAAACATAGGCTATGACCCCTGATTGCAACGAGCTCGACGAGTTCGTTCCAACGGGTGGGTGGGGGGGGGGGGGGGGGGGGTGTCATAACCTATATGTTTGAGACAAAAAAGCAGGTACAAGACTGTGAAAAAGAGGCTGCAGAGAGGTCGAGGTTGGAGGGATCCAGGGAGTTTAATTCCAGAAAATGTGATTAAGAAGGCGACAAATATACGCATTATCTGCATTATGAAAAAACATTAAAATGACATAACATGATAAGGACATTATGTAATGTGGACTACACGACATAACACACAATATAAAGTATAGAAAACTGATATCTGTATTCTGTAAATGTGATCACCGTTCCCAAGTTATATGTGGTCTTGTAAGATGAAACGTAAAAAATTCGCAAAATACCAAATACGCCTGGCCAAATTTAACCCTTTGAACTCTAGTGGTATCTTCCATGCCAGTTCACTAGCAGCAATTAGAAGAGTCCATATTCATTTGTTGGGGTAGAACAATCAATATTTGCAACGTGCAGCCCTAGGGCTGCACGTTGAAAATATTGACTTGTCTACCCCACACATTTACTGAACAGCCATCCTATTTAATGACGATATGACGTATCATGTTCCTGGCCAGAAAAGCGATTCAAAGGGTTAAGACCCTTTTAGTTGAGGCGCAGACTACATGGTCCACCTTCATAGAGGATCTGGTTGGAAAATGATGAAGGGAAAATCATCAAATGCCCAAACGGATTTTTGCCACTTTTGCAGTTGGAGAATCAGTTTCAGGCAAAACGCCCCAAGCTGTTTAAATTCGAAACGTTGAGAGTGTGTTCATATGTTCTTGTATGGGATCTAGATGTGCATAAAGGTTTAGGATGTTTGATTCAGCTCAATGTGGCCCTCGCAGCGCCACTTTTGTTAACAGGAAATCGGTTTCTGGAGAAAGACTCGTAGGGGTTTTAATTGGAAAAGTTGAAAGTGTATTTATATGTTCCGATAAGGTGTGTAGATGTGCATAAAGGTTTCGGGTTTTTTATTCGGCCTCACATGACGTTCGTAGTGCCACTTTTGTCGTTAGAGAATCGGTTACCCGTGAAAGGCTCCTAGGGGTTTTAATTCGAAACGTTAAAAGTGTGTTCGTATGTTCCAGTGGGGCTTCTGGATGTGCATAAAGGTTTTGGATTTATGATTGGGCCGCATTTGGCGACTGTAGCGCCACTTTTGTCATAGGAGAATTGTTTTTCGGCGAAAGATTCCTAGGGGGTTTAATTCAAAACGTTCAAAGTGTATCCATGCGTTCAGGTAGGGTCTCTAGATGTGCATAAAGGTTTCTGATTTTTTTATTCGGCCTCACATGTCGTCCGTAGTGCTACTTTTGTCGTTAGAAAATCGTTTTCCTGTGAAAGGCTCCTAGGGGTTTTAATTCAAAACGTTAAAAGTGTGTTCGTATGTTCCAGTAGGGCTTCTAGATGCACATAGAGGTTTTGGATTTATGATTGGGCCGCATTTGGCGATTGTAGCGCCACTTTTGTAATAGGAGAATTGTTTCGGCGAGAGGCTCTTTGGTGTTTTAATTCAAAACGTTCAAAGTGTGTCAAAGTTTTAGTTCGGCCCTATGTGGCATCCGTAGCGGTTTAGTTGGAATTGTTGTCACCAGGTGGTGCCAATGGCACCACTCACACTGAGCTAAAATACTGTTTTCCGACGAAAGCCTCCTAGGATATGTAAGTTTGACTGTTTGAAGTTTGTTCATGTGTTCAGGTAGGGTTTCCAGATGTGCATGAAGGTTTCGGATATTTTATTTGGTTCAATGTGACGCCTGAAGCGCCACTTATGTCGTTAGCGAATCGGTTTCTGGCGAAAAGCTCATAGGGGTTTTAATTGGAAACGTTGAAAGTGTGTTCATCTGTTCATGTATTGTCTCTAGACGTGCACAAAGGTTTCTGATTTTTGATTCGGCATCTTCTGGCGCCCGTCGCGGCACTTTTGTCATTAGAGAATCGGTTTCCGGTGAAAAGCTCCCAGGGGTTTAATTCGAAACGTTAAAACGTGTGTTCATATTTTCCGATGTGCATAAAAAGTTTCAGAGTTTTTGATTCAGTCACATGTATCGCCTACAGCGCCACTTTTGTCGTTGGAGGTCGGTTTCCGGCGAAAGTCGCTTTGGGGTTTTAATTCGAAACATTGAAAGTGTGTCTGTATGTTCCGGTAGGTTTTCTAGATGTGTGTGGATAAAGGTTTCGGATTTTTTATTCAGCCTGATATGGCACCCGTAGACCCACATTTTTCGTAAGAGAATCGGTTTGCGACGAAAGGCTCCAAGGAATTTTAATTTGAAACGTTGAAAGCGTGTTCATATCTTCCGGTTGGGTGTCGAGATGTGTGTGTATAAAGGTTTCCGATTTTTTATTCGGCTCTATGTGGCGTCCGTATAGCCACTTTTGTCGCTAGAGACTCCGTTTCTGGCGAAAGGCGCCTAAGGGTTTTAATGCCAAACGTTGAAAGTGTGTTCATAAATTCAGGTAGTTCAGGTTCATAGATGTGCTTAAATGTTTCAGTTTTTTATTTATTCGGCCCCATGTGGCGTACGTATCACCAATTTTGTCGTTAGAGGATCGGTTTCCGATGGAAAGCTCCTAGGGGTGTTCATTCGAAACGTTGAAAGTGTTTTCATATGTTCAGTTAAGGTCTCTTGATGTGCATAAAGGTATCGGATTTTCATTCGGCCCAATCTGACGCGCTTAGTGCCACTTTTGTTGTTAGAGAATCGGTTTCCGACGAAAGGTTCCTAATGTTTTTAATTCGAAAGATTGAAAGATTTGCATTAAGGGTTCGGATTTTTGATTCGGCCTCACATGGTGGCCGTGGCTCCACTTTTATCGTTAGAGAATCGTTTTCCACTGAAAGGCTCCTAGGGGTTTTGATTCAAAACTTTAAATGTGTGTTCATATGTTCAGGAAGGGTCTTTGGGTGTGCATAAAGGTTTCAGATTTTTTATTCGGCCCCATATGGCATAGCCACTTTTGTCATTAGACAATTCGATTCCGGCGAAATGCGCCTAGCGGTTTTCATTCGAAACGTTAAGAGGTGTTCGTATATGTTCAATGTGAATATAAAATATTTAATATCAGACATTCACAAAAAAACCTCAATATATTGTTTCCTTTCAGCTAATTTAAGGTATATTTTTTACCCTAATGTAAATAATAAAGAAAACATTATTGATACTTATACAAGTTATAAATGATAAGGTGCGCATGAAGGTGTTGGAATTTTGTATCCCGCCTTGTATAACTCCAATCACACCACATTCATTGCTATAGAATCCGTTTTCGGTAAAAGGCCCCAAAGGTACAGTTAAAACTAGAAGTCCTGTCACGACCGTGCGCTTATCTTGGCTTAATTGCGCACATCCAAACCACAGCAGGTTCTCCTGGTTACTCATAGCAAACACAAGCAATGTTTCTGCCATCGGACCTCTGGGTTACCCGGATGTCCATTGGCTGAAACATTGCTTGTGCACAGGCCATATGTACAGAATTTGATAGCCTTACTATGGTCATAACGCGTAGATTAACGCGCAGATCGACGTGCTATCTGTGCGCATTTCATGACACGACTTCTAGTTTTAACTGTATACGTATTGTTTCCTTTCGTCTAATTTAAGGTATATTTTTGCCTTGGCGTGAATAATAAAGAAACAGTTATTGATATTTATATGAATCACAAATGATAAGGTGTGCTTAAAGGTGTTGGAATTTTGTATGCAGCCCTTTATAACTCCAATCCCACCACTTTCATTGCTTTTGAATCAGTTTTCGGTAAAAAGCCTCAAAGGTGCATTATTCGAAATGATTCTAGTATGTTCATATGTTATGATAGGGTTCATAGACTTGCATGGAGGGAGGATTCCTGGTTTTATAAACTCTTACATTGACCCAGTTATAACACTTTGGTTGTTTTGTAAATTGATGAATGACCTTCGTGATTGCAAACTGAAAATGCGGGGATACACCATAGTGTGCTTTGCACACAAATGACACCGTTCTTGTTGATTTTTTTAAACAAGTCATTACGAAAAGAAGGCATTCATGCGAAACCAGCATCCCATTGCCTTTATCACTCGAAATGTTACACGTTTCCTTCCTTATCTCTGTCTAAAGTTGCAGATATTGTTACTGTTGGCGGTATATCTGCGGTCTGCCAATCAGAAGACGAGATTTGTATTTAACAAAACAAAACAAAACCAGTGTACAGCGCTGCTTCGAGCCACATCGCTAATTTCTGTTCGAGTGTTCGTGGTCTTGAACGTTGAGTTTAGTAAGCATGAGGATGAATCCTCATCTATGATGGGAATTGTTTAGGAATGCGTGTCTAAAAGACGTAGTCCCGGTGATTCTAACTGCCTGCTGGTAACCACTTCCTTCCACAGTCGAACCTGGACTTGACTTTATTAGGAAACTCAAATTTATTTTTTATCGCAAAAAAAAAAAACAACCAAAAAAAATTGTGTTTCTTCAATTCTGCCAATTTTTTAATATGGGATACTGCTCGGACAGTTACGCGCAATAACCTGACATAAATGCTAATAGCAGAATACTCGAATTGTCACCGGATCAACCATAAATGCTAGCAAGGCGTTGTTGTCCGCTGAGAAGGGGATGGGAGTTTTCCAAACTATACTGCTTACATGTCACTAAATATACGCCGTCCCATGTCTATGATACAGAATTATAATCTTGACATCTCATGTCCCGTTTAGTCGAACAAAACACATCAAACGCATTTAATTCATCAACTACTAAGCTATGAGTTGATATTCCGGTACACATAAGAGAAAATTCATTGCTGTCAATTTTTAATTTTCTGTAATTGTTTTCTCCCACCACTGTATTTTCGTTTAACTCAGTTTCCAAAGAGGCTCAAATATACAACAGTAGAATTTGTCTTAAATGTTGTTATGATCATCTTTTTCTTAACAAACTTGTTGAATCACCACTTTGTTCTTGTGTAGAAGGTGAACACTTTACTGAGATGCCGACTTCATTTCTCAGTCCGCTGTGAAGCATTAGATTTGTTGCTTTATCCCATCGAGTGTTCTTCTTTGTGACTCGGAGTTTTACTCTAAACAAGTAAACCTGGACATTTATATTACCGTTCACAATTATATTCTCTCATGTACGCGATACTTTGAAGCGCGGTAGGGGGCGGCATTCTGCCCTTGACTCCTCTTAGCGACGTATGCCGGTTGGGTGGACTTGTGTACTGCAGCAGTTGTTTCGAAGGACTGACAGGGCGCGCTTTCTCCGTGATTTTCTACTGATATGACTATTTGGGGAAATAAATACTGTTAAAACTAAATATACGCTCCGTGTACTTCTCATATTACTGCCTACTTTTTGTCATTCATATTACTTTTTCCTAGCACCATTTTATTTCTGATATAACAGACTTACGTGAGTCATATCTCCCATGCACATCCAGTTAGATATAATAGCCAAGTCCCTAATGATTTTGACGGATCAGTGACATATATTAGCCGAGTTTACATCAATTTTCATGGATCAGTGACATATAATAGCCGGGTCCGCATTCAGTTACATGGGTAGATCAAATAGTATTTCCACCACGTAGTCTTATTGCTGAGGCTGAATATATTATTTGGTGTGCTCTACAAATGTATCGAGTGCAATTTAATACCTATCACTAGACCCCTTTTTATGACATCAAAAGGGATATCGTGTTGAGAGGGTTACAGGGACAATACCACACACAATTTCGAACATTTTTGTTGTTTGGTTGTTAAAACCAATAAATTGAATATTCAGAAGTACCCTTGTACTTCATGTTTAATGTGTCTGAAATCGTTTGTTGAACTTGAAATGTGAATTATTGTTTTGTTTTGTGTTTTTCATTCTTTCGTTGCTGACAAAAGTTATTGGTTTTGGCGGCTGTACAACAATATATATATTTTTTAATTTGCGCCGTATTGTTCTCTTAAAGGTATTTGCTCATCTTTGGTTTCTCAGATCATCGACTTTGTTGGCATTCATCACACTTGAAATTTCTTTCAAGAACCCGTTTATCCTTGATAGAACCCTCTGGCATTTCCCAAGTACGAATTTAACGACATCGACAAGTGACCGAGACCAGATCCAGATTGTTGTTTAGTTCAATTATTTATTGGAGTTTAGACAGCCATGGTCACTTCGGGATGGACAGCTTTATGGACGAAACCGAAGTGCCCAGAAAGAACCACCCAGCAGAGGGGAACAACTCGTCCCCTGTGTTCTAATGCGTTCTACGTGCCAGTGGGCACATAGAACACATTGGAACTCGGGGAGGAACTGTCAGACACCCGGACGTACAGATTCCGTATAAGCAGGATTAGCATTGGTTGAAGGCAAGTGCATCATCGACGTGCAATTCGCCCTGGTACTCAGCGTCACCGTGCCCTCACGTGGGCAACCGTGATTAAGGGCTTTGTCCAAGGATACAATCAATTACCACTGTTCAAGATTGAACTGTTGACCTTTCAGTTTGAAGTTCAATGCTTTAACCACTGAGTGGCGAGATCAGATAAAATTTAATATAATAACAAAATGTATCACCGAGATGATGTGTTTGTACGACAGCATAGCACGACATTAACCTTCACTTGTTAACTTGTAATTACAAGATACTAACATGTCATTACAAGATACTAATTTGTAATTACACGATACTAACTTACTATCTTAATATCTAAGTTATTATCAATAATTTGTAATTACAATATAATAACTTTTAATTTATCTAACCTGTAATTACAAGTTAATAACAATTACAATTTAGAATCTTGTCATATGATTATGTGGGAGTACGCTCAGTTGTCTAATGTGGTAGTATAGGGTGGAGTGCATCGCTCTTTGTTTCATGTTATTTATTTATTTATTTATTGATTTATTTATTCATTGGGATTTATCGACACATTCGACAGCCAGGGTCGCCTCGCGTCGGACAGTATTTCGGTAGTGGAAGCCAGAGTACCCGAAGAGAACAACCGAGCAACAGTGAGCAAATGCCAGACTCTATAACGTACCAACTTCACACAGGTAGGGTTAGCATTGGTTGAAGACAAGTGCATTATCGATGTGCATTACGCCTTAGTACACAACGTCACCGTGCCCCCAGGCTGTACCCTACTGACAATTAATTGGGGAAATTTTATAACGTACAAACTTTTTATTTATTTTTACTCAGATTACCGTCAGAATTGTTCGAAATACCGTGAGACACGGTATACCAACTAAGCTAAAATGAGCTCGGTATTGAACAAAATACCGACTTTCGGTTAAATACCGAAATACTGTGAAGACCTAGCTCCCATGTTGGCAAATGGGATGAAGTGTCATTCCCAAGGACACAACGCGGTTGCCGAGGTGGGATTCGAACCGAGTAAGTCTCGGATTACAATCAACTGAGCCACCGCACTCCCCCGTCTAATGTTGCCTTTTGGTACAAGGTGTTATGTTTTTTTCTATCCTATGGCTTCAATGGACAGTTCGTAATGCTCTGTTATTCTCTGTTGTTGAAGAAGCAAACATTTAACACTGAAACACTGAACATTATCTGCAAGCCAAATATTTATTTCACTTGAAGCATTGTCGACTTGAAGAATTATAAGTTTCTAGTAATTAAGTATCCTATTTTATAGAAATGGTTGACATGAGAGTCACTCCATTTAACAATACGGTTATTGGAGAAACACAAAAAAATATTCTCACAATACTCAGCTGTTCAAATGCTTTCATATATGATGGATAGCATTGTTTTGATGATGCATCGCGTTTTTTAAACACTCCATCCAATGTAACGCCAAAACTTTCTATTCACAAAAATCACCACACAATTTTCTGTATTTTTTGCATTCTTTGTCTAAAATATATAGCTTATGACTTCTCATTGAAACGAGCTCGTTCTAGTGGGGGTTCATGAGCTATGTTTTTGACGCAAAATATGACAAAATGTAGTTATTTAAGAATTCTATTCGCAAGTATCGTCTGCGTGTCGTGTTAGTAAAGTGCTAACTCAGCCATGATCATGGGTCGAGTATTAGATGACGTAGGACAAACACTCTGAGAATTGAAACAGTCTGAAAACCGCTTCAAATTCGTTTGGCTTCAACTCCTCATCCAAAGTCTCTTCAATGTGATGTATAACGTCTTAGTATCAATAAGTTCAGATACTGTTTACATGGGCGGCTGGGCCGGGTGGGAGGGGGGTGGCGGGGGTCAGAGAGTGCACGTGACCACCCCCTCCCCCACGCACACTGTTTAACCAATTATAGGTACCAGAACTGCATTTTCCGACATAACGTACACAACTCCTATGGCCACTACTCATCACATATACATATATAACCACATTGATTTTCGAGATTCAGGATTATTTTGAATGAAAATAGAAAGCTCGAAATGCAACGTAATATTTCAAGGGACGGTTTCAAAGTTAATAAGTAAAAACAAAACAAAATAAATAAAGCATGATTATGTAACAACATTACACGCAAGTGCACGTTCCTTGGTGATGCAGGAGGAGTGACTCTAAAGTGCCAGTAGGAGTAATACATGGGCACCTGAACAGCCCAAACATTGGCTCGACTATAACACCCAGATCCCGAATGGATCTGGCCGCTCATTGCGAAGCGACGAGCGTTTCGAAGGGGAGGGGGTTGGGGTGGTTCTCCCCAAGGAAAATTCTGATTTCCGGAGGCTCTGAGGTGCCCTCTGAAGGCTCTCTGAGCTCCAAATGCTGGAACATTTCGTCATAATCGAGTATTTTGTGTTAGTAAAATTTGGTTAATTGAAAAAATTGGAGCTACTAACCTCAATTCCACTGTTTTTTTTCGAATTGTTGCCATCGATTATGTGGGATAGAAAAAAAATGACAGTGCATGCAGTTCGTCTTTCGGGGAACATAATATGATAACATTCCCTGCCAAATTGCCAAGTGATTTGGCAATTTGGCAGGGAATTTTATCATATTATGTTCCTAGAAGAACAAACTTTAATGAGGGGGCCCCACAAATGTGGGGCCCTGGGATTCGAACTGTTGCCCTGCCCACAGAAAATGTTTGAAAAATAACCTCTCTCAGGCGCATTTTGCGGCTACTTTTTTAGTATTCCAACCGCTTCCGAAGCGGTTGGAATACTAGATAAGTAGCCACAAAATCTCCTCATCTTACGTTAAATGGTTATTAATAGCCGCCCTTGTGTGCACAATATTAAAGAAACAAGACGATCTATGCGCGCACTATTTTCGGATATCCGCCAGTTTTAATGACTTTTCACGAGAAATCAGCCATGTCAACAGTTAAACAAAATAGAAAATAACACATAATTATGCTATTCCTTAATGCTGGGTGGTCACATTGCAGTTAATATATCAGAGTAGTAAAATGTCTTCAAACTCATTAAATACTTATTCATTTATGAGTAGAGTTATTCAAAGAAATGTTGATAGTGTTCAGAGTTTGATTATGGGCGTTTGTGTTACCACTCAACAACATAATAGCCATGCTATTGAAATAGTGTGAATGCGTGATATTTGTTATGTTACAGCTAATGAAGTGAAATTGAATGACATACAATAATACATAATATACATAATAATATATTGTATTGTATTGTATCGTATTGTATTGTATTGTTAACGAAATGAAATTGAATGACATACAATAATACATAATATACACAATAATATATTGTATTGTATTGTATCGTATTGTATTGTATTGTTATCAAAATGAAATTGAATGACATACAATAATACATAATATACATAATATACATAATAATATATTGTATTGTGTTGTATCGTATTGTATTGTATTGTTTACGAAATGAAATTGAATGACATATAAAGCCGAAACGAGCCAATTTCCATTTTTCTCTAGTTTAAATTAAATTTTCTTGGGTTTACGTATGATCGAGAGTCTTCTATGATGGCAGGTAGTACTGTATATGATGTTCCTCGGTGTGATACAAAAACGGGCGAATAATACGAATGTCAGAATGCAGTTAAAATACACATATGATTCGGGTTGCTCTACTTCATTATTCATATGATTTCCTCAATGCTTCTCCAAAACCTGGCCAATTTTGAATTTTTATAATTGAGAACATTTTTACCAAAGTAAATTCTAAAAAACAGGTCCCTCTTCAAAGATGAACTCAATTCTTTAATAACGCGCAAATAATATTCACTTTATTTGTTGGTTTTGTTTTCGATCTCGATATCGGGGGACTATCTCTTAGTTCGTACTGACGCAATTGAACCCGTAAAATGCGTAAATATTACCACAATCATTTATCATTTCATTCTCATCAATTCTCATTCGATTCATATGTACCGTATTTCTTTTCTCTTTCACTTTTATACTGTGAAATAATAATAAATATTACAAAATATAATTTTTTATTACATGCTAGCCTGTAAGTTATCGCAAATCATCTAAAAGATATTTCGACTCGATGGATATCGGGAAATATCCCTCACTAGCTTCCTTAATAACGTCACCCTTCGGCGCATGGCGTCGCCCTGAACGTCGCCTTGAAGAAACGAACAGCAGATCTTTGTTATTGTCTTGAAACTTTTTGCAGTCGATTTGGGTTGAATGTTGCGTAGTAAAATGTCACGTGCCATATAATAAATAGAAAACCTATGCTATTTCAGTGAATATCGAGAATTATCTCATGAATGTGGACCTGAAAGTTTTATTTTTTCACGAGCGCTTGCGTAGATATTCTCTATGTATTCAACGGCAAAGAACTAGTTCAATTCAATTCAATCCTAAGTATCCGAATTGGGTGGACGCCATACAGACTGTTGTATGTACCAAAAGGTGAGATATGTAAAGATGCATGCTACTCCTAATCAAAAGTGAAAAAAATAAATCCATAGTCTGTGGTACACCCGAAGACGGCCGATGCTGCACAAAGACAGCTAATGCCACACGATTCAATATTGACCAGTCAATATCCATTATCACAAAGTAACGACAATATGGTTGAGGTCAGGTTGAGGTTAATGTCGCTGAGGTTAGTGTTTTATACAGGGTGAGAACAAGGGCGAGGGGTGGCATATATAACATTGTATATTTTGCATGACTACACCGTCCCACCACCATTGACCTCACCCACCATCCGACGAAAAATATTTTCCATCCTGCACCCATGCGGTACCCAGAAAGGTATGTGCCTCACTTGTTTTGAGCTTCCGCCGCCTCTGACTGTTTACACACACCCTTCTGATGATAGTGAGGAAGCAACAGTAAAATGGGAAGAGATTATGATTAACTCAAGGTAGGTTTTCTTTTACTGTTGCAGACAGATTATTCTATTATATTACACAGCGTAGTCAACTGTTACAAATACCAGTAAGAAAGACTCAAATGAAACCATAAACCTTAAAAACGTTCGGAATATCCTTCACATATTGGTTCAAACACTGATTAAAAGTGCCGCAGCATTGGTTGCGAGTTACAGTGACAGATTGCAACATCAAAGTTGTTAATATGTGAAAGTCAGAGAGGCAAATCTGTTTTCAGATAATACACTTACTTGCATTTCCTTTCCATATTCCACAGTTTTAACGTGGATGGGGGGGGGGGGGGGGAGGGGGGTGGGGGTGGAGTAAGATTTAAGTTTGAATTTTTTATATTACCATTTTGGGTACTCACCCATGTAGGCAACTTATTCCGTCTAACTTATTCCCACTCTTTAGTACATTGGATTTCAAGAGTTTGTTGCTATATGGAAAGAAAACGGTATGTAGCAGTTTCTTGTATTGCGAATCATATCACCGCTGTATGACGATCCCTGCACTGCACAACAAATTTCTTTGCAAAATCAAACGCCAAGAATCGAAATGTTACTAGTAACCGCCTGTAAATTCTGAATGATTTAATCAATGTACGAGGCCAAGAGCATATATTACGTGTACAACTCTGTGTATAAATAAATGCAGTCATTGCGTAACACATATTGGAGCTCGATGTGTGAAATTCCGTGTTTCTTATTATTTACGGTAAACAGGCCCGGCCATCTGTTCTTCTGTGCCATGGGAAAGTTTCCTATAATGATCTAAATGTTGACCAAGGACAGATATTTAAAATTTAATATACCTAAGCACAGGGTTTTGAATTATTTTAAGCAGCTGCTTCAATATTAGTTTGAACTGTATTTATTTCTAAAGTATAAAAGTATTAATTGAACAATACAATAATTAAATATTATTGCTGTGTTGTTGAAATCTGTCTCCACTCATTTGTTGACTATTGACTTGTATTAAGCCTCGGAATAAGTGGTGAATGACCTTCTATTACCTCTACCGCTACCCCTCCATTCGTTTTAGATTCACTCCCTGTAAATCTCAAACAAGCTTATCCCTCAGAGTGGTCAAACCAGTGACACCTGTTACATAATTTACTATTTATTTTATTTTACTTTATTAAAGTGGGACGACAGTTTAACAGCCCGGGTCATATCGTGTCGGTGACAATTTTACGGGTGGAGGAAGCCGTAGTACCCTGAGAGAACGGCCGGGCAACGACGAGCAGCCAGCTTCCAGCTCTCCAACATCGTAACTCCGCACTGCAGCACAAGCAGGGTTAGATTGGTTGAAGACGTGCGCACCATCGACGTGCAGTACGCCTTAGTACACGGCGTCATCGTGCCCCCATGTGGACAATCGGGGTGAAGTGCCTTGCCCAAGGACACAACGCGGGAGTCCGAATCGATCGCTCAGACGGTCACCCATACAATGACTGGCCGGGCTCGACGTTGCTTAACTTCGGTGATCTGACGAAAACCGGTCACCGCAACGCCACCGCGCCCCACCTGTTACAAAAAATTCTTTATTAAACGTTCAACCTCAAATGTCACACAATCCCAATTCATCATGTACCTTCCATTTGGACAAAACACAGAACCCCAACTGATTGTTTCATTGATTCTTTTATTTTGCAATATACAACAACATGGAAAATTACAAAAAAAACGTACAAAATAATAGAAATTATGAGTATACTGCAGGGAGATGGCTTAGTCTTTTAGGCTGTCTACCTGTCATCCCCCACTTAATCTGAATAATCAACTCACAATAAACATAGCTCAACGTATTTGCAGCATTTACAGAAAGGAAAGACATTGCCTAGGGTCCAAGTCTAAACATATATAAATCAGAGGGACTCATGTTGAAAATTTAGATCCAAGGAGTAAATCCTTATTCCACGTAGGCCTTATTTATTTATACTGATCTGTTCTGTTCTGAATTGCCTGTGTACCTTCTAGCACGTGTAGGCAAGTCAGTGCACGACAATTTCTGGGTGGGTTTCTTTTACACAATCTGAGCATTTAGCGTTATTGCAATGGACATCCTCGAGGTAGTCTCCGAGAATATTATCGATAAGATGTTTTTTAAAAGACGCTCTACTCGGGATTTTTTAAATGTCATTATCAATTTGTGACCATATTCGTACAAACGAAAAGACCGGAGACTCGCTGGAAAAAAGTGGTTTTGGGCACTTTACATGTTAGTTCGTCGTGCTGTCTTATACCACTCTCAGACTTTGTAAAATAGTCGTTGAACGTATAGTTTGTGGAGATCTTTCAATTTAAGGATGCGTTCTTTCTTAAAGAGGTGGTCCGTACGGCTGTTATATTTTTTATTACACACAAGTCTAATTTCCCGCTTCTGTAGCTTGAAGCGACGATCAGTTGCTGCATGCCCCTAGATCTGTATGCCATAAATCAAGTGACTGTGAATAAGGGATGGATATATGGACTTAAGAGCATATTTAGATTTGTTTTAATTTGTTTATGCAGTATATGACGTATGACAGCTTGCAGCACAGTGAGTCAATGTGGCCAGTGAATTCCAATTATATATCATTGAGTTTATTTCTCCATAATTTAACAATGTTAACACTGATGTCAGTCCCACAGCACAGAATGAGAGGAACACAATTTTTGTCACTATTTTCACAGTGTGAAGACCAAGCCAAACTATCTTTTACCTGGCTCTACTGCTCAAAATACTGATATAACACCGTATTTCTGTGAATATTAAATTTTGAAGAATGTCTCTTGTTTTGACAATAATTATGGAATTGCCAGGAGTTATATAAAAACAGTGGGATACAAATTTACACTACTGCCTTACTAGCAGAAAATATATGTAATTTTTTTTTCATTTAACTCTGGATCGCTCTATCAATTTAAAAGAAAACAAGAAATAATACATGGGAAGAATTTTCCTAATTTCCTTGATCATGTGAAGAGTATATGTTTACCAGATGTTTTGTTGAGTTCCATTAGGTTTTTCTATATTTCCATTTGTGATGGGCAGATAACCCGTGCGCTTCAAAATAGATTTGGATTATCCAAAATGAGCCAGAATTGTTATCAGCATTGTCATGTTCATATAGGATGGACCAAAGCCTGTCTAGGTCCCCCGTGGTCAGGTGTTTTTTTGTTAATAATTATAAAGAAACGCTACCCATTTCTCCGCATCGATGCTCAAAACAGATTTTACAGCACGATCAGCAGGCTGATGAGCACCCAAAGGTGTGGGCTTGGTCTTGTTTTGTAGATGCACAAACACCCCTTGCTCTGAACAGGAAAGACTAGGCTTTGTTAACACTTTACCTAACACGAAAAGAAGACGACAATAGCAAACAAACGTCTTCAATAAATTAATTTATTTAATTTTTTTGCGTCAAAAACATAGCTTATGACCCCTCGTTGGAACGAGCTCCTTGAGCTTGTTTCAATCAGGGCTCCTTGAGCTTGTTTCAATCAGGGAGGGTATGACTAACTGGAGAGGTTTTTTCATGAAATCTCATCCTGTTGGGGCAGTTCTCATGTTGATGGCTGAATAGTTGTTTTTCTTATGCACAACAATCAACAAATGTGTTCTAACCAGATGGAAAATGGCCAAATAGAAAAATGAATGATGAGAAAAATGTGTTATCGGGTCCTCTTTGCCAACCCCCATCCTCTACACTCATATCTAAAGTCTTGTAATATTTCGCGGGATTTGGCTACAGTGACAGTTCCTGGGAGCAAAGTATGCCAGAACAGGGATGCCGAGAGAGACACTTGTGGCAATATACATGTATATTGCACGATTATAGCTCTAGTAAGAATACATATAATTTAAAATGCAATATAAGTGGGTGAATTATTGTTTTGTTTTGTGTTTTCCTTTCTTTCATTTCTTACAAAAGTTATTGGTTTTGGCGGCTGTACAACAATATGTGTATATTTTAATTTGCGTCGTATTGTTCTCTTGAAGGTGTTCGTTCACCTTTGGTTTCTCAGATTATCGACTATGTTGTCATTCATCACACTTGAAATTTCTTTCAAGAACTCGTTTATCCTTGATAATACCCTATGGCATTTCTCAGCTACGAATTTAACGACATTAAGTGACCGATGCTAGATCCAGTTTGTTGGTTAGGTCAAATGTATCATTTATTGGGGTTTAACAACACTTTAGACAGCAATGGTCACTTCGGGTTGGACTGTTTTACGTGTGGACGAAGCCGAAGTAACCAGCGAGAACCACCGAGCAGCGGGGAGCAACTCGTCCCCTGCGTTCTAATGTGTTATAATATTATGTGCCAGGGTGCACATAGAACACACTGGAACTCGGGGACGAACTGCCAAACTCCCGAAAGTATTGATTCTGTATAAGCAGAATTAGCATTGGCTGAAGTCAAGTGCATCATCGATGTGCAACACGCACCAGTACTCACCGTCACCGCACCCTCTTGTGGGCAATAGGGATTAAGTGCTTTGTCCAAGGGTATAAGCAATTAACACTGTTCAGGATCGAACTGTTGACCTTTCAGTTTGCTTTAACCACTGAGTGGCGAGATCAGATAAAATTTAATATAATAACAAAATGTATCACCGAGATGAAGTGTTTGTATGGCAGCATAGCACGGAATTAACCTTCACTTGTTAACTTGTAATTATAAAATACTAACATGTCATTACTAGACACTAATTTGTAATTACACGATACTAACTTACTATCTTAGTATCTAAGTTACTATCTTGTACTTACAAGTTATTATCTTGAAATATCAAGTTAGCTAACTTGTAATTTCAACTTTGTCAACTTGAAATTACAATTTAATAATTTGTAATTACAAGTTAATAGCTTGTAATTACAAGTTATTGACTTGAAAATTATAATTTAGCCAACTTTAAATACAATATAATAACTTGTAATTTAACTAACCTGTAATTACAAGTTAATAACAATTACAATTTAGAATCTTGTCATGTGATTATGTGGGGTACGCTCAGTTGTCTAGTATGGTAGTATAGGGTGGAGTGTGTGTATCGCTCTCTTTATTTATTATTATTTGTTTATTTATTGGGCTTTATCGACACTTTCGACAGCCGGGGTCACCTCGTGTCGGACAGTTTTTCGGATGAAGGAAGCCAGTGTACCCGAAGAAAACAACAGAGCAACGGTGAGCAAATGTCAGACTCCACAACGCATCAACCCCCACACATTCAGGGTTAGCATTGGTTGAAGACAAGTGCACTATCGATGTGCAGTATGCCATAGTACGCAGCGTCACCGTGCCCCCACGTGGGCAATTGGGATGAAGGGCCTTGCCCATGCACACAACGCGGTTGGAGCAGGTGGGATTCGAACCGAGGACTTCTCGGACTGCAACCTACTGAGCCACCGCACTCCCCAGTCAAATGTTATCCTTTGGTACAAGGTTCTCTTGTTATGTTTTTTACTATCCTATGGCTAGTATGGGCAGGTCGTAATGCTCTGTTATTCTCTGTTGTTGAAGAAGCAAACATTTAACACTGAAACACTGAACAATCTGGGACCTTAATCTGCAAGCCAAATATTTATTTCACTTGCAGCATCGTCGACATAAAGAATGAAAAGTTTCTACTAATTAAGCATCTTATTTTTATACAAACAGTTGTCATGGGAGTGTCTCTATTTAACAATATGGGTTATTGGAGAAACACAAAAAAATCTTCTCACAATATTAAGCTATCCATATGCTTTCATATATGATGGATAGCATTGTTTTGATGAGGAATCGCGTTCTGCGTTTTTTTTTGTTTTAACGCTTTATCCAAAGTGTCAGCCAAAGCTTTCCAGCGCTCTTCACAAAAAACACCATTCAATTTACAGTATTTTTCATTCTTTTCTCAAAAACATAGCTTATGACCCCTCAATTGAACGAGCTCGTTCTAGTGAGGTTCATGAGCTATGTTTTTTAAGCAAAATATGAAAAAAATTAGTTATTTAAGAATTTTATTTGCAAGTATCGTCTGCGTGTCGAGTTAGTAAAGTGCTAAATCAACCATGATCATGGGTCGAGTATTAGATGACGTAGGGCTAACACTCTGAGAATTGAAACAGTCTGAAAACCGCTTCAAATTCGTTTGACTTCAACTCCTCATCCAAAGTCTCTTCATTGTGACTTGTAACGTCTTGGTATCAATGAATTCTAAGACTGTTTACATGGGCGGCTGAGCCCGGGGATGGGTGGGGGGCACGTGCCCCTCCCCACGCACATTTTTTTACCAATTATAGGTACCGGAACTGCATTTTCCGACATAACGTACACAAACCCTGTGGCCACTACACATCACCTATACATATATATATATAACCACATTGATTTTCTAGATTCAAGATTTTTTTGAATGAAAATAGAAAGCTCGAAATGCAACGTAATATTTCAAGGGACGGTTTCAAAGTTATTAAGTAAAATCAAAACAAAATAAATAAAGCATGATAATGTAACAGTTTTACACACCAGTGTACGTTGCTTTTTTATGCAGGGGGAGTAGCTGTAAAGTGCCAGTAGAAGTAATAGTGGGGCGCCGGAAGGCCCAAACATTGGCCCGACAATAACACCCAGATCCCGAGGGGATCTGGCCGCTCATCACGAAGTGACCAGCGTTTCGAGTGGGGACTGGGGTGGTTCTCCCCCAAGATAATTTTGATTTCCGGAGGCTTTCAGGTGGCTTCTGAAGGGACTATAAGCTGCAAAATGCTGGAATTTTTCAACAGGAAAATGAGTATTTTTTGTTGGTAAAATTTGGTTAATTAAAAAATTGGAGCTACTAACCTGAATTCCACTGTTTTTTTTTCGAGTTATTGCCATCGATTTTGTAGGAGAGAAAAAAATGACAGTGCATGCAGTTCGTCTTTCGAGGAACATAATATGATAAAATTCCCTGCCAAATTGTCAAATCGTTTGGCAATTCGGTAGGGAATTTTGTCATATTATGTTCCTCGAAAGACGAACTTTAATTTGAGGATCCCTACAAATGTGGGGGCCCTGGGCGTCCGCTGTGGCATAGCAGGGTTAAGTACCCCGAAAAAATTATCGTCTAGTGGATTTGGGTTAGGACTACAATCGTGGCAAGTGGCCACAGGACAATTTAAGTGTTCAGTCTTAGGAGGCAACCAGTTTCTGTAGAGTCTGCAACAATTCTTGATACTGCAGCCGCAGCGAAAGGGTGAATTCAAAACACATAAAAGTTACTTACAGTTTTCTACGTTTATTTGCTAAACCCTAAATAAAGTTCCTACAAATTAAACTTGTACAGAAATATTCTCTCTCTCTCTCTGGTAAATTTCTAAAATATATCAGATACGAAATGAGACTAAGTCGAAATTATCGCATCGCTCTCATCGCGTCCTGTGTCTGGAACTGTTGTCTGGCCTGGCAGCGTTCGGCGGCGTCCTTCCACGAGAATAGGAGAGTGACTTCTTGTACGACGGAAGACCAAAGAGAGAAGTGAAGTCTCGGGTGATTCCATTGGTTTAAATACGGTTTGATTCGTGTTTACTCGGACAGATCTTGTTTCAATTGACGTCATAAAACACCACAGAACACCACTTATACCCCAAGATGGCGGAGAGGTATTTCCTAACCCCTTACTTCCATTCCGGGATAGTAGGGCATCCTGTGGGTATCCTATGCTAAGAGTATGCATTCTCGCATTTAAAAGGACATTGGCATTTAGTAGGTGTACAATTTCAAAACCGACAGTGCCACCGAGCGAACGTGCTAGACTGCACAATTCTCAGAGCTGAAAGTGATACTGGGTGTGTTGAGGTTAGGTCGGGTCAGTATACAATGCTAAAATCTGTCAAAAGCATTCTGATGGGGTTATTATAGGTTAGGCTTTTACTAGCTAATATGCCAGTCATAATTGCAAATTCTGTCGAAAACACCTTAGTAAGGTTACTTTAGGTCAGACTATTGTCTAATTTCGTGTCTCGTGCTCCACTTCTTTAGGAAGTGTGCAGAGTACTTTTTTAGGTCAGTTGCACTGATGTTATGCAATGCAAATATACTAGGAATATGAATAAAATTACATAACTTGTGCTTGAAAACAGCGTTTACTTATTAAAGTTTATACAACAGAGAATTATTACCAAGTAGGACTTGGCCACTCTGATTAACACATTAACACTTCGGGAACCAAGACTCTCGAGTGCAATCATATGACTCTGATGCGCCCCACGGAAGTTAACCCGACGCGCTCCATGGAGGGCATTTCGTTACAATCCTCCCAACCAAGACGCGAGGTCCGGTAAACTTTTATCGGAGCTCGAGTCTGGATCAGATGAATTCCAGAATTTTCAACAGTGACCAGGATCACTGGCTGACCTGATCCATGGAATCAGGATGACCAATCACATGCGGTGACCAGGATGCTATCAGCATCATGGTCAATACTGTGACGTGAATCCATGACCAGGATCAGACACTACCGGTTTTAGGGATAAGAAATGCACTACAGGGATTATTTATTAAAGACTAACAATATCGGAACGCCTCCAGACAACAGGAATCACCTTTTTCTCCTAAGGTATTACATTCTCAATTCCTTAAGTAATTCTAAATAACAATAAACTCTACCTGATTCTGTTAGTGGGGAAAAACTGATAATTAAAGGCCGTAAAATCGAAGCTATGCTTCTTCAAAGGGGTTTCCCATAGGAGGTCAAAACGACACAGAGGACAACTTTGTTTTTGCTGCATCCAAGTTAACCCACAGTAGATATGCACTATCTGAGTACATCGAGGACAACAATATGCTGCACGGGGCCCAACAATGTCCACCAAGCATATCGCACATTGTCTCCCATCTCCATCAACTAAATTTTGTCTGGCTTGAAAGATTCGAAGGCTTGCATACAATTCAAGCGAGGATTGCAAGACTTGATGACTGTATTGTGCATTTTCCCATTCATTGGTATGTTCCACCTGCACATGATGGAACGTTTCACCAATGATCATTCGATATTCGCGAGGTAAATCAGGTACGGAGATTTGACTATATTCACTAGGGCGAAATGGACGGACCGGAGTCGATGTGATGAATGTATCGATCCCATTCTCCGATTCATAAGGAATTCGTTGATCATAATAAGTTCCGTCCCACCGTGGGTCATTCCAATAACGAATAACACTTATACGGCTTGATTGTGCTGCCTCCCGAAGGGTTGCTAATCGAGCCTCATGTTCGATTACCACTATGTGAGGCATCACCAGTTCGCGTCCTACTTCCGTTGTATGGAGAGAATACCGGTACAAAACTTGAGTTCGAATCAATTCTAAGTGACCGGTGACTTCGTTTAACTGGACCACATCCCACACACAGATTTTACGCTGAAAAGCGGAAGCTCCGTTGTGAAAGATCATAGGTACAGGAATACGAAATCTCTGTGTCCAGTACTCTAGTTGCTCCGGAAGAAAATCTTCTGAAGTTGGGTTAACTGTTTGGTATGCAAATGCAGTGGCCATTTTTCAAGGATTGAATATTACTTGTAAACTAACTAAAACTTTTTTTGTTTAACTATTATAAAAACTGAAAATTGACTACAAACAATTAGATATCAAGTGTGATCGATAAAACAAAAGAACTGTGATTGACTATACTCAATAAAATAACAAAAACTACTTTACACTATGCTACAGCTGTGCCGTATGAACAATTCTACTTTCCTCATTAACGGTTCTTCGTTAGTTTTTAATCTGTTGTCGATAGTGACGAGTCTAGGAGTCACGTCTAGAATGTCACTATGTAATTTTGATTGAAAATAACTTTTTCGTTTACTTTACTTGGAATACTTTTGTTGTTTGCGCAATAAGAACATTATACAAGGACGTCCAAAGATGACAACAGTGCCCGACGGCGCGCAGCTGTAGGGGGTCGCCTTTTCAAACTCAAAAACTCAAAACTGATGTGGGTCCATTTCAGCTGGTACTGGAAGCTTCGGCTCGTTACCGATACCCCACCTCATGGGTGCACGGCAGTGCGGGCAAGAAGCTTGCTCAGGAGCACCTGCTTTTGATCTGGCCCATGCAATACCACAAGAGTAGTGGATTTGCTGTTTACATTGGCCACATTCAAATAAATCCTGCCAAGTTTTCGAAATTTCTGTTAAGCAAATACAGCAAGGGTCTCCAAGACCCTTATAATGAGTCTGTACCTCCAGCGTCTCATTATATTTGATAATTTGGCTGCGTAAACTAAAACGTTGTAATCGTCTTCCCTCGTGTCGGATTAAAGCTTCACGAAGGAGCCGATACTGCTTTTGCTGTTTCTCCAATTCATAAGTTTTCTGTATGTTACCAGGAGGAAAGGATCTTGCAGGGTGCATTTGGTGCTGATAAAATCCAAATGAATCATCAGCATCTTCACTGGCGGGATATGTACTACCGGCGAAGATCTCATGACTCCTGAATGGTCGGACCAAGCCAGGATTGGCTATTAGGTCCAGTTCAGCATCCAATTGATTTCGTCCATGGTCATAATATCGGCCATTCCAACAAGGGTCATTGACACAATGAATGACCTCGTCAGGACCGGAACCAGTGACCTCATGGGGTTCAACTTCCACTGGGAACTCCGGCAAGTACAAAAGATGGGGAAATATTACTTTTCTTTCCTCAGAGAGATAAAAACGATAGCCAAGTTGGTGTTGTATTATCTCTGTCTGGCCATTGGCAGGATTATAATGTCTTGTGTTCCATATACGAATATACCTTAGGCGACGACATCTCCATAAATTTTTTTGAAAAAATACACAATGATCAGAACAAGGAGGTACTGCATGTTGGAAGGCCTCGCGTTTATGTAAGTCAAACATTGCCTGTTCCTCAGCGAATTCTTCAAATTCTAAAGTATTTGCCGAAGCCATTCCAACAAGCTAAATAATCAAATACAAAATAAAATATATATGACTATATTTAAAAAGAAACCACTATGTTACCATAGAATTATGTATAATACACTAAAATTTACACTTGATAGTACGCTCCCCTGGGTTCGTCTGCAACTTGGTGCACTCAATCAACACTCTTTCCACCAACTTTCAAATTTGTTTGCCTTGATACTGGAGTCCTGTGTGTAACTTATCTAATACACTGCAGGAACTCCGAATTTATAATGACTGGTTACACTGCAGGGCAGAATTACTAACTTCTTGGAAAAAATTTTTGACTAGTAAACAAGACAAACACAGACGACCCGTGATCGTCATGTATCAGGTTTCCAATGAAGGATTATACATAAATTGAGAAACCAGATTCATGAAAATCTTATATACATGTATTAGTCTGCTAGACTTTTCTGCTTGTTGCTGCTGATAATAACTCCTCAATCTTCACTCTGAAGGTTTTCATTTTGTGTTGGCAACTGATAATGCCGATACACAGTATTTGGGCCTGTTCGGTAGTCAAACGTTGACCCTGTGAAATGTCCAACATAATCTGGGTGGTATTGACGATAGACAACAAAGGGTTGAAAACTCCTTGGTCGGCCATCTGAATGATATCGGGCTCGTCTTCGATGACTAAAGTCACGATATCTTGCACAGAAGGGAGTAAACTCTGCTACATTTCTTGGCATGTGAAATCGATGATGTACACTACTGGTAGTAGCCACCCGGTGACTATAATACCGTAGAGGTTCACTTATCTCACCCTGCTCGTTGATTTTTGGATATTGTAAATCAGGGCAATTGTATATCACTAAATATCTAGACCTATTTGCAAAAGTTAAATGAGTTTCGATAGCACTGTCATAATAATATATCAACTCTCGCTCAACCTCTATATATAGTATATTCAAATCAAAATCAAAATATTGACATCCAAATTCATCCTCAATGCCTAAGAGATCTGTATCTTTCATAAAATCTTGTTCATATGTATTAGGTCGTATGATATCTCGATCAAATTCATGAGGAGAGGTCCACTGGCGAGGTGTCCCGAAAAACTCGCTCCTTGCCCACTCCCACGGTCTCGGTCGAATATCGATTATAGGCTGCGAGACAACATTAGTAGGTAATGGAGTAAATTGTCGTGATTCCACATCACTTAAAGGAGGGGTGTGTACTTCTAATTCAAGATCAGCTCGTGTAAGTTCGTTTTGTATCACACTGATACCGGACTCTGCAGCATCAGAGTCCAGAACAGTGGTAGAATCACTAGGCAAAGAATCACTTGTGGGTGTGGTCATACTGGAAGAAGTATGTGATCTCATTGTTATATCATAAACAAATCCACCAAGTCCATCTTGGTTCTCGGGGTTTCGATGAATAATTGCATCATGGGTTCTAACAGGTAATCTTGGAGGAAGAACTAACGTTTCCACGGTATCCATAGGCGAATAAGGTGGAAGTCGTTGAAGTCGTTCAGGTGTAGATAGTAAAATGGAGTCTGTAGGAGTTTGAACACTACTTGGAGGGGTCGACAAAAGGTCGGAAGATGCTATAGAAGGTGATGGTGATGCTTCTATTGATGCCAATACAGACACACAATTATCAGATGAATTGCTATTTATATTTACGTTTATACTAGATGAATTAGTGTCTTGAAAAAGTTCTCGTGAAACAGTACTATTACTGTCAGTTCCAGTACTAACTGTACTTGAAGTTTCATCATCATATAAATTGTCATGATCATTATAATAACTCTGGTAATCAGGGAAATCGTCGATCCCACTGTCAACACTAGAATCAGATTCTGCCATTTGTACACTGATCACTGAAACAAAAACACACAGTGTGTGAACTACTGTTTTTCAGTTTCTTTGTCTATATCAAACATAGTTATGTGGACATTGGCAGAATCCACATCATGTTGTACACGGGGATATATTGATTTCCTATTCGGTTGAGGAGAAGGTCTAAAGTTTTGAACAGCTTTTCTCATCATGTGTCTAATACTCTTAGGATGTTGTTGTTGTTGTTGTTGTGCTCCAGTTGGATTAGCAGGAGCTGAAGGCTGTGGTCTAGGTCCCATACTAGTATAGATTTCATCATCGGCAAATGCAAAATTAGACATTTCACTATCATCAACAGCAGAAAAAGTCGGTTTACTTTTATGGTTTCTTAACCATTTGTATATCTGTTTGTGTCTATCGGCTCGATAGCACTTCCAAAGCAGATATAATCCTATTATTAATGCAACAGTCGTGAGAGCATAAGCCCACTTAGGGACTTCAAATGATTCTGTCATTTGTAAATTTAGCGAGTCAAGTTCATGAATTAAGTCATCCATGGGTAAGTCATCTAAGTGTTCTATTCCTTTCGGTATCGTAAACGTTGATATGTTCACTCTCTCTATGACAGGTTTCCACATCTGTCGTTGTAACAATGAGAAATTTGGTAACACCGTCTTTGTAACAATCCGAAAAGTAGAATTATCCCTTTTATGGAAATAACTCGGTAACATTAATTGACCGCTCGATGCCATACATAACGGTTTTAAGTCCAAAATTCCAATTGGCAGAAGAATCCGTTTCGGTTTTGGATTTCTTCATTTTGGACACGTAATTGAGAATCATAATGGGACATCTGTCGTGATGTACCACATTCCTTCATCGATTCTAGTACTAAACGGGAGGTCGATATTCAATCGAACTTCCGTTTGACATAAGTTCGGAATCTCTAATTTCATGTTTAAAAACAAAGCTAACATACAACTTGTCGTCGTATGTATCATTCGTACGGCACCTACTAAAGGACAAAACAACTTATTGTTATCTACACATTGGTCATGTCCTATTTCTGGGACATACTTCGTCCTTTCTTTATTAATAATTAATATGTCAGATTCAAGAGTATATATTGCTACTAATTTATTTGCAACTCGCGATGCATTCTTAGTTACATTGACAAAGGGTACAGGCAAAGCCTGCACCTTGAACACTTCAAATTGTAAGTTCGAATTACGTAAGGGGATCTTCATAAAGATCACCAGTTTATCGTCGTCATAAATGGCAGCCGTCGTAAGCAAATGATAATATTGCCATAATTCTGTCATCAGATCTAGTGGCAACATGGACTTAACATCTAATTGAACTTGAATACTCATTAATACTGAGGTCAATAGTGAAGGATCCACTATTTTTGGTGATAACTTCTTATCGGCTAGGATATCCATTTGATCATGTAATCCCCATAGAGTGGTTTCTGCAGTGATTATCATTGATTCCAATTGACTCATTACAAACTCAAGCTGATGATAAGCATGAGTGAAATGTTCAAGATATAATATTCGATCTTCATGATTCTGAACTACTTGATTTACTCGACCTTGAAATAACATCAATTCGCGCGACATGTTTAACATAAATTCTCTATTTTTCAGAATCGCTTCATGATTCATCTTAATGAAGGTTAAACTTTGTTTTGAATATGTTGAATCATTGCTTGATTAGTACTTACACGTCTTAAATTATCTGCTATCCCATCTAAATCTGACTGGGATACAGTTCCGAAGAGAAAACTCAATCCTTCACCTACAAAGTCGAACAAACCTCGTTTCTTCCGAGACGAGATTATTGTATGGCCATGTAATCTGCGGTAATCGTTCAGATCCTCTTTTACTCGTTTAACACGATTATTTAGGTATCTGATCTCCTGGTGTATATCCGTTATGATCGATTGTAATGCAACGGCAAGAGTAGAGTTTTCACCATTTACTTCTACAAAAGTTTGTCGAAAAGCTATGGTTGTAGCATTATACAAACCATCGGTATATTTCATACTTCGATCAAGTCTACGCACATATTGTATAAAAGGCTGAAGTTCATAAACAAACATTGTACTCCAATCACTAGTTACCATATTTACTTCTTTCACTTTCTTAAAAATCACATTGTTTCTAATAATAGTATGTCCATCTATTATTGTAGTCAAAAGACCAACTAATAACATCCAACGCAACATCTTGCTCCTACAATCAGAAAGGAAGCAAGAGTTAGTGCAATGAGTAATACGCGATCCAATTACTTTCACTCTGACGATTCACTTCCCGAGTGTAAAAGGTCAGAAAGTTAATCCAACTACAAGAGAGTCTTAGTCAGTTCGCGAGGCTGACAAGAGCTCACTCATAGTTTCGTTCCAAACAAATCATAAGTCAATACAATTTTGTTACTCATTTTACACTTTCTCTCGTCTCTCTCACACTTAAGGAGAGGCATGCCATATGTGTTACGTTTAGTTATCATGAGTCTTGTGGTGACATTTAATCACTAGTACTCCAGGTAGAGGGTATCATAATTGCTCCTAATTCTAATTTCTCACCTGGTTCGTTAATCTTATTATGATCTCTTAATACAGCTTGTATGCAAGAGATCATCTCAGTTATATCTTTACTTGACTGTTTTGGTTGAGGCTCACTACTTTGGCCTTTTTCTTCAGTTATTTGCAATTGATCAACTTCCATCATTGAATCATTTAATCGATCATTTCGATCGTCAGCAATGAACCGTGATGGCAGTTGATCAGCGGAAGGAGCTTGTAGCTCCTTCATTCGTCTCTTGTAATCTCGTACCTGTTGTACTTGTTGTCTTAATTCTGCTAAAGGAACACCATCTTCTTCTGAAGAAGAATGTTCTCGTCTTTGTCTTTTATTCTTAATGAATGACGTTAAGGGGTGTTTTTCTTGAATCCCTTGCATATCGTCACTTTCATTACTGTCACTACTGCTACTGTTTTCGATAGTCGACTGTTCTGATGGGGCAGCGTAACGTTGTATTCGTCGCGCTCTAACAGGTTGGACAGGTTGAGGCACCTCCCATTCTTGAGGCGCTTTACCAAGTCTTTCTCCATGACATTTAATTATTCTGCGAGTTAATTGATCTTGTATCTTGTAACTTACTGGACCTGTTCTCTCAATGACTCGAAATGGGTAGTCCCATTTCGATTCTAATTTTCCTTTAGATTTTCCTGAGGAGTATAAAACAGGATCACCTACTTCAAAGGTGATATCCTTTGCTGTAATATCATGTAATCTTTGTTGTTTTAATACTCGTTTCTTTTGTGCAGCTTGTTGTTTTTCGAAATGCTTTATGTTGTTCCTGAATGGCTATCTTATGAGGTTCTTCACCTACATATTTTTCTCGAGGTTTAAGTATATTGTCGAGTGGTAAAACCACATCTCTGCCATACACCAGATAAAATGGAGAGAATCCAGAAAATTCACTACCATTAAACCTGATGGCTGCCATAGCTTGGTTTGGGAATAAATCCCATGTTTCCAATTCTTCTCGAGCTAGTTTTGCTAAGATGTCATTCAGCATTCTATGTAGCCTCTCCACCTTCCAATTAGATTGTGGATGGAAGTAGGAAGTGGTTACATGATGTATCTTGAAATAGTCAGTTAAATATTTCATCACTGCATTTACATTTTCAGATCCATTGTATGTTAATATTTCTAAAGGACATCCAAATCTTGGAAAAATTTGATCTATTATCAAGATACCAATTGTTTCCGCCTTTTTATCAGGCACTGGAAATGCTTCAGGCCAGCCGGAATAAATATCGATGAAGGTCACAATATATTTATTTCCTGATAAAGTCTCAGGGTGTGGACCACTCATATCCAATGCTATTTTAGCAAAGGGGTATGGAGGTCTATCAGTCTCTTGCAATGGCAAAGTGTGAGCTCTGGTGTTACGAGCTCGACACACAAGACAATTTTCTACATGTTTATAAATATGTTTATATAAATCTTTCCAATAATATTTTCTACTGATATTATTGTATACTTTGTCTATGCCAAGGTGACCTAATTCGTCATGGTATTGTTTCAACACATCTGCATGTAATTGTTCGGGTATGCACAAGCATACCCGTGGGTTATCGTCAACTGTACTGATGTAATATAATACTCCCTCAATCATGAGGTATCTACTACTAATGTGAGCAGGGGTATTGTTACCTTGATACTTCTTAATGATTTCTACAATCTTTTCATCTTTCTGTTGCTCTACCTTCATGTCCAAATCTTTGTAATTAATTGCTTGTGGTTCGGGCGGAACCTGAGGTTCATCTGTGATGACATGTACATATCTTTGAGGATCAATTTTATTACTATTTATAATTCCAATTTGTAATGCTTTCTGATTTTCCACATTATCCATCTCGTACCTGGGGTCAGCGTTTGCAATTCCTTCAGGTAAACGAGAAAGTAGGTCAGCACATGTATTCTTTCTACCTGGTAAATATTCAATCTTACAATTGTAGCTCGCTATCTTTAATGCCCAGCATTGTACTTTGGCATTGTTTTGTGGACTTTTCAACAAGTACTGCAAGGGGGCGTGGTCTGTCTTAATAACAAACTCTGCTCCCTGCAGGTAGTTATTGAATTTATCCAATGCATATGAGATAGCGAAAGCTTCTTTCTCAAATGTCGACCATTTCTGTTGGGTTTCACCCAATTTATGAGAGCAGAAGACAATGGGTTTTTCATCAGGTACTCCAGGTAGTTGACCTGCTTTGTCATCACATGGTTGTGCCAAAACCGCTCCGACACAGCGGCCACTGGCATCTGTGTAAAGCACGTAAGGCTTTCTGGGATTTGGATATGACAAATGAGCAACTTGAGTTAAACAATCTTTCAATTCTTGAAAGGCTTTTTGATGTGTATCACGCCAATGAAATCTTGCATATTTCTTTGTCAGTTCTAAGAGTGGTTGAGCAATTTCGCTGAACCAAGGAATAAATCTACGGTAGTATGAAGTCATGCCCATAAAAGATCTCACTTCTGTTACCGTTTTCGGCGGATTTAATTTTCGAATGACCTCGACCTTCGAAGTCTCAGGTTTAATTCCATCTTTACTAATTACAAAACCAAGATAAGATGTTTCAGATTGAAAGAAGGAACACTTCTTAGCTTTTAGCTTCAGTTTATGTTTTCTTAGTCGACCAAACACTTGTTTAATGTGGTCGATATGAGATTTTATGTCACGGCTGAAAATCAAAATATCGTCAAGGTAGGCCAGAGAAAAATCCTCTAGGCCCTCCAAGACGCTTGTCATGAGGGATTGATACACCGAGGGCACATTCACGAGTCCAAACGCCATTACATTGAACTCATAAAGGCCCTTATGACAAACAAAGGCCGTTTTTGGTCTGTCTTCTTCATCCATCTTGACTTGCCAGTAGCCTGACTTCATGTCAAGGGTGGTGAAGTATTGACATCCATTCAATAAAGTAAAGATGTCATCAGTCAATGGAAGCGGCTAGTTCGTAACTTTTGTGACTTCATTGAGCTTGCGGAAATCAACGGACGAACCGTTTCGAGCCATCTTTCTTGTCCACGAGCAGGCACGGAAAACTCCATGCACTATTTGACCTTCGGATAATTCCGGATTGAAGCATTTCTTCAAGTGCTTCGTCCATAATTTTTCTCTTAAGTAATGGAACTCTATATGCTCTATTTTTTATTGGTGGCGCATCACCTGTGTCGATGCGCATCTTAACTGTATCTGTCTGAGTTAATTCTTTATCAGTTTTTGCAAACAAGTCTTTATTATTATTGATGACTGGCATCAACAGGTGCCGTTTGTCTTCAGGCACCTGTATGTCAGCATCTGTGATCTGGTCTTCAGGTGTATTGTGAGTTAAGATCTGATTAATTTCTAAGACTTTTTCTTCCTGTTCTATTGGCTCCAGTTTTCCAATCAAACAACCCCTTTTTAAGGTGTAATGTTTGTTGGTACTGTTCACCAACAGTACAGGTATGGTTTCATTTCCATTAGTGACTATACTGTTACTAACTAAGAGGCCAGGCTGTTCAGCCACATGACCTTTAGTCAGTCCATGATGTTCTAAGTATTTTGCGTCAAAGACAGATTTTGCACCGGAAGCTTTTGCTGTGCACAAACAAGTGGACTGTGGTTTAAGTTCCACCTGATTAATCAGTCGAGTAAGACAACTCACCTGTATATCTTGAACAATGGGTACATAGTGACCATCTAATCTCAATTTATGAAATTCCCAATATAAATTAACTCGATTGCCCCTAATCCAATCCATTCCTAATAACATACTTCGATTCAATTCATTTATTACTAAGAACACATGCACCTGATAAATTCCTTAAATATAAAATTCAAGTCTAACTTTTCCTCGAGGGAGAGTGTCATTCCCAGTAATACCCGCAATGCGAGGCAAAGAATTTTTATCACCAACTAATTTTGGTCGGTGTTTAAGATTTTTCCAAAATTTTGTACTAATACAACTGGTCTGTGCCCCTGTATCTAATAAGGCGCGTACTCGTTGTCCTTTGATGTTCACTAAGACACTATTCAAAGAAGCAGCCCCATAATTTATGGTTACTGTTTCCGGTTGAGAAGTTCTAAGTTTTTGTTGCTGTTGTTCCCCATTTGGGTAATCATCATTGTTTACTAAGTTATTTCCCTTGGTTTCCATAGAGTGTTTCACTTCCTGTTGACATGGGTTTTTCCAATTACTTCCCCTTGGGTTTTTCCTGTTTTGTAGTTTTGGGTTTTTCCCAAGTGATTTCTCTTGGCTCCTTATTCTTGGATTCCTATTTCCTGATTCACATACTGTCTGTTTCTGTTGATTTATTTCAACACAACCCTGCTTACCTGGTTGACTATAATTACAAGACTTTTTCATAGTTTGATTTTCATAAGCATTTTTCGTATAAATCATAATATCAGGGTCTACATCTACAATGTGTATCTCTTTTAATTGTTTAGGAGTAAAGTTTTGTAGAACTCTCACATAAATATCTGCACACTTCTGTTTTGGTACACCATATATCCCGCTACTGATGAGTGGGATAGCTATGTTTACAAAATTTTCGTTGTCACATACCTGTAATACTTTTTGTACAGTACTGTATAAAACATTGAGACATTTATTTTCATCACTGTAATCATTCCAGCGTGGTCCCACAGCATGTATCACTTTTAAACATGGCAACATTCCACAAGTGGTAGTCATATTCTCACCTACTGGAAGATTTCCATGCTGTTGAATATATTGTTGACATTCTTGTTCAAGGGCTGGACCAGCTCCAAGAGCTATAGCTCTAGCAACACCTCCACCATGGGTTAATTGGCTATTAGCCGCATTCACCATAGCGTCAGTAGCTACCTGGGTTATTCCAGTCCTGTATACTTTTATTTCCATACCACTGGTGGTCCGATAGCTGAAACAATTTTGTGAAGTAAATTTTTCTTGCTGACTGTCCCTTGCAGGGCAGCCATTTTGTGAGTTGGCCTTGAGTTTCCTAGGCCTACCAGTCAGAGGTATGGTTGTGAATTTTACTGTACAATTTTTCCTGTGATGTGTGGTCTGACCACACCTTGTGCATTGAATGGTTTTGCTTTTCACTGGAGGAGAATCCTTTTTGGTTCTCCTTGTTTGAGACTGAGTACTTGGCTTTATATTACATGTTTTATTACCCGTATTTCCACCTGTCTTATTATTTACATTTTTATTTTCACAATTATTCATACATTCATTTTGTACATTAATTTTCACGTCTCCCTGGTGATTTCCAGTTTCACTTCTGTTTGGAGCATGTGACTTCTCATTAACTCTGCTCATTGCCACATATGGGCAGAGTTCCCTTCGTTTAAATTGACTCAGCAATCGCGAGCGAAGTGGTTTGGCTTCCCACAGTGAAAGCAGCAAAAGGTCGCCCCTGGTGACCTTTCACCTGCTGGCTGAATATCTAGTGTTCTCACCTGCTTGGTCAAATTAACGCGGCAATCACGTTTCACGTGGCCAACGCGGTTACAACGATTGCAAACCGGCCGTGAAAATCGTGTCGGTTTCTGATATCTGTTGTAATTTTGTCCTCCCCTATTTCTGTATTGACTATTGTACTGATTTTTGTTCTGATTCTGATATGGAGGTCGCGCATAACCTCCACTATAATCTTTCGTTAAAATATTCACCTTATGGCGTCGGCGCGCCACACCTATGTCCATGGGAGTCTCGTCCCTTGTCTCCAGAGGGAGATCTACAGGTTCTTCCTGTTCGTCGATGGAATCACGAAATACAGGGTCCCGATAGCGCTCATATTCTTCATATTGTCGGTCAAATGCCTTCCCAAAGGGCGCTTTTCCTTTGGCGGCTTCAGAGCGGGCGCGAAATTTGATTTTCGCGGCGTTTTCAAATAGTGCTTGACTAACAGCGTTTTCTAACGTTTTGGGCATGCGTCGGATCAGTTTCATCCGAACATCGTTGTCATACAACCTGTCACAAAAGTAATCTGAGAGATTTTTTCTGGATGGTGGGGTTATCAATTTCCTGATCAAAGGCATCTTTTGCAAGATCAAGCAGTTGTTCAGCGTATGAGACAAGAGTTTGATTTTTCCCCTGTCGCATATGGCGCAACTGATTGGTGGCCATGGAGTTATCCATTGTGGTGCTATAGCGACTTTTTAGTTCGCCATACAGTTCGGACCAGGGCATTGCAGGATTTTTCTTCATTGTTCTTAAAATGAAATCAGCAACTACAAAGTCACTGGTTTGAGCGGCGATTTTAGGTCGACGCTTCTCCTCTACATCATTTGTCTCACAGAAAAGGTCAAGAGAATTTATCCATCCCCGAAAATTCAGGGGGTTTCCGTCAAATTTTTTAATATGGGAATGAATGGACTGAGCCTGAGTGGCGTTAGCAGTCTTTGCATTACTCTTTTCACTTTGGCGCACGGTTTCATGCAGGTCGATTATGGCAGAAGACGTGGGGTCATTGGCTTTCTTTTCAGCTTCTGCCAATTGTTTTTTCAGTCTCAGTAGTTTTGCTTGGGCACCGGCCTTGTCAGTAGCTAACTGTAATTCTAAATCAGCTTTCTGCTGTACTAAGTCTGCTTGAACCTGGTCGAGGGCTGTCTGCGTTTGTTGAAGGGTTTGTTGTGAGGCAGCATGCTGCTGCGTCAAGCTCTGAGCTTGAGAGCTCAGTTCAGCAATTTGCCGCTCATACTGTCCCACAAGACCTTCCCTTTCCTGTTTCACTTGAGTAATTTCATCAATTAACCGTCGTTCTCTGTCTGACAGTGGCGTAGTCATTTTTAATGTATTTGATTACTATGAAAAATAATTTACAATGTAATTTTTCTGCTGTTAATGAACGTAAAATGAAGAATATTGCACCTACCTTGCTAGCACTATAACTGTTGAAACACCCGCGGCTGTCATTTCAGAATTTCCTGGAATTCCTCGAGATTTTTCACAGTTCCCTGAGTTTCCGTTTTTCTCTGATGTTCAGTCAAAAGTTCGATATATCTGATGAGCAACACTCGGTGCGACCAGTCGAGCGTAGTTTGGATGTGATAGCAATTGGCGGTCGGCGTCAGTGTAAATAATGGCACGTTGGACATGCAACCAGTTCCACCATGGAGTTGTACCAATTTTGGATTCGGAGGGTGCTGTCTGCATCTACTGCTTTAGAAATTTCAGCTGCCAGGCGTTCAATTTACCAGTAAAATTAAGGGATGTCTGTCCCTCATAAATATTTAGCAAAAAGTTCTCACAAGTTCACTGAGCTCCCCAGCGGCAACGTTTTGAGTCAATTTCAGCTTCACTGTGTCTGTTAGGGTTAATAGATGTTTCTAGAATGTTCACCCGATCGTTTCAAGAGAGTTAGAAGTCAGAGTCTACATCCTGACGAGTGGCACCATATAAACTGGCCTGTGGCATAACAGGGTTAAGTACCCCAAAAAAAATGATCGTCTAGTGGATTTGGGTTAGGACTACAATCGTGGCAAGTGGCCACAGGACAATTTAAGTGTTCAGTCTTAGGCCACCAGTTACTGTAGAGTCTGCAACAATTCTTGATACTGCAGCCGCAGCGAAAGGGTGAATTCAAAACACATAAAAGTTACTTACAGTTTTCTACGTTTATTCGCTAAACCCTAAATAAAGTTCCTACAAATTAAACTTGTACAGAAATATTCTCTCTCTCTCTCTGGTAAATTTCTAAAATATATCAGATACGAAATGAGACTAAGTCGAAATTATCGCATCGCTCTCATCGCGTCCTGTGTCTGGAACTGTTGTCTGGCCTGGCAGCGTTCGGCGGCGTCCTTCCACGAGAATAGGAGAGTGACTTCTTGTACGACGGAAGACCAAAGAGAGAAGTGAAGTCTCGGGTGATTCCGTTGGTTTAAATACGGTTTGATTCGTGTTTACTCGGGCAGATCTTGTTTCAATTGACGTCATAAAACACCACAGAACACCACTTATACCCCAAGATGGCGGAGAGGTATTTCCTAACTCCTTACTTCCATTCCGGGATAGTAGGGCATCCTGTGGGTATCCTATGCTAAGAGTATGCATTCTCACATTTAAAAGGACATTGGCATTTAGTAGGTGTACAATTTCAAAACCGACAGTGCCACCGAGCGAACGTGCTAGATTGCACAATTCTCAGAGCTGAAAGTGATACTGGGTGTGTTGAGGTTAGGTCAGGTCAGTATACAATGCTAAAATCTGTCAAAAGCATTCTGATGGGGTTATTATAGGTTAGGCTTTTACTAGCTAATATGCCAGTCATAATTGAAAATTCTGTCGAAAACACCTTAGTAAGGTTACTTTAGGTCAGACTATTGTCTAATTTCGTGTCTCGTGCTCCACTTCTTTAGGAAGTGTGCAGAGTACTTTTTTAGGTCAGTTGCACTGATGTTACGCAATGCAAATATACTAGGAATATGAATAAAATTACATAACTTGTGCTTGAAAACAGCGTTTACTTATTAAAGTTTATACAACAGAGAATTATTACCAAGTAGGACTTGGCCACTCTGATTAACACATTAACACTTCGGGAACCAAGACTCTCGAGTGCAATCATATGACTCCGACGCGCCCCACGGAAGTTAACCCGACGCGCTCCGTGGAGGGCATTTCGTTACACCGCCCAGTCTGCCCGTTCGTAAATCCGGCCCTCCCCCCCCCCAAAAAAAATGTTTGAAAAATTACCTCTCTCAGACGCATTTTGGGGCTACTCCTTTAGTATTCCAACCGCTTCCGAAGCGGTTGGAATACTAAAGAAGTAACCCCAAAATATCCTCATCTTACGTTAACCTGTCATTAATAGCCGCCATTGTGCGCACAATATTAAAGAAACATGACGATCTATGCGTGCACTATTTCCGGATATCCGCCAGTTTTAATGACTTTTCACGCGAAATCAGCCATGTCAACAAGTTAAACAAATTAGAAAATAACACATAATTATACTCATGCTGGGTGGTCACATTGCAGTAAATATATCAGAGTAGTAAAATGTCTTCAAAATCATTAAATACTTATTCATTTATGAGTAGAGTTATTCAAAGAAATGTTGATGGTGTTCAGATAGGTTCGGTTGAATTTCTATAGTTTAACGTATCGACATTGCTTCTGTCCCTTCATTGCAATGAGCTGATTGAGCTCTTTGCGTTGAGGGGCCATAGGCTGTGTTGTGTCTCAAGAAGGTGGAATGGCAGAAAGTCTACCATTTATTAGCTTTTTGGACCAGTCTTCATCCATAATGGTGACTACTAGTATTAGGATTGAAAGGGTGGGGGTCCAGTTCCAGCCCCCTAAGTGGGGGATTAAATAATGTCAGCTTGAATTTTTCGCTGCTCCTGGCTACGGGTCGGTGTTGCCTGGATTGGGGTGCGGATGGAAATGTCAGTATAAACCTAAAACTTATTATCTTGCCAGCCCTGATGTTGCCCACCGGTGGTCGTGTGTGGCGAGCTGTTCAAATTGACATTTTCCCCAATCTTGTCTCAAATCTTATCTCATATCTTAGCTCATATATCTTTCTCTATATCCAAATAAAATATAAGTTTTTTTTTCCAAAATGTAGAATTGCCCCACCATGTCAGTGTAATTAATTTACTTCGAAGAATGTGCATTGTAAACTCTTGTATCACTACGGTGATTTGAGTCAATAAAGAACTGAACTGAACTGGTGTTCTGATTTTGATTATGGGCATTCATGTTACCAATCAACAACATAATAGCCGAGCTATTGATATAGTGTGAATGCGTGGTATTTGTTATGTTTCAGCTAACGAAATGAAATTGAATGACATACAATAATACATAATATACATAATAATATAATGTATTGCATTGTATTGTATTGTATTGCTAACGAAATGAAGTTGAATGACATATTAATCCGAAACTAGCCAATTTCCAATTTTCTCTAGATTAAATTAAATTTTCTTGGTTTTACGTATGATTGAGAGTCTACTATGATGGCAGGTAGTACCGTATATGATGTTCCTCTGTGTGAAACAAAAACGGGCGAATAATACGAATGTCAGAATGCAGTTAAAATTCATACATGATTCCGGTTATTTTATCCTTTCTTGGACTGCAAAAAAGGATACTGTGCTGAGAGGGATAAAGAAATAATACCACGCACAATTTCGATGTTTTTTGTGGTTTGGTTGCTAAATCCAATAAATTGAATATTCGAAGGTACCCTTGTGCTTCATGTTTAATGCGTCTGGAATTGTTTGTTGAACTTGAAAATGCAAAATGAGTCGGCGAATTTTGTTTTGTGTTTTTCATTCCTTGCAAAATTTATTGGTTTTGGCTGTTGTACAACAATATGTATATATTTTAATTTGCGGGGTATTGTTCTTTTGAAGATGTTCGCTCACCTTTGTTTTCTCAGACCATCCACTTGGTTGTCAATCATCACACTTGAAATTTCTTTTTAGAACCCGTTTATCATTGATAGTACCCTATGGCATTTTCCAAGTACGAATTTAACGACTTCAAGTAGCCGAATCTGGATCCAGTTTTTGGTTAGTTCAAATTTATTTATTTATTATGGTTCAACAACACTTTCGACAATAGGGTCACTTCGTGTAGGATAGTCTTTCTGTGAACGAAGCTGAAGTAGCCAGACAGAACTACCATACAGCGGGAAGCAACTTGTCCCATTGGGGGGTTCCAATGTTTTCTACGTACCAGTGGACACATAGAACACATTGGAACTCAGGGAACGAAAATTCAGACTCCCGAACGTACTAACACAGCACAAGCAGGATTAGCATTGTTGAAATCAAGTGCGCCATCGACGTGCAGTATGCCCTGGAACTCAGCGCCACCGTGCCCTCACGTTGACAACCGGGATTAAGTGCCTTGTCCGAGGATACAAAGCAGTTACCACTGTTCAGGATCCAACTGTCGACCTTTCAGTTTGAAGTTCAATGCTCGTACCCCTGAGTGGCGAGATCAGGTAAAATTTAATATAATAACAAAATGTATCACCGAGATGATGTGTTTGTACGGCAGCATAGAACCAGCAATAACCTTCACTTATTGACTTGTAATTACAAGATACTAACCTGCCGTTCCGAGATACTAATTTGTAATTACACGATACCAACTTACTATTTTAGTATCTAAATTAGTATCTTGTATTTACACGTTATTATCTTGAAATGCCAAGTTAGCTAACTTGTAATTTCTACTTAGTTAACTTGTAATTGCAATTCAATAATTTGTAATTACATTTTAATAGCTTGTAATTACAAGTTATTGACTTGTAGTTACAATTTAGCTAACTTGAAAATACAATTTAATAATATATAAATACAATTTAGCTAACTTGCAATTACAAGTTAATAATAATTACATTTTAAAATCTTGTCATGTGATTGTGCAGGGTCTGCTCGTTTGTCTCTTGAGGTAGTATAGAGTGGAGTGCGTGTGTCGCCCTTATTCTAATGTTACCCTTTAGTACAAGTTAATCATGATGTTATGCCTTTTTCTATTCAATGGGTGATATAGATAGTGTGTACTGGTCTGTCATGCTCTGTTTTTGAAGAAGCTAACATTTTGAAATTGTGGGTATTGGGAAAATACTGAACAATCTGGAACCTTAATCTGCAAGCCAGATACTTATTTCACTTGTAGCATTGTCAATATAAAGAATTATAAGTTTGTACTAATTAAGCGTCCTATTTTATATAAATAGTTGTCATGGGGGTGTCTCTATTTTAACAATATGGGTTATTGGAGAAATACAAACAAATCCTCTCACAATATTCCGCTGTCCAAGAGCTTTCATATATGATGGATAGCATTGTATTGCTGATGAATCGCGTTTTTCGTTTTTCTTTAACCCTTTATCCATCGAAACGGTCAAAACTTTCTAGGGCTAGTCACAAGAATCACCATTCAATTTTCAGTAAGTTGCTCATTTTTTATTTCAAAAGCATAGCTTATGATCCCTCATTTGAACGAGCTCGTTCCAGTGAGTGGTCATGAGCTATGTTTTTGATGTAAAAGATGAAAATATTTAGTTATTTAATAATTTTATTTGCATGTATCATCTGCGTTTCGAATTAGGTAAAGGGTTAAATTAACCTTGAGCATGGGTTGAGTATGGTATGACGTAGGACTAATACTCTGAGATTTGAAATAGTCTGAAAACCACTTCAAATTAGTTTCGCTTTAACTCCTCATCCAAAGTATCGTCACTGTGATGTATAACAACTTAGTATCAATAGGTTACGGCCATGATTAGCCATTGTGCATAAATATGTGACCTTAAACACCAATAAATAAATAAATAATAATATCAATAGGTTCTGAGACTGTTTGAACGTGCTACCACCCACACACACACTTTTTAACAAATCCTAGGTACCGCGAACGGTATTTTTCGACATAACGTACACATCACCTATACATATATGACCGCATTGATTATCAAGATTCAAGATTTTATTGAATGAAATTGAAAGCTTCAAATGCAACGTAATATGTCAAAGGACGGTTTCAAAAGTTATGATTGAGTAAAAACAAAACAAAATGAATAAAGCATAAGCCATGTAACAGCATTACACCCCCAGTGCACGCTGCTTGGGTTAACTTAAAGCGCCAACAGGAGTAATACTTATTCATTTATAGACAGAGATATTCCGAATTATGTTGATGGCGTTACGATTTTTATTGTGGGAGGTTGTTCTACCAAATCAACAACATAATAGTCATACTACTGAAATAGTGCGCATGCGCGATATATGTTACAGTACGTGTAGAGTGTATTATCACTAAATCACTCGCGGAGTGGATATTCTATCCAAGGAATAATAGAAAATTTGTTGCAAAGCATAACAAGAACAAGCAAAGTTCCATCCAATGGACCTCCGGCTGAAACATTGCTTGTATTTTTTGTCCATATGAACAGCATTTGAAAGTGATGCTTCGGGTGATAACTCAACTCCGCGGATAGTTTTGTTACATTCCATTTTCCACGTACTGTAAATTACACCGAGCGAAATGAAATTGAATGACATTTTAAGCCGAAACGAGCCAATTTCAAGTTTTCCCTAGTTTCAGTTAAATTCTCTTGGGTTTACATATGATCGAGAGTCTTCTATGATGACAAGTAGTACCGTACAGTACGTGGAGAGTGTATTATCACTAAATCACCCACAGAGTGGAGATTCCACCCAGGTAATAATTGCGAATTCGCTGCAAAGCATAACAATCACAAGCAAAGTTTCAGTCAATGGACCTCCGGGTTGAACCCGGAGGTCCATTGGCTGCAACATTGCTTGCGTGTTTTGTCCATGTGTATAGAATTTGAAAGTGATACTGTGGGTGATAACTCCACTCCGCGGGTGATTTTGTTACAATCCACTCTCCACGTACTATAGATGATTGTTCTTCTTGTGGTATCGATAAACGGGCGAGTAAAAGGAATGTCACAATGCAGTTAAAATTCATACATTATTCCAAAGTCGAACTCAATTGTCTAATAACAAGCAAATACTATTCACTTTGTTTGTATTGTTTTGTTTTTTTCGATCGCTATGCGGGATGACTGTCTCGAAATTCATACTGACGGAATTCAACTAGTAAAATGCGTAAATATAACTACAATAATTTCTCATTTCTTTCTCATCAATTCTCATTCGATTCGCATGTACCGTATTTCTTTTCTCGTTCACTTTTACACTGTGATTTTGCAACATGTAAAGTTGCATTCAATGGCAAAGAACTAGTTCAATTCAATTCAATCCAAATTATGCGAATTTTGTGGACGCCATATAGGTTGTTGTGTGTACCAAAAGGTGAAATGTATAAAGACGAATGCTATTCTTTATCAAAAACGAAACGTATTAGAGCCACTACCAATACCCTAATCCGTGGTAACACCCGAAGACATCCAAGGTACAAATTTATAAAACGTCAAGCATGGATAATGAAGGGACTCATAACCTCATCAAATAGTAAAAATGAATTTTATCTAAAAAAACTAAAGGTTCCAAACGAACAAAATATTAAAATTATAAAAATTACGGAAGAATATTCAATAGAATCAAAAAGCAAAGTAAGCCGATTTACTACAAAATATATTAAAGCTTTTTAAAATGCGGAAAACATAGCAGGTGTTAAATGAGAGGATAAACAGAACTAATCGCATATCAAAGTTCCATTCATTTTTCACGCTGCTCGAGTGTGAACTAAATAACCCACACGAAATTGCTACTGAATTCAATATCTTTTTTGCGACTCTAGGAAAGCTCACAAGATACAAAGCCATAAATCCTTTACTCACTACATGAACAAACATTTTTCGAACAACTTTTACATGACCCCAACATAGCGTGCTCAGATGGGTACTTTTAGTCTCAAGATTAATGCTCGCAGCTTAAAGCATTCATTGCAGAACGTACAATGCATTTCCATTCTAACCTATCTGCACGTGACTCGATGGCGGGTGGACGCTAATTTTCCTTTCTCTGTGCTTCGACGAATAATTTGGTGTATTTTGCTTCTTCAAAAATGACGATCTAATTTGGTGAAATGATAATAAGGTTGATGTGTGTTCAAGGATACTTATAAGGAAAGATGTTGGTAGTTTAGACATTATACTCTTCTCCAAAAATGTGAATTTTCATAACCCAACTGACATGTCTTTTTGATTGTTTTCATTGGCAACTGTCAGCGCAGGTCAACTACTCTCAGTTAAACAATCTTCAAAACGATGTTAATTCCATCTAGGTGATATGTATACCACGTAGTGGAACCATATTAAGAACCCAAATACTTTTCTCAACATTTCTCTCCACCTTGACTTATAAAATCTTAATTTTTGCTTTGGAATTCGCATAGCATTTTGTACCGGTTTTGAATCCAACTGTACTGTTGCTCTTGTTACAACTTTGAACGCTCCACTGTGATCTGGATTCATTTGTTTTGTTTCTCGTGTCTCAGTTCAACTCGCCTTATTCACAAATGCTTTTTCCTTGGTAATATTCACACCTTGTGACATCCTTAATTAACTTCCAGAGATGGCTTCACTCAATAGTGACAACGAAGACCAGTTTTTGATAAAAAGCGTTTGAGGAAAATGAGTGAAACGCCCTCTCCCACGGACAAAGAAAACAAAAGCAGTTGATGAGGATGATCTTTTTGAATCCGATACGTGTTTCGATATACCTGGTGGCGAACCCTCCTTTGATGTTACATTAAAAAAGTCCTTCACCCACTTGCTCAACGACCCGTCTGTTCAGATCTTACTAAAATCACTATTCAATAAGACAGCTGACGAGCGTGTTGATCAGCTGGAACTGACCGTTCGTCAACTTTTGCGAGAAATTTAAAAAAAGACAATACCATCATACAATTACGTGATCGTGTAGATGACTTGGAACAATACGGGAGACGGGCCAACCTGAGGCTGACGGGCATTCCTGAAACTCTCGACGAAAACACAGACAGTATAATAATTGATTCTGCAAGTAAAATCGGTGTGCCATTAACAATAGACGACATCTCCCGAAGTCACAGAGTCGGTCCTAAACGCGGTAGTTGCCCCCAATTGTCGTCCAGACCTATTATATTTAAACTTAACAGTTACAGAACCAGGGACAAACTCTTCAGAGCCAGGTCTCGTCTAAAGTCGGTACGAAATGAATCTCAACGTAATGTGCCCCCTATTGGACATAGCAGAAACTCGGGCGTATATCTTAATGAAGACTTGACCAAAACGCGTGCGTCTATTGCTTGGCGTGCGAGAAAACTGGTTGCTAACAAGAAACTGAAAGAAACCTGGACTTTCGATGGGGTGATCTTTGTAAAGTTGGATGCTGGCTCTATCCAGCGAATCACAACCCCACAGCAAATCGCGGACGTTGAGGCCAAATTCAGACGAGTCATGAATACTGACCTGAACATCTCTCAAGTTATTAATCGCGGCTAATAACTTGGATCGCCCATCTCTTAGCAAATTTTCAGATATCAGCGTAGTCGTGCCATTAATTTTTGAAATTTTATTCCTGCAAATTTGCATGAGAGTGATCTTAAAGGACTGTTATCATGCAATTTTGTGGGTATAAAATACCCGTCAACCGTCAACCGATAGCCTCACCCTGTTTTGCTCTACGTTTTGAATAAATACAAGTCTTCATAAATTTGTACTAAAAATATTTTTGGGCAAGCTTCTATTTCCATTTCTTAGGATTTTTTTTTGATTTCAGCGTGAGCAAGTATAAAATTCTGAAATTTTGTTCCTGCAGGTTTGCACGAAGATGGTCTTAAGGGACCACCTTCGTGCTAATCTGTTGGAATAAAATACTCGTCATTTTTTTAGGATTTGTTTTGATTTCAGCGTCAACTAGTATAAAATTCTGAAATTTTGTTCCTGCAGGTTTGCACGACGATGGTCTTAAGGGACCACCTTCGTGCTAATCTGTTGGAATAAAATACTCGTCAACCAATGAGCTTACTATCCGTTGTCCTATCCCTTAAAAAAACACAAGTTTTTATAACTTTGTACTGAAAATAATTTGGATCCAGTGATATGTCATCCACTTTCCCGGTCAAAACCTCTAGTATTTTCCTTTTTGTGATCTAGTAGCGGAGTTCCCCCAAACATTTGAGTGAGCCAATAGTGATAGCGTAACGCTTTCCTATTGACTAGTACTGAGTGGTGGGCTCGTTGGTCCCCCCCCCCCTCCAACACCCCCATTTTAATACAAATCGAGTCATTTAACTATTTGCCCAGATGAATGACCAAAGCTAGATCCATTAATCACTGTTGGTTGACGCGCTTGCCTATTTAATAATAAGAATTGAGTCGTTTCACTGCTGCTGCTTTGGATAACACAGGAAGGTCTCCATATGGCTAATCAGTTTATCAAGCACGAATTCCTCTATATGTATATATGCGTATATACACTTGAGAATGTATGGGTATGGATTTTAATTTTTTAATTTTATGTTTTGTTGATGTCCTAATCCATTGATATTTTCTCTTTCCTGGTCATGTCTTTCGTAACTTAATATTCCAAAATTGCACCTTCAGTTTCCTACTTATGTAACCTGCAGTTTCCTACGTATGATATCTTATCTTACAGGAGTGTAGTATGCCTTGCTCCGACCATAACATAATCGATACATATAACTTCTAGTATGTACGTACTTGTACTTAATGTATCGTTGCAATATTAAGAATTCCCCCACCCCTTCCAGACTCATCACATCCTGAATTACCGTCGTGGCATGTACGTAGTGTTACTTAATATATCGATGCAATGCAAAAAATGCCCCCCCCCCCCAACCACCAACCCCTCACAACTAAAAACCATTAATATCCAGAATAGCAATGCAAAAAATGCCCCCCCAACCACCAATCCCTCACAACTAAAAACCATTAATATCCAGAATAGCAATGCAAAAAATGCCCCCCCCCCCCAACCACCAACCCCTCACAACTAAAAACCATTAATATCCAGAACAGCAATGCAAAAATGCCCCCCCCCCCCCCCAACCACCAACCCCTCACAACTAAATACCATTAATATCCAGAACAGCAATCGCAGAATCGGTCTTGTCTTTCGTAACTTAATATTCCAAAATTCCACCTGCAGTTTCCTACTTATGTAACCTGCAGTTTCCTACGTACGATATCTTATCTTACAGGAGCGTAGTATGCCCTGCTCCGATCATTTCCTTTCCTTTCCTTTCCTGGTCATGTCTTTCGTAACTTGATATTCTAAAATTGCATCTGCAGTTTCCTACTTTTGTAACCTGCAGTTTCCTACGTATGATATCTTATCTTACAGGAGTGTAGTATGCCTTGCTCCGATCATAACATAATCGATACATATAACTTCTAGTATGTACGTACTTGTACTTAATGTATCGTTGTAATATTAAGAATCCCCCACCCCTTCCAGACTCATCACATCCTGAATTACCGTCGTAATCTTTCGTAACTGGATATTCCAAATTTCCACCTGCAGTTTCCTACTTATGTAACCTGCAGTTTCCTACGTATGATATCTTATCTTACAGGAGTGTAGTATGCCTTGCTCCGATCATTTCCTGGTCTTTCCTGGTCATGTCTTTCGTAACTTAATATTCTAAAATTGCATCTGCGGTGTCCTACTTTTGTAACCTGCAGTTTCCTACGTATGATATCTTATCTTACAGGAGTGTAGTATGCCTTGCTCCAATCATAACATAATCGATACATACAACTTCTAGTATGTACGTACTTGTACTTAATGTATCGTTGAAATATTAAGAATCCCCCACCCCTTCCAGACTCATCGAATCCTGAATTACCGTCGTGGCATGTACGTAGTGTTACTTAATATAACGATGCAATGCAAACAGTGCTCCCCCCCCCCTCCAACCACCAACCCCTCACAACTAAAAACATTAATATCCAGAACAGCAATCGCTGAATCGGATGGAAAATCTTTATCGGATCCTGATCATTTCAGCAAGCGGTGGAAATTGTATCTCTGCATTCAACCATGTTGTTCTGGATGAAAAATCTTTATCGGATCCTGATCATTTCAGCAAGCGGTGGAAATTTTATCTCTGCATTCATCCATGTTGTTCTGTATAGTTCTGTTTACTGGAAAATGACCGACGCTACTTTCCCGAGCAAACAATGCTATTCTGCTTCTGGGTTGCAAAATAACAAGATCCGAATCATTGACGACCACCCAAAATACGCCTTGTCCCGTGGACATAGCTTGTGACCCCTTGCTATAGCGCATCCATTGAACTCGTTCCACCGAGGGATCAGAAGCTGTGCTCTGGGGCACGGAGGGAAAGCACTCACTGTGTTGTTATAATGAATATCTACTCCCAACTTTTAATTTAGATCATATTTAAAAAAAAAACAAAAAAAAAAAACATAGAGAATCATAAAGAGAATCGAAATCACTGCTGCATCCAGTCTTGCTCCGGATTCATCCTTTAAGGTGGGACACCCTTGACTCCTTCTGGTGTGTTTGGGTGACGTCGTTTCAGCATTCTAGTTGCAAGATGGAGGTTAATTTGGGATGGATCCCCCGCCCTTGTGCCATTGTACTCTAACCACAACAACATTCCCTTCTTTCCAACTTTCGACACTTTCGTGGCAAGAAGGTTTTGTTTAGCGTTTCTAAATGTGATAGCCTTGTGGCAATGGTACCACATACTCGACGAATCCCGTGCAACACCTAATAGCCGTTTCATCTGCACCTTCCGGCGACATACCCGACTTGTTCTCCATGGAAACCGCGAGGCCTGAAGCAGTGTCTGTTTACTGTTTAAACAAGTTCTGCCTTGTTGGTTAATTATGACCTACCAACCGTTGAATGCTTGGGGTAAGACGACCTCTAAAATGGGCAGCAAGGGTGTGTAAGATTGGCTAACCTTGACTTCACACCATTGTTCCGGTCACATTTAGTCATAACGACAGAATAGTGGCGTTAAAGACCAATAAATAAATAGATAATCTGATTTGTTAAGGTTGGCTACTTCAAACTGCTACATGATTTTTTGTTATATTTCCGCCAGCCTGTGCGAATAATATGACAAAACCAGAAAGTTGTCAACTTTAAGCCATGAAAATCACCAATGCACCAACTTGTCCCCAGCAACAATCTAGCCTCACCATCCACCCCCTTCCCAACACTGATATACTCAGTTTTACGACCACACGCATTGGTTTTTGCCCTACTTAGCTCACAAAATTCTCTTGGTTTCACCGATCTGAGAAATGATAAATTAATTTACTGAAAATCTACATCGTTTAAGTACAACAACTACTGAGCCCGTCAAAGCAGATCTCAACCTATATTTTTATAACCACATCTCAATCAACTTGTATATACTAAGTTATACCTCTTCTTTGTGTCTTATGTATATGTATCTTTACCCTCCAATCTAAGTATCTCTTACTCTCTATTCTAAACCACAACCTTTCTTCCCAAGCCAGTCTGAATACATTTTTTGCACCCTAAGACAACTTTTTTTACATCAACAGGCAGCACAATAGTTAATAATGTGCTCTCTTGAATCATATCGTGCTCGGATAGGCACTTTTAACATCAAAGTATATTGTAGTAGCTTGAAGTATTGTTTGCCTAAAGAGAGATCCACTTATGTTCCAAATTACATGCTCCTTCGACTCAGTGGGGTTGGGCCGCATGAAAGCTTCACTGTTATGTTTGCTTTATTTATTGACCACTTCAGTGATTCCGTTACCCATCATTTAGTAAATCCATCTGGTGAAACTTCATTTCCTTGCAGTGCGAGGGACATCTGTGAAATTTCATTTCCTTGCATTGCGATGAACGTCTGTAAGGCTATGCTTACATTGAAAGTGTTAATCTCTGCGTTCCTTGTCACTTCGTTGTTCTACTCGGCCGTACATTTATTATTGTCCGGTGACATCGAAACTAATCCTGGCCCAAATTCTCTTAATTTGGATCACAGCGAGAACTCTTTAAAAATTGTTCATCTTAACATCCAGAGTCTAAAACCCAAAATAGATATGGTTCAATGTGAATTCGCATCTTTTGACTGAGACTTGGCTGCAAAGCTCCGATCCCACATCCGATATCTTTCTCCAAGGGTTTCACGAACCATTGAGATTCAATCGTTCGACAAGGGGAGGTGGGGTTGCCATTTACGTCAAAGACGGTATCTCATTTCGACCAAGACCGGATCTCCACACATTGAACACAGAGTGCCTGTGGGCTGAAATATTCACAAAACGATCTAAGTCGTTATGATTAGGGGTTTTCTATCGGCCACCCAATAGTCCCCCAGATACGTGGGAAGCCATATCGGCATCCATCGAAAAGGCCAGAGACATGTCTATCGTCGACCTAATTGTCACAGGGGATTTCAATGACAACCAAATGGTTTCGTCTCGACGCGGTTTTTCTGAACTTCAGCATTATTTTAATTTAAGACAGGTAGTGAACGAGCCAACTTGTTTCACTGAATCATCGGCTTCATTATTAGATCTCTTTGCTCTCAGTGACACAATTAACCTTAAAAATTGTAAATTGTGAGGTCCTTGAACCGATTATTCCGGACATGATTCACTACCACTGCCCCATTTCAACTGAAGGTAAATTCTCTAAACCACCACATCTCTCCTTTAAGCGGAGGATATGGCTTTATTCCCAGGGTAACTACGAAGCACTAAATGAAGCTTTCTCTAGCGTCGACTGGGACGCTCTCTTTGATAATCATTGTCTTGACACTATAGTTTCCAACTTTACCAACAAAATACTCGATGTTGCCCCAATCCACATACCCAATAAATTCATTACTACGAGAATAGACCAACCAAAATGGATGCACTACGAAATAAGATAACTGATCAGGCAGAGGAGACGTTTGTATCGCATTGCTAAGCGCATTGATCTTCCACGTGCCTGGGCTAAATATAAACTTAAACGAAATGAAGTTGTGTCGGCTGTTAGGAAGGCCAAAGCGTTATACTTGTCAAAAATCCAGTCTACTCTAAGGAGTAAAGAAACACCACCATCACAGTGGTGGAAGACTTTAAAAACATTTATCGGCAGCAGTAACGCAGTAGGAATTCCCACTCTCATCCACTCAAATAAATTATACTCATCAAATGCTGAGAAAGCGGAAGTGTTCAACGAATTCTTCAGTTCTATCTCAACCTATGATGATTCGAATGCTTCCCTGCAAGACCCACCATCCCGTGCTTCCCAAAGTATTGATAGCATCACCCTACATTATAGCGAAGTAGAAACTGTAATGAAGTCGATAAAAGTGTCCAAGGCTTCTGGTCCTGATCTCATAAGCCCACGTCTACTAAAAGAATGTCATTCCTCCTTATGCGAACTACTTTCCATCTTATTTAACATACTGATGAACGGCTCGTACTTTCCATCGTTGTGGAAAAAAGCAAATGTCTTTCCAGTCCTGAAAAAGCAACCATCCAATTCTGTTGTTAATTATCGTCCAATATCATTGATCAACTGTGTTGGTAAAATACTCGAAAGATGTGTATTTAAGCGCCTGTGTGCGTTTCTGATTGAAAATAATGTCCTCAGTCAATTTCAGTCAGGGTTTCGACCTGGCGACTCAACTGTCCTCCAACTAACTGATATTTATGATGAATTCTGTCTCGCACTTGATGAAGGCAAAGAAGTTAGGGTGGTGTTCTGTGATGTCAGTAAGGACTTTGATAAAGTATGGCACGCTGGTCTTATCTACAAGCTGGAGAGTATTGGCGTCTCGGACGAACTATTGTTGTTCTTGGAATCGTACCTTGCAGATAGGTTACAACGAGTTGTGATAGCGTCGGAGGCGTCTCCATGGAGGCCCGCCACCGCTGGTGTTCCTCAAGGGTCCATTCTCGGTCCCTTACTGTTCCTTATATACATCAACGACATAACGGATAACCTGCTTAGCAGTATACATCTCTTTGCATATGATACGTCTTTATATCTAATTATAGAGAACCCTGAACAAGCGTCAATTTTAATAAATCAGGATTTGGCCACAATTGAACATTGGGCTAAAACATGGTTGGTTGAGTTCAATCCCTACAAAACAGAAAGCATGTTAACAACCCCACCTCCCATCCACCTTTATTCTTAGGCAATTCCAGATATCTGAAGTTTCCAACCATAAACATTTAGGAGTCATACTGAATAGCACGTGTACATGGAACGATCACATCGAACATATTTGCTCTAAAGCCTGGTCCCGTTTAGACTTGCTGAGGAGGCACAAGTTTACTCTGGATCGAAGTATTTTGGAAAAAATATACTTTGCCTTCATTAGACCTCTTCTTGAATATGCTGATACCGTTTGGGATAACTGTCCTGTAACTAAAGTGGACGAACTGGAAAAAATACAAATTGCAGCAGCAAGGATCATCACGGGGGCAACAGTCAGTGCCAGGAAGACTTTGCTCTATCGTGAAACGCAATGAGACCACGTCGCAAACACAAGCTAATTCAGTTTTTTTAAAATGTTTCATCACGCGTTACCTCCCTACATCTCCAATAAAGTGCCCCTCTTACCTTTTTAACCAACTCAGCAATCAGTCTCCGAACAAGTCATAACCATTGAGTTCCCTTTTGTCGGACTCAATTGTACAAGTCTTCCTTCATCCCGAGTGTTACGGACGAATGGAATAATCTGCCGCTCCCTGTTCGCGAGAACTCGTCACTTATCAACTTCAAGACCTTCCTAAACAAGGGAATCCAACGACATACAAGGTTATACAGCAACGCGAAATCTCGCACAGCTCAAATATATCATTGCAGGCTCCGTCTACAGTGTAGTAACATCAACTCCCACCTGTATGATAATCATTTATCACCAAACCCTTTGTGTCAGTGTGGCGAGCAAGAGACTCCTGATCATTCATTGTCCAATCTTCTCAGACGCACGTAATTACACGATTAACCTTCTTCCTTTTGGAACAGACACATCCACACTTCCTTTTGGTTCAGAATTCCTGAATAACGAAGACAATCGTGTCATCGTTGAAGTGGTACATGACTTTATCTTATCAAGTAAGCGATTCCAATAACTGATTCGCATGACTTGTTACATAACATTGGGCCACCCAATAATCCAATATTACTAACTAATAATAATAGTATCAAACTAGACTTTATGATTCTGGAGAATCATGGCTTTTCCCGATGAGATTCCATGATTCTTCATGACCCCACAGTGTCTGATGAATTGTTTTTAACTGTCTCACTGAAGTTCCTTCATTGATGTTATGAGAAAGGTGAGTATAGTAGTCTCAAATGACTTGGCTCGATCCTAATTAATACCATAATTATGGAAACACTGGAACTACCAGCGCGACTGAAGAGAACAATAGCAGCTCTGGGCATCTCTTGCCCTGTCACCTGGACTGTCCTGGAGACAGACAAGAGAGTCCATCTGAATTTGGAGTTCGTCATTGAAGAGCACAACACCGCCACACCTTCTTCGGGGAGAGGTAGCACCTTTTGTGAGAGGAACCCCTCTCACACTGGTCCTCGCCCGAAGAAGCCTGGACCTGGCCCTGAAAAGAAGAAGAGCAAGAAGAAGAAGAGTCCGTCCACCAAGCGCCGGGATTCCAGGCGCCTGGAGGCCTTCCGGAATAGGAAGAAAGAGGTGAGCGAGAGGATGGAGGTCCTGGAGGCAGCTGCCAGTTCCCCTCCTAGTCCCACTAGTACACTCAACCAACTGCCAGCTCCTGAGCCGGTACTGTTGGATGAGGAACGTCTGGTGGAGACTGAGGAGGAACCGGAGGTTGCCTTTTCACCACCTCCCACCCCTCACTCCCCACTTCCTTCTCTACCGGACAGCCCGGGTGTGTAAATCTCAGCAACACAGCCACCTAAGTCTGTAGTCACCGCCGAAGAATTAAGGAGAATAATAGAGATGGGAAGGCGGGCAGTTGAGATGGGAAACCGAATCGCTTCCGAAACCCACGAGTTCAGGGAACAATCCAAGGCAGATCTCAAGAAGGAATTAGACGCAATCCATTCACCAAACTCAACACTAAACTCAACATCGTCGACTTCCACATTACAATCTCAACCACCTCCAAAGAAAAAGAGCCGGAAGAAGCCTAGACGGGGTTAAGCCACCTCCCTCCTTCCTTTTCCTCCTCCACCGCGCCTTGACATCCTACAACAACAACAAACAGCTAACGAGGGTTGAAAGGGGCTTGTCCTCCAAATCGTCCCTGCGCGCCTTCGGCGCGTCAAACCATTTCGTTCGTCTCAAATGACTCAGTTGATAAGAAAATTGTTTAGGCAAAAACCATCATTAACGGTGGAGTGGGTTAATATCAATATCGTCGTCCGACAAGTTAATGACCCACAAAAGGAGTTATGTTTGTTTGACACATACCCACTGAGTGCTGTGTCTATTTGAAAATGGTCCATTTTATCTCAAATATATCCAAAATATTGATGTCTGGCTGTTTGTAGAGGGTTAACAAGTACTAACAGGAATATTTTTCCATGCAACTTGTAATGTCACACTAAGAACTGCAAATGGCCATTTTTTCTTTAAAATCTTCCAAGATGTTTTCAGAGAAATCCCTGCACATACGCTCTTTTCCAATTCGACGTGACGAAATGGGAAATTCATGTCGCTCTTCATGGAACGTGATGCCACAACTATTCATGAACAAGGAGTGAAAATTTCATGGAAATCTGCCTAGAATTGGCTGAGATATGGTGTTTTGGAGAGAGGAGGTAATTGTTTGAATTTGGTCCTTCCTTTTCAAGCCAGTTCGAAAAAAGACGTCGGGAATGGGCACAGAATCCTTCAGTGCCTCCTCGCTGGAGTAAGTCCACTTAAATGTTACAATTGTGTGTGACTGGTGGAGAGTTGACTGTAAATGGAAGTTGCTTCTTTAATACAGCCACCAGGGATCCCAACACAACTTTTAAACGTACGAGAATCTCAGAAGTTTAAAGTCAAGAGAAATTGGCGGTGAGTGGGTTTCTGGCAGGCAGGAAAAGATTGACGAAGATTTGCATATTGGACATTAAAATAGCACTTCAGACATACACGAACGATGTTCAGACCGCTGGAGGCAGCGACTTGAAATTTTCAGAACTTGTTCTACGAACCCTGCCCGACATTTTGGGATCTGTTTGGAGTGTCCGTACCGCGTGGAAAACACCACGCATCGCTTGGAATGTGAGAGTACTATTCGTCCCGACTCTATCAGTTTAGAATGGACACGGGCAGTGTTGTAGACGACTGTAGAGCTGCGATTGAGCATAACGTCCCAGGTTTCGGTGCCACATTGCCTAACCAGCTCCAAAAGAGCGGCGGGGGAGGGGTATCCGGACACTATCTTTAAACCTTAGATAATCGTCAGAAGTTGAAGTGAAAAGAAGTCGGTGGTGAGTAGGTTTTTTGGCGGGTAACGATTAACGAAAATTTGCCAATTAGACATTAAAATTGCACTTCTCACAAACATGAAGCGTGTCTAGACCGCTGAAGGCAGCGACATCTAATTTTCAGAACTTGTTCTACGCACCCTGGCCGACATTTTGGCATCTGTTGCGAGTGTCGAGGCCGTGTGAAGAACACCACGCATCGCGTGGAAAGTGAGAGTACTATTCGTCCCGACTCTATCAGTTTGGAATGGACTTGAGGACTGTTGTAGACTACTGTAGAGCAGCGATTGAGCATGAAGTCGGAGTTTTTTTGTGCCAAATTGCCTAACCGTCTCCAAGGTATGGTTTTTCGTCTGTACATCGCCCAGATCGACTGTAGTTTATACCGTTACCATACGTTGAAGTAGCCTTTTGTCATTTTCGCCACTTTCGCCCCAGATTTGAGGGTACCTTCCTTCAACCCCATTTTATAGCAAAATCTAGCCATGCTCCCAACAACGCCCTCTCCCCGTCGGCCCTGGTGCTTCTAAAAATAGAAAGGTCAATGGGTAGGGGCCCGTTAGCAAACAAACCGGGGCAGGGCAGGTGTACTTAGTGAAAAAACAGTTGTGTGAACATCCCCAGAAGTGAAAACCTATGCTCAGTGGCTGTAATCAAGATGTTAATTTAGACTCCCATTACGGCCAAGATACTACAGAATGCAAATGGGTGGGTGGCGGGCATCATCACTGGATCTAATGTTGTATTTCATGTTTTCTTTATATCCTATTTATTTTTTTAATCTCTCTCTCTCTCTCTCTCTCTCTCTCTCTCTGGACGGTTTTACCGTAACTGTGGGGACATCAGCCTCAGACCTGCACTGTGGGGACCAAAAATTGTTGTGAGCTTTTTCAATGAATTAACACCGGATTAGGTTAAATTTGACCATAATTAACCTTATCTAACCAAAAGAAGTTGTATTTAACCACTTTTAGAAAAGTGAGAGAAAAGTGAGAGAAACGTTGCGAGGACATCTGAGAGAAGCGCTGTGGGGACATCTGAGAGATGCGCTGTGGGGACATTTGTTAATAATTACCGAGGCAATAGTATTTGGTCACCTTACACACTATACGTGTTTACTTTAGTTCCGATACCCACCAACAAGGAAATAAACAAGATAGCAGGGGTGGTCTGGCCCCTCCCAACCAGCACGGGGAATTTTTCGGTAAATAGTGAGAGAAACACTGTGGGGACATCTGAGAGAAGCACTGCGGGGACATTTGTTAATAATTACCGAGACAACAGTATTTGATTACCGTACACACTATAAGTGTATACTTAAGTCCCGACGCCCACCCACAAACTCACAAACAATATGGCAGGGGCGGTCTGACCCCCCCCCCCCCCCCAAACCCATACGGGGAATCTTTCGGTAAAAAAGTCAACTTCCAATGCATGAAGACACTTACCGGGCGCAAATTGTCAAGCCGGGAAAGGTTTTTAGAAAAGAAGAACCGCGATGATTCAATCTAAAATTAGTGGCATCTATATGATTTTAAGCCCTTTCGGATGAAAATATGTCGACTAATTCTGAGCTATCATGCACAATTGGTCTGAGGAGCCCTCAACTATGGGTGACCCACACCCAATATGGATCGACCCACCCTTAGTACTGGGTCGGTCAGTTCCTAATCCTATGCGGTCCTACCCTCAAAACAGGATGACCAACAGTCAGCAATAGGCTAGTTCACACTCAGAGTCTTCGACCATGAGCCGGCTGATCCCAAGACTAGGCCGACTATCCCTCATGGGCAGGCCACTAACATCCCCCTCTCCCTAATCCTCAACTATTGGCTATCTAACACCTGGTCAAAATGAAACTGGAGTTCACATCGACCAACAAATTTGAGGTCGCCAGACCCGCGTGTGGACAAGTAATGGCAAAGGTCCGATACACTACACTGGTAAGATCTCCTTACGAAACGTCGTCTGTAATTTTATCTGAGAATTTTCTTCTGAATGGGGCACTGGACTATTTGGAAATCTCCCAGACTTAGGCCAGAATGTCCCTCCAAGATAGGGTGTGGTGGGTGAACAGCGAGGTAATCCCCCCCCCCACCCCCACCCCCAGCAAAAAAAAACCCCAAAACAAATGGTCGAAGATTTTCTGATTTGCTTTTTTTTCAAGAAATGTCGACAAACTTGGTATGTAGGATTTGGCTTTACATGTTAGTTGTACTGGTGAGTCTGAACATTTCATTTTGACCACTCCACCAAAACACAAACACACACAAAACACATAAAAAATTCTTATCCCCCCCACCCCACCCCTGCGCCACTCAGTTTCAATGCAATTTCGGATTTTATGTATCCATCACATACCGTAAAACAAGCAACAACCATAAACTGGATATCCCAGAAAAACTCGCAAAACAATCCCAAAAAGGAAATAAAATAGGACACAAAATGAACAAATTAAATATTGAGCAAACCTTGTAGGCTGGAGTAGAGTTACACCCGTGCTCTTCCCGATATATGTAACGGCTAGCAAAGTTCAAATCACAGTTTGACATATGCTCTACTAATTTTATCAGTTGACTTTCCCAGGGAAGGTGGAAAGAATAGAAAACATGCAGTCCCACCCTGTATACTCCCCCCTGTCTTCAAGGTTTGCTGCAATCGGCCAAGTGATCAGTAAAAATTTCGAATTTTTTAAAATCTAGGGGTTGGGGGCATCAGAAAAAGGGGTATGACTAATCACAAAAACGGACAAAAATCGATCGAAATGGAACCGAAATGGGACCGAAACGGACCTTTGTTATATGACAAAGACGTAATTTTGGGAGTTATTACGGTTTATTTCTTGTCCGACAGGAAGGAATGGCAGCCAGAGGCCAGTGGTACCATGTATTAGCGGTCAGACTGAGGTGGAACCGACACCATTAATTGGCCAAAGACGTGGGTAAATAATATAACAATGGCATGATTATATGATTATGGAATGGGGGGGGGGGGGGGAGGGGGGGGGGGCTGACTAACAGCCCGAGGCGAAATTGAAGAACGTTATTACGCCAGAGAGTTATTAATCATTCGGGGGAGGGGGGTTAGAGTTAATAAACCGTGCCACACGGCAACATCCTCTTATCACATCCAGTACGTCGCAGTTAGGCGTTATGGAGTTCTGCCGGACTGGAAGAATCACGTTACTGGACTTGAAACTTCCTGCAAGGTGGCAATGATTACTAATATAACAAACCGAATGGCCACTCATGGGAGTAATGGGGGGAGGGGGGGGGGGGGGGGCTCTACGGGCTTCACACGGACACGTAAAAGTGATCCAGATTAAGTGAGAAACGTCGGTGAAATGGACATGGGTCATATATGCTCAAAGAAAAGAAACAAGAGTTACACATGATGAAAATAAGGACACTAAAATACTTTCACATTTCAACATTTTGCCTCATCTTGTATCTCAAATATACAGCACTCGGAAAAAAAAATATATATACAGCACTAAAAATAGCTATTTATTATTAGTTATTTATTAGGTTTTTAATGACACTTTCGATAGCCCGGATCACCTCATTTTAGGCAGTTATATGTGTAGAGGAGTCCGAAGTTCCCGGAAGGAACCACCGAGCAACGGCACGCAACTACCAAACTCCCAACGTACTAATTCCACACAAGCAGGGTTAGCACTGGTTGAGCAGAAGTGCACAATCGATGTGCTGTTCGCCTGAGTACACAGCGTCACTGTGTCTGCCCCTACAAGGGCAATCAACTTGCCCAAGGACACAACGCAACTGTCCCAACAAAACAGTCAACTGAACATTTTTTTCAGTTTGGAACGAGATATGCTTAACGGCTAAAAGCGATAAGACAAAAAAAAAAAAAAAAAAAAAAGAAGAAATTCGAAATACGAAAAGAAAAAGAGGAAGAAGAAAGATGGCGGCCAAATATGGGACCATTTTTTTGATCTGCGGGTTTCATCGTTCGAAAGCCAATACCGAAATTTTTTGTCCGATGCCAATGGGATTCGCAGCGGCAGTTCAATTTCGAACGCTTCCACAAGCATGTACCGCTGTCAATGCGTTCCTATATTAATTTCCTCTCCAACAAACGCATCCAGTGGAAATAAAGTATCGGATCCTAGATTCGTTGCCGTAACCGCAAACATGTGCGCCCAGCTTCACTTACAAGCCACGCAGCATGTTCTAGTTTTGAATTTGACTCTCAAAAGTTCTCAGATTCGCTCTCAGGGCCTCGATTTTTTCTTAAAAACATTTCCGGGGGAGTTTCCCGGATCATGAGCTAGGATTCTCAGACAGAGAGCCTGGACAATGTCCTTGGAAACGACGTGACATGCTATAGGTATGTCCCGAGTGCCGAGTTGGGGTGAGTCTTAGCGAGGGTGTCTCACTCCTAAGAGTGGGATATGGGGAGGGGGCTTCTCCGGATTTTTAATTTTTTTTATTATTATTATTTTTTTTGGGGTGGGGGGGGGGGGGAATAAAGAGTGATTCTGGGGAAACATTTACTTCCGACTGGTGGTACTTTTCTGTTCCGGAAAGACATGGAACTTGCGGTGTGGACAGACGTGCTTATGCTTGTATCGTTCTCTCGAGGAACAGATTCTCAAATGGGTCATAAATTTACAAATATCAAGAGATACAGCCACAAGTTACCCAGGCTCGAAAGGCCTTATTTGGTGTCGGTGACTGTCACCAAATATCTGCATGCCTGCATTTTAACCCAGTGTACCTTATAAATGATTTACATACCAAGTGTGAAAACCCGTTCATTACTCAAGTTATCACACGGAAAACAAAATAAGTTTGCATGGATGCTAGGACAGATGGAGAGATGGACAAACCATTTACACATACATGATCGGTTTTCCAAATCATGACAATAGCCCATATTGACTTCCGAGCAGTATTTGTCTTCAGTCCCTAACGAATCATGTTGAACGTTCCCAATTTGATTTTGCGGCAACGCGTTTGTAACGTGATTGATAGGTGAATATTGCTAAATGTGGTTTGAATTGGGGGCCGGGTGAGATTGGGGAGGCGGTCTGTTCCTCGTAAACACCCCATGGTCTGCCACTGTCCAAACCTCAGACGGCATATATGGGGCCCCTTGCTTAAGTATGTCCGGGGTCCTCAGACAGTCTTGGGCCGCAACTGTCTCATCGACATATACGCAGGTAAAAAATGTTTCATTTTTCATCTTCCGAACTCCATCCATCCAACCATCCGTTTCGGCTCGTTCCGGTCCGTTTAGATTCCGATCAGACCTGCTCACGTTTAAACGTTCTATGTCTCAGAAGCACATGTTAACAGTTCCCAAGCTTGGTCGGAAATCTACTTCTCTCTTTGTGATTATTTGATGGAGGGAAACTGGACCGTCATCAAACAACACGGGGCAACGTAGTAAAGGGATAGAGAATATAAGTGTGTGAACCCCAAATAAAACATCTTTCAACCTACGGTCAACTCGCAAACCTTGCAATCCCCTCTGGTAAACTCGCCCAAGGCCCTGAATGTTGAAAGGTATTGCACGGTCGCTCCTCAAAAATAGCACAGACTTGGCAACTTCGTCACTTTTATTCGCTACTTTTATTTGATCATTAAATCAAGAAGAGAAGAGCTCTAACCGCGACCTTCCCATTTTACTGTCTTTGCCTTGGATGTCGACTACGCACTCCGTAGTCGAAAAATACAAGGCCATGGGCACAAACACATTTGAATGTTTAACTTCATGTTCCAATGGACTGGTGGCTCTTGGGCAGTTTTTCTTGACGTTCGTCTTTCTGCTGCAGTCGTTCCACAGCAGCGGCGGGAAACCCTTTACTAGCTTCTTGTTCAAGGTGAATCCCACTACTAGTTCCTGGCTCGGACTTGGAATATTTACTCACATTGTGTGTGTAGGTTAGGTGCAGTATATTGACAGCCCATTTGTGTGTGTCAATCGTGCCAAGTTGAAAAGAGGTCGACGTCTCATGGCAAATGCGGCCCTTGTAAAATCACCATAATATCACAAATCCAACTTGTACCTAGTTTGATGTGAATCCCATTACTAATTCCAAGTTACTTGTTCGAACTTAGAATCTTGACCTATAAATATCTTTAGGTGTGGTGTTGTATAGCCAAAAAACCCATGAGTGCATCGGTTGAGCGCAGTCGAACAGGGGCCAGCGTGGACATAGTCTGAGCCTCTCGTAAGCAGCCATATATGGCGTGCGTCAAGACAAAAACGTTTCTCGTAAAATCGCGATCATGTCATAAAACCAAACAGTTGAATGTGAATGCCACTATTAGTTCCCATTTGGTAAGACCCTCAATCGAATTGACAGGTTACTACCAAATAATAATAGCCGGATAATTCTATCATAAATGTGTTCTTATTTCAGTTACTAGAATCAATTTTGTGCCCCCTCCCATGGCTTCATTTTCTAATTTTTTTTTCGGTAGTAATTTTCCAACTGGGGGAGGGACCTTTTGGAATTCACTACCCTACACCCCTCCAATCGGAAACCTCTAGCCACGTCCCTGTCCGTCTGAGGTCAACCGCGTGACTTTCGTGGCACGGTAATAAACGCGTTCCATATTTTCATGTAGCTGCCGTTACAGTGCAGTAAGGAAAGTTGTACCCAGTAATAGTCAGGAACTTCAGCTAAAATACTACACCAAATCCACAGTTGGTGTACAATGGCTCAGAGATATGGACGTTGGTCTCCAGATTACTAGGCGGGGTTGCCAAGGTTTAGACTCCAGGCGGAGAACTAGAAACCAACATTGCCAATTCCGCCAAAAGATTGTGTCAATCGAAATCCACCAACAATGTTGAGAAAAATAAAGTTATAAAACCAACTCTCCGATTGAGAGAAGAGCATGACCTTGTCACAAAACGGTAAGGAGTGATGGTTCCACAGGGAGAAGCCAATCATACCAAGGTGTGTGGGGGGGGGGGGGGGGGGGGTGGTGTGTTAAAGGAACGGATTATCCAGCCGAGTTAAAAGGTCTATCCACCTATGTAGAAACCCGATTTTGTTGCGATTAGTGATTGTGTGGTAATCCACTCCCATCAGTAAACTTTGGTTATCATGGTAAAAATAAGAGTGTGTCTGCCTTGCATTTTCCTCGATTCGTAAATAAATCATTCCTAGAACAATGGTTCATCCGAACTCAGTGGACATTCTTCGTTCGGGAAAAGAGTAACAAGTGCGCACTTGGAGCTTTTCTTCGCGGTATTTTATGGCTGAAAGTCATGTGTTCGAGTATTTTACCAATGATATAATTTGATTTTGGTTGATTAATGCCCAAAGAATATCCCGGCTGTTGTACATCTTGCTGAACATATTACCTATGAGCAGGTTGATGTTATTTTTTAACAACTTCATGACGATTGTACGAATCCCGATCTATCCTACAGAGCATTTTAAAAGAGAAAGATTCATTACCTACTTACAAAGCCTGACCATGTTCCCGACGACTACGATTAAGAATAGAGATTCGAATGGATGGCTCGAAAGGTGGCCTGGGGATGGCAAGTGTCGAAAATGACAGTGCGGTTTTGCGAGATAGTCCTTGGTGGTATAGAACGGTATAGTATAGTACACCTCTGTAGGTCCAATCTAAATCCTGGTTAACCTATTGCGAACTCTATGTGTGTGTGTGTGGGGGGGGGGGGGGGGGGGGGTCCTAAAGCATGTGGCAGTACAGGATGTACGCTCTGTACCATTGTAGTGCACATGTTAACCCTTAATACTATTCATCCACTTAATGCTTCATATTAACCTATGACTGTTGTTGGTGGTACATAATGCTAGATCAAGCGGTATTGTGGGGTGGGTTAATGCCTGGGGGGGGGGGGGGGGGTTATAATGGTGGCAATATAGTATGGACGGCAAAATACCAATGTAGGTCACCTAATGCGTTATATTATCTTATAACTGGTATAAATAGTACGTAATGCTGGGTCAAGCAGTGTTGTGGGAAGTAGTAGTGCCTGGTAGTTTAGAACGCTAGTATAGTATGGTCGATACACTCCTGTAGGGTCCATTGTAATCCCTGGTACTATTATCCAATCAATCGTACTGTTTTATTATATGATTGGTATAGGGTAGAACGTTATGACAGGTCAAGTGGTATTGTGGGAGTGGGTCAAATGCATGGTAGTTCAGAACGGTAATTTATCGTGGGCTGTATATACCCCTGAAGGTCTCCTGTTAGCCCTCGTTACTACATTTTTTCTTTTTTTATTAGGGTTTAACGACATATTAACAGCCAGGGTCATATCATGTCGGCGACAGTTTTACGGGTGGAGGAAGCGGAATAAACGGAGGGAACCACCGAGCAACGACGAGCAGCTGTCAGCTCTCCAACATCGTAAGTCTGAACTCTGCACCGCGACACAGGCAGGGTTAGATTGGTTGTAGACATGCGCACCTTCGACGTGCAGTACGCCTTAGTACACAGCGTCATCGTGCCCCCATGTGGGCAATCGAGCTTGGTACCACTAATTCATCAAATGTTTCGTATTATGATAGGGCTGGTATAGGTAGTAGGTAATGCAAAGTCGAGCAGCAATGAAGTGGTAGCTATGAAGGTGATGGACGGTCAAGAAAATACTGTGATTTTCTCATGCCCCTCGTGCAATAAACCAGAGGCTCACGTGAGCTTAAAACATTCATCTTTACTTATGCACAATGGCTAGTCGCGACCGTGACAGTTTTAGGGGTGGAGGAGGTCCCCAGAGAGAACCACCCAGCAACTGTCAGCTCTTCAACATTCTAACTATGTTCAATCTCCGCTCAAGCAGGGTTACAGCGGTTGAAGACATGTGCACCATCGACGTGCAGCACGCCCTAATATACTGGACCATCGTTCCCCAAGTAGGCAACCAGGTTAAAGTGCCTTGCCCAAGGACACAACGCGGGTCGTCCCGGACGGGGATCGAACTCGTGACCTCTAGCATAGAAGTCCAACAGTCTACCACTGAGTCACCGCGCTCCCGTCAACAGAGATAAGTGTATCAGTAAGTGATCAGGAGCAAGAGCAATTTTTTTATTTCGCTATGACACAATCAAAGACAGCCTTTTTGACCATTGATTTCTCTGCTGGTCCAAACAAAGCTTC